>LR738710.1:641103496-641203195 GCA_902687465.1 Secale cereale
GGGGGGGGAGTGACACTTACATATCCCTACTCTTATAAAAAGCAGAGTTGGTGATGATGGTGTTCCTGGCATCCTGCAATATAGGCCATCCAATTTATACCCACCGGATAGGAAGGAATCTGTGGCAATTTTGCAAAAGATACCCACACCCCTCTCTGCATTTGCAAATAAGGCATTCCCTCATTCATCCTTTTCTCCCACAAGATAAACTACTCATACAAATGCATCTTGATGTTCGGTGCAGCACATGGGCATCATGCTAGTAGGGAGAAGGAGTTTGTGTGACACACATCTAGCTATATTAAGGGATAGGTAGATAGCATTTGTGCGAGGCATACTTAAAGCATCACAAGGATAAAAAATTGTGTGCATGCAAGTGCCGGAAAAATGAAGCGAGAAACAACGTGTGTGTGCGCGCGCGCACGCACGCGTGTGTGTGAGAGAGAGAGAGGAGAGAGAGAGAGAGAGAGCAAAATCTCAAAACAAAACGTGCTCTGTTGGAATCCCATTGTATGTATTCATATGGTTCCGGAACTCGAGTTAACCTTAGGCATATGTGTGAGAGACATTATTATACTTTGAGACATTAGTGGCTGTGGGTGGGCAGAATTAAAGGGGTGGGCGTGCTCGACAGAGAGAGCGTGTGTGTTTCTCTGTGAGAGACTTGTAGGACGGGGTAGAAAGACGAATTCTAACCTTGACGGAGGGAGAGAAATACACGAAGTGCGTGTGTGTGATTCCGATGCCCACAGGGAAATGAGATATGTATGCGTGTGAGAGAGATTGCACAATTCATTCATGTATCACTATCTAGCGATCGTGGACGTGCATCGCTTGAACATAAATCAATATCTACTGCGTATCGTGGCCAAAGGAACAATATCGATTCAACGGTATAAAGATTGGACACTCACATATCACAATTTTTTCTATTTAAATAAACCTTTTCAGTTGTGCATGCCAAAGTTATAGTGATGTTTCTTCAAACAACCAATGTAGCTATCATTTACATGCACCATTGTTACTCTTGCATTCAAAATCATTAGTCTTGGATGATTTAAGGTTCTATTATGAAGTAATATATGTAATATTCATATATGAATTCAACAAGTACGCATTTTATGAAATGGAGGCTATGTAATCATATGAGGTAACACTTTTAAGTAGCGGACTACAATATCCATTTCTTTTTGTGCGCCTCTACACTAACACGTCAATGCATTATGTTTAAAGTAATTAACCAATTGCACTAAATTATCTATTTACACGAGAAATACATAGGCCGAGCATTTGATCCCTTTTTTGTGAACGCGCCACTACACCCGTACGATTGGCCGCGCCCGTGGGAACGTCCAAGTTATCGGCGCATCATCCTGAGTTATTGTCTTTTTTTCTGGGGTGGACTTCACACCAATTATTAACTGCTGACGCATGCCCCGTGTACACAGTCTCGCATGACCTTCCCGCTAGCACGGTCCAAAATTAGTTGAAACTGGATACAAACGATCCCGCGGGCGGCAAAATCTCCCGCCTCCTTCTAAAATTTCCGCCACCTTAGTATTTAGCATGCGAAATTCCCCTTTTGTCCTTGGTGCATGGAGACCAACAGTTACAATACCGCCCTCATCTACATAATAGGTCGAGGCTGCTTTGGTAACTTCCGGTTCCCTCCACTACACGAGACCCCCATTTCCTCTCCCCTCCCGCAAAAACGACTAACTCCACAGCACCAGAGCATCTCACATCACGCCGTCCGTACTTCATCGGCCTTTCTCTCCTCCCCTCTCGAAACCCTAGACTGCTCATCCACCGGCCTACCAAAGCCCATTCACTGCCAGCGGCGTCCACCTCGCCAGATCTGCTTCTGCGGCCGCATCTAGCCCTCCCACCTCCCCTAGAAACAAGTAGACTGCTCATCCACCATAGTACCACAGCCCATTCAGTGCCGGCCTTGTCCACGGCGCCGGATCTGCTTCGCCGGTACTCTCGTCAACCGCAGCGCATCTGCAGCGGCTCATTCGTACTCCCCACCGGAGACGCTTCGTCCACACCCCCCGGAGCCGCCCCACCGACGTTCGACGCCCCGGACGACGGCCTCTGATCCTCTTTGCCGACACCTTCCTCAACCCTACCGGAGCCGCTTCGCCGACACCATCATCAACCCCACGGGAGTTGCTTCGCCTGTACCATTTTCAACCCTACCGGGGCCGCTTTGCCAACTCACATATCCACGGCCTCAGATCCCCTTCCTCGCACCCTCATCCAACTTACCGGAGCAGCTTCTGACGCCCCGTTCACGGCCGCAGATCCGCATCATCGACACCATCATTAACCCAACCACCGGAGCAGCTTCACCTACGCCCTCGTCCACGGCCATAGATCCGCTTCGCCCACACCGGAGTCCATCCTACCGGAGCCGCTCCACAAACACCCTACTCGACGGTTCTAGATCTCCTTACCGTACCCCGACAGCCAGTGCAGCATCATCACCCTTGATGTTTCTAACCTGATTCCCACCGTCTGGCAAGATGCCAAGCACCCGCCAAAGCCTAGGTACTTGTCATCTCTAAACCCGTCCAACATCACCTGCACGATGTAGTTCAAATATACTAACATGTCGTAGTTACCTGTTATGCACCTGGCAAAAACTACAAGGATGATGTTTCTTCTAGATCTAACAGCTTGGCCAACCAAGATCCTGGACCGAGGCATTGCTATGATCTTGTAAGCCTGTCTCTCTCTTGTATTGTTCTGTGCCTACCAGCATGCTTTGCTAGGATTTTCGACCAATAATCCCTTTGTGCAGACAATGATTTCTACTACTGGCTACTAAATTAGATATGTAGATGTCATACATGATACTACCTCGTACCTCCGTTCCTAAATATAAGTCTTTCTAAAGATTCCACTATAGGCTACATACGGAGCAAAATGAGTGAATCTACACTCAAAAATGCATCTATATACATCTGTATGTGGTCCATACTGGAATCTCTACATAGACATATATTTAGGAATAGAGGCAGTACATTACACAAAATCGTAGGTGGCATGTAGGAATTCCAGTACACTACATTAGGCTCCCTTAGAGTGCTTGCTAGTCCAGCACACAGAGTCATGGCTAGTTTATGCTACGCACACAATCATTAATTGGTGGTTTAAATGTGCGCAAGGGATATGCAATGTATTATCATGTAGAGATGTCTGAAATTAGCCGTGTCAAGTTGCAGATAGGGTTACACAATTAAAAAGTACAAGATGTATGTGGCAATTTAATGAAACATCGCAAAAAAAGGAGAGCCAGCGGTGAGCCTATACAGCATGCTATGGTACGTCACTCCTCCATTGCAATCATCATGACATCTTATTTGTATGTCAATTCTATTGGCCAAGTTTCTTAGGGATAGTTATTACGGGTTATCCTAAGAAAATAAGCACCTGTGAATATAAGCTCCATGTAATAAGCCAACCAGTTATTTTCATTGCGTTTTCAGCTTATCTTTGGTATGATCAGTGAAAATTCTAGATTGCATTATATTTTTTCATTTTGCTGCCCATATGAAAATTAATTTGACTTGCAAACATCACAAATTGAACCCAGTGCCGTAATTAATATGATAGGAAAACAGACCATCACTATTTGCTCAAAATGCAAATACAAAGATACCATCTACTTGGCAAAATCTACTTTGGTTAATGTTTTCCATAGAGACCCCATTGCCTAATTTAAACAAAAACGCATGACCATCACTGTTTGCTTTGATTATTTGCTGTTCTTGATCTAACACTCTAACAAAGCTTGTCAACGATTTAAACACTAAGGGCTGTTGTAGTGGGGCCTTTTCTAACTCATAGGTGACATAAAGGTTTGGCTGTACACTAAAGTAGGCTCTCCAAGAGTACCTGGAGATCCAGTTCGAAGGTATGCCTAGTTTTTACATAGTGCAGACATAGTAAATGCTCATTTCATTGTGTGCAAGTTCAAGAGATGCGACATGTTTCATTATGTGGTGTTGTTTTGTTATAATCTCATCCTTTTGTGTTCACAGACTGGAAAGTATGCATATTTATCTTC
This sequence comes from Secale cereale, assembly GCA_902687465.1. Classification (NCBI taxonomy): domain Eukaryota; kingdom Viridiplantae; phylum Streptophyta; class Magnoliopsida; order Poales; family Poaceae; genus Secale; species Secale cereale. Next base: position 641,107,572 of record LR738710.1, read on the forward strand.
CAAGGAGACGAGTAACTAGTTTGTGTCACCTTGCAGAGGGGGTGCAATGAAGATAAGATTGAGGATTTCCAAGTACTAGATGTTAGGAAGGAGCCTTGAAAGAGAAGTAGGTGCTGCGCTGAGCCTCTTCAACCTGTTAAGGTAAGTCACTGTATCCAACTCAACAGTTCAATTCCTTGTTTGTTTCAGGCATAGTTAATTTGCTCTTTTCAATTGCTTTATTTGTCCTCGGTTAATGAGATGCCCAAAGAATGATGCCTGATGTTGGGTACTTGTATAACTATTACTTGACTTAATTAAAGGCCTTACCATTTAATTACTCCGCCGAAGTGTTCCTGAAGCTTTGAAGTCTATTAACCAACTATTATTGAATGAGGCTCACAATCTAGTTTATACTAGGCTAATGATTGCATAGTTTTGCTTGCTGTAGTATGTTTATATGAAATCCTTTGCTGTTCATTATGCTCCCTAAGACTTTAATTGAGCTACAAAATGGCCAACTGCTTGCTTACTTCTACGCAACGTGCTGTCTAAATTTGTAACTTGTCTGTGTTTTGGATTGGGCCCCAACATCATGCTCCTCTGGTGAGCTAAGAGAGATTTCTGTATGCAGGCTGCACAGACTACCTTTTTTATAATCTTTAAAATATCACCTGCTTATGCTTCATGACGTGTAACATTATTGTTAGTCCTGTTTTGCCATGTACAAAATAGTCTGTGTTGCTCGCTTCACTTTTGTAACTATATTTTTGCCCTAGTCATGTGTACTTACAGAAACATTTCAGGATGAAGTGACATCAACACAAAGATCTGCGAGCAGTGCGGCATGGCCGTTACCGAATAATTATGGATTGGAATTGGAATATGCTGATGTTCTCGAGCATCAACTAGAGGTGGCAAGACAACATGTACATGATTCTGAACGTACAATCAACAAGTTGAGACTGGATGCAGGAGTCAAAAAAATGAAACACGACACTGAGGTAACAATGAAGGAATTGGAGATTTTGCAGACCGAAATTTGTGTTATCTAAATCCAGCCAATCCTATTTTCTAAAGAGATTATAGTTCAAATGGTAAGTTATGTTGATGCGCGTCCATGATGTATGAGCTGTATTTGCATAGTGTATGTAATTTGTTGTTTGTGTATGCTTTATTATCACTGGTGCCGAACCATAATGCCCAGTGGGTATAATCAGCTGTAATTTCTTTATTGTATAGTGTAGGATTATTCTACGTTTCTATGCCTTAGTCTTTTTATTGTATAGTGTATGTTTTTTAGAGGTGATAGTATAGAGTAGGATAATTCTTTGAATATGCTATATCGTTCAAACGGGGGCTAACTCGGCCAAACATTGTAGTGACCATGGCCCTCCACAGGCCGTACGATCCATGGGCCATCTACGGGACGGACGATCCATGGCCTTCTAGGGCCGTCGGATTCGTGGGCCTTCTATGGGCTGTCGGATCCGTGGGCCTTCTATCGGCTATCGGATCCATGGGCCTTCTATGGGCCTGCGGATCCATGGGCCTTCTACGGGTCGTCAGATCAATGGGCCTTCTATGGGCCGTCGAGTCAACGGGCCTTCTACATCCCGTAGGATCCATGGGCCTTCTACGGGCCGTCTCATCTATGGGCCTTGTACGAGCCGTATTAGGGGTCGTAAACGGGCTAGAATGGAAATCGTACGTTTTATGGGCTGACCATAATGGGCCGTTAATAGGCCATATTTGATGATGCTATGAAAATGGCCCAACGTATTAACGGGCCACAAACGGGCCAACTGTAACCACGGGCTGAATTTGGCCCACAAGCAGAAAATGACAGTAACGGGCTGAAAGTAAATGAATGCTGGAAATGAGCCCAAGAATAAATAGGCCCTGAGAAGGCCGAAAGATAACATGGGCTGGAAACGGCCCAACGGAATAATGGGTCGTTAATGGGTATAAAGTGATACACTGTTCATTACGGGCCAGTTTTACCACGGGTCGTTAATGGACCGAGTGTTACTAAGGGCCTCATATGGGCCAAAAGACGTCATGGGCCATACATGGTCCGGAAGTTAAAATGGGTTGGAATTTTATTGGACGGCCCAGATGACGCTACTGGGCCTAATTCGGATAGGCCGTAAACGGGCCGTGGGTTAGCGGGCTGTAAATGGGCTATATGCGAACACGCCGTTAACAGGCTTGCCGTGGGCCGGCCCGCCACCTTTTGACCAAGTCAAATGGGCCGGCCTTTCACAGGAATGGGCCTCTATTGGGCCGTGCCACGTGTCGACGTATCATACGCGCTTTGGGTCCAATGAGTGGATGACATCTGTCCCAATGGTGAGCCGACACGTGTTTCCTCCAGCCAATGATGATTTTACACGTGAAAATCCCCATTGGTCGGGGATGTTAACAGGTTATCGGATCCAAAACCGGACCCAATAACTTAATGGCGTTCCGTTACGGTGGATGCCACGTGTCGGTCACCCTTGACGAAAGCACTTCTGTGACGCGTGATTTATCGTCATGGAAGTGGACACGTCCGTGATGATAATTTTGGTAATGTCATGGAACACTTCTACGACAACACAGGTATGACTATCTTGATTCTGTCATAAATTTGTCATGGATGTGCATGCATGACAGAAAACGTGACCTACTGTGACAAACACGTATCATCACATAAGTGAATTTTTTTGTAGTGCTAGAGGGGGCTGATTAGACCCTCAACAAGAAAGGTGACAGTTTTTAATTTCTTTAAGTTGAGGTGGAGCTCTAGCACAAGATTAAGCATTGACAATGCATTCGAAGCAAGCATAGCAAGAGTATAAGAAGTGAAAAGAGTAAAACATGCTAGTTGCAAGAAAGTAACCAACCTACACATGCAATTCTAAGAGTGTTGCAACTGAAAGTAAAGCATTGCATATGAAGGTAAAGGGAGAGGTTTGGAAAGTGCAAACGCAATGGAGACACGGAGATTTTTGGCGTGGTTCCGATAGGTGGTGCTATCGTACATCCACGTTGATGGATACTTCAACCCACAAAGAGTAACGGTTGCGCGACTCCACGGAGGGCTCCACCCATGAAGGATCCACAAAGAAGCAACCTTGTCTATCCCACCATGGCCATCTCCCATGAAGTACTTGCCTCACTCGGGTAGATCTTCATGAAGCAGGCGATCTCCTTGCCCTTACAAACTCCTTGGTTCAACTCGACAATCTTTTCGGAGGCTCCCAAGTGACACCTAACCAATCTAGGAGACCCCACTCTCCAAAAGGTAATAAATGGTGTGTTGATGATGAACTCCTTGCTCTTGTGCTTCAAGTGATAGTCTCCCCAACACTCAACTCAGCCTCACATATTTGGATATGGTGGAAAGATGATTTGAGTGGAAAGCAACTTGGGGAAGGCTAGAGATCAAGATTCTTGTGGTAGGATTGGTATATCTTTGTCTCAACACATGAGCAGGTAGTTCTCTCTCAGAAAATGTGTAGTGGAAGTGTAGGCATGTTCTGATGGCTCTATCACAAATGGAGATGGGGGTGGAGGGGTATATATAGCCTCCACACAAAATCCAACTATTACACGCATTTGACCAAACTTGGTCAGACCGAATAGGTGAAACAAGGTGAGACCGAAGCAGTTCAAAATGTGAATGTTAGATATCTCTGTGGGGCCGACATGATCAACTTAGTGGAACTGATGTGCTAGAGCTAGGGCAAAACCTCATCTCAGTGAGACCGATCACAAGAACTTGGTGGGACCAATTTCAGCAAAGGATCAAATAGATAATTGGTCAAGCAAACTCGATTGGACCAATTGCACATTTCGATAAGACCAAAATAATTACAACAGGATCACAGAGAGTTTGCAAGGCCATCTCGGTGGGACCGAGATCCATATCGGTGTGACCGAATTGTCTAGGGTTTCTGGCAGTGGCTATGTCAAGTGAACTCGGTGGCACCGGATGGATCAAATCAATGGGGCCGAGTTTGACTTTAATTAGGTTTTGGACATATGTGGAATTTGAGAAAGTGGCTAAGGGTTTTGGAGCAATATCACTAAGCACTTGAGCAACCAGATCATAAAGCAACACCTCATCCCCTTTTCATAATATTGGCTTTCCTATAGACTCAATGTTATCTTGGATCACTAAAATGGAAATGTAGAGTCTTGAAGCTTTTGCCAATCTTTGTCCTTAGCATCTCGAAGGGGTTCCATATCCTCTTGTCCTTGACAGCTTGAAAGGGTTCCACATCCTCTTGTCCTTGCCACTCCAATGTTGAACTTATCTGAAATACACTGGATAAAGGTATTAGTCCAACAGGGGATATGTTGTCATTAATTACCAAAATCACCCAGGGGCACTTGTGCTTTAAGCAGTATAAAATAAAATGATTCTGCGGCCTACTTCGATCCCACGTCTAAGGACTAAAATAGGTTAGACGTGAGGTGGAGTGTTGAAATATATTGCGTGCCTCCCTCCACCAGTTCGGACTTTTGGAGCAACAGGATGGTGCATGAATTCAATAGAGATGCATATCAATGAGGGGGAGAGTGTGTCTACATACCCTCGTAGACCATAAGCGGAAGCGTTTCACAACGCGGTTGATGTAGTCGAACTTCTTTGCGCTTCAACCGATCAAGTATCGAACGCACGGCACCTCCGTGTTCTGCACAAGTTCAGCTCGGTGACGTCCCTCGCTTTGTTGATCCAACAAGACGTCTAGGTAGTACATAAGTTTCGTCTTTACGATGGTGTGGTGACAGTGATGGTGAAGTGATCTTTGTAGGGCTTCGCCTAAGCACTACGAAGATATGACTGGGGGTGTAAACGGTGGAGGGGGGCGCCGCACACGACTAACAATTAATATCGGGTGTGCTAGGCACCCCTCCCTCATATATATATGTGGGAGGGGGAGGGGAGAGGCCATGGCACGCCCTAGGGCTGGCCGCCAGCCCCCAAGGGGCTGCCTTGCCCTACGCCCCCTGCCATGTTTATCTGAGAGAGATGGAAAAAGGGGGGTTGAGGGAAGGAAGTGTGAATCCTAATCCACACTTTCCTTTCCCTTCTCCCCTTTCCTTCTCCTCTTTAGGGTGGCCCATATGGGGGGCGCACCCCCTCTTGGCCCATAAGGCTCCTATCTTTTGACGGGGGTGCCCGGAACCCCATCTGGTGACTCGATATGTACTCGATACCCTCCGTAACACTTCTGGTGTCCGAATACCATCATCCTATACATCAATATTTACCTCTCGACCATTTTGAGACTTCTTATCATGTCTGTGATCTCATTCGAGACTCCTGATCATGTCTGTGATCTCATTCGAGACTCCTGATCATGTCTGTGATCTCATTCGAGACTCCAAACAACATTCGATCACCAAATCACATAACTCATATATTATATCGTCACGAACGTTGAGCGTGCGGACCATATGGGTTCAAGAACTATGTAGACATGACCGAGACACCTCTCCGGTGAATAACCAATAGCAGAACATGGATGCCCATATTCGCTCCTACATATTCTGTGAAGATCTTTCTCGGTCGAACCGTTATGACAACATACACAATTCCCTTTGTCCGTCAGTATGTTACTTGCCCGAGATTCGATTGTCCGTATCTCTATACCTTGTTCAATATCGTTACTAGCAAGTCTCTTTACTTGTTCCGTAATACATCATCCCGTGACTAACTCATTATTCATTTTCTTGCAAGGCTCACTATGATGTGTATTACCGAGATAGCCCGGAGATACCTCTATGATACTTGGAGTGACAAATGCTAATCTTGATTCATGCCAACCCAACAAGACACCTTCGGAGATACCTATGGAGCATCTTTATAATCACCCAATTACATTGTGACTTTTGATAGCACACAAGGCATTCCTCCGGTATCCGGGAGTTGCATGATATCATAGTCAAAGGAATATGTATTTGACATACATGAAAGCAGTAGCAATAAACTGTACGATCAAATGCTAAGCTAATGAATGGGTCTTGTCCATCACATCATTGTCCTAATGATATGATCCCGTTATCAAATGACAACTCATGTCCATGGTTAGGAAACCTTAACCATCTTTGATTAACGAGCTAGTCTAGTAGAGGCTTACTAGGAACACAATATTTATTTATGTATTCACACATGTATTTAAGTTTTCGGTCAATAAAATTCTAGCACGAATAATAAATCTTTATCATGATTAAGGAAATATAATAATAACCATTTTATTATTGTCTCTAGGGCATACTTCCACTAGAGTCAATATTCTAGTTCACATCGCCATGTGATTAACACCCAAAGAGTTTACTAGAGCCAATAATCTAGTTCACATCGTCATGTGATTAACACCCATAGTCCACATCGCCATCGCCATGTGATTAACACCCATAGTCCACATCGCCATCGCCATGTGATTAACACCCAAAGATTTTACTAGAGTCAATAATCTAGTTCACATAATTATGTGATTAACACTCAAAGAGTTCTAAGGTATAATCATGTTTTGCTTGTGAGAGAGGTTTTAGTCAACGGGTCTGCAACATTCAGATCCGTGTGTACTTTGCAAATTTCTATGTCTATAGTGCTCTGCCTAGAGCTACTATATCTAATTTCTCCTACGTTCAATACGTATCCAGATTGATACTCAGAGTCATCTGGATTAGTGTCAAAGCTTGCATCTATGTAACCCTTTACGACGAACTCTTTATCACACCTCCATAATCAAGAAACATTTCTTTATTCCTCTAAGGATAATTTTGACCGTTGTCCAGTGGTCCACTCCTGGATTACTTTGGTGCCTCCCCGCCAAACTTATGGCAAGGCACACATCAGGTCTGGTACACAACATACATACATGATAGAACCTATGGTTGAGGCATAGGGAATGACTTTCATTTTCTCTCTATCTTCTCCAGTGGTCGGGGCATTGAGTCTGACTCAATTTCACACCTTGTAACACAGGCAAGAACCCTTTCGTTGACTAATCCATTTTGAACTTTTTCAAAACTTTGTCAAGGTATGTGCTTTGTGAAAGTCCTATTAAGCGTCTTGATCTATCTCTATAGATCTTGACGCCCAATATATAAGCAACTTGACAAAGGTATTTCATTGAAAAATTCTTATTCAAGTATCCTTCTATGCTATCAAGAAATTCTACATCATATCCAATCAACAATATGCCATCCACATATAATATTGCAAATGCTACAGAGCTCCCACTCACTTTCTTATAAATACAGGCTTCACCGTAAGTCTGTATAAAACCATATGCTTTGATCACCTCATCAAAGCACATATTCCAACTCCGAGATGCTTGCACGAGTCCATTGATTGATCACTGGATCTTGCACACTTTGTTAGCACCTTTAGGATCGACAAAACCTTCTCGTTGCATCATATACAAGTCTTCTTTCAGAAATCCATTAAGGAATGCATTTTTGACATCCATTTGCCAAATTTCATAATGATAAAATGCGGCAATTGCTAACGTGATTCGGACAGACTTAAGCATAGCTACTGGTGATAAAGTCTCATCCTAGTCAACTCCATGAACTTGTCGAAAACCTTTCGCAACAAGCCGAGCTTTGTAGACACTGATATTACCATCAATGTTTATCATCCTCTTGAAGATCTATTATTGTTAATGGCTTGCCGATCATCGGGCAAGTCCACACTTTGTTCTCATACATGGATCCTATCTCAGATTTCATGGCCTCAAGCCATTTATCGGAATCTGGGCTCATTATAGCTTCTTCATAGTTCGAAGGTTTGCCATTGTCTAACAACATCACTTCCAAGACAGGATTACCGTACCACTCTGGTGCGGTACGTGTTCTGGTCGACCTACGAGGTTCGGTGGTAACTTGATCCGAAGTTGCATGATCATTATCGTTAGATTCTTCTTTAGTTGGTGTAGACATCACGGGAATGGTTTTCTCCGATGATCTACTTTCCAACCGAGCGAAGGTACAATTACCTCATCAAGTTCTACTTTCCTCCCACTCACTTCTTTTGAGTGAAACTGCTTCTCTAGAAAGGACCCATTCTTAGCAACAAAAATCTTGCCTTCGGATCTGTGGTAGAATGTGTACCCAAAAGTTTCTATTGGGTATCCTATGAAGACACATTTCTCTGATTTGGGTTCGAGATTATCAAGCTTTTTCACATAAGCATCGCAACCCCAAACTTTAAGAAACGACAACTTTGGTTTTTTTTCCAAACCATAGTTCATATGGTGTCATCTCAACGGATTTAGATGGTGCCCTATTTAATGTGAATGCAACAGACTCTAATGCATAACTCCAAAACAATAAAGGAAAATCGGTAAGAGACATCATAGAATGCACCATATCCAATAGAGTATGGTTACGACGTTCAGACACACCATTACGATGTGGTGTTCCAGGTGGCATGAGCTGTGAAACTATTCCACATTGTTCCAAATGAGGACCAAACTCCTAAATCAAATATTCGCCTCCGCGATCAGATCGTAAAAACTTTATTTTCTTGTTACGATGATTCTCTACTTCACTGTGAAATTATTTGAACTTTTCAAATGTTCCAGACTTGTGTTTCATCAAGTAGATATACCCATATCTACTCAAATCATCTGTGAAGGTGAGAAAATAACGATACCCGCCACGTGCTTCAATACTCATTGGACCGCATACATCAGTATGTATTATTTCCAATAAGTCATTAGCTCGCTCCATTGTTCCAGAGAACGGAGTTTTAGTCATCTTGCCCATGAGGCATGGTTCGCAAATATCAAATGATTCATAATCAAGTGATTCCAAAATCCCATCAGCATGGAGTTTCTTCATGCGCTTTACACCAATGTGACACAAACGGCAGTGCCACAAGTATGTTGCACTATCATTATCAACTTTGCATCTTTTGGCATCAATATTATGAATATGTGTATTACTACGATCGAGATTCAGTAAACCACTAACATTAGGTGTATGACCATAGAAGGTGTTATTCATGTAAACAGAATAGCAATTATTCTCTGACTTGAATGATTAACCGTACTGCAATAAACATGATCCTATCTTGTTCATGCTCAACGCAAACACCAAATAATATCTATTTAGGTTCAACACTAATCCCGAAAGTATAGGGAGTGTGCGATGATGATCATTTCAATCTTGGAACCACTTCCAACACACATCGTCACCTCACCCTCAACTAGTCTTTGTTTATTCTGCAACTCCTAGTTCGAGTTGCTAATCTTAGCAACCGGATAGGTATCAAATACCCAGGGGCTACTACGAGCACTAGTAAGGTACACATCAATAACATGTATATCAAATATAACTTTGTTCACTCCGACATCCTTCTTATCCGCCAAATATTTGGGGTAGTTCTACTTCCGGTAACCATTTCCTTTGCAGTAGAAGCACTCAGTTTGAGGCTTGGGTCTAGCTTTTGGGCTTCTTCTTGTGAGTGACAACTTGCTTGCCATTCTTCTTGAAGTTCCATTTCTTTCCATTGCCCTTTTTCTTTAAGCTAGTGGTCTTGTTAACCATCAACACTTGATTCTCTTTCTTGATTTCTACCTTTGCCGATTTCAGCATCGCAAAGAGCTTGGGAATCGTTTTCGCCATCTCTTGCATATTATAGTTCACCATGAAGTTTTAGTAGCTTGGTGATAGTGACCAGAGAACTCTGTCAATCACTATCTTATCTGGAAGATTAACTCCCACTTGATTCAAGTGATTATAGTACCCAGACATTCTGAGCACATGCTTACTAGCTGAGCTATTCTCCTCCATCTTGTAGGAAAAGTACTTGTCCAAGGTCTCATACCTCTCGACATGGGCATGAGTCTGAAATACCAATCTGAGCTCTTGGATCATCTCATATGCTCTTTGGCGTTCAAAAACATTTTTGAAGTCCCGGTTCTAAGCCGTAAAGCATGGTGCACTAAACTATGAAGTAGTCATCATATCGAGCTTGCCAAACATTCATAACGTCTGCATATGCTCCTACAATAGGTATGTCACCTAGCGATGCATCAAGGACATAATACTTCTGTGTAGCAATGAGGATAATCCTCAGATCACGGACCTAGTCCGCATTTTTGCTACCATCATCTTTCAACTTACTTTTGTCTAGGAACACGTTAAAATTCAAGGGAACGGCAACACGGGCCATTGATCTACAACATAGATATGCAAATACTATCAGGACTAAGTTCATGTTAAATTAAGTTCAATTAATCAAATTACTAATGAACTCCCACTTAAATTAACATCCCTCAGGTTAACTAAGTGCTACATGATCCAAATCAACTAAACCAATGGTGAACATCTCCATGTTGATCATATCTACTATATGACTCATTGATACGTCCAAAACATATCTATAATTTCTGCTTGCTCCATGCCTCTTTTGTGTGATATTGCTATGATATTTATGCACTTCCATACACTTTTGATCATATTTGGACTAACCTATTAACTCAGTGCACCACAGTGCCAGTTCCTGTTTTCTGCTGTTTTTCTATTTCAGGTTTCCCCCATATTAAAAGTGCTCTAAAAATTCCGGGAAAAATACAGGAAAAATCAGCGTACAGGAAGCTTCGAGAATCACCAAAGCGAGGCCAGAGGGGAGCCAGGGGTGGCCCAGGCGGCCACACGGCGCGGCCCCATCCCTGGCCGCGCCAGGGGGGCGCCTGGGGCCCCCTCTCCGCCTCTGGTGACCCCCCTTCGCATATATATATTCCTCGCGTCCCGAAACCCTCGAGGACGGAACCCTTTTTCGCGATCTCGCCTCTGTTCCGCCGCCGCCGCGCTTCCAAGATCAGGAGCATCAGGAGAACTCTTCCCGGCACCCTGCCGGAGGGGAGAACCACCACCGGGAGCTTCTCCACCACCATGGACGCTTCCCGGATGAGTCGTGAGTAGTCCACCTTGGACCATGGGTCCATGATTAGTAGCTATGCGATGTTCTCCTCCCCTCTTTGTTCTTCATGGTTTAGACCTCGTGAGCTACCCTACATGATCGAGGCACATATGTAATCTTTATGCTGTTGCTCTGCTGAGTTTGCTGGGATCCGATGGATTATGAGATTATGTTCAGATTGTGTGTGAGTAATATATTTGATTCACCTCTTTTATATTTATGTTCTTGAGTAATTCTTGCATGTTCTCCGTTGCTGTTTATTGCTTTGGCCAAGTAGTAGGTAGTAACTCCAAGAGGGAGCGTTATGCTTGATTGCGGGTTCATGCCCCCTGATGACTAGCTTGAGTGACAGAAACATGAGTCTAGGGGATGTGCTGTTGCCACAAGGGGGAAAACAACGGTGCTTGTACTTGCGGGTGCAAGGATTGTTTACTTTACGCAAAGTTCTTTTAATGCAGTTGTCTGTTGCTTTGAGTTTACACTTTGGGTGGGATTCGCAACTTAATACCAGCGAGATGTTCAGGATAGATATCTCAAGGTGGATGATTAGTAGTAGATGCAGATGGATTTTGGTCTACTTGCCTTGGTGTACCGCCCATGCTTTTGAGCCTCTACCTTTCTCTGCAGCATAGTTAGCATTGGTTTGCGCACATAATCCTGTCAATTGCCCAGCTGTAATTTGTTTACCTCGCTTTGCTGTTTTATTCTCTTTTGGGAGAGAGACATCACTAGTGAACCTCATGGGTCCCCGGTCCATATTACCACCACTGATCACACCCGCTATTTACTTCCTGTTCTTATTCCCTAGTTGCAGTCATACCTATCATTATTATCTCTTGTGTTTGATCCTTTGTAAACAACAAGGCCGAAGGGATTCACAACCTCTCTGTACTCGTTGGGAGCAAAGTTATTTGTATTTGTGTGCAGGTCCTGTCAACCACTAAGTTTCTGGCGCCGTTGACACCTTCTTGTCAACCCTCGGAGTTTCACGTGATTCGATCCTTGGTAACTTTGCCAAGGGAAACTTGCTGCTACGCTACATCTCAAACCTTCCACTTGGGGTAACCAACGAGGGGCGAGAAGCCATCAAGAAAAGTATCTGGCGCCGTTGCCGGGGACTCCACTCTTCAAGATAGGGGAGTTGCACGCTATCTTTTATCTTTGATTTTTAGTCTTGTTAGTTTACCTTTCAGTTTTTGCTTCAGTGTCCCTTACCAAAAATCACAAAAATAGTTATCTTGCTTTTAGTTGGCATTATGTCTGGTCCTTTTGCCTTTGGTGAGGCAGAAGTGCTCACCTTTAAACAAAGAGGTGGTGAAATTCTAAAAGATGCTTGGTATAGAATTAATGATTCTAAAAAAAGAGCCACCAAGAAGCAATCTACTACTATCCTGCTTATAAATTTTTATGTTGGAATTACTTCTTGGAATAGGTTTATTCTAGATTCTGCTATCAATGGAAATTTCCTACAAGCCCCAGTTTGGGAATCTCTTAGTATTATGGAAAATCTTGTTGGAAATCCCCCTGTTGTTAGCATTCAAGAGGACATTACCCTAGCTCACATTATGAAAAAACTTGAAAAGATAGAGCTAGAGATGCCAAGCATTAATAAGATAAATGAGTTGGACCGTAAGATCCAAGGGAATTTGAATAGGCTTGATAGCTCCATGCATAAAATTCTCAAAACTTTGGAGACCATCAAATCCCATGACTTGGATTCTTCTAGGATAGACAAGATTGAGGAAATCTTTGACACTTTAGGAACTACTTTCTCCTCAATCAAAGCCAAAAAGGTAGAAACTCCGGCAAAGAAGGAACCTAAGTTCGTTTACCTTCCAAAGGCTCCTCGTTCCAAAAGTAATCCATCTATTGCCAAAGGGGTTGAAACTGTGAAAACTTTGGAAGAAATACCTCTCTTTGATAAATTTATAAATGAATCTCCCATTGACTTTCTACCTTTTGGTTTTCTCCCTAGAAGTATCTTTACTAGGCCTTTATTTGAAAGTCCTCTTAAGACTAGTTGTACTATTGAAGAGCTTTTTGATGATCTTGATGATGGTTCAATTGATACAACTTGATCTTTTTGCATCATGCCTAGCTTAAAGGCATAAAAGAAAGCGCTTTTGGGAGGCAGCCCACAACGAATTAGGTTTTATTTTGCTTTTGTTGTGTCTTGATGTTTGTTACTACAGTAGCATCATCATTGTATCTTTTCTTTTCAGCTTTGTTCCAAGTTTAGCCTCCGATTGCAAGAAAGTTCAAAAGTTGTGACATGCTGTCCAGAAAACAGATTCTGTCCTTGGATAGAAAAATTCGAATAAAATAACCAGATCATCTTTTTGATCTGAATTTTTTTGACAGCGTGTTCTATACAATTGGCTTTCGGGCGTCTGTTCTGAGTTTTTTGATTTGAGTGGCATAAGTGCCCCGAAAAAATTATTTACTACCTGCTGGTCTGTTTTTCACAGATTCTGTCTTGTTTTGCCTTTTCTTCGTTTTGCAAACCTTGAGCTTGCTTTTTCTATGCAGAAACCTTTTGGCAATCTTGAGAAACAGTAGCTTTTCAAGATTATCTTTATTTCCAGCAGGGAAAAGTTATTTTATTGTGGGTACTAACCTCGCTAATCAGATTATGATGAGTTATGTATGAAGGGAGTTTTCAAGTGTGCGAGGGAAGATGATAAAGAAGATTCAGGAGGGTCAAACGCTCAAGCTTGGGGATGCCCCCATGCACCCCCAAGAAATATTCAAGAAGACTCAAGCGTCTAAGCTTGGGGATGCCCCCATGCATCCCCTTCTCCATTAACAATTATCAGTTCGTCTTTCGTTCCACTATATTTTAATCACTTCATGCGTTATGTGCTTTGCTTGGAGCGTCTTGCTCTTATTTTCCTTTTTAGTTTTCTTTAGCTTTGCTTGCTGTTCATAACAAGTTAGAACCCAACTTTCCTTGTGTGGGAGAGAAACACGCTCCACTTCAACCTAGAACACAACATAGGATTTTCATGCTTATCTTTGCTGTGTGTGTTCTTTGTCTTTCCATAGCTGCTGTCATGCTTAGCTCTTAGTTTTCATGCTTTTCTTTTTAAAGAACTTTTGTTTAGTTGGTTGCTGAACTCTCTTGAGTTTTCATGTTTATCTTGTTAAGAGAGTTTGCCTGTTGCACTGAGTTGTGTGTCTTAACTTAAAGTAGGTAATTGAGGTTGCTATTTAATTTTAGTAGTAACTTGCAATAGTTTTGAGGCATTGCCATGAGTAATGTCTGAACTTTTGGTGTCAAGAGCTTTAGCCTATTAGTGATAGATGTCGTATTTTGGGCAATCCGTGTTTATTTTCGAAAACCTACAAATAGTTGAGAACTTTAGCTACTAAATGGATCACTAATCTTTGGAGGGATCGAATATTAGAGTACACTCACGTACCATGAGCCGAGGATGCGCAAGGATAACCAAACCCCCATACACTCCTCCTCGGGGTACTTGTCTCTTTGTGAACCTCCTAATTAGATTGAGAGTTACCGATAATAAGTGCATGAGTTCTCCGGACTAATGTGAGTCTTCGAAAGTTGACACTTCCACCTAGCCATATTTTTCTAGCCTCTTCGGTACCGTGCATTGCCCTTTCTCACCTCGAGAGTTGGCGCATACTTCGCCGGTGCATCCACATCCTTGGCACGATACGCTCTGTCATCATAAGCCTCATTATATCCTTCCTCAAAACAGCCACCATACCTACCTATCAAGGCATTTCCATAGCCTTTCCGAGATACATTGCCATGCAACATCCATCTTCTCAAGACTTGATCTTCATGACATACATGCTTTTTGCTTGATCGATGAGCCGCATGCTAGTTGGGCCTTGCCCTAATCATTGCTACATGACGCGCTAGTATCATTGCATATCCTGCTACACTGGCAGAGGCATACATTTGCATACATCATGATAGTTTCATTTTCTTTATGTTGAGTACTTTTGTAAAGTGTGAAAGATCTTCTATACTTCTTGTAATTTATAGAGTGTTTCCCCTAAAGTGAGGAAAAGATCCCAAAGAGGACAAAATCAAAAGATCCCAAAGAGGACAAATGAGAGTTAAATAGAAAGAGCCATTGAGGCCACAAAAAAAATAGAAAAAAGAGAAAAAGAAATAAAAAGAGAGAAGGGGGCACACTACTATTTCCTTTTGAGAGATCCACACTCGTACTCCATCTTATACCTTGTGCTCCATAGAGATTATCATTCATGCATATAGCTATGTGGGGACCTTCACACTATAGAACTTGGCTTGTATATTCTAATGATGAGCCTCCTCAAAAGAGCTCTAGGACTTCTTGAGCAAGCAAGTTGGATGCACCCCCACTAGTTCCATTGGAGAGCTTACCTTAGCTCATATGTGCATCCGTTGCATGGCAATCCCTACTCCTCACATCATATCTATCATTTGGCTTTCTCTCGCCGATGATTGTCCTCATTGATGTGAGCCTTTCACACCTTTTTTGTCTTTCCCCTTCATCATTTTTCTCTCTTTGCCATCCTAAGTGTCAACTTTCTTGCTTACGCTCATCCATTGCATGAGTGCTCAAAATATCGAAAGGGAGTGGATCATTTTGACTTGTACCTGGCTGACGGTCTGGGGATGAGTCAAGATAAGATTCCAAAGAAGACCAAGTGTGAAACTTTAGTAGATTAAGTTCTCAACAATACAAAAACTATGTTTTACTCTCTCATATATCCCTATCCCCTTTCTTGCACGCAAACACCATTTGGAGACATTCGAGTCACGGACAGCGAGAGCTCTTGCACCTTTATGTTCTTATGTTGCTTGTTACAATGCTAATATAGACTCTTGCTTGTTATGACTTGAGTTGAATTACATGCCTTGATTTCTTTACTTAAAAAGTTCTTATTTGGTTGATAGCATGTCACCACAGAAATTATGCTTGTTATCATTTACCTACTCGAGGACGAGCAGGAATTAAGCTTGGGGATGTTGATACGTCCAAAACGTATCTATAATTTCTGCTTGCTCCATGCCTCTTTTGTGTGATATTGCTATGATATTTATGCACTTCCATACACTTTTGATCATATTTGGACTAACCTATTAACTCAGTGCACCACAGTGCCAGTTCCCGTTTTCTGCTGTTTTTCTATTCCAGGTTTCCCCCATATTAAAAGTGCTCTAAAAATTCCGGGAAAAATACAGGAAAAATCAGCGTACAGGAAGCATCGAGAATCACCAAAGCGGGGCCAGAGGGGAGCCAGGGGTGGCCCAGGCGGCCACCCGGTGCGGCCCCACCCCTGGCCGCGCCAGGGGGGCGCCTGGGGCCCCCTCTCCGCCTCTGGTGACCCCCCTTCGCATATATATTCCTCGCGTCCCGAAACCCTCGAGGACGGAACCCTTTTTCGCGATCTTGCCTCTGTTCCGCCGCCGCCGCGCTTCCAAGATCAGGAGCATCAGGAGAACTCTTCCCGGCACCCTGCCGGAGGGGAGAATCTCCACCGGGAGCTTCTCCACCACCATGGACGCTTCCCGGATGAGTCGTGAGTAGTCCACCTTGGACCATGGGTCCATGATCAGTAGCTATGTGATGTTCTCCTCCCCTCTTTGTTCTTCATGGTTTAGACCTCGTGAGCTGCCCTACATGATCGAGGCACATATGTAATCTTTATGCTGTTGCTCTGCTGAGTTTGCTGGGATCCGATGGATTATGAGATTATGTTCAGATTGTGTGTGAGTAATATATTTGATTCACCTCTTTTATATTTATGTTCTTGAGTAATTCTTGCATGTTCTCCGTTGTTGTTTATTGCTTTGGCTAAGTAGTAGGTAGTAACTCCAAGAGGGAGCGTTATGCTTGATTGTGGGTTCATGCCCCCTGATGACTAGCTTGAGTGACAGAAACATGAGTCTAGGGGATGTGCTGTTGCCACAAGGGGGAACACAACGGTGCTTGTACTTGCGGGTGCAAGGATTGTTTACTTTACGCAAAGTTCTTTTAATGCAGTTGTCTGTTGCTTTGAGTTTACACTTTGGGTGGGATTCGCAACTTAATACCAGCGAGATGTTCTGGATAGATATCTCAAGGTGGATGATTAGTAGTAGATGCAGATGGATTTCGGTCTACTTGCCTTGGTGTACCGCCCATGCTTTTGAGCCTCTACCTTTCTTTGCAGCATAGTTAGCATTGGTTTGCGCACATAATCCTGTCAATTGCCCAGCTGTAATTTGTTTACCTCGCTTTGCTGTTTTATCGTCTTTTGGGAGAGAGACATCACTAGTGAACCTCATGGGACCCCGGTCCATATTACCACCACTGATCACACCCGCTATTTACTTCCTGTTCTTATTTCCAGGTTGCAGTCATACCTATCATTATTATCTCTTGTGTTTGATCCTTTTTAAACAACAAGGCCGGAGGGATTGACAACCTCTCTGTACTCGTTGGGAGCAAAGTTATTTGTATCTGTGTGCAGGTCCCGTCAACCGCTAAGTTTCTAGCACCGTTGACACCTTCTTCTCGACCCTCGGAGTCTCACGGGATTCGTTCCTTGGTACCTTTGTCAAGGGAAACTTGCTGCTACGCTACATCTCAAACCTTCCACTTGGGGTAACCAACGAGGGGCGAGAAGCCATCACTCATGTTCAACCTTTCGGTCTCTAGTGTTCCGAGGCCATGTCTGTGCATGCTAGGCTCGTCAAGTTTGACCCAAGTATTCTGTGTGTGTAAAACTGTCTTACACCCATTGTATGTGAACGTAGAGTCTATCACACCCGATCATCACGTGGTGTCTTGAACCGACGAACTGTAGCAACGATGCATACTCGGGGAGAACACTGTTATCTTGAAATTTAGTGAAGGGATCATCTTATAATGCTAGCGTCGTACTAAGCAAAATAATATGCATAAAGGATAAACATCACATGCAATAAAAATATGTGACATGATATGGCCATCATCATCTTGTGCTTTTGATCTCCATCTCCAAAGCATTGTCATGATCTCCATCATCACTGGCTTGACACCTTTATCTCCATCGTAGCTTCGTGGTCGTCACGCCAACTATTGCTAACTCATAGCGATGAAGTAAAGCAATTACATGGCGCTTGCATTTCATACAATAAAGAGACAACCATAAGGCTCCTGCCGGTTGCCGCTAATTTACAAAATATGATCATCTCATACAATAATGTATAACTCATCACGTTTGACCATATCACATCACAACATGCCCTGCAAAAAAAGTTAGACGTCCTCTACTTTGTTGTTGCAAATTTTACGTGGCTGCTACAGACTTCTAGCAAGAACCGTTCTAACCTACGATACAAAACCACAATTGTGATTTATCAAGTTTGTTATTTTAACCTTCAACGAGGACCAACCATAGTCAAATTCGATTAAACTAAAGTAGGAGAAACAGACACCCACCAGCCACCTTTATGCAAAACAAGTTGCATGTCTGTCTGTGGAACCGGTCTCATATACGTGGACATGCAAGGTTGGCCTGAGCCACTTCATCTTCAATGCCGCCGAATCAAAATAAGACATTGGTGGTAAGCAGTATGATGATCACCGCCCACAACTCTTTGTGTTCTACCCGTGCATATCATCTATGCATAGACCTGGCTCATGATGCCATTGTTGGGGAACGTTGCATGGAAAACAAAAAGATTCTATGCACACGCAATGATCTATCAATGGAGATGCATAGCAATGATACCACACAAGTATAGGGGATCGCAACAGTTTTCGAGGGTAGAGTATTCAACCCAAATTTATTGATTCGACACAAGGGGAGCCAAAGAATACTCTCAAGTATTAGCAGTTCATTTGTCAATTCAACCACACCTGGAAGACTTAATATCTGCAGCAAAGTATTAAGTAGCAAAGTAGTATGGAAGTAACGATAATAGTGCTAAAAGTAACAGTAGTATTTTTGTAGTGATTGTAACAGTAGCAATGGAAAAGTAACTAAGCAACAAGCAATATGTGAAAAGCTCGCAGGCATTGGATCAGTGATGGATAATTATGCCGGATGCGATTCCTCATGTAACAGTTATAACCTAGGGTGACATAGAGCTAGCTCCAGTTCATCAATGTAATGTAGGCATGTATTCCGAATATAGTCATACGTGCTTATGGAAAAGAACTTGCATGCCATCTTTTGTCCTACCCTCTCGTGGCAGCAGGGTCCTATTGGAAACTAAGGAATATTAAGGCCTCCTTTTAATAGAGTACCAGACCAAAGCATTAACATTTAGTGAATACATGAACTCATCAAACTATGGTCATCACCGAGAGTGGTCCCGATTATTGTCACTGATCATAACACATAGTGGGTGACTATTGACTTCCAAGATAGGATCAAGAACTCACATATATTCATGAAAACATAATAGGTTCAGATCTGAAATCATGGCACTCGGGTCCTAGTGACAAGCATTAAGCATGACAAAGTCATAGCAACATCAATCTTAGAACGTAATGGATACTAGGGATCAAACCCTAACAAAACTAACTCGATTACATGGTAAATCTCATCCAACCCATCACCATCCAGCAAGCCTACGATGGGATTACTCACGCACGGCGGTGAGCATCATGAAATTGGTGATGGAGGAAGGTTGATGATGACGACGGCGACGATCTCCACTCTCCAGAGCCCCGAACGGACTCCAGATCAGCCCTCTCGAGAGAGATTAGGGCTTAGCGGCGGCTCCGTATCATAAAACGCGATGAATCCTTCTCTCTGATTTTTTTATCCCCGAACGTGAATATATGGAGTCAGGGTCCAGGTTGGTGGAGCCTTAGGGGGCCCACGAGACAGGGGGGCGCGCCCCGCCCTCGTGGACAGGGTGTGGCCCCCCTGGTCTTGATTCTTCCGCCGGTATTTTTTATATATTCCAAAACAATTCTCCGTTGATTTTCAGGTCATTCCGATAACTTTTATTTCTGCACAAAAATAACACCATGGCAGTTCTGCTGAAAACAGCATCTGTCCGGGTTAGTTCCATTCAAATCATGCAACTTAGAGTCCAAAACAAGGGCAAAGTGCTTGGAAAAGTAGATACGTTGGAGATGTATCAAGCAACGAGGGGGAGAGTGTGTCTACATATCCTCGTAGATCATAAGCGGTAGCGTTTCACAATGCGGTTGATGTAGTCGAACTTCTCCGCACTTCAACTGATCAAGTACCGAATGCACGGCACCTCCACGTTCTGCACATGTTCAGCTCGATAAAATCCCTCGCCTTCTTGATCCAGCAAGACGTCGAGGTAGTACATGATTTCCGTCAGCACGACGGTATGGTGACGGTGATGGTGAAGTGATCTTTGTAGGGCTTCGCCTAAGCACTACGAAAATATGACCAGGGGTGTAAACGGTGGAGGAAGGGTGGCGCACACGACTCACAATTGATCTCGGGTGTGCTAGGCGTCCCCTCCCTCATATATATAGGTGGGATGGGGAGGGAGAGGCCAGGGCGCGCCCTAGGGCTGGCCTATGGTCCCCAGGAGCCTACCTTGCCCTATGTGCCCCCTGCCATGTTTATCTGAGAGGGAAGGAAAGAGGGGGGTTGAGGGAAGGAGGTGTGAATCCTAATCCACACTTTCCTTTCCCATCTCCCCTTTCCTTCTCCTCCTTAGGCCGGCCCATATGGGGGGGGGGGTGCACTAGCCCCTTGTGGCTGCTGCACTTCCCCTCTTGGCCCATAAGGCCCATATCTTTTGCCGGGGGTGCGCGGAACTCCTTCCGGTGACCCGATAAGTACCCGATACCCTCCGGAACACTTCCGGCGTCCGAATACCATTGTCCTATATATTAATCCTTACCTCTCGACCATTTCGAGACTCCTCGTCATTTCTGTGATCTCATCCGGTACTCCGAACAACATTCGATCACCAAATCACCTAACTCATATAATAATAAATCATCAACGAATGTTAAGCATTCGGACCCTACGGGTTCGAGAACTATGTAGACATGACCGAGACACCACTCTGGTCAATAACCAATAGCGGAAATTGGATGCACATATTGGATCCTACACATTCTATGAAGATCTTTATCGATCAAACCGTTATGACAACATACACATTCCCTTTGTCCGTCGGTATGTTACTTGCCCTAGATTCGATCATCGGTATCTCTATACCTAGTTCAATCTTGTTACCTGGGAAGTCTCTTTACTCGTTCCGTAATACATCATCCCGTGACTAACTCATTAGTCATTTGCTTGCAAGGCTTATTATGATGTGTATTACCGAGAGGGCCCAGAGACACTACAAAAAAAGACACATCCGTGACATTTTGGCTCGAAGGATTTTTTTCTGTTATGCTTATGACACTTCTATGATGATAATTTTGACAAAAACACGTATCATCATAGATGTGGTGGGCTCCTACTTCTATGAAAAAATCATGAAAAAATGGGCTTTTCGTCCTGAGCGGGTACGCACCTTCATGACATTCTTTGGGCCGTCCATTATGGAAACAATCATGGTAGAAGCGAGGGCGAGGAAAATTTCGAGGGTTTCCCGGTTATGGTGGGTGGTCGGGGCCGAGGGATGCACGGAGGTTTGCGCGTTTCTCTCGTATACGTACGCGCATGTGTGCGAGGCATTGGGCTCTAATTGAACCCGAGCGAGGCGTTTGCTATTGAACCCGAACGATTGCACTAGGCTACATTACTAAACCCGAGCGATCAATCCCTTGGTGATATGTCTCCATCGTATCTATAATTTTTGATTGTTTCATGCCAATATTATACAACTTTCACATATTTTTGGCAACTATTTATATGATTTATCGGACTAACCTACTGATCCAGTGCCCAGTGCCAGTTCCTATTTTTGCATGTTTTTTGTATCCTAGAAAATTCATATCAAACAAAGTCCAAACGCGATAAAAATTGGCGGAGAATTATTTTGGAATATATGTGAATTTTAGGAGGTGGAAGCAACGCAAACGGGGACCCACAGTGCCCACAACCCACCAGGGAGTGCCCTGGTGTCTTATGCTCACCTCGTACGTCGGTTGGGGCCCTTCTTATGGTGAAAGAAAGCTAATTTATGGATAAAAATCATGTCAAAAATTCAGTGCAATCGGAGTTACGGATCTCCGGGAATTTAAGAAACGGTGAAGGGCCAGATCTGGAGGACGCGAAACACAGAGAGATAGAGAGACATATACAATCTCGGAGGGGCTCTCGCCCCTCCCATGCCAGGGAGGCCATGGACCAGAGGGGGAACCCTTCTCACCCCTAGGGAGGAGGCCAAGGAAGAAGAAGAAGGAGGGGGGCTCTCTCCCCCTCGCTTCCGGTGGTGTCGGAGTGTCGTTGGGGCAACGATCGGGATAGCGATCTACATCAACAATCTTGCTACCGTCAACACCAACTCTCTTCCTCTCATTGCAGCAGTGTTACACCTCTTTCCCCCACTGTAATCTCAACTTAAACATGGTGCCCAACTCTATATATTATTTCCCAATGAACTATGGTTATCCTATGATGTTTGAGTAGACCTGTTTTGTCCTGTGGGTTAATCGTGATCTTGGTTGGTATGATTGTATATTTTATTTATGGTGGTGTCCTATGATGCCCTCCATTTTTGCGCAAACGTGAGGGGGCCCCGCTGTAGGGTGTTGCAATATGTTCATGGTTTTCTTATGGTGGGTTGCGAGATTGACAGAAGCTTAAACCCGAGTAAGTGGGGTATGATGTATGGGAGTAAAGAGGACTTGATACTTAATGTTATGGTTGTGTTTCACGACCTTAATGATCTTTAGCAGTTGCGGATGCTTGCTAGAGTTCCAATCATAAGTGCATATGATCCAAGTAGGGAAAGTATGGTAGCTCATGCCTCTCCCTCATATAAAATTGCAAGAATGATTACCGGTACTTGTTATCGATTACCTAGGGACAAATGACCTTCTTGTTAACAAAAGCTATCCACTTTTATTACCTTGCAATTTATTTCAAGTTTTATTCTCGCAAAGTACTCTTAGTTTCATACTTGTTCCGGTAAAGCAAACGCTACCTGTGCATAGAGTTGTATCGGTGGTCGATAGAACTTGAGGGAATAATTGTTCTACCTTAGCTCCTCGTTGGGTTTGACACTCTTACTTATCGAAAAAGGCTACAAACGATCCCCTATACTTGTGGGTTATCTAGACCTTTTTCTGGCGCCGTTGCCGGTGAGCAATAGTGTGGGGTGAATATTATCGTGTTTGCTAGTTTGCTTTATCACTAAGTAGTTTTTATTTGGTGCTCTTGTTTTCAATCTTTAGTTATGGGTAGAAAACACAAAATACCAAAAAATTAGTTGTACCTACTAAACCAATGGTTGAAGAACCACCCAAAATCTATCATACTACTGAAGCTTTTTACTTGGATCATCTTCGATCCATTTGTGCTCGTGCTGAAACCCCAACTAGCTTAGTTGAGGGCAAATCTTTTGATGATCATCCTTGTTATGTGCAACACTGCTTATCTCAAAAAGGGAAACTTTTGTGGCATCATTTAATAGTCTGTATTGCTTTGGTTTGAACTTATATGAAAGACATGCTTTTACTTGTTGTTTCGAAGACCCTAAGAAACACCTTTTCTTCCAATGTTAGTTTAAGGATAATGGAATCTTATCTTCTTATGCTAAGGGTGTTTACAATTACTTTGATGTTCAACAAATTGAAGAATTTGTTGCCTTTAAAGGTGCTTATGAAATTGCTTCTTTGATTGAAAAGTATGATGCTACTCTTTACAAATCTGAAATTTTTGACATACTTAAATATTGCTATGATAACTATGCTTTCAATGCTTATATTAAACCATATATTGAGCACTTCTCTGTTGTCCAAGAAGAGACTAATATTTTGCAGGAGTCTATGGAAGAAGAAATTGATGACACTGTGAGCTCATTGGATGAAAAAGATGAGGAGGAGAGTGAAGAATAAAAGGAGAAAGAACATACTAGCTACCCGTGGCCACCTTTTGATGAGAGTAACCCCTCAACACATACATTGTTTAATTTCCTTCCATGTTTACCGATGGATGGATGCTATGATAATTGCTATGATCCCGTTGGTTCGTTTGAAATATCCCTTTTTGATGATGCTTGCTATGCTTGTGGCCAAGATGCCAATATGAATTATGCTTATGGAGATGAACTTGCTATAGTTCCTTATGTCAAGAATGAAACTGTTGCTATTGCACCCACACATGATAGTCCTATTATCTTTTTGAATTCTCCCAACTACAATATATCGGAGAAGTTTGCACTTATTAAGGATTATATTGATGGGTTGACTTTTACCGTTGCACATGATGATTTTGATGAATGTAATATGCAAGTGCTTGATGCTCCTACTTGCAATTATTATGAGAGAGGAACTACATCTCCGCCTCTCTATGTTTCTAACACGATAGAATTGCAAGAAATTGCTTATACTATGCATTGGACTTTACTTGATGTGCATGAATTATTCTTGTATGGCATGCCTATGCATAGGAAGAGAGTTAGACTTCATTGTTACATGACACACACCACTTTGTGCTCACTACTAAATGCCAAATCATTGCTAATTCAAATTGGCTTTGATATACCTTGGGACCCGGGTGGATTCATTACTTCAACACTTTATGCCTAGCTTAATGGCTTTAAAGAAAGCGCTGCCAGGGAGACAACCCAGAAGTTAAAAAAAGAGTCATTTACTTCCGTTGAGTTCTTTTATAATGTTTAGAAATAAAAAATATATAAAGGGGAACCTAAAAGTTCACAAAAAGAAAAGTGGAAGTGAGATAGACAAGCACCGTGGAAGCGGGAGCATGCCTTGAACTTTGTTAATGCCCTTGGAAACCTTGTGAATCTTGAATTACAGAAACTTTTCAACAAAAATAAGTATACCGTTGTACAATTCCATTGTATTATAAAAATAATGTGCGAAGAGTTTCCTTTAGGATGATTAAATTGCTTGTTGGTTTGTGCGATGCAAAAACAAAAACTTTGGGTGTAGTGCACAATTTTACATTTTTTACTAGAACATCGAAACATGCTGAAACTTTTTGCACAGTCTTTCTTTACAAAATGTATATATTTTCTAATTGTTTCAGAATTTTTAGAGTTACAGAAGTATGGTGGATGTTCAAATCTTTACAGACTGTCCTGTTTTCATAGATTGCTGTTATAGCTTCATTATTTGCTTATGTTTAAATTCTTGTTGAAGCCTCCTTGACTTGGGGCCATAGAATTGTGATAGCATACAGTGGCTAATGTTTGTTTATAATTATATAATAATGTTAGAGCAGTACATGATGGGATTTCATTGATCATATGCACTAACCCCGCTAAAAGTTCGGTTAAGTTTTGAGTGGATGAAGTGTTCGAAGATCGAGGATGTCTCGATGTAAGGAGAAGGAGGAGAGGCAAGATCTCAAGCTTGGGGATGCCCAAGGAACCCCAAGTAAATATTCAAGGAGACTCAAGCGTCTAAGCTTGGGGATGCCCCGGAAGGCATCCCATCTTTCTTCAACAAGTATCGGTATGTTATTCAGATTCATTTTGTTCACATGATATGCATGAATTCTTGGAGCGGCGTGTGCCTTGTATTTTTCTTTTAATAATGCACCATGCTGGTATGAGGTAGTCCTTGGAAAATTTATAGAACTCTCATTGCACTTCACTTAAATCTTCTGAGTATGGCTTTATAGAATGCTTCATGTGCTTCACTTATATTATTTGAAGTTTGGATTGCCTGTTTCTCTTCACATAGAAAACCGATGTTCGTAGAATGCTCTCGTGCTTCACTTATATTTGTTAGAGAATGTATTTTGTAGAAAGAATTGAACTCTCTTGATTCACTTATATCTATTTAGAGAGTCAAATGGAATTGGTCAATTGCATGGTTAGTCCTAAAATCCTACATAAAACTTATGGATCACTGGATATGATATATTTGATTCCTTGCAATAATTTTGCGATATAGAGATGATAATATGTGGGAGGTACCAGTGGATGATCATGTTTAGTAAGTTATTGGTGTTAAGTTTTGTGATTCCCAAAGCATGCACGTATAGTCTCTCGTTATGCCAGGAAGTTGGAACACAATTTATCCTTGATTGTCCTATGTTTGTGTGAAGATCGGGGGCGTGCGATGGTTAACTCCTACCAACCTCCCGCCTAGGAGCATGCATAGTATTACTTTGCTTCGAGGGCTAATATACTTTTGCAATGACTATATGAGTTCTTTACGACTAATGTGAGTCCATGGATTATACACAATCTCAGCCTTTCATAATTACTAGCCTCTCTTGTGCCGCGCAACTTTCGCCCGTGCATAAACTTAATTATACCTTCCTCAAAACAGCCACCATACCTACCTATTATGGAATTTCCATAGCCATTCTGAGATATATTGCCATGCACTTCCATCATATAGTTGACTTGAGCATTCATTTTCATATTGCTTTGCATGATCGTAAGACAGCTAGCACGATATTTTCGTGGCTTGTCCATTTTTTGATATCTTTGCTATGCTAGATCATTGCACATCCTGGTACACTGCGAGAGGCATTCATATAGAGTCATATTATGTCATAGGTATCGATTTGTAATTTTTATTTCTCTTGAGTTATAAGTAAATAGAAGTGTGATGACCATCATTATCCATTATTAGAGCATGTCCCAGTGAGGAAAGGATGATGGAAACTATGATTCCCCCACAAGTCGGGATGAGACTCCGGACAATGAGAGAGAGAATATATATAAAAAAAAGAAAAGGAAAAGAAAAAGAAAAAGGGAAAAGAAAGAAAAGAAAAAAAAAGAAAAAAAAAGAAAAAAAGAGAGAAGGGGCATTGTTAGTATCCGTTACCACACTTGTGCTTCAAAGTAGCACCATGTTTTTCATATAGAGAGTTACCTATGTTTTCACTTTCATATACTAGTGGGAATTTTCCGTAGTAGAGTTTGATGCATACCCACTTAGTTTTCATATTGAGCTTTCATACACTTATAGCTCTTAGTGCATCCGCTTCATGGAAATCCCTACTCCTCACATTGATATCGATTGATGGACATCTCCATAGTCCATTAGTTTGCCTAGTTGATGTGAGACTTTCTTCCCTTCTTTCGTCTACTACGTACCACCGCATTCTATTCCACCTATATTTCTATATCCATGGCTTGTGCTCATGTATTGCCCGAGAGTTGAAAATGCTGAATTGCGTTAAAAAGTATGAACCAATTTCTTGGCTGACACCGGGGTAGTACATGATTTATACTTTGAGTTGGGAAGGCAGAGCATGGCAAGACTATATGATTTTGTAGGGATAACATTCTTTAGCATTTGATATTCTGAAAGACATGATTTTTTGTTGGGATGCACGAGTATTGATGTCTTTATGTCAAATTATAGACTATTGCTTTGAATCACTCATGTCTTAATATTCATGCCATGACTTGATATATGATCAAGTTTATGTTAGGTAGCATTCCACATCAAAAGTTATCTTTTTTATCATTTACCTACTCGAGGACGAGCAGGAATTAAGCCTGGGGATGCTAATACGTCTCCGCTGTATCTATAATTTTTGATTGTTTCATGCCAATATTATACAACTTTCACATATTTTCGGCAACTATTTATATGATTTATTGGACTAACCTACTGATCCAGTTCCTAGTGCCAGTTCCTATTTTTTTTCATGTTTTTTGTATTGCAGAAATCCATATCAAACAAAGTCCAAACGCGATAAAAATTGCCAGAGAATTATTTTGGAATATATGTAATTTTTAGGAGGTGGAAGCAACGCAAACGGGGCCCCACAGTGCCCACAACCCACCAGGCCCAGGCGCACCCTAGTGTCTTATGCTCACCTCATACATCTGTTGGGGCCCTTCTTCTGGCGCAAGAAAGCTAATCTATGGATAAAAACGTGTCAAAAAATCATCGTAATCGGAGTTACAGATCTCCAAGAATTTAAGAAACAGTGAAGAGCCAGATATGGAGAACGCGAAACAGAGAGAGACAGAGAGACAAATCCAATCTCGAAGGGGCTCTCACCCCTCCCATTCCATGGAGGCCATGGACTAGAGGGGGAACCCTTCTCCCACCTAGGGAGGAGGCCAAGGAGGGGGGATCTCCCCCCTCGCTTCTAGTGGCGCCGAAGTGCTGCTAGGGCAACGATCGAGATGACGATCTACATCAACAATCTTGCTACCGTCAACACGAAGTCTCTCCCCCTCATTGCAGCGGTGTAACATCTCTTTCCCCCGCTGTAATCTCTACTTAAACATGGTGCTCAACTCCATATATTATTTCCCAATGATCTATGGTTATCCTATGATGTTTGAGTAGATCTGTTTTGTCCTGTGGGTTAATCGTGATCTTGGTTGGTATGATTGTATAGTTTATTTATGGTGCTGTCCTATGGTGCCCTTCGTTCTCGCGCAAACGTGAGGGGCCCCAATTGTAGGGTGTTGCAATATGTTCATGGTTCGCTTATGGTGGGTTGCGAGAGTAATAGAAGCTTAAACCTGAGTAAGTGGGGTATGACATATGGGAGTAAAGAGGACTTTATACTTAATGCTATGGTTGGGTTTCACGACCTTAATTATCTTTAGTTGTTGCGCATGCTTGCAAGAGTTCCAATCATAAGTGCATATGATCCAAGTAGAGAAAGTATGTTAGCGCATGCCTCTCCCTCATATAAAATTGCAAGAATGATTACCGGTACTTGTTATCGATTACCTAGGGATAAATGACCTTCTTGTTAACAAAAGCTATCCACTTTTATTACCTTGCAATTTATTTCAAGTTTTATTCTCGCAAAGTACTCTAAGTTTCATACTTGTTTCCGGTAAAGAAAACGCTAAGTGTGCGTAGAGTTGTATCGGTAGTTGATAGAACTTGAGGGAATATTTGTTCTACCTTTAGCTCCTCGTTGGGTTCGACGCTCTTACTTATCAAAAAAGGCTACAAACTATCCCCTATACTTGTGGGTTATCACTTGGCTGTTAATTAAACCTGAGCGATTCCTTCGCTACCGCTGCTAACTAAACTCAACTGATCGTTGCTGCTGCTTACTGAAGCCGATCAAACCTGCTGCCTCTCGATGAACAGTGAATGTGGGGGTTGGTTGAAATGAGTCGAGATGTACGTGGTTGGGGTTGGATGAACAATTCTCGGTGGGGGTTGGATGATTAGGAACCTATAGTAGTAGTAGTAGTAGGTCGTTGCCGCTAGATGAGCAGGACCCCGTGAGGAGGCCACCACAGCCGAGCCGGTTGGGGGTGGATGAACAGGACCCCGTGGAGGGCTAGTTGAATAGTAGCTAGTGGAGGGCTGGTTGAACAGTAGTCAGTGGAGGCAGAGGAAGACGCGGTGGATGAACAATGCAGGTGGAGGGTGGAGGAAGTCGACGGTGGGTGAACAGTAGCCTGTGGAGTCCCGTTTTGAGGTACGCCACACCCCTCACGATGAACAGGACCCCCGTTTCGACCGTAGCGCTCCAACATAAGTCTGTTTCCTTCGTTTTGTGGTACGCTAGAGCCCTCACAATGAACATGATCCCATTTCGACCATAGCCGGTCGAGCAGAAGGCAGTTTCCTCCGTTTTGCGGTACGCTAGACCCTTCCCGATGAACAGGATCCCGTTTCGACTGTATGCGCTCCAGCGGAATGCTGTTTCCCTCCATTTTGCGGTATGCCACACTAGGTTTCGGTTGTTCCATCAAAGCCGGTTGGCTCCCGATGAACACGATGTTGTTTCTCCGTTCTAACCCTGCCGGTTGGCTGCCAATGAACACGATGCCATTGCTGCCGTCTCCATATGTACGAGACTGCATGGCCGTATGTATGTGTGAGTACGCGCTCGAGACCTCGCCCGTATGTACGTGCGTGTCCGTAGTTTTTGGAGCGTGGTTGTACGTACGACACGTGCAACTCCTTACTAGGCCACGGTTCATCGCTGCAGAGAGACCGATCGACTGCTATGTAGATACACGTTCACTACCAAACAGATAACGCAACGTTCGCTTCCACTTGGTGGGTCCCAGCTGTCAGGGGGGGACAAGGAGGCACTTCCTTGTGTGCGAAGATATAGCTCACGGGTCCCAGCTGTCAGGGGCGTTATCATATATTTTTTCGTAATAAGGAGGCACCTCCGGTGGGTCCCCACTGTTAGGTGGAGGAATCATTATTTTTCTCATAATAAGGAGGCACTTCCTTGCATGCGGCCGTGGATCCAGCTATCAGCCTCTCCAAGTACAGTCCTCTCCGATGGATGTCATTCATTGACCATGTTGACCCCAATGCGCCAGGAGCACCAAGGTGGTGGACGACGGCGATGCCTAGAAAGGGAACGACACGGAGCCGGGGAGGACTCAACAGTTGTTTCCCACACGAAGGGGAGTACAAGGGTTTACTGGTCCGTCTGCCGTTGACGAAGAATAACACGAGGTGTGGGAGAGTAGAGGGATGGCCAGGCCAACGATGGGAGTAGGGCGGGGCGGTGAGGCCTGCGCGCCAGCACTGCCGGCCATGAGAGACAGGAGCAGGCAGTCCTGCCGGCGCTGGTTTGGCCGGCTGGAGTAAGAAGATCGGAGGTTGAAGAAGTTGCATGGCTGTTGGATTAACATCCAATGGTCCAGCTGCTAGAATCATTTGTTGTCTAACTTGACAAAGCCCTGCGTACGCGTCAGGTTAGCAGGCCCACAAGTCAGCCACCAAATCTGTCGGGTCCCAGCTGTCATCGGGAAAAGTAGTTTTTTTAGCATAACAAGGAGGCACTCCATTCCATGCAAAGATATAGCCGGTGAGTCCCAGGTGTCAACATGAGCAATCATTTTTCGATAATAAGGAGGCGCTTGCTTGTGTGGGTCTCTACTGTCAGCCTCTCCACTTACATACCTCTTCCGATGGTTGTTGTTTGTTGACCTCGTTGACCGCGCCATGCCGAGAGCACAAAATGCGATGGACAATGACGAGGCCCAGGAAGGGAACGACCCGAAGCCGACGAAGCCACAGCAGTGGATGCCCAAGCTGAGGGGAGTACGAGGGCTGATTGGTCGGCTGCGGGGTGAGGCTGACATCACCCGAAAATAACAGGAGGTGCGGGTGGGTAGAGGGATGGCCTAGCCAGCAGTGGGAGGAGGGTGAGCCAGTGAGGTCTGCGTGACAGCAGAGCCGGCCACGGGAGGAGGGAGCAAGCAATCCCACCGATGCTAGTTTGTGCGGCTGGAGCAAGAAGTTCAGAGATTGTACAAGCACGACGACCATTGGATGGACATCCAACAGTCACTGCTCTGTGTTGACGAAGTTGACAAAGCCTTGCGTACACGTCAATTTTTTTTACGACAGTGGCATCGTCAACCTAGTAGGCCCACTCAGCCTCCAAATCTGTGGAAAAAGCATACATCTCATTTGCCATTATTTTTAATAACCTACAGCCGATTTGCTAATTCTTAAGGATATTTTGAAGCCAATATTCTTTTTGTTACAGACCATATTCTGGCCACTGCTAAAAAGTTCAATGAAATTTTGCATATTTTGGTCGGGTGCAAACTTTTTCAATCACAAAATTTCGAGTCACATTTAAAATAATTATAAAATTATTTTTATATCGAATTAAAATACAACGAATTTTTCCCGCAAAAATCAATGAAATTGAAATATTTGAAATGCTGAAAAAAAATGAAATTTGAATCTAATTGTTGGCTTGATGTGTTTTAAAAGTTTACATCCCATTTCATACTACTTATAGCCCATTTTCTCCAGAAGATTTGCAGCCTGGCAGGGCTGAGAAAGCAAGTAGGCCTTGGTTGGGTATTCTCCAAAAAAATAAATAGAACTGGGCTAACCATTTTCAGAAAGAAAAAAGATACCAATTGGGCTCGTCATGTGCTTACATAAAAGCCTGGGCTTGACGGGCCACAGCGCCCACACAACACGCAGTTGATATCTCTGTGCGGGGGCTGTGCCCCGTCAAGCCCAGGCTCCGTGTTAAATAAAAGCTCCGTCCCTATAAAATAAAACAAAAAACATCTCAGTGAGCTAATGGGTCCCTGGCGTCAGCTGCTCATTGTGTAATTCTCTTGTTTATTAACAAGGTTGACTAGTAAGGTACGCGTGCATCGCACGCATGAGATTTGGCAAGCAAATTATGAATAAATACCACACTATAGCATGTAAGATTTGAGTCATATGAGCGCCCCAATTCAAGAAATATGGGTTTTTCCTCGCAATAAAAAAAATGGGCTTTAAGATGGATTGGCTTTCATCGGCCTGGTCAGCTGGTGTGTTTTGTCCTGGATGGTCTTAACACAAGAGGCAGCCCATAAGAGACACTCTCCAGCTCTCCCAGCTTATTTCCCATTCAAAAGAAAAGAAAAAGAGACACCCTCCAGCTTATGGCTCCTCATCGATAACCTTTTTCTAACTTTAGAAAAAAGTTACGGCTCTTTCTCAGGCCCGCTTGGCATCCACCAAATTAGAGGATGCGGTACTGCATGCAGACACTCACACTGGTCGTAGCGCGAAAAAATGAGTTGCCAAATAATAGGCCCACAATATACTGTACCAGTATATTGTAAAGGTTCACATGCTAGTCAACATTCACATTAAACAAAGCTTCAGAAGATACGGTACGCATACTAACATTCACAAGCACAAAAGTTCAGCATGTTTATGCATCTCAATGATTCACCATACTATAACCAAGTAGCTGTGAGAAGGTGTAGACATAAAGAAAAACGATCGATGCATCTCTGAGCAAAGGGCCTCCCTGCACACGCATTAATATCCTGGGCATGCTTATTTCTTCTCAATGTTGCGAGCACTCATGACTCTTTTATCTTGCGTTGACGTTGCGGCTGTACTGCTTGTTTGCTCCTCCACACATGAGAGGCTCGTTCCACACAACAATCAGCAAGTAAATGTATGAATAAGCTTATTTCATCTTGCGGGGGTCATTGCACCTAGTTACGAATGTAGGAATACCTTGAGCACCATGAGGTTAGCTGACAGCAAGTAGATGCAGCCATATAATTTTGTGAGGTTCTACAAAAATTGAGGTTTGTCCCTTTCCCTTCTTATGAGAATTCTTCTTTGTCGGTGTACTAAGGAAGGGGTACCTCAGTACCCCAACTTGTGCACGGGCAGTTGCAGCTTCCCGCGGCAGAGTTTACTGCGTGCTCGCCGGAGACCTTCCTGCTCCCTATTAAACCATTCAAAAACAAAGTATACAAGACATAAGACCGAGACCCCGGCAAGAGGAGCTTGCCGGGAAGACTGCGCTGTGTGCCCACGCTCCAGCTCATCGGCCCACGCGTCGCCCTGGGGCCTATCCAGGGACGCGTGGCGGATGGCTGTGCAGCCTGGGGTACACGGTGGCACTCCACGGTGATGGATCCATCGCCGTGGCAGACGGAGACGCTAAGGCGGGAGGTTTTGGGGTCGACGGCGACGGGCATTGAATGCCCTTGTCCCCCACTGTCAAAGTAGGTATAGACCACTGTTCTGTACTGTAGCTCCACTGTTCCCGCACTGTTACAACTACCACCTCTTTTACATTTTTACCCTTTTCTCCTACGTTGACACCTGTCGGTGACCCCTTACACTATAAAAGGAGGCCCATGCACAACGTGGAGGGGGTTCGGAACATAGATCACTCTCGCGCTGGGTGTAGCTGCTTCTTCAAGCTCCCGAGCGCTCAAACTCAATACACCATCAAGCAGGAGTAGGGTTTTACGCGTCTACCGCCGCCCGAACCTGGGTAAAACTGCCCGCGTGCTCGATACGATCTGCTCTTTGTGCTCCCTCCGCCCTCGTACCGCACAAGCAAGGGGCTCCGGTCCCATAGGTGTTCGTGGCGGACAGTTTCCCCCGACATCTTTGGCGCGCCAGGTAGGGGAACGTCGAGGTTGTGCGAACCTGATCCGGCGTTCGCGCGGGCGCATTCTTCATCAACCTCTCCAGCTTCATCAGCAACTTCATCAGCGACAACTCCATGGCCCCGAAGAAGAAGGCTTCGGAGGTCGGAGGCCCGTCTGCGTCTCACCCGCCGCCACCAGAGCCAACGGTGGGCGGGGGAGATGCCGTCGGAAGGGTGGCCGCCGGTGAAGACACTCACGGCGCCACCAGATCCAAGAACAGGACGGACGACCGAACCTCGGTCTCCGTGGACGCACCGCGTCCATCTCAGCACACGACGACCCAGCAGCGCCATATCACGGGAGGTGGTATCCGCTTGCTGGGGCAAGGCCAAACCGGAGGCTCGCGGGACGCCCCGGACCCCCGTCCGGGCACAAGCAAAGCGAAGGCGCCGGCGCGGGACCCCGCTCCTTCTAACGTCGTTAGAAGTCCGAGCGTGTCCCGCTCCTCGCACCGCTCGCCCGCGTTCCCCTCCACTCCAGCAGAAGCGCTCGCAAGGGCGCAGCTGCTCCTCGACTTTCCTCCAGCGGCCGACAAGGCCGAAGAATGGCGGGCTACCATCCGGAGCCTGATAGACTTCGCCAACAACGATTCTCCACAGCAGCCGTCGACCTCACGGCCGCGGCAAGCTGAGAAGACGAAGGCTGTCGGCGACAAGACTGCCGGGGGCGCGACAAGCGTGCATTCCCCGCCGCAGAAGCAGAAGACGCCGCCCCGCCGGAACAACCCCGACGACGGCTCCACAGCCTCGTCGGACCCGCGGGCCCGTCGGGACCAGCGCCAGGTCCTCGACGACCGGCGAGAAGAAGACGCTCGGACCACAATCGAGCGCCGCCGAGAAGCTCGGCGACAATCAGACAAGAGAGCCGGGAACACTGTCGACGCGCACGCGCCCGGTGAGCCAGGCGACTTGCCGTACGCGGCAGGCTGCCCTGCGTTCACCCGCGAGCTGCGGCGCGTCCAGTGGCCCGGCATGAAGAATTTTAAGCCCGACGTACCGGAGAACTACGACGGCAAGACGCACCCCTCGGAGTTTCTCAGCGTCTATACTATCGCAGTGCAAGCTGCCGGGGGGCGCGACGAGAAGATCTTGGCTAATTACTTCCCGCTCGTGCTAAAGCCGAACGTCCGTTCGTGGCTCATGCACTTGCCGGAAGGTTCCATCTCTTCTTGGGCCGACCTCTGCCACCAGTTTGTCGGCGCCTTCACCGGCGGCCACAAACCTCATGGCCAGGAGAGCGATCTCCACATCTTGGCCCAGAAGGAAGGCGAGACCCTGCGCAAGTATATCCAACGCTTCAGCCGGGTGCAGCACAACATCCCTGACGTTCACCCTGCCGCGGTTATCAGCGCGTTCCATCAGAACGTGCGTAACCGCCGCATGCGTGAGGAGATGGCGATGACGAAGATTCGGGACGTCAGCGAGCTATACGCTCTTGCTGACAAGTGCGCACGCGCGGAAGAGGGGAGGAGACTCCCCGGGGAGGATACTGGCGCAGGAGGAAGCGACAGCGACGACGCCGCCCCGGCAAAGAAGAGCCGGCGGCGGAACAATAGAAAGAAGGGCAAGAAAGAGGTGCTTGCCGTCGAGAAGTCCGGCAAGGAAGCCCCCGCCAAGCAAGCGCAGGCTGGCGGCTCCGGCAAGGAGCCTGCCCCTGCAGCGGCGGCCGACAAGCCGGGTAGCTCCGACAAGCAATACTGTAAGATCCACCGCACCAAGGGTCACGATCTCTCCAACTGCAAGCGCGTCGAATACCTCGTCGAGCAGCAGAAGGCTGAGTACGAGAGGCGCGACAAGGAGAAGGCCCAAGGTGGCGGGGAGGAGCCCAGCAAGAAGCGGCCGTTCAACGGCCGGGGAGGACGCCGCGGCAAGGCTAAGCAGCGGCAAGGAGATCGACCTCCCCGGGGCCGCGACAACGACGAAGAAGATGACGACGAAGACATGGAGGACGATGAGAACAGCGAGCAGGAGTTCCAGAAGGCCACGGAGGTCCTGTGCGTCGACGGTGGCGCCTCCCTGCACACCTCCCACCGCCAACTAAAGCAGTGGGTGCGTGAGGTAAATGCAGCGGAGCCGCCCGTGGAGTCGCGCAGGCTCCTCAAATGGTCCAGCACGCCCATCGTTTTTGATCTTGAGGATCACCCTGACCGCACCACTGCGGTCGGGTGCTTGCCGATGCTGGTTTCTCCCACCATCCGCAACCTCAAGGTCACCAAAATGTTGGTTGACGGCGGGGCCGGGCTGAACTTGATCTCCTCTGCCGTGATCAAGAAACTCCAGATCCAAGATGGCGAGCTCGAAGAAACCGGTTCATTCCAAGGAATTAACCCGGGAAGGAGTAAGCCGAAGGGAAAGATCACTCTGCCGGTGACCTTTGGCGGGGAGCTCAACTTCAGGACTGAGCGCATCACTTTCGACGTCGCTGATATTCCATTGCCCTACAATGGAATACTTGGCCGTCCTGCCCTCGCCAAGTTCATGGCGGCTTCCCATTATGCCTACAACGTATTGAAGATGCCGGGGCCGATAAGCGTCATCACTGTCCATAGCGACAAGAAGGATGCGCTTATTTGCGCCGACAAGATCTACCGGGATGCGGCAGCTGCGGCCGAGAAGGATACTCTTGCCGCTGAAGCTCCGGGGGGGAAGAAGACGAAGACCAAGTCCGGCAAGTGCTCTGGGACCCACTCCGGCAACCGCACCTCCTCGGAGTGCTGCGCTGCCGTCGAGGACGTTCCATTGAGCTCCACCGGCAAGAGTAAGAAAGGAATGGCGGCTCCTCCGGCAACCAAGAAAGTGTCCGCAAAGGAGGATGTCACTGGTGGTACCTTCACCATCAGTGCAACCCTTGACAGCAAATAGGAAAGCGCGCTCGTTGCCTTCCTGCGGGCGAATGTCGATGTGTTTGCCTGGCAGCCATCTGACATCCCCGGTGTTCCCAGGAAGGTGATTGAGCACAAGCTTGCTGTCTGTCCTCACGCGCGGCCCATCAAGCAGAAAGTGAGGAAGCAAGCCGTGGAGCGCCAAGAGTTCATCAACGAGGAAATCAAGAAGCTAGAAGCAGCAGGCCTAGTTAGAGGTGTGATCCATCCGACGTGGTTGGCAAACCCAGTCGTCGTGCGCAAGGCCAACGGGAAGTGGAGACTGTGTATAGACTTCACCGATGTGAATAAAGCATGTCCCAAGGATCCATTCCCTTTGCCGCGCATTGACCAGATCGTTGACTCCACTGCCGGATGTGAGCTACTCTGTTTTCTTGATGCATACTCAGGCTATCATCAGATCTTTATGGCCAAAGAGGATGAAGAGAAGACTGCATTTATCACTCCATGCGGCACCTATTGCTTTATTCGCATGCCGTTTGGATTGAAGAATGCAGGCTCAACCTTTGCAAGGGTAGTATACACTGCTTTTGAGCCACAGATCCACAGAAATGTAGAAGCTTACATGGATGACATCGTGGTGAAGAGCAAGAGCAAGGAAACCCTGATTCAAGACTTGGAAGAAACGTTTCAGAACCTGCGCAGGATACAGCTCAAGTTGAACCCCGAGAAGTGCGTCTTTGGAGTCCCCTCCGGCAAACTTCTCGGGTTCTTTGTGTCGCAGAGGGGGATTGAAGCCAACCCCGACAAGATTAAGGCCATTGAGCAGATAGAGGCCCCAAAGCGCGTCAAGGATGTCAGGAGGCTTGCGGGTTGTGTGGCTGCCCTCAGTAGGTTCATTTCAAAGTCTGCAGAACGCGCCCTACCTTTCTTCAAAATCTTGAAGAAGGCAGGTCCCATGAAGTGGACTCCGGAAGCGGAGGCGGCGCTGCAGGATTTGAAACGGTACCTGTCCTCCACTCCTATACTTGTCGCACCTAGACCACAGGAAAAGTTGTTGCTATACTTAGCAGCAACCAACCAGGTGGTTAGTGCTGCGTTAGTAGCGGAGAGGGAGTCCGACGAGGAGCCAGCACCACCGGCAAGCGAATCCAGCGACAAGCAGGGGGCTGTCCCGACAAGCTCTTGTCCCGACAAGGATGACTCTGCGCAGGAGCAAGGAGAGGTGCGGAAGAAGATGGTGCAGCGCCCAGTGTATTTTGTAAGTTCCCTTCTCCAGGGGGCTAGATCAAGATACTCTGGTGTGCAAAAATTGCTTTTCGGCCTCCTCATGGCCTCGAGAAAGCTGCGCCATTACTTCCAAGCCCATGAGATAACAGTGGTCACTCGCTTTCCGCTGAAGAGGATATTGCACAATCCAGAAGCAACAGGCAGGATCGTTGAGTGGGCACTGGAGCTGTCGAGCTTTGGACTCAAGTTTGAAAGTACTTCAACCATACAGAGCCGAGCTTTGGCAGAATTCATAGCTGAGTGGACCCCAACACCAGATGAAGAAGTCCAAGAAACAAGCACACCCGTACAAGAAGCGACAAGTGAATGGGTAATGTATTTTGACGGTGCCTTCTCGCTGCAAGGTGCTGGTGCTGGCGTGGTACTCATCGCGCCCACCGGAGAGCACCTCAAATATGTTATCCAGATGCACTTTCCCAGGGAGCAAGCGACAAACAACACTGCAGAATATGAAGGCTTGCTTGCCGGCCTCAGGGTTGCGGCCGAACTTGGGATCAGGAAGCTGATTGTGCGGGGCGATTCTTAGTTGGTGGTCCGGCAAGTGAACAAGAGCTATCAGAGCCCTTTGATGGAAGCCTATGTCGATGAAGTGAGAAAGCTTGAGGAACACTTTGAAGGTTTGCAGATGGAGCACATCCCGAGAGCTCAAAATGAAATTGCAGACGGCCTTTCAAAGTGCGCTTCGATGAAGTTACCTGTGGAACCAGGGACCTTCTTGCTCAAACTGACTCAACCATCCGTTACACCATCAATTGGGCAGTCCAAGAAGAGAAAGTTGGTCTCCGGCGACTACTTGCCGGCGGATCTTCCTGAAACCGCCGCCAAGGTCCCCAAGATCAACAACCACAACGCTGAGGAACAGTTTGCTCCTGCAAGCCCTCGGGCTTGTACAGTTGAAGCAAGTGTTCCCGACAAGCCTCGCCCCGGCGAGCTTGCCGGGGGACCGTCAGCTCCGGCAGAACCAGAGGTCCTTGCCGTAGAAGCTGAGGTTCCCGCAGCGGCCCTCGAGCCTTTAGTCCTTGCCGCCGAGCCTCGGGCTCCGGCATGGGCGCAGCAGATCGTCCACTTCCTTCAAACTGGAGAACTTCCCGACGACCCTCAAGAGATAGAGAAGATAACCAGGCAGTCAAGTATGTATCAGTTCGTCGATAACGAGCTGTACAGAAGAAGACTCAATGGTGTCAGGTTGAAGTGCATCTCCAGAGAAGATGGGCAGAAGCTGTTGGCGGAAATACACGGAGGCATATGCGGCCACCACATTGGCGCAAGGGCGCTTGCCGGGAAAGCTTTCCGGCAAGGGTTCTTTTGGCAAGAAGCCCTCCAAGATGCAACTGCACTAGTAACCAAGTGTGAAGCGTGCCAGTTCCATGCAAAGCAAATCCATCAGCCAGCTCAAGCTCTCCAAACAATCCCTTTGTCATGGCCCTTCTCGGTCTGGGGGCTCGATATCCTCGGCCCTTTCCCTCGTGCTGTCGGGGGCTTTGAGTACTTGTACGTTGCAATCGACAAGTTCACAAAGTGGCCAGAAGTGGAGCCGGTGAGAAAGGTGACGACACAGTCAGCGGTCAGGTTCTTCAGGTCGATTGTTTGCCGTTTCGGGATCCCTAACAGGATCATCACCGACAACGGTACGCAATTCACTAGTCGCACCTTCATGCAGTACGTCCAAGACCTTGGCGCCAAGGTCTGTTTTGCTTCTGTTGCTCACCCGAGGAGCAACGGTCAAGCGGAGAGGGCAAATGCTGAAGTGCTGCGTGGACTAAAGACGAGGACCTTTGACAGGCTGCGCAAGTGCGGAAGAAATTGGATAGAGGAGCTCCCGGCGGCTCTTTGGTCAATCAGAACGACACCAAGTCGAGCCACCGGACAGACACCCTTTGCTCTGGTCTATGGAGCAGAGGCAGTTCTCCCCACGGAACTCGTATACGGATCTCCTCGAGTGCTCGCTTACGATGAGCTCGAGCAAGAGCAACTGCGGCAAGATGACGCATTGCTCCTTGAGGAGGGACGTCTCCAGGCTGCTGTACGAGCTGCTCGATACCAGCAAGCTTTGCGCCGCTACCATAGCCGCAAAGTCAAGGCCAGGAGTCTCGAGGAAGGCGACCTTGTTCTTCGGCGTGTTCAGTCCGCCAAGAATTCCAACAAGTTGACGCCGAAGTGGGAAGGCCCTTATCGCGTGAGACAAGTTACGAGGCCCGGCGCTGTCCGCCTCGAGACCGAAGAAGGCTTACCGGTGAGCAACTCCTGGAACATAGAGCATCTTCGCAAGTTTCACCCCTAAGGCGCGGTTGCCGTGATCCGCTCCGGCAACCACCTTTTGTACAAGCTTTGCCGCTGTTGCATGTAACCCTTTGTACAAAGCCGGGCGCAGACCCCGTGCATCAGTAAAGTTTTTGTGTTTTTCGCACAGATTGCCTTTTGCATGCTTTTCTTTGCTATTTGCATGTCTTGTTTGGCATTTGGTGCAACACTCAAGTATACGGTAAGCATTAGCACGCCGAAAGGCCATATGCTTGTTTCCCTCTCCCTTTTCTTTCCTCTTAAGCAGAAGGAACGTTCCTCGCGCACAAGTTTGCCGGGGGGGAAGGAGGTGGAGGAGGAACCAAGTGCTGTTCAAGAAAGAGAAGTCTTACCGGAAAGCAAGCAACATAAGCAAGCAACATATGAGAGATAAGTTGTTAGAATTTGACCAGTTCAAATTTTAAATTTTAGTTGTCTTCCTTGAACAATCACATTTTGTATGGAAAACCTGTGCGCGGAGGAACCTACCCGTAGCCTGCCGCACCCTTATCTTGTTTTCGAGTT
The DNA here is from genome assembly GCA_902687465.1 of Secale cereale. Classification (NCBI taxonomy): domain Eukaryota; kingdom Viridiplantae; phylum Streptophyta; class Magnoliopsida; order Poales; family Poaceae; genus Secale; species Secale cereale. The sequence goes on from LR738710.1 coordinate 641,148,321, forward strand.
CACTCAACGATTTAAGTGAGCTGCGACAAGTGTCGCGCCCTTGCTTCGTTTCCGAGTACGCTCAGCAAGATAAGTGCGTTGCGACTAGCTGCGGCAAGGTTGCTTGCCGGCGAAGACCTTGGCCAGCAGGCTGCTCAGAGTCCAGCACTCAGCGCTCGCGGCAAAGGCCCCTTGCCGGCAAGCTCCCCGAGAGCGTAGGGTGAAAAACATACAAAGTCAAGGATTAAGACAAGGAAGATAGCATTGCACTGATTGATCAAAATAAAGTAAATATCTTACAAAGGATAACTTGTCGCAATGGACTGATGAGTTCATGACATAATGTGCAGCAACAAAAAGATAAAGATAATGGAGCCCTAATCTACGCGGTCGCCCACCTTCCTGCCGAGCCTAGCCACCTTGGCGATGATGTGGCCGACCTGCTCCTTCAGGGCCTCCGTGTCTGCATCAGCCGGCAAGCTGCGAAGAACGTTGGTGAGATTGATCCCCGGGTTGCGGTACACGATCTTCGTCAGCACCCGCTCCAGAGTTCCCGCGCAGAGCAGGCGCGACTCCTCGGCCAGCTGCGCGGGGATGCGGTTCCGGAGACCTGCAAGAGCCGGCGCGATCCCTCTGAAGAAGAGGCTGAGCTTGGCGTTGTGCGGGAGATCCGGATCCGGCGAGTAGATGAGGTGTTCGACCTTCAGCGCCAGCAGCTCCTGGTCAATGTTGGACGCAGAAGAAACCAAGTCTTCGGTCCATACCTCGATGGTCTGGCGGAAAAGCTCGGATGCCTTGTTGACGCTGTCCACCAAGGTCCGCTCCTTGCGGAGCTCCTCCTTCAGCTTGTTCTCCTGAGCCCGGGCAGCGTCGAGCGACTCCTTCAGAGTGGTGACCTTCAGTTCCAAGTCCTCGATGGAGTCCTTGGCGGCCTTCAACTCGTCGCCCCTCTTGGAGAGACTCACCTGAAGCTCGGAGTTTGTGTGAGCGTCCTTCTCGCGCTCCAAGATAAGCGCGGCAACCTTCTCTGCGCTCACCTTCAGCGCCTTCTCCAACTGCTCAACCTTGGCGGCAAGCTCCTTCTTGGCGTCTTCCGCGGCAACCGCGGCGGCTTTCGCCTCCTTCAGCTCCCCGCCAAGGGCAGCCTCGCGAGCGGCAAGGTCCTCTTCATGGGAGTCCAGCTCGACCTTCCGCTGCGCGAGCTCTCCCTCTCGCCGGGACATCTCCACCCCGGCGAGACGCTGCTGTTCTTCAGCTTCAGCCTTCTCAAGCACCCACTCCTGGTACTCGCCGGCGAGACGCTCACGCTCCTCCGTCACCTCGCGGAGGGCCGCCTGGTTGGCGGCGCTGAGCTCCGCCGCACGCTTCTCCATTTCCGCGGCGGCCTTGGCGGCAAGGGCCTCCCAGGAGGCGAGCTTCGCCTGCCTGTCCCGGTAAAGGGCCAGGAGCTGGTGGAGCAACCTCTCCTCCTCGGGCCCCTCACTCCCGCCGGGCGCCTCGACGATCTTCAGGCCTGCGGAGGCGAGGACTTCTCCGTCGAACGCCTCGCCCTCCGCAGGAGCTCGCGACGAAGACCCCCAAGGCATCTGGATGAAGACGCCGTTGGGGGCCTCAAGATAATACCCCTGCTCCCTGCTGGCGGAGGGGCCGGTGGCCGGCGCAGCATCCGATGCTCCCGCCGCCTCCGGGCCGGCGGTGCGGTCGCCGTCCCCCTCCCCAGCCGCTGCGTCCGCAGCCGGGGCAGTCTCTTGCGCGGCCGGCTCGGCGGCCTCGGCTATCTCCTCGATGACAGGAGCGTCGCCGCCGCCGCCCTGCGCGCCCTCCTCCTCGAGGTTGATAACCTCCGTCTCCATGGGCCCAGGAGGAGGAAGATCTAAAAAAGAAGAAGAAGGAAAAGAAGTTCAAGGTTCAAGCAAATATCCAAAAAGAGGCAAGCCAAGAAGTCAAGTCACAAAACATACCTTGGCGGACGTCCTCAGCGGCGGGCTCCCTCGCCGGGGAGCTCGGCCTTGGCGGAGTGGCCGCCCTCGCCGGGCTGCTCGCCCTTGGCGGGGTACTCTGCCGTGGCGGAGTACCCGCCCTTGGCGGAGCGCTCTCCCTTGCCGGAGAGTTCTGCCTTGGCGGGGACGGCGGGGCCTGCGGCTCCTCTACGACGGTCTCCGGGCGTTCTTCCCGCTGTGGCTCCACCTCTGCACAAAACAAGACAAGAAACATCAAGACATGAAGACAAGATCAAATCCTCAGGCGTACCCCGACAAGCGAAAAGAGTAAGACCCCAGACTTACGCTGGGGGCTGCGCTGCGGGCTGCGCTGGGGGCTGCTCCTCGGAGCAGCGCTCGGGTCCGGCAGGCTCGGCTCCGGCACACCCCCTGTTGCCGCGGCTGAGTCTTCCGCGACCTCAACCTCGGGCGCCTTGGCCTTCTTCGCCGCGCGATGGGCCAAGGTCCTGAAATCAAAGCAACAGACAAAGTCAGCATCAACAAAAACCAAGACAAAAATCGAAAAGGTGTAAGGTCCTGGATCCTTACTCCTGGTCCTCCTCGTCGTCCTCGCTCAGGGCGGAGAAATCATACTCCACCGTGGGCGCGTCGGCGCGAGGAGCAGAAGACGAAGACTCCCTCGCGCGCTTGGTGTTCACCGGGGCTGGGGGCTGCGAAGACCCAGCCCCTGTGGTAGCCGGCGCCCGAGGAGCGGGCGGAGCCGCTGCTCCGCTCCGAGAAGACCCTTGCCGGCTCGGCCTCGGCCTGCGAGGCGCCTCCGTCGTGGTCCGCGCGCGGGCTGCCTCCGCTCTGGCTGGTGCGCCGGAAGGCCTTGGCGCGGCTTGACTCCCCCGGGGAGCCGCCCGGCGAGCTGGCTGTTGCCGGGGCGCCTGCGCCCTCTCCCCCGTCGCCGCCTTGCGGAGGCGCTTCGCCGGGGACTGCCTCGGGCTTGCCGGGGGCGGGGAGCTCTCCGACGAGGAGAGGTCGTCGGCGTACAACTCCGTGGATCCGCCGGAGTCCTCGGCCTCCTCCTCCTCCTCCTCTTCCCCGGCCGGCTCACTGGGCCCAGCGTCCTGCGCTGCGGCCCCCTTTCCCTTGGCGCCTCCGCCCCTCGTGGCGCCTCTGCTCCCTCCGGCGGTACCCTCCATTGCCGCGGCCTCGGCCGCGATCCCGTGGATCCCGGAGTGCCTCAGCGAGGGGACCCCGGCGAGCGCGTCAGGAGGAAGCTTCAGCAACCTGCGGATCTCCGCCTCCTCCGCCTGGGTGGACGCGTCCGCAGCTTCCGCCTCTTCCGGCGAGTATCCGAAAATTCCTGCCGCCGCGGCTGCGGCGGCCTCTTCAGCCCGGGAAGCTATGTAGGCGATCTCCTGGTCGGTGGTGTCTCGCGTGTGCAGCTTGAGGTCGTCCTTGTTCTTCGCCACCTCTGCGAGGTTGTCGTAGAAGTTGAGGACGTCGATGGGCTTCGGAGCGATCCACGTGCGGTCCAAGCCGTGCGAGTCACACATGGGCATCATGGCGAGGATCCGATCCCTGACGATGTTGTTGCAGAGCGGCACCACTTCCCGGGGAGTCCTGAACCACTCGGGGTGTGCCGGGTCGTACTTGAAGAGTTCCCGGACCATTCCCCTCAGCTCCAGCGTGGTGAAGTTGAAGTTGAGCCCGGGGCGCAGCCTCATGATGTCTGCCGGGCCGCCGTACTCCCAGGCCGGCCTCTTCCGGTCTTGGAGAGGGGCGATGCGACGGTGGAGGAAATCTGCGCCCACCTCAGCAACTGACAGCTTGGCCATCCGAAGACGAAGAATCCGGACAAGGGCGATATCGAGCTTGATATCGTCCGAGTCCAGCTCACTCCAGTCCCTGCCGCGCACGATGGGCGTTGTGCGCGGCGCGGTGAAGGCTTGCGGCTGGTCTTCGACGATCCAGCACCACTCCGCTCGCCATTCCTCCCACTTGCCGCGGAGCTCCCCCGGCAAGTACGCACCCTTTTTATTCAGACGAAAGACCCAAGAAATTCCTCCGGAGAGGGGGGGCATCGGCCTCGGCTCTAGGAGTGAAGAAGTGCCTAAAGAGCGCTACATTGGGGTGGACTCCTATGAAGTTTTCACACATGTGTGCGAAAACCGCCATGGTGAGGATGGCGTTGGGGGTGAAGTCAAGCAGATGGAGGCCGTATGTGTTCATGACGTCGCAGAAGAAGTTTGAGAAAGGAGGACAGAGACCACAATGAAAGAAGGCAGCAAAAAAGTAGTACCCGCCGGGATAGCTGTCCTTGGCGGTGGCCGGATACGCTCGCGTGTGGGGATGCGCGTCGGTCTCCTTGGCCCAGAACAAGTAATACTTGTTCCAGAGCTCCCGCACGCCGAGCTTCGGCGGGAAGACGAGATGCTGTTTCCGGTACGCAATGAGCTTGGCCGCTTGCTCCGATTTCTCCCGCTTGGACTTCTCCGCCTTCGCCTTGTCGGTCTTTGGGGCCATGGCGGACGCGGCGGAAGGAGGGGAACGAAGAGCTCGGCGGCGGCGGAGATGTGGAGGCAGAGCGCAAGAGAGAATCTTTGGAGGAGGAAGACGATGCAATGAAAGCGCAAGGAGGGGAACCGCGCCCGCTTCCTCTGCTTTTATGGGGGAGTGGGAGGCGTTTCGCCCTTTCCATTAAGAGATCGTGGGCACGTCCCATCCCACGGCGCCGCGATCGACGCGTGCCGTTACAGTGGGGTGCGGCGGATACGGAAGTGGATTCGGCGCGCCGCGGGCCGCGGGTGCCCGTGCACTGTTTTGGGCCTGGCCCAACAGCGCTCGGCACCGTGTGTGGCCCAGGCCCGGGGGCTCCTGTCGGTGTACTAAGGAAGGGGTACCTCAGTACCCCAACTTGTGCACGGGCAGTTGCAGCTTCCCGCGGCAGAGTTTACTGCGTGCTCGCCGGAGACCTTCCTGCTCCCTATTAAACCATTCAAAAACAAAGTATACAAGACATAAGACCGAGACCCCGGCAAGAGGAGCTTGCCGGGAAGGCCGTACCAGGCTCAAGACTGCCCCGCTAACACAAGACCCTGGCAAGAGGAGCTTGCCAGGAAGACTAGAAGACAACGCCTCAGCGCTATATGCGCCCCGGCAAGGGCCCGGGGAGCGGCAAGCTCCCGGGCCCGGCAAGATCAAGACCCCGGCAAGGTGCTTGTCGGGGAGACTGCGCTGTGTGCCCACGCTCCAGCTCATCGGCCCACGCGTCGCCCTGGGGCCTATCCAGGGACGCGTGGCGGATGGCTGTGCAGCCTGGGGTACACGGTGGCACTCCACGGTGATGGATCCATCGCCGTGGCAGACGGAGACGCTAAGGCGGGAGCTTTTGGGGTCGACGGCGACGGGCATTGAATGCCCTTGTCCCCCACTGTCAAAGTAGGTATAGACCACTGTTCTGTACTGTAGCTCCACTGTTCCCGCACTGTTACAACTACCACCTCTTTTACATTTTTACCCTTTTCTCCTACGTTGACACCTGTCGGTGACCCCTTACACTATAAAAGGAGGCCCATGCACAACGTGGAGGGGGTTCGGAACCTAGATCACTCTCGCGCTGGGTGTAGCTGCTTCTTCAAGCTCCCGAGCGCTCAAACTCAATACACCATCAAGCAGGAGTAGGGTTTTACGCGTCTACCGCGGCCCGAACCTGGGTAAAACTGCCCGCGTGCTCGCTACGATCTGCTCTTTGTGCTCCCTCCGCCCTCGTACCGCACAAGCAAGGGGCTCCGGTCCCATAGGTGTTCGTGGCGGACAGTTTCCCCCGACATTCTTGAAGTTGGTAGAATGTGATAGCTTGTTCTTTGCTTCAAACTCGCCTTTCCCCTGAGATTTGTTCTTGTTGTTTTGGGGCTTGTTGGGCTGGAAGTTCTTCTCGTGTACCATATGGGCACTAGAAATTCCCTCAGCGACTCGAGCACGGTGTCTTTTGCTCTCGCCTTCTCTCCAAAATCAAGAGTGTTATTGAGATCTGAAACAGAAAACTCCTGTCTCTTGTGTTCCAGAGAAGTAGAAAAATTGTTGCACGATGGTGGAAGATTTTCAATGATGGTCCCAACAACAAATTTGTCCGGCAACACACACTTAAAGTACTCAAGATCCTTAGTGAGTGACAGTATCTCATGAGCCTATTGAATAACAGAGCGCTCATCAGTCATTTTGTATTCACACAATTGCTCGATGACGCATAACTCGCTGACGGCATCGGATGCCAAACATGGCCTCGAGCGTAGCCCACATGTCTTTGCCGCTGTCAAGTGACACATATGAATCTACAATGGAATCGTCAAGAACACTCAGAAGGGCGCCTTTGAAGAGGGTATCCATGTTCTCAAAAGCTTCCTGTTGTGCAGGATTAAGATCGCCTTCAGGCTTACCCTTAGTGGCGTCATAGCAGTACATGGTCTGAAACCAGTAAACTGCTCTCGTGCGCCAACTTTTATATTGCACCCCCTTAAAGGTAGGCGGCTTCAAAAGCACAGCAAAACAACTCAGAGTAAATTGGCTATAATCAGGTTTTTGGATTGGATTGTTGAATATATGAGCAAATTACTATGAGGTTTAATCCCAATAAACAGTAAATTGATCATGACAACAATTGCAAAGATCAAGATAATGATGCGGACTAAACCAAGAGGACATAATCACATACTGTGTAGCTGGAGCAGAACCGCTGTGGTTGATGTTGTCGCTCATGTCGTTGAAGAATAGGTTGCCGTTGTCGTTGCCGAGGCCGGGGAAGAAGGTTGTCATTGAGGAAGTCGTCGCTGGCAGTAGTCATGCGAGTGTGCTCCCCAAAAACCTAATCGCCCCTTGATACGTCTCAAACGTATCTACTTTTCCAAACACTTTTGCTATTGTTTTGCCCTCATTCTTGCATGATTTGAACTAAACTAACCCGGACTGACGCTGTTTTCAGCAGAGCTGCCTGTATGGTTTTATTGTGTGCATGAAAATGGATTTTTAGGTGTCTCAGAAAATTCCAAGAAAAATCACAGAAAATCCACGCACCCGAAGGGCTATTGTGCCAGAAGTGGGGCCAGAGGGCAGCCAGGGGGGCCCCAGGCGCCCTGCTGGCGCGGCCCCACCCCTGGCTGCGCCAGGAGGCCTCCTGGGAGGGTCCTCCCCCCTCTGGTGCCCTACCTTGGCTCCTATTTATTCCCGTGGCGAGGAAACCCCAGAACAGAAGTCGTTTTTCCAGTTTCCGTCGCGGAGCCGCCGCCACCCTCTGTTCTTCTTCGGGAGGGCTAATCTGGAGGCTGATTTGGCCTCCGGAGTGGGGAGACCGTCGCCATCGTCATCATCATCACCACTCCATCCTCCCTCCATGACTTCTCCTTCCATGTGTGAGTAATTCCCTGCTGTAGGCAAAGGGGATGGTAGGGATTGGATGAGTTAGATCATGTAATAGTTTATCAGATTGTTGGGGGGCATGTTGCCTATCATCTACTTTGGTGTTTATCATCTTTGCTTCAACTTGTTGCTCTTAATGCTTGTCACTTTGGGCCCGAGTGCCATGTTTTCAGATCTGAACCCTATGTGTTTGCATGAATATATTTGTGTTCTTGATCCTATCTATGAGTTGTTTGCACCTATTATGGTACGGAACCGGCGATCCCAAAGGTGACAGCTTGGGACACCAAAAGGGGATGGTCCATAATTTGAGGATTCCATGTATCCATTGAGTTTATTGCTTTGTTCCGGTGCTCTTTGATAGGAGTACCTTAATCTCCATAAGTTCCTTTTGGCCCCGTTCGTAGCGGGATGGTAGGACAAAAGATGTTGTGCAAGTTCTTATTGCAAGCACGTACAACTACCTGTGGGATACATGCCTAATGTTTGATATTTGCCTAGATGATCATTACTTTTCTGTGTGCCTTGCCCCAAGTTAGATTCATGATGTATCTCATCCATGCAGCGCCCAACCATCCATCTCCCTAGCCTACAGTGTTTCAATCCTGCTGATTATTAGTTGTTACTTTTGCTGTTCACTTTTGCTGTCACCACCATCACTATCATATCACCGTTACCACTTATCTTTTGTTGCAAGTAAGTATATTTTAGGTGCGGTTGAATTGACAACTCAACTGTCAAAGCTTATAAATACTCTTTGGCTCCCCGTGTGTCGAATCTATAAATTGGGTTATTCTTACCCGCGAAGACTATCTCGATCCCTTACGGTTGAGGGTTATCACCCCTCTACAGGATCACGAAAGGCGGGGTTCCGGAGGAGTGCTGTCCATCTCACGGTGCACGCCGGAAGGAGGGATGTAGAAGACTTGCGTGGCGGCGCTATGATCTGGAATGGTGTGAAATCCTATGATACAGCGGCAGGCGGCTAGGGTAGAGCTTGTTATACCTGGAATGGTCTGGAATGGTCGTGTGAGTAAACCCCACGTCCAAGTCAATAAAATAGCCCCACTATGCAAAAGAATAGGAAACAGCTGAGTAATTATGGCGTCCGTTAATTATTAATTAATGACTTAATAAATTGAACTTTGCACATGCTATGCACTTACCCATGTACTAGTAGTAGGTAGATAGAGAAGAGAAGAGATGTAGATGTAGATAAAACTCGATCAATAACTGCGCCACCGCGTTCAGGTCGCACTTGTATGACTCACATGTGGTCGTAGACCCTACATTAAGTGGACAACTAGATGTGTCAAATTATCACTTTAGCTGCGACTTCATGTAGAAATGCGCTCCACCGTGAGCGTACTCGCGTGTGTGTGAGAGGGGACGAGTGCGTGTGTGCACCAACCTCTTCTCTTCTTCGTGTGAAAATGTGCTCCACTGTTGTGTACCCGCGCGTGTGCAGTATGGGACGAGTGCGTGCATGCACCAACCTCTTCTCTTTTTCATGTGCAAATACGCTCCACCGTGGGTGTACCCGCGCGTGTGCGGGAGGGGACGAGTGCGTGCGTGCACCTCGTCTCTCTCTATCTCTCTCTTTTTGAGTATATTTTAGTGACATCGCAAGTCTTATAGCCTACTGACTAGCCCTTATTACACTGGCTCTAAAGTCACTCTCCAATGTGAGTAGTCTAATTCCAGGCATGCAGCGAGCGGCGCCCTTGGCTGGCGCGCTGCTTCAATGGCGGACTCAGTTAGAGGTCGCGTCGCACTGACTTACCATCAATGTGGAGCGGCGGAATCAGCTGGCGGAGGGTGGGAAGCGCGCGCGGGAGGGGGGCGTAGGGGTTTTTTGTGGGCCGGGATGGTGAGAAGCCAGCTTGGGATCGTTCCTTATGGGGAAATATCAGGTGCTCCCATACTCCAACTTCTAGTACTACTATAGTACAATAGTATGGGCTATGTAGAGGACGTACTAAGCAAGCTTCTCATCATTCTGCGAGTTGATAGGACACATAAAAGTAGTGGTTTTTTGTTTTGAAACATACTTCAAAGTAGTACTAGTGTAGTCGTATCCAAAGAGGGGCGACCATGTCCCTGGGTACCATACCATCATGTGTTCCATCATTGAGTACGTGCATGATTCATGTGGTATTAAATAAAAAATAGCATACGCGCCATTGAAGAAAAAAAATACGCCACCGCGTTATGGTCGAACTTTGATTCGTTCATGCCCTCGGCCTACGTTGGTGACCGTTGGTGAGTGAAATTTATCTTTACTTCTCTACAAGTACATCTGCATCTATGTTTACAATACATCTACACCTACTATAGTACAACAAGTTTTAAACACTATGTCTACACATCTTGCCTGACACGACCTGGATGCTGGATGTGCCACGTGTTGGCAAAAGGAGGAATGATGTCCGACGACCGAGAAGCACCAAGGAACCGTGCGGTGAGAGAGATGAGTGTGGTGACCCTGGGAAGAAACAACGCCAAGCACACGAACCTAGGCAAAACACCTAAATGAAAGAAGCCCACCAATGCATGAAGAACATTAGTTGCTAAATCATGAAATAAAAAATGCTTATAGTAAAACCGACTGTTGGGGGCTGGCTACTAATGCCTCCATTCCTAAATACAATACTATAAGTCTCTAATCTTATGAAAAAGCAGAGTTGGTGATGATGTTGTGCCTGCCATCCTGCAATATAGGCCATGTGATCTATATCTGCCGGATAGGAAGAAAACTATGACAATTTTGCAAAAAGATACCTGCACTCCTCTCCATATTTGCAGATAAGGCCTTCCCTCGTTCATCCTTATCTCCCACATGATAAATTACTCATATAAATGCATCTTGATGTTCCATGCAACGCATGGTCATCTTGCTAGTCTTTTTAGAAATTCCAACAAGTGACTACTGCTACTTCTTGAGCTTGCGTTGGTTTTTCCCTTGAAGACGAAAGGGTTCTGCAGCAAAGTAGAGATAAGTATTTCCCTGAGTTTGAGAACCAAGCTATCAATCCAGTAGGAGACAACGCACAAATCAACAATACTTGCACAAACAATCAAACAACTTGCACCCAATGCGATAAAGGGGTTGTCAATCCCTTCACGGTTACTTGCAAAAGTGAGATCTGATAGAGATAGATAAACAAAAGGTAAAATATTTTTGGGTTTTTGGTTTATAGATTGGAAAGTAAAACATTACAAAATAGTATACCGGAAACTATTTTGATGGAAAATAGACGCGGGGGCCTTAGGTTTCACTAGATGCTTCTCTCTTGAAGGCAAATAATACGGTGGGTGAACAAATTACTGTTGAGGAATTGATAGAAAAACACAAAGTTATGAAGATATCTAGGGCAATGATTATGCAATATAGGCATCACGTCCGTGTCAAGTAGACCGACTCCTTCCTACAACTACTACTACTACTACTCCACACATCGATTGAAATGATTCTGCACCTAGAGCATTAAGTTCATGAAGAACATAGTAACGCTTTAAGTAAGATGACATGATGTAGAGGAATTAACTCAAGCAATATGATGAAAACCCCATCTTTTATCTTCGATGGCAATAATACAATACGTGCCTCACTACCCCTTATGTCATTGGGTGAGGACACCGCGAGATTGAACCCAAAGCAAAGCACTTCTCCCATTGCAAGAAAAACCAATCTAGTTGGCCAAACCAAACCGATAGTTCAAAGAGAATTACCAAGATATCAAATCATGCATATAATAATTTAGAGAAGACTAAAATAATATTCATAAATAAGCTGATCATAAATCCACAATTCATCGGATCTCGACAAACGCACCACAAAGAAGATTACATCGGATAGATCTCCAAGAACATTGAGGAGAACATGGTATTGAGAATTAAAGAGAGAGAACAAGCCATCTAGCTACTAGCTATGGACCCGTAGGTCTGTGGTAAACTACTCACACTTGATCGGAAGGGCAATGGTGTTGATGTAGATGCCCTCCGTGGTTGAATCCCCCTCCGACAGAGTACCAGAAAAGGCCTCCAGATTGGATCTCGCGGATACAGAAGGTTAAGGTGGTGGAAAAGTGGTTTCGATGCCTCCTCTAGGGTTTCTGGAATATATGTGAATATATATAGGAGGTAGAAATAGGTCGATTGAGTCACAAGGGGCCCACAAGGGTGGGGGGCATGCCCACCCCCTAGGGCATGCCCTCCCCCCTCACTACTGCAGGATGCTGCTAACGCGACACTACGATCAGAGACCCTTCTACGAAACTGTGTGCGATGCAATAATCTAAAACGATGGTGTAAAATAGCTGTAAAAAGATGCAAACCGTTTGCGATGGCGGGCACATTAAACATGGTTCAGATTTTAGTTGCGTGTGCAATGCAGGGCATACGGTTCAGTTCAATTACCTGTATGCGATGAGGTGGAACAAAAGAAACGGGCAGGCAGATGAAGGCGTGTGCGATATACAGCATACAGTTCACTCGGATGAACTGTTTGTGATTAGGCAACACAAAAGAAATGGTCAGCCAGATCAAGCTATGTGCGATGTATGGCATGCGGTTCACTCGGATGAATTGTTTGCATTGAGATAATAGAACAGAAACGGTTCAACATAACAAGATGTGTGTGATACGCGGCAAACAGGTCTGTAATCGGAAACGTGTGCGAAGACCGATAACAACACAGAAGATTGTTGCTAACAAGCCGTGTGTGTTGTGAGCAAACGATTGCTGGTATACAATTGTGAGTGATTGATGAAAACATCAGCGATGGTTTCCATTGTTTAGTCCGTGTGCGATGTGATTTTCTTTGTACACACAACATCTACGCTCTGCCTATAGAGCATCAACATATATACTTTAAAAGACAGCATTGCATAACCAAATTAAGCATACAATTACACAAGTCACTACACACATAACATTTCCACACACCAAAGTAAGCAATTACATGCATGCTAAACTAGGAGAAACGAGGATCTAATCATCTACTTATTGTTGCGATGACGCTTGCCATTGCTCTGCTTCTGGCTGGATCCCTAGCCGTTTTGGGGAAGGAGGCACTTCCTCATGTCAACGATCCGCCTGTACATGTCGTAGCTCATGCATGCCTCATTGGCCGTGTACACGACGTGAGCTTTGTCGAGTTTCTCCATCCAGGCCGAGTGCCAGGCACGCTTGTCCTTATTGCACGAATCCTTCATGTCTGTGTAGTTGGGGTCGATGATGTCCTCGGCGAGGTGAACCAGTGAGTCCTTCTCATGCTCCTTGTTGCCCTATATCTTGTATTGGCCCTGGATGTCGACAAGATTCTGGCAGGCAATGCCCAAATTCTAGAGCGCCTTTACATCGTTGGTGATGTCCACCATAGCAAACAGGTAGTGGGGGCTGTTGACAAACCTGGCGAAACTCTCGCAAGGCCTTGTGGCCAGGCAGTAGTGGTAGACGAGGACGTGGTGGCGCACACACATCTGGGCGACGGTGACCTTGGGATGAGACCTGGCACGGGTGCGGGTGTACACGAGGTCGAACCCAACCACCTTGTATTTCTCCTCAGCAAGCAACAGCTCCATGATGTGCTGATGGGCCTCTAACCCCTCGTTGGTTACCCCAAGTGGAAGGTGTAAGATGCAGTGTTGTGGAAGTTATTCCCTTAGCAAAGATGCCAAGGATCGAATCCCCAGAGACTCCTAGGTTCAACAAGTAGGTGTCAACTGCTAACGACGCCGGATTAGCAATCAACGTGGACCTGCACTCAGATACAAATAACTTTGCTCCCAACGAGTACAGAGAGGTTGTCAATCCATCCGGCCTTGTAGTTCACAAAGGATTAAACGCAAATGATAGTAGTGATAGATAATGTTTGCAATAGTAAGTAAAAGCAAAAAGTAAATAGCGGATGTGATCTATGATGGTAATATGGACCGGAGTCTCATGATGTTCACTAGTGATGTCTCTCTCCCAAAAGACAATAAAACAGCTATGTGAGGTAAACGAATTACAACTGGCCAATTGACAGGACCACGAACGCAAACCAATGCTGACTACATTGCAAGAAAGGTTGAGGTTCAAAGCATGGGTGGTACGCCAAAGTAAGTAGACCGAAATCCATCAATATCTACTACTAATCATCCACCTTGAGATATCTATCCAGAACATCTCGCTGGTATTAAGTTGCGAGCCCCACCCATAGTGTAAACTCAAAGCAACAGACAACTGCATTAAAAGAACTTTGCGTAAAGTAAACAATCCTTGCACCCGCGGGCACAAGCACCGTTGTTTTCCCCCTTGTGGCAACAACACATCCCCTAGACTCATGTTTCTGTCACTCAAGCTAGTCATCGAGGGGCATGAACCCACAATCGAGCATAACGTTCCCTCTTGGAGTCACTACGTATTACTTGGCCAAAGCAATAAATAACAACGGAGAACATGCAAGAATTACTTATGAACATAAATATAAAAGAGGTAGATCAAATATATTACTCAAGATCAATCTGAACATAATCTCATAATCCATCGGATCCCAGCAAACTCATCATAGCAACAGCATAAGGATTACATATGTGCCTCGATCATGTAGGGCAGCTCACGAGGACTAATTAGTGAAGCACAAGAACGGGAGGAGAACATCACATAGCTACTGGTCATGGACTCATGGTCCAAGGGAGACTACTCACAACTCATCCGGGAGGCGTCCATGGTGGTGGAGAGGCTCCCGATGGTGATCCTCCCCTCCGGCAGGGTGCCGGGAAGAGTTCTCCTGGTGCTCCCGATCTTGGAAGCGGCGGCGGTGGCGGAACAGAGATGAGATCGCGAAAAAGAGTTCCCGTCCCGAGGGTTTCGAAGGACGCTCTAAATATATGACGAAGGGGGGCACTAGACGGGGCTCGGGGGGCCCAGGCGCCCCCCCCGGCGCGGCCCAGGGGGGCGCGCCGCCAGGGCGCCTGGAGCCCTGGTGGCCCCCCCCCCGGCTGTACTTCGGGCGCAAGGTAGGTTCTGGAACGCTGATTTTTTATATAATTTTTCTGGATTTTTCCTGGCAGTTCTCGTAACGTGAAAACCTGAAATACAAAAACAGCCGAAAACAGAAACTGGCACCGGGGTGCACTGGATTAGTAGGTTAGTCCAAATATGATCAAAAGTGTATGGAAGTGTATGAATATCATAGCAATATCACCCAAAAGTGGCATGGAGCAAGCAGAAATTATAGATACGTTTTGGACGTATCAACATCCCCAAGCTTAATTCCTGCTCGTCCTCGAGTAGGTAAATGATAACAAGCATAATTTCTGTGGTGACATGCTATTAACCATATAGGACTTTTTACAGTCATATGACAAAAGCTTACTGAGACAATGATTCTATAGTAATTAAGTTGCCTCATGAGAAAATCACAAATGACTGAAAGTTTTACAATATGAAACTGAAACATCAAAAAGATTTGCAATGAACATGATGTGCAAATATGATAAAGTGATATCTAGCTTGCCCCCTTTAGTGAAGCAAAACATAAATGCAGGGGCACCTTCAAGGTTTAAGTGATGACTAGATACAATGATTTCAGAAATAACGATATCACAATCATGCAAAAGACAATGCTACTTTGGGACAATGCACATTACACTCAGAATGACAATCATGCTCTCAGTAGTTGGTGCTTTTAAAATAAGGTGAGACTCAACATAAAGGTAAAAGAATGGTTATGTGCTAGAGCTTTTTATTTTTAAAAACATAGAAGCAATTTTGTCAACGGTAGTAGTACTTCATATGTGTCATGCATAAGACATCCTATAAGTTGCAAGCCTGATGCATCGAATACCAATAGTGCTCGCACCTTGTCCTAATTAGCTCGGATTTCCATGGGTTATCATTGCATTACATATGTTTCAACCAAGTGTCACAAAGGGGTACCTCTATGCCACCTGTACAAAGGTCCAAGGAGATAAATCGCATTAGATTTCTCGTTTTTGATAGATCTCAACTTGAGGACATCCATACCGGGACAACATAGAAAATAGATGATGGACTCCTCTTTAATGCATAAGCATATTCTCATAAGAGATTGAGGATTAATGTCCAAGCTAAAACTTCCACCATGATACATGGCTTTGGTTGGCGGCCCAATGTTCTTCTCTAACAATATGCATACTAATTCAACCCATGGCAGATCACCCTTACTTCAGACAAGACGAACATGCATAGCAACTCACATGATATTCAACAAAAGTGTGATAGTTGATGGCGTCCCCAGAAACATGGTTACCGCTCAGCAAGCAACTTATAAGAAATAAGATACATAAGCAACATATTCTTTACCATAATAGTTTTTAAGCTACTTTCCCATGAGCTATGTATTGCAAGGTTAGTCTGTTTAGTACAGGTGGAGGTTAGCAAAAGACTGGGAGCGACCAACTAAGAGAGCAATGACGGTCATAATCATGCAGAGCGACAAAGAAATATTGAATCAGGCATGGAAGTTATATTGCTACTCAGAAATAAAATATCATCAAGGCTTGACATACTTTCTTTACAGTCTTAAATATGCGTGAGCATACGCCAAGTCAATCAAAATAAATTCTCGAAGGAAGATATTACTAAACCATGCCACATCATTGGCAAACAAATCAAGTTGGTACTCCAATAACACATTGGGAATCCCCCAGCTATTTGAGACTAACCATAAGAAACCTGAACTACTAAGCACCATTATGCACGTAACATCTTTATCATAGACATATTAACCAATGCACTGGAAGCAAACTCTCTTAATAAGATAAGCATGATAATTAAAGAGAGTTCAAGCAACCAACTAAACAAAAGCTCTTTGAAAAGATAAGCATGAATACTAAGAGCAGAGCATGATAGTAGCTATTAAAAGACAAAGAACACACACAGCAAAGATAGACATGAAAATTCTATGTTATGTTCTAGGTAGAGGTGGAGCGTGTTTCTCTCCCACATAAAGAAAGCTGAGTTCCGACTCGTTATGAAAAACTAAAAAGAAAACTAAAAGCAAGACACTCCAAGCATAGCACTTAACACACGAAGTGATAAAAATATAGCGGAACGAAAGACGAACTGATAATGTTGATGGAGAAGGGGATGCACGGGGGCATCCCCAAGATTAGACGCTTGAGTCTCCTTGAATATTTCTTGGGGGTGCATGGGGGCATCCCCAAGCTTGAGCGCTTGACACTCCTGAATCTTTTTATCATCTTCCCTCGCCCACTTGAAAACTCCCTTCATACATAACTCATCATAATCTGATTAGCGAGGTTAGTACCCTTAATAAAATAATTATACCTTGCTGGAAATAAAGATATTCTTGACGGTCTACTATTTCTCAAGATTGACAAAAGTTTTTTGCAAAGAAAAAGCAAGCTCTTGGTTTGCAAAATGAAGGAAAGGCAAAACAGGACAGAATCTGTGAAAAATAGAATAGCAGATAGTAATTGATTTGTTCAGGGCACTTCTGCAACTCAAATAAAAAAACTCAGAACAGATGCACGAAAGACAATTATATAGAGAACGCTGTCGAAAAAATTCAGACCAAAAAGATGATCTGGTGATTTTATACGAATTTTTCTATCCAAGGACAGAATCTGTTTCCTGGACAGCACCTCACAACTTTTGAAGTTTCTAGCAATCAGAGGCTATACTAAGGATGTCAATGGGTAGGGTATGGGCAGGGTAGAGAAATACCATACCCATACCCGTCTTGTCAGTGGGTACAAAATTCTACACATACCCATACCCATGGGTATGAAACTTTACCCATAACCATACCAGACGGGTACCCATACCCATTGGGTAACCGATGGGTAGAACAAATTGTACACGACTTGTTCATATTTTTACACTCATTGAGAGCACATTTGACAAGAAAATCAATTATCTCAGCCCAATAACACGTACATGAGTACAACATACTCATAAGTCAATAGGAGTGGACAAGTCACATGACAAGTTAATGATTAACTGACGACAACATAACATTAATTCACAAGCGGGCACGGTATGGGTGTACCCGCAGGTACATGGCTATACCCGCACCCTACCCATGACTTAGCGGGGAGGGTATGGGTACTACCCATGGGTATAAAAGTGTGCCCATACCCTGCCCATGTGGGTACGGTACCCGCGGGTACCAGTACCCGTGGGTATAATTGCCATCCTTAGGCTATACTTGGCACAGATATGAAAAGCAAAGATACAATGATGATGCTACTGCAGTAAACAACATCAAGACACAACAAAAGCAAAATAAATTTTTATTCATGTGGGCTGCCTCCCAAAAGCGCTTTCTTTTATGCCTTTAAGCTAGGCATAATGCATATAGATCAAGTTGTATCAATTGAACCATCATCAAGATCATCAAAAAGCTCTTCAATAATACAACTAGTCTTAAGAGGAATCTCAAATAAAGGCCTCATAGAGATACTCCTAGGTAGAAGACCAAAAGGATAAAAGTCAAGGGAATATTCATTTATAAATTTATCAAAGACAGGTGTTTCTTCCAAGGTCTTTACAGTTTCAACCCCTTTGGCAATAGATGGATTACTTTTAGAACGGGGAGCCTTTGGAACGTGAACGAACTTAGGCTCCCTCTTTGCCGGAGTTTCTACCTTTTTGGTTTTGATCGAGGAGAAGGTAGTTCCTAGGGTATCAAATATTTCCTCAATCTTGTCTATCCTAGAAGAATCCAAGTCATGGAATTTGACGGTCTCCAAAATTTAAAAAAATTTATGCATGGAGCTATCAAGTCTATTCAAATTCCCTTGGATCTTACGATCCAACTCATTTATCTTATTAATGATTGGCATCTCTAGCTCTATCTTTTCAAGTTTTTCCATAATGTGAGCTAGGGTGATGTCTTCTCGAATGCTAACAACAGGGAGATTCCCAACAAGATTTTCAATAATACTAAGAGACTCCCAAACTGGGTCTTCTAGGAAATTCCCATTGATAGCAGTATCTAGAATAAACCTATTCCAAGAAGTAATTCCAACATAAAAATTTCTAAGCAAGATAGTAGTAGGTTGCTTCTTGGTGGTTCTTTTTTGTGCATCATTAATTCTATACCAAGCATCTTTCAAACTTTCCCCACCTCTTTGTTTAAAAGTGAGAACTTCTGCCTCGTCAAAGACAAAAGGACCCAACATAATGACAACTAAAGAACGAGATAACTGTTTTTGTGATTTTTGATAAAAGGTACTAAAGCAAAAACTGAAAGGTAAACTAACAAGACTAAAAAGCAAAGGTAAAAGATAGCATGCAACTCCCCTATCCTGAAGAGTGGAGTCCCCGGCAACGGCGCCAGAAAAACTCCTTGATGGGCCTCTAACCCCTCGTTGGTTAACCCAAGTGGAAGGTGTAAGATGCAGTGTTGTGGAAGTTTTTCCCTTAGCAAAGATGCCAAAGATCGAATCCCCAGAGACTCCTAGGTTCAACAAGTAGGTGTCAACTGCTAACGACGTCGGATTAGCAATCAACGTGGACCTGCACACAGATACAAATAACTTTGCTCCCAACGAGTACAGAGAGGTTGTCAATCCCTCCGGCCTTGTATTTCACAAAGGATTAAACGCAAATGATAGTAGTGATAGATAATGTTTTCAATAGTAAGTAAAAGCGAAAAGTAAATAGCGGATGTGATCTATGATGGTAATATGGACCGGAGTCTCATGATGTTCACTAGTGATGTCTCTCTCCCAAAAGACGATAAAACAGCTATGTGAGGTAAACGAATTACAGCTGGGCAATTGACAGGACCACGAACGCAAACCAATGCTGACTACATTGCATGAAAGGTTGAGGTTCAAAGCATGGGCGGTATGCCAAAGTAAGTAGACCGAAATCCATCAATATCTACTACTAATCATCCACCTTGAGATATCTATCCAGAACATCTCGCTGGTATTAAGTTGTGAGCCCCACCCATAGTGTAAACTCAAAGCAACAGACAACTGCATTAAAAGAACTTTGCGTAAAGTAAACAATCCTTGCACCCGCGGGCACAGGCACCGTTGTTTTCCCCCTTGTGGCAACAACACATCCCCTAGACTCATGTTTCTGTCACTCAAGCTAGTCATCGAGGGGCATGAACCCACAATCGAGCATAACGTTCCCTCTTGGAGTCACTACGTATTACTTGGCCAAAGCAATAAATAACAACGGAGAACATGCAAGAATTACTTATGAACATAAATATAAAAGAGGTAGATCAAATATATTACTCAAGATCAATCTGAACATAATCTCATAATCCATGGGATCCCAGCAAACTCATCATAGCAACAACATAAGGATTACATATGTGCCTCGATCATGTAGGGCAGCTCACGAGGACTAATTAGTGAAGCACAAGAACGGGAGGAGAACATCACATAGCTACTGGTCATGGACTCATGGTCCAAGGGAGACTACTCACAACTCATCCGGGAGGCGTCCATGGTGGTGGAGAGGCTCCCGATGGTGATCCTCCCCTCCGGCAGGGTGCCGGGAAGAGTTCTCCTGGTGCTCCCGATCTTGGAAGCGGCGGCGGTGGCGGAACAGATATGAGATCGCGAAAAAGAGTTCCCGTCCCGAGGGTTTCGAAGGACGCTCTAAATATATGCCGAAGGGGGGCACCAAATGGGGCTCGGGGGGCCCAGGCGCCCCCCGGCGCGGCCCAGGTGGGGCGCCGTCAGGGCGCCTGGAGCCCTGGTGGCCCTCCCCCCCGGCTGTACTTCGGGCGCAAGGTAGGTTCTGGAACGCTGATTTTTTATATATTTTTTCTGGATTTTTCCTGGCAGTTCTCGTAACGTGAAAACCTGAAATACAAAAACAGCCGAAAACAGAAACTGGCACCGGGGTGCACTGGATTAGTAGGTTAGTCCAAATATGATCAAAAGTGTATGGAAGTGTATGAATATCATAGCAATATCACCCAAAAGTGGCATGGAGCAAGCAAAAATTATAGATACGTTTTGGACGTATCATGTGCATGGAGTGCTCCACCCAGACCGGGACGTTGGTGTACACCACCGAGAGGTCCATGAACCTTCTGTGGGTGTCCACCACGCCACGCATGGTGAACTGCTGCTCGTCATCGGCAGCCGCTCGGAGCGCCATTGGAGCCCTGCAGGATACCCACTAAGAATTTCTCGTGCTGGGTGTGCTTCTTGCAATGGTGGGGCATGATCAAAAGGTTGAAAAGACACAAGGGTTAAATGGCCACTGTAAAAAATGGGGGCCGACCAGCCTGTAATCGTCACGTCTTGTCACGATGTTCATAGCGGAGGATTCCAGTGCATGCTTGACAACACCGCACCGCATGCATGGGCTCGAAGAGGCACCAAATGTATCATCGGTGAGCATGTTCCCGCGCTACCGCATAGTTTACCGTGCAAGCTTCCCGCCCGGCTAGTTTGGCCACGCGTCGGCTGGAAGAGGGACAAATCGTGGGCGTTTATTGGCAAAAGGCTTTGCAAAAACGAAGTGTGTGGAATGATTCCGGTCATAAGTTCACCCATGTGTGATGAGGTCAAAGTTACATAGAAGGGTGATGATGGACACTCGAGTGCGGTAATTAATTCTGCACTCTAAAGGGCACACAGTGGAAGAAATTAACTGTGTGCAATAATGTCGAATATCGCAGTCGAGTTAGCTATACAGATCGTGTGCTGTGCATGGTAAACATATTTGAGAATGGTTAATAAAATGTAAGACCATTACATATTAAGGTCAAAATAGTGCTACCAATATACGAGTCTCATACGACGCCATTCCAACGATTTTATCACAAAAGGTCGAAATATTACAAGGTTCAAATTCCAGAGTTATATGGCTCAAATTCGAAGATTACAAGGTACAAACTAATATTAGAAATGAAATTGAGCTCATCGGATGCAAACATTCGCGCTGAGCCGTTGAACATGGATATCAGAGAGGTTCAAACTAATATTACCACTTCTTAGTCTGGTTTCGGAACCTCGTAATTTTTGCAAAGGGGCCAGCAACTGAGAAGTCATGTATGGGGTTGACACGATGACTTCTGATTACTCTGCATCTGAAGTTCCAAAATGAAATTAAGCATTTTCGGAGACTATTCCATTCTATCGCACCGGTGCTGATCAGCAAACCATTCATTTTTGTGAAATACATGTAGGGCAAACCTCATTACCTTCAGCACCCTTGCTTTGACAACAAATAACTTGGTGAATATAATCTCCGGTAAGGTCCCTCGGTAGGAGTTCAAAGTAATTTCTGAGAGATGCAGATCTAGGCATTCGACGTGATTGTTATATTGTATCACATTATCCACCACTTGGCCTAATCTTATTTGCAAAATAAGAGAACGTGTTAGTGCCTAAATGCAGTTTTTTACACTACTACATGCCTATTTGGTTTACAGGATTTGTAGAATGCACTAATATGCCATCTTCGATCTAACATGATTAGCATGGGCATTTGATCACATTCTAGAAAAATGTAGCCTTCTTCACAAGAGGTTGGAGTGGATGAAAAGTTCCCTAAGAAAACTAGTACAGATGAATCCAAAGGAGAAATGCTTATTGATTGTAACCATATGGATCAAGCAACCAATATGGGGGGGCATGTATGTACTAAAATCCTCCAAAAGAATCCTTCAGAAATCGTAATACATTGTCATTGTATACTTGGAAAAAGGTGTCACAAATTGAACTCCCTTATGGTTAACATTTAACAGGAAAGGAACATCACCTCGATATATAGCTTCTCCAGGCACGGAAAGCATCTCAGGAAACTGACAACTTGCTCCACATTGGGGCCGATAGATTCTAGTGACAAGACCTTCACTGTGCGCAGTTTTGGGATTATGCTTGTCGGAATCATTTTTTGAATGATAGACGAACAAACATCTTCAAAATTAGAAATAATGTTAATTTGTAGAAGGAGAGGTAGAAGGCGGCTATTGTACCTGAACGGGTCTGGATCCAATAACAAATTCAGAGTATTTGTTAGACGAGTAGCCCACCACTATCAATTGTGGCGCAGAAAAGACATTGATTCTTGTTGGACCTTCTTGATTAACTACGAGTAATCTCTCAAGTGCAGGTGTGTCCTCAATGACCATATAGTGGTACACATCTTCTGATGTCTTCCTGCCGCACCAGCAACACACATAAATAGTCTGGAGAGTCATGGAGGTGATGAGGAAGGTACTCAACCCATTGATCGCCTGAAGATGAAGGTACTCGAGTGCAGTACAGCCACAGAGCAGTCGCTCCATGTCACCATTTGAGAGGCAGACGACGATGAGCTCAAGGTGCTTAAGTCGTGGTAGAATAAGAGCGGGCGCGTCATTAAGGGGGGAATGGCAGTTCCTGAACTTGGCGACGCGCAGTGTGGGTGCGAGGCGGAGCGCGGACGTTGGCAGCGAGTGCATATGCCCATCATCAAAATTGAGTTCCTCAAGCTGATCTAGGGCGGGGGATCGGAACCAGTCATTAAGCTTGGCTCGGTCCTTGCCGTTGGAACGGAACTTGCCCATTCTAAGGCCTCTGGTTGGTCCAAGGTGACTGCCGAGGATCTTGGAGAACGCATCCAAGCTTTTGCGATAGCCATGGCAGAGCTCGTGGGTGTCTTTGAGGCCGCGAGGGCTGGAGTTCCATAGGGGCGCCACCGCTGGGAAAGGATGGTTGTCCGTGCCCCATATTTGATTGGGAGAAGGGAGATGATGACTGTCAACATATTATCGGGGAGGCTGCTGATGAAGTCTAGGCCTGCTGGAGTCGCTTGTGGTTCTAGCTTGCCCAGTCTCCGCTTGTTGGCAGCCCCGTTCTCCACCTCCGGAGTCTCCTTTTCAGTGGCGCTTTCTGATAGAAATGGGAGAACATGGAATATTTAGTTAAAACATGGCAATAGAAAAGTGTATTGGTAACTAGAAGTTATTAGATAGGAATATAGTAAGAAAAGGGAATAATAATTGGTTGCTTAAATACTACACAATTCATTTGATATTGCTGGGTAAGTCAACATGCAGATAGTTGAAAAGAAAACTTACTTCGAACAAAGTCAGGATGGATGATATCGTCGGGGAAGTTAGCATATATCCCATGAACATGCTCTTTTATATGCAGTGCAATTCTAGTGCCAGCTTTCAGATCATAAAACTTAGAAATTTCTTTCCAAAAGCCAGTGCCAGAATAGGAGTCACCACGTTCATCAAGTCTTAGAGTAGCAACGATTGTAAATCCATGGTTTGTGTGCAGTATGACATCC
Source organism: Secale cereale (assembly GCA_902687465.1). Taxonomy (NCBI): domain Eukaryota; kingdom Viridiplantae; phylum Streptophyta; class Magnoliopsida; order Poales; family Poaceae; genus Secale; species Secale cereale. The sequence goes on from LR738710.1 coordinate 641,171,903, forward strand.
CTACAGTCTTGATTTATGTAAAGGGAAAGATTGTGCACTATAGATTCTGTTACATAGCAAGGGACGCGCCGCAGAAAATGGTAGGATTGTTAAAGAAAATATGGTAACATGCAAATATGGGCCCAAATTGAAAGAACTGTACAACAGTCGAAATCAAAGGACAAAAATCTATAATTAAACAGATGGGGTAAACATGATGTCATGGAAATATGAGAGTAACCGAAAGAACAATACATCATTAATTTTCCTAATATCAAAAGAAGAGGCGAAAAAATCCCCTTTGACGTATATGGTGCATGTGGCACCTTTTATCCAAATGTAGTAATATTTAGAATATGTTTAGGAAAGTAGGCCATGCCAGCCGATTTAGGGTGAGATTGAACATACCGCGTGCATCCTCAAGTCATCTGGTACTGTGAGATGGAATGCCTGGCGGAGGCCGCAAGGTCCTGATGTGTCCATGGACTATACACTCTATGAACGGAAGAAACCCCTCAAATAAGCTCGAATAAAAATGAATTCATGGCGATTTTGGCCGGGTGATTAAAGGAGGCAAATGAAGTGAGATAATATCTCATTAAGTTAGTTACCTTGTTGTCCATGAGAAAGAACCCTTAGTACAACAGATTCCCTAACCGAGCGGAGCTGGGCCGACTGCGAGTAGCTTCGAGAAAGTCGATGGTGATAGGCGGCGGCAAGCATAAAAGGCGAAATGTGGTGGGCTTTGCCGGCAGCATGGCAGCGATGGCACGCATCGAGCTAAGTGGTTTCTGCCATGATAGGCGGTGCCAGGCATAGATATAGAGGAGCTTGTGCAGGTGCGAATGGGGACCGGAGGGGGTGGCGGGCGGGGTGAGGGTTTTTGTGACATGGGGATGGAGAGGGTTTTCTTTTTTCTTTTGTGAATTGGGTGGTGAGGGTTTTCTGTCCCACATAGAATTTTGGAGACAACATTTTTCTAGAGCCAACCCTGTGTGATTGACGCAACAAGCAAAATGAAAGTCACTGCACATGGTTCCAATTTTGGGAACCATGTGTGGTTGACGCAATAGGCAAAATGAAAGTCATTGCACACGGTTCCAATTTTGGAACCGTGTGTGATTGACGTACTACCTCCGTCCTGGTTTATTGGTCCCCTTTGTAATTTGTACCAAATTTCGACCAAATTTTTAACTAAGAAATGTTTATGCATGTCACCAAAAATTATATCATTGAACACTATGTTCAAATACGCACCAATGATATAATTTTTGTTGACCTGCACTAACATTTTGTCAGTTAAATCTTTGTTCAACATTTAACACAAATTACAAAGGGGACCAATAAACGAGGACGGAGGTAGATTCCATCAACCGAACTGATTGCATCCATATCCCACAGTTAGACATATGTAAACATAGTTTAAACATGCTCAGACATAGATAATAATCGTACACGTACACAAGCATAGTTCAACCATAAGTATATAGTTTAACCATCATTAAGCATTGCTCAAGCGTACATAGTTCGATCCCACATCTCATCTCACATGCCGGCACGATCCTGAAGCTTCTCCAGGTACTCGGCGTACGCGTCGTGCTCCACCCAGTGAGAATACTTCTGCTTAAAGGAGCCAACGACCCGTCCTCTTGCATGCGCCAGAACACTTTGATAGGAGTCATGAAGCTTGTGGTAGCAAAATGGGCATTGATAGCCGCCATCCCAGGTCCTAATACGTCTGTTATGCTTTCCCGCATAAAGCTCCCTCAGGATTTGCCTCTTGTACCTCCTCTGGACATATTCATCCTCGCCGTCCACATCGTTAGGCAGCACCTATACAAATTGTAAAACAAATTTGGCATCAAATCAATGTTTCAGTGCCGTGAAGTAGGATTAGGAATTTGTGGCTATTTATTTATACATATCCAGAGATTATGTTTCGATTTTTAAGCACAGTCATCCATATACAGACAAATATTGAAGAAAATAATGGCACAAACATATGTAGGTCATTCAAAATCAATTGTCAAGTCCTAGCTAGGAAATATTAGCACGAACACTAACCATAGTCTGATTATTAGCAGAAATCATTTGCACAGATGAAACAACTAATCACTTATCACTTGTACCATTCAAACAATCAATACACTACACGGATCTAACGAAACTTACTCAGATTTCATGGATTGGGAGAACATAATCATAGGATTTCTATTCCAAATAGGGGGAGGCAGGAGTAACCAGAGAAACCCTAGGATCTATTTGACACATAAATGGGTATAGATGACTACCAGTTGTCCGCCGTCGTCGGAGTCGTCGCCGGAGTGGTCGTCAGAGTCGTCGCCGGGGTCATCACCAGAGTCGGTGTGGAACTCCGCCTCCGGCTGTGGAAGCTCGATGCCGTCGACGATGTCAGGGTGCAACGATAACTCGCCGGCGGTGGCGGCAACCTCTATCTCCATCGCCACGCCATGATCCAGTGCTTTAGCAGCCCCAGCATCGCCACTCCCTACGATGGGGCGCTTCAGCGGCATCCTCGCACACCAACAACTTTGAGGACCGAGAGCGGCGTCGAGGATGCAAGCGGAGAGAGATGATTGTGTGTGCGGTAAGGATGGGGAGTGCGGCCGCTCGGGCGCACCATTAATATAGAGTAGTGGGAGTTGTGGGAGAGAGGCTGGTGGCAGTCAAACTGATGGCTTGCCTCCCGGCAAGCCAGCGCACCGGACTGCTGGCATGCCTGCCAAAGTTTCACACAGCTACTCGCACGCCTCCCAATGACACTACATAGCAAGCATGCCTTCATCAATTCACACACCTACACGCACGTTTCCTGGTCTGCCTACTCGGCGGACTGCTTGCACGCGTCCCATCAAATCATGCCTGCTCGCATGGCACATGGGTCGCACGGTGGCATGTATATTGTTTTTCTATTTTGATGATTAATGATGCCGCTTTATTGCTTAACCGAAGCATGGCACGTATCCATTGTTGACCTAACGCTCACGGTTTGAATAAATAATCCTTTTGGGATATTGGTTCCCAATTATTAATAATCTCCCATTTGTAATTAGATAAAGATTATACACCGAAACTGGTCACAAATTTGACTAAAAAAGGACAATGCCACTTTGTATTGGTGTCCACATGACAACACGATAAGTTTCATGAACTTCAAATAAGTGTTGGATGTACTAGAATTTAAAAATCAAGATTCTCAATGTTTGAAATTTGTTGCATGGGGAGTAAACATGCACCCAGTGAGACACATGCGTTTTTTCAATCCATTTAGGTGCACTTTCATGTGTGCATGTAGCTCAAATTTTACTTTTGTACATTATACCCGTAGAAAATCAATCAATTATAATGTACTAAAACATCTTAGTGATCTTAGTTTTTTTGAAATTAAAACGTCCCTCCTTTGGTAACATATGTTCATCGCGGGATAATTAATTTAACATGCATCGTACTTGCGGTGGATTCATGGTGTGTGTGGGTGTGTTCGTTTGGGGGTGGCGGGTGGCTAGCAGTACACTACGAGTTGTGAGCCACCATGTGGGTTGGCCGTTTTGTTAGGCAGGTCGGTGCCACATCAGAGTCGTGAATGCGTTATTTGAAACATTACACAACCCTTCCGTACATACATGTTTTGGCCACATGCAGTCGATGGTTGTCCTACACGACACTCGATACTCGCGTGTGACGCTTTCTATGGGCCCGCGAGGTCATTGTCCATCACTTTGACGAACAACCAGTAGTGAGGGTAATCTGACTAGCAAGGTAGAATCTTTTTTGTTTGTGTTATGGTAGTATATAGCACGTGTCGAAGAGGTGGGAGGGGACTAGCATATATACTATATGTACGCGTCCGTGAACAAGAACACCTCACTCAGTGTCGAGACTTTTCGGTTTCCAAGGCACATGCCACATCAAAATTGTGAAATTGGCTATCCAAACATCACATGACACCTCTTTGGACCACATGCATGCACGCGGTGGTTATCCTAGCTAGGACACTCACGTGTGACACTTCCATCTGGGGGCCCATGAGGCCATTGTCGATACATGCATGCATCACTATGACCTAGCTACATCGGGAGAGGTTAATTAATTTCACCATCGATGAGGATTCTTTTTGGGTTGTACATATTACGGTAGGAGCATACAGTATGCGTTGAAGAGGGGGAAAGGGGACCATCATATGTAGCACGCTTCATGAACCTCGCTCAGTGTGGGTGCATGGTTTATAGTTATTGAGGCATGTGGCACATCAAAGTTGTGCATTTTGGGTATTCAACATTTATATGTTTGGCCCATATGCAATGCAATGGTGGTTGTCCTATCGCACCCACTTAAGCGGTTATCAGCGATATCTATGCTTTCCATCTGTGGGCCCGCTTGGTCCATGATACGTCCATTTTGGATCATGCTTTTATATTGATATTTATTGCACTATGGGCTGTTATTACACGTTATGTCACAATACTAATGCCTTTTCTCTCTTATTTTACAAGGTTCACATGAAGAGGGTGAATGCCGGCAGCTAAAATTCTGGGCTGGAAAAGGAACAAACACTAGAAACCTATTCTGCACAACTCAAAAAGCTCCGAAACTCCACGAAACAATGTTTCAGAAAATATAAAAAATATCTGGCGAAAGAGATTCACCATGGGGGGCACCACTTGTCCACGAGGGTGGGGGGCGCCCCCCTCTAGGCGCGCCCCCTGCCTCGTGGGCCACCCGGTGACCCCCAGATTCCCGTCTTCTCCTATATGAGGTGTTTTGACCTAGAAAAAATCATAATGAGGCTTTCGGGACCAGAAGCCGCCGTCTTGAGGTGGAACCTTGGCAGAACCAATCTAGGGCTCCGACAAAGCTGTTCTACCGGGGATACTTCCCTTCGGGAGGGGGAAATCGTCACCGCCATCATCACCAACAACTCTCCCATCTTGGGGAGGGTTATCTTCATCAACATCTTCACTAGCACCATCTCCTCTCAAACCCTAGTTCATCTCTTGTATCCAATCTTCGTATACAAACCTCTGATTGGTACCTGTGGGTTGCTAGTAGTGTGGATTACTCCTTGTAGTTGATGCTAGTTGGTTTATTTGGTGGAATATCATATGTTCAGATCCATTATGCATATTAATATCCCTCTGATCATGAACAATATTATGTCTTGTGAGTAGTTACTTTTGTTCATGATGACATGGGAGAAGTCTTGCTATAAGTAGTCATGTGAATTTGGTATTCGTTTGATATTTTGATGAGATGTATGTTGTCTCTCCTCTAGTGGTGTCATGTGAACGTCGACTACATGACACTTCACCATTGTTTGGGCCTAGAGGAAGGCATTGGGAAGTAATAAGTAGATGATGGGTTGCTAGAGTGACAGAAGCTTAAACCCTAGTTTATGCGTTACTTCGTAAGGGGCTGATTTGGATCCATATGTTTCATGCTATGGTTAGGTTTACCTTAATACTTCTTTTGCAGTTGCAGATGCTTGCAATAGAGGTTAATCATAAGTGGTATGCTTGTTCAAGTAAGGACATCACCCAATCACCGGTCCACCCACGTACCAAATTATCAAAGTAACGAACGTGAATCAGATGAACGTGATGAAAACTAGCTTGACGATAATTCCCATATGTCCTCGGGAGCGTTTTCCTTCATATAAGAGTTTGTCCAGGCTTGTCCTTTGCTACAAAAAATATTGGGCCATCTTGCTACACCTTATTTACTTTTACTATTTGTCACTTGCTACCAATTACCTTATCACAAAACTATCTGTTACTGATAATTTCAGTGCTTGCAGAAAATACCTTACTGAAAACTGCCTATCATTTCCTTCTGCTCCTCGTTGGATTCGACACTCTTACTTATCGAAAGGACTACGATAGATCCCCTACACTTGTGGGTCATCAAGACTCTTTTCCGGTGCCGTTGCTGGGGAGTGAAGCGCCTTTGGTAAGGAAAAATTTATATAGTTTGCTGAAATTTACTGTCACTTGTTAGTATGGCTCATCATCCTTTGAGGGGCTTGTTCGGGGTATCTTCACCCTGACCAGTAGAGCAAAGAGTAGCTCCTCAACCTACTGAAAATGTTTCCTTTGAAATTCCTTCGGGTATGATAGAGAAACTTCTAGATAATCCCCTTACAGGAGACGGAACACTGCATCCCGATTTGCATCTAATTTATGTGGATGAAGTTTGTGGGTTATTTAAGCTTACAGGTATGCCCGAGGATGTTATAAAGAAGAAGGTCTTCCCTTTATCTTTGAAGGTAGATGCATTGACATGGTTTAGGCTATGCGATGATATTGGATCATGGAACTATAATCGACTGAAGTTGGAATTTCATCAGAAGTTCTACCCTATGCATCAGGTTCATCGTGATCGTAAGTATATATATAATTTTTGGTGTCGCGAAGGAGAAAGCACCGCTCAAGCTTGGGGGAGGCTTAAGTCAATGTTATATTCATGCCCCAATCATGAGCTCTCAAGAAAAATGAGCATTCAAAATTTTTATGCTCGGCTTTCTCTCAATAATCGCACCATGCTCGATAATTCTTGTTCTGGTTCTTTTATGATGAAGACCATTTAATTCAAATGGGATTTATTGGAAAGAATTAAATGCAACTCCGAAGATTGGGATCTCGACGAAGGTAAGGAGTCAGGTATGACCCCTAAGTTTGATTGTGTTAAAGCTTTTATGGATACCGATGTTTTCTGTGAATTTAGCACTAAATATGGGCTTGACTCTGAGATAGTGATGTCTACTACACAACCTTCTTCTTGTAGACGTTGTTGGGCCTCCAAGTGCAGAGATTTGTAGGACAGTAGCAAATTTCCCTCAAGTGGATGACCTAAGGTTTATCAATCCGTGGGAGGCGTAGGATGAAGATTGTCTCTCTCAAGCAACCCTGCAACCAAATAACAAAGAGTCTCTTGTGTCCCCAACACACCCTATACAATGGGAAATTGTATAGGTGCACTAGTTCGACGAAGAGATGGTGATACAAGTGCAATATGGATGGTAGAGATAGGTTTTTGTAATAAGAAAATATAAAAACAGCAAGGTAGCAAGTGGTAAAAGTGAGCATAAACGGTGTTGCAATGATAGTAGACAAGGCCTAGGGTTCATACTTTCACTAGTGCAAGTTCTCTCAACAAGGATAACATAATTGGATCATATTACTAGCCCTCAACATGCAACAAAGAGTCACTCCAAAGTCACTAATAGCGGAGAACAAATGAAGAGATTATGGTAAGTTACGAAACCACCTCAAAGTTATTCTTTCTGATCGATCTATTCAAGAGTCCGTAGTAATGTTCAATCTATCATAGAGTTCGTACTAGAATAACACCTTAAGACACAAATCAATCAAAACCATAATGTCACCTAGATACTCCATTGTCACCTCAAGTATCCGTGGGCATGATTATACGATATGCATCACAAAATCTCAGAAACATCTATGCAACCAACACATAGAACTTCAAAGAGTGCCCCGAAGTTTCTACCGAAGAGTCAAGACGAAATCATGTGCCAACCCCTATGCATAGATTCCCAAGGTCATAGAACCCGCAAGTTGATCACCAAAACATACATCAAGTAGATCACATGACATCCCATTGTCACCACAGATAAGCACGTGCAAGACATACATCAAGTGTTCTCAAATCCTTAAAGGCTAAATCCGATAAGATAACTTCAAAGGGAAAACTCAATCCATTACAAGAGAGTAAAGGGGGAGAAGCATCATAAGATCCAACTAGAATAGCAAAGCTCACGATACATCAAGATCGTGTCATCTCAAGAACATGAGAGAAAGAGATCAAACACATAGCTACTGGTACGTACCCTCAGCCCCGAGGGTGAACTACTCCTCCCTTGTCATGGAGAGCGCTGGAATGATGAAGATGGCCACTGGAGAGGGATTCCCCCCTCCTTTAGGGTGCCAGAACGGGTCTAGATTGGTTTTCGGTGGCAACAGAGGCTTTTTGCGGCGGAACTCCCGATCTAGGTTAATTTCCGAAGGTTTCAGTATTTATAGGAATTTTTGGCGTAGGTCCCACGTCAGGGGGGCTTCTGGGCTGTCCACGAGGTAGGAGGGCGCCACCACCTTCCCAGGGCGCCCCGTCCACCCTCGTGGGCAGCCCATGGCTCTCCTGGCCCAACTCCTTTGCTTCGGGGGCTTCTTTTGGTCCAGAAAAAATCATAAAAAATTGGCTCGTCAATTGGACTCCGTTTGATATTCCTTTTCCGTAAAACCCTAAAACAGGAGAAAAACAGAAACTGGCACTGGGCTCTGGGTTAATAGGTTAGTCCCAAAAATCATATAAAAGTGAATGATAAAGCCCATTAAACATCCAAGACTTCATAAATAATAGCATGGAACAATAAAAAATTATAGATACGTTGGAGACGTATCAAGCATCCCCAAGCTTAATTCCTGCGCGTCCTCGAGTAGGTAAATGATAAAGATAGAATTTTTGATGTGGAATGCTAACCAATATAGTTTTTCAATGTAATTCTCTTAATTGTGGCATGAATGTTCAGATGTGAAAGATTCAAGACAAAAGTCTATGTTGACATAAGAAATAACTATACTTCAAGCATACTAACAAAGCAATCATGTCTTCTCAAAATATTATGGCTAAAGAAAGTTATCCCTACAAAATCATATAGTGTGGCTATGCTCCCTCGTTATCACACAAAATATTCATATCATGCACAACCCCGATTTCAGCCAAGCAGTTGTTTTCATACTCTATCTTTTCAAACCTTTCAACTTTCACTAACCTCCCCGACAATGGCGCCAGAAAAGAGCTAGATCTCTACTACACAGCCTTCTTCTTGTAGAGGTTGTTGGGACTCCAAGTGTAGAGGTTTGTAGGACAGTAGCAAATTTACCTCAAGTGGATGACCTAAGGTTTATGAATCCGGGGGAAGCGTAGGATGAAGATGGTCTCTCTCAAGCAACCCTGCAACCAAATAACAAAGAGTCTTTTGTGTCCCCAACACACCCAATACAATGGTAAATTGTATAGGTGCACTAGTTCGACGAAGAGATTGTGATACAAGTGCAATATGGATGGTAGATATAGGTTTTTGTAATAAGAAAATATAAAAACAGCAAGGTAGAAAGTGGTAAAAGTGAGCATAAACGGTGTTGCAATGATAGTAGACAAGGCCTAGGGTTCATACTTTCACTAGTGCAAGTTCTCTCAACAAGGATAACATAATTGAATCATATTACTAGCCCTCAACATGCAACAAAGAGTCACTCCAAAGTCACTAATAGCGGAGAACAAACGAATATATTATGGTAGGGTACTAAACCACCTCAAAGTTATTCTTTTCTGATCGATCTATTCAAGAGTCCGTAGTAACGTTAAATCTATCATAGAATTCGTACTAGAATAACACCTTAAGACACAAATCAATCAAAACCCTAATGTCACCTAGATACTCCATTGTCACCTCAAGTATCTGTGGGCATGATTATACTATATGCATCACACAATCTCAAAAACATCTATTCAACCAACACATAGAACTTCAAAGAGTGCCCCGAAGTTTATACCGGAGAGTCAAGACGAAAACGTGGGCCAACCCCTATGCATAGATTCCCAAGGTCACGGAACCCGCAAGTTGATCACCAAAACATATATCAAGTAGATCACATGATATCCATTGTCACCATAGATAAGCACGTGTAAGACATACATCAAGTGTTCTCAAATCCTTAGAGACTCAATCCGATAAGATAACTTCAAAGGGAAAACTCCATCCATTACAAGAGAGTAGAGGGGGAGAAGCATCATAAGATCCAACTAGAATAGCAAAGCTCGCGATACATCAAGATCGTGCCATCTCAAGAGCACGAGAGAGAGATCAAACACATAGCTACTGGTACATACCCTCAGCCCCGAGGGTGAACTACTCCTCCCTCGTCAGGGAGAGCGTCGGGATGAAGAAGATGGCCACCGGAGAGGGATTCCCCCCTCCGGCAGGGTGCCAGAACGGGTCTAGATTGGCTTTTGGTGGCAACAGAGGCTTTCGGTGGCGGAACTCCCGATCTAGGTTAATTTCCGAAGGTTTCAGTATTTATAGGAATTTTTGGCGTAGGTCCCACGTCAGGGGGCTTCTGGGCTATCCACGATGTAGGAGGGTGCCACCACCTTCCCAGGGCGCGCCCTCCACCCTCGTGGGCAGCCTGTGGCTCTCCTGGCTCAACTCTTTTGCTTCGGGGGCTTCTTTTGGTCCAGAAAAAATCACAAAAAATTGGCTCGTCAATTGGACTCCGTTTGATATTCCTTTTTTGTAAAACCCTAAAACAGGAGAAAACAGAACCTGGCACTAGGCTCTGGGTTAATAGGTAAGTCCCAAAAATCATGTAAAAGTGAATGATAAAGCACATTAAACATCCAAGACTTCATAAATGATAGCATGGAACAATAAAAAATTATAGATACGTTGGAGACGTATCAGATAGTAGCTTCTTTCTGTGAATCATTTGCTACTCATGTTGACCTCCCCAAGGAGAAGTGGTTTAAATACTATCGTCCCATTGAAGTAAAAGTAGTTGAACATGTTAAAGTTGAAGAAAAGACTATCACTTATAATGTTGATCCTATTGTTCCCACTGCTTATATTGAGAAACCACCTTTCCTTGGTGGAATAAAGGATCATGCTAAAGCTTCAACTGTGGTTCGTAAGAGTAGTATTAGAACACCTACACCCTCTGTCGTTGTTTTGTCACGGCAGATGTCCTAGCATAAGGACTTAGTCATGGAGCCATCGCTACGGGTTAGCTTAAAGGGGTTAAAGCGGACAAGGACGCAAGGGATTTTATACTAGTTCGGCCCCTTCGATGAAGGTAAAAGCCTACGTCTAGTTTGGTGTGGTATTGCTAGGGTTTCGATGACCACGGAGCGAATCCTCTTTGCCTGTGTCTCGAGTTGTTGTTCTCTGTCCTTGAACCGTTGCCGGGTCGTCCCTTTATATAAACAGGATGACGCCCGGTCCGGTTTACAGAATCCCGAGGCCGGCTCATAAACGTGCCCGGCTCGGTCTCTATCTTTCCTATCTTACAATACATGTTACACGCCGTATGGCGGTTTACATTTATGGGCCCTAACCCCTTTTTGGGCCCTAGATCTTTAGTCTTCTGTAATAAAGCGCCATCTTCTATGTCTTGCTGGGCTTAAGTAGAAGTAATGCTTTATGGTCATAAACCGGCCTCTCCTGGGCGGTTTATACCCAATAGTTATATCCCTGACACCCTATGAGCAAATTAAAGTTGAACCTAGTGTTCCTATGGTTAAATATCTCTTGGTTGAGAATTTAGATGGACATGTTATTTACCTCAAAGAGGAAGCTGCTAGAATAGCCAGACCCGATGCTAGGAATATACATAGACCTGTTGTAGGCTTGCCTGTTATTTCTGTTAAAATAGGAGATCATTGCTATCATGGTTTTTGTGACGTAGGTGCTAGTGTGAGTGTAATACCCATTTCTTTATATGATGAAATTATGCATGATATTGCACCCTCTGAGCTAGAAGGTATTGATGTTACTATTAAGCTTGCTAATAGAGTCACTATTTCACCAATTGGGATTGTTAGAGATGTTGAAGTCTTGTGTGGGAAAGTTAAGTACCCTGCTGATTTTCTTGTTCTTGGTTCCCCACAAGATGATTTTTGTCCCATTATATTTGGTAGACCCTTCTTGAATACTGTCAATGCTAAGATAGACTGCGTAAAAGATATTGTTACTGTTGGTTTAGGGGATATATCTCATGAGTTTAACTTTGCTAAATTTCATAGATAACCCCATGATAAGGAATTACCTTGTAAGGATGAAATTATTGGTCTTGCTTCTATTGATGTGCCTCCTAACGATTCTTTAGAACAATATCCGCGAGACCATGAAAATGATATGTATATGAACGAGAGAAGGGAAATAGATGAAATATTCTTTAAGCAGGGACCCGTATTGAAAAAGAACTTGCCTGTTGAAATCCTAGGGGAACCTCCTCCGCCCAAGGGTGATCCCGTGTTTGAACTTAAACCTTTACCTGATAATCTTAAGTATGTTTATCTCGTTGAAAACAAGATATATCCTGTTATTATCAGTGCTAACCTTTCAGAGCAGGAAGAAGAAAAATTATTGAAAACTCTGAAGAAGCACCGTGCTGCTATTGGATATACTCTGGATGATCTTAAGGGCATTAGTCCCACTTTATGCCAACACAAGATAAAATTGGAAGAGAATGCTAAACCGGTTATTGATCATCAACGACGGTTAAATCCTAAAATGAAAGAAGTGGTAAGGAAGGAAATACTAAAGCTTCTAGAGGCAGGTATTATCTATCCAGTTGCTGATAGCCAGTGGGTAAGTCCTGTCCATTGTGTCCCTAAGAAGGGAGGTATGACTGTTGTTCCTAATGATAAAGATGAATTGATCCCACAAAGAATCATTAAAGGTTATAGGATGGTAATTGATTTCCGTAAATTTGATAAAGCTACTAAGAAAGATCATTACCCTTTGCCTTTTATTGATCAAATGCTAGAAAGGTTACCTAAACAAACTCATTTTTGCTTTCTAGATGGTTATTCTGGTTTCTCTCAAATACCTGTGTCAAAAGGGGATCAAGAAAAAACCACTTTTACTTGTCCTTTCGGTACCTTTGCTTATAGATGTATGCCTTTTGGTTTATGTAATGCACCTGCTACGTTTCAAAGATGCATGATGGCTATATTCTCTGATTTTTGCGAAAAGATTGTTGAAGTTTTGATGGATGATTTCTCCCTTTACAGAACTTCTTTTGATGATTGCTTGAGCAACCTTGATCGAGTTTCGCAGAGATGTGAAGACACTAATCTTGTCTTTAATTGGGAGAAGTGCCACTTTATGGTTAATGAAGGCATTGTATTGGGACATAAAATTTCTGAAAGAGGTATTGAAGTTGACAAAGCTAAAGTTGATGCTATTGAAAAGATGTCATGTCCTAAGGACATCAAAGGTATACGAAGTTTCCTTGGTCATGCCGGGTTTTATAGGAGGTTCATTAAGGACATCTCCAAAATCTCCAGGCCTGTGACTAATTTCTTACAAAAATATATTCCTTTTGTTTTTTATGATGATTGTTTAGAAGCATTTGAAATACTTAAGAAAGCATTTTTCTCTGCACCTATTGTCCAGCCTCCTGACTGGTATTTACCCTTTGAGATTATGTGTGATGCTAGTGATTATACTGTAGGTGCTGTTCTAGGACAAAGAGTTGATAAGAAATTGAATGTTATCCAATATGCTAGTAAAACTCTAGATAGTGCCCAGACAAATTATGCTACTACTGAGAAGGAATTTTCAGCAGTTGTATTTGCTTGTGATAAGTTTAGACCTTATATTGTTGATTCTAAAGTAACTATTCACACTGATCATGCTGCTATCAAATACCTTATGGAAAAGAAAGATGCTAAACTAGACTTATTAGATGGGTTCTCTTGCTACAAGAATTGGATTTGCACATTATTGATAGAAAGGGAGCTGAGAACCCCATTGCAGATAACTTGGCTAGGCTAGCGAATATTCTTGATGACCCACAACCTATTGATGATAGCTTTCCTGATGAACAATTAGCTGTCATAAATACTTTTCGTACTGCTCCATGGTAGGATGATTATGCTAATTACATTGTTGCTAAGTTTATACCTCCTAGCTTCACATACCAGCAAAAGAAAAAGTTCTTCTATGATTTGAGACATTACTTCTGGGATGACCCACACCTTTATAAAGGAGTAGATGGTATGATTAGACATTATGTACCTGAGCATGAACAGGAACAGATCCTACGCAAGTTCCACTCCGAAGCTTATGGAGGACACCATGCTGGAGATAGAACTGCACATAAGGTATTGCAATCTGGTTTCTATTGGCCTACTCTCTTCAAGGATGCCCGTAAGTTTGTCTTATCTTGTGATGAATGTCAAAAATTGGTAATATCAGTAGATGTCAAGAAATGCCTATGAATTATTCACTTGTTATTGAACCATTTGATGTTTGGGGCTTTGATTATATGGGACCGTTTCCTTCCTCTAATGGGTATACACATATTTTAGTTGCTATTGATTACGTTACTAAGTGGGTAGAAGCTATTCCAACTAGTAGTGTTGATCACAACACCTCTATTAAGATGCTTAAATAAGTTATTTTACCGAGGTATGGAGTCCCTAGATACTTAATGACTGATGAGGGTTCACACTTTGTTCATGGTGCTTTCCATAAAATGCTTCCAAAGTATGATGTTAATCATAGAATTGCATCCCCTTATCACCCACAGAGTAGTGGTCAGGTAGAATTAAGTAATAGAGAGCTGAAATTAATCTTGCAAAAGATAGTTAATAGGTCTAGAAATAATTGGCCCAAGAAACTTGATGATGCATTATGGGCCTATAGAACTGCATTCAAAAATCCTATGGGTATGTCTCCATATAAGATGGTTTATGGAAAGGCTTGTCACTTACCTCTCGAGCTAGAACATAAGGCATATTGGGCTATTAAAGAGCTCAATTGTGATTTCAAACTTGCCGGTGAGAAAAGGTTATTTGACATTATCTCTCTTGATGAATGGAGAACCCAGGCCTATGAGAATGCCAAGCTGTTTAAAGAAAAAGTTAAAAGATGGCATGACAAAAGGATGCAAAAGCGTGAGTTTAAAGTAGGTGACTATGTCTTGTTATACAACTCTCGTTTAAGATTTTTTGCAGGAAACCTTCTCTCAAAATGGGAAGGTCCTTACGTTATCGAGGAGGTCTATCGTTTCGGTCTCATAAAAATCAACAACTTCGAAGGCACAAATCCGAAGGTGCTGAACGGTCAAAGAATCAAACATTATATCTCAGGTAATCCTATAAATGTTGAAACCAATGTTATTCAAACCGTAACCCCAGAGGAATACATAAGGGAGACTTTCCGGAACGATTCAGACCCACAAAAGGAAGAGGTATGTGGTACGGTAATTAATCCGACTCCGAAATAGTTCTAATGGCAATTTTTCACTGTTTTGGAATATTTAGAAAAATAGAAAAATAAGAGGCAGTACGGAAGAGACACGAGCCGTCCACGAGGGTGGAGGGCGCGCTCCCTACCTCGTGGGTACCTCGTGTGCCTCCCGGACTCGGATTTTTTGTATGTTACTCCTTTTGGTCGGTAAAAATTCATTATATATTCTCCCGAAGATTTTGACCACCATATCACCTAAAATCCTCTGTTTTTGTTTCGAGTTGTTTCTGTCGCAGATTCGAGCGATATGTCGTCCTAGGATTCGGAGGGAGAAAGCTATGTGGCCGATCTCCTTACTGACCCTAAGATCTACGGGGACAGGGAGCATTATGGTTGGACCACAGAGCAAGAAGAAGACCATGATCCCAAGGGAAAGGATTGGACCAGCTCAGATGAAGACGAAGTCCCACTACCTCAACCTGGGGACATGCATGTGGAGTTCAAAAAGTCAAGCCTCCCCGACAGAGCAAAGAAACCTAAGATCGTGTTTATCCCTTTTCGCCTCTTGCAGGAAAACAAGCAGGCACTATGCAATAAGATATTAAACCTTGAGCAGGAGATCATTGACCTAAGGGAGCAAAATTATGTCCTTAAGCGCAAGTTAAGAAAGAAGCCTACATCACCAACTTCAAAGAAGGAGACATAATCGTGTGGTTATGGGCACTCCCCTTGGCAACTGCCAATCTTGGGGGAGTTGCCCCAGTATCATATCACCATCACACTCCTATCTTTACCGTTTTTCTTAGTTCGATCCTTTCGGTAGTATCTTGACCTAGTAGAATAAAGTTAGCATGATCTAGTTGTGAGCCTTTGCTTTATGATCTTTACCATTGTAATCGAGTCTGTGAGCTATATAATAAAGATTAGTGTTGAGTCAAGGGCTTGATTTCCTCACTTTGATCATGATAGAATAAAAGAAAATATAAAACTTATCAAAGAGATCATATTGATCTTGTGGGAAGTAATGACTTCACATATAAAGAGTATGATGAATAAAAGTTGTTGAGAGTTGACAAACATAGTCTTGGTCATCGTTGAAATTAACAGGAAGTAATAAAGAAAGAGAGGTTTCACATACAAATATACTATCTTGGACATCTTTTATGATTGTGAGCACTCATTAAAATATGACATGCTAAAGAGTTGATGTTGGACAAGGAAGACAACATAATGGGTAATGTTTTCTTATATTCTAAATAAAGTATATTGTCATGGATCATCCAACATGTTGAGCTTGCCTTTCCCCCTCATGCTAGCCAAAACTCCTTGCACCAAGTAGAGATACTACTTGTGCTTCCATACATCCTTAAACCCAATTTTGACATGAGAGTCCACCATACCTACCTATGGATTGAGTAAGATCCTTCAAGTAAGTTGTCATTGTTGCAAACTCTCTAAAATATGTATGATTTATTAGTGTGGAGGAAATAAGCTTTATATTATCTTGTGATATGGAAGTAATAAAAGCGACGTACTGCATAATAAAGGTCCTTATCACAAGTGGCAATATAAAGTGATGTTCTTTTGCGCTAAGACTTTGTGCATCCAACCATAAAAGCACATGACAACCTCTGCTTCCCTCTGCGAAGGGCCTATATATTATTCTTGCCTTATAAGAGTGAAGGTGAAAATCACCTTTCCTTTTTACATTTTTCCTTTGGCAAGCACATGTGTTGGAAAGATCCAGAAATATATACCCACTTGGATGTAAGTTATCATGGTCTATTACTGTTGACATTACCCTTGAGGTAAAAGGTTGGGAGGCAATACCATAAGCCCCTATATTTCTCTGTGTCCGATTAAAACTTCATACCCATAAGTATTGCGTGAGTGTGAGCAATTGTGAAAGAATATATGATAGTTGAGTATGTGGGCTTGCTGAAAAGCTCTTATGTTGACTCTTTCCGATGTTACGATAAATTGCAATTGCTTCAATGACTGAGATCATAGTTTGTTGGTTCTCATTGAAGTTTCTGATTCATACTTGACATTGTGAATGAATTGTTACTTTAGCATAAGAATCATATGATAATATATGTGTGTTGTTGTTATAAGAATAACCATGATGCCCTCATGTCCGTATTTTTTCTTTATCGAAACCTCTATCATTTCCTTCTGCTCCTCGTTGTGTTCGACACTCTTACTTATCGAAAGGACTACGATAGATCCCCTACACTTGTGGGTCATCGGTCCATCACTACCTTTTGCCTAACAACAAGAAAGGTTAATTTGACTTAGGAGGGGATTATCTTTTTTTCTTGTAATACGGTATATATATAGGTCATGCTCTTGGATGACATGCATATGATACAGTTTGAGCACACACACATGTATGTGTACGCATGAATCCCTCCTATCAAGTTGAAGTGGCTAGTACAACGACACGTCATGAACCGATCTCGCTCGGTGTGGGGAGTGTATGATTTTTGATGCATGCGCCACATCAATTGTAATGCCCAGGATGGGACTATACCTCCTACGTGTCGAGGCACGACTTAAAGGTATAAGCCCATACTAGAATGATCTCAAGTTTGGTATCTTTGCACGACTCATGTAAAAGAGGGATTAGAATGCAAAAGGAGATAGTTGGCTTACACTCGCCACTTCACACAAATACAATACATAAGCAATACATCATTCAAAACATCACAACCCGACTACGGGTGAAGAACCAAAAGAAAGATACCAAAACAACATAAAGCCACAGGTCAGGATCGAATCCTAGTAGAAACCACTACTGATCGTCGAAACGTCACAAGCAAACAGCCAAAACTCTTCATCGAGCTCCTGGTGGAGTTCTGATCCAGCTCCTGCATCAAACTCGGCTGAACCTGCATCTGGTGTGGTGAAGTAACTGTGAGCCACAGAGGACTCAGCAATCCCGTTCCCGGGTAACATGACTATTTAAGCCTTGGGTGAGGACAAGGCTGAGAAAGAACAAGAGGTGAAGGAACAACAAGAGTCTGCAGCAGCAACTAGCACTAGCTTACGTGAGTGAGAGCGAGAAGAGAAAGCCTCGGCGAGAAGTGATCACGAAGTGATCCTAGCTATAAGCTCCACAAACATAACCCCACCGTGTTCAACTCCCGAATCCCTATTCGGAAATTGACAGTCACGGAACACACGCTGGTAGTGTATTGAAACATTGTGTCAAGTTATCTACAACCGGAATTAACAAGCTCCCATCTGCCACATAACCGCGGGCACGGCTTTCGAAAGTTCAAACCCTGCAGGGGTGTTCCAACTTGGCCCATCACAAGCCCACGATCCGCGGAGTCACAACTCCATAGTTGGGAAGACCCGAGTATTCTCGGAATCCCGTGCTCAAGTTAAACCGAACTAAGGTAAGGCTAATCCAGCAAATCCTCCCGGCGTGTCGACACCCTGATAGTAGCCGTGCGTATCTAAGTCTCAGGACACGACCGGATGGGTGAAGCTACGGGTTTTTACCAGACCTTGAGTTTCCTTGAGGTGGCCCCGCAGGCTCCCCATTTCGGACCAACACTCATGTGGAGCACTGGCCCGGGGTTGTGGAATTAAGAATAAAAGAGGGTTTGCAAGGCCCTTATGCAAGTTTTATTAGTTTGTTATTAGGAAAATAGTACCAATGTTGGGACTTGCTGGAAAAGACTTAGCACTTAGCGGTTTATCAAGGGGGTCCCATACACCCCAACCGTGTTAGGAACGCATAATCAAGGAACATAACACCGGTTTATACGGTTCCTAACGGCATGAGTGGAACAAATCACCAAGCAAAAGGCTTAGCCTTCCACCCTTGCCAGTATATAGATGATTTCATTTTAAGCATTTATATAGTGTGATATAACCCAACCAAACTTCAACATGAAGCAAGCATCTTCAATCTTCACCTGCAACTAGCAATGCTATAAGAAGGGCTGAGCGAAGCGTACTTAGCCAAGCAACGGTTTGCATAGGTAGGTTGGTTAAACATGGCAATTGGTTACAAGTAGGAGGCTGACAAGAAGATCATGGGCATCGAGGCAAAACTATAGAGCGGAACTACTAGCAATAGGCAAAGATAGTAATGGTATCCGGGTTCGGTCATCTTGCCTGGGATTCCACAAGGGAGAAGAACGGATCCACGAAGTAGACGGAGCAACAGTCGAGCGAAACCTCACAACTCCGGAACGAAACCGAAGCTAACAAGAGAAGCAACCGGAAAGAAAAGAAACAACACGGTAAACACACAAGCATTAACATGGCATATGATGCACATCCAAGTATGATGCATGTCCAGTTTAATTATGCATAGCATGGCAAAGTGCACAAACAACACTACAAGTTAAGTGGAGATCAATATGCAACGAGTTGCATATTGACGAAACACCACATTATAATTATTTAATTGACTCTTGTTATTTACAAGGCAAGGTTAAATGTTTTTTTAACATGGCAAGAGGTGAAGCATAAAGAAACTACACTATTAGGCATTTTTAAATGAGGCCGGAAGAATAACAACAACATCTCCGGAAAATCCCCATAAGCATGTTTAATAATTAAAAGCAAACAACAATTAAACATTCAAGGTTGTTAACATGATGCGGATGATATGATCAAGTTTATGCAATTTTATTAAAAGGTTAACAAGAAGATGATGAAGCACTTGTCACCATGGTGGAAGGAAAGGGGTGCCACGGCAACGATCCGAAAATGATGCAACGCATCATATCGGTTCCGGTAACTCGTTGAGAGTCCGGTGCAAAACAAAAGGTGGAGTGAACGAGTCAAACGAGATGAAAGGTGGGGCGATCCCGTAACCGGGTTCCCACGGGTCGGCGACGAGGCAACCGAGGAACATGACAAAAGGTCGGAACGGGCACGACGCACACAAGGGAGACATTTCATACAACACAAGCAAGCATCACACGGGTCACGTCTCGGGGTTATACCTTCGAAGCGTGCGTTTCGGGGCGGTTCGAGAGCGTCGAGGAAGTAGTCGTTCTCGGGAGTCGTACACGGGTCGTAGAGGAAGTAGCCGTTCACGTGGCGGTAGTTGTACTCGGGCGACGGTAGAGGAAGTAGACGTTCTCGTAGATGTACATGTCGACGGTAGACGTTCGGGCGACGGTAGGGGTACTTGGTGCGTCTCCGAGACGGTAGTTGTTCACGTTTCCGTAGCCGTTCGGTCGTCGTGGTACTTGTTACTTCGCGATCGTATGGGTACTTGGTCGGGTCGCCGTGTACTCGTTCACGTAGTCGTACACGGAGCTCGTAGCGGTCATGACACGTGTCGTGGAACTTGTTGCGTCGGGTCTTGGCGACGGTAGTGGTACCCGCGGTCGTCGAGCGACGGTAGTGGTACTCGGGGCGACGGTAGACGTTCACGGAGCTCGTTTTCCCGTAGATGTTCGGGTCGGCGTCGTGGTACTTGGGGTTCTCGTTTGCGACGGTAGTGGATGTAGTGGTACTTGGCGATTCATCATGAAGTAGTTCCCGTTCGTAGTGGTACTTGCATCGGAGGGGTACTCGGTCGTGGAACTTGTCGGGTCGTCGTGTAGTCGAACTTGACGCAAACGAAGGGGTACTTGACGCGTTGTGTAGTGTCGTCGTGGTACTTGGTGTCTTGACGAATCCGGAGACGCGGTAGAGGTACTCGTTCTTCGCCGAAGATAGCCGTACACGTACGTAGACGTTCTCGTTGTCGTGGCACTTGCTGCTCCATGTTTAATTGCTGGACAAAACAAAACGCAAAAACCAAAAAAGAAGCACAGCAGCAGCAGCGGTTTTGACGGGCGACGAGGCGAGGACGCGGCCTTGCTGGAGACGTCGGTGCAGGGCCATGGAGGCAGCAGGACGGCGAGGCTGCGGCCTGAGGGTGCGGTTCGGCGAGAGGAGAACGGGAGGACCGGAGGGAGGCTCTGGCACGGAGGCTCGAGGGCTCCATGGCGCTGAGGGAGACAAGGCGCTCGGGGCCGGGACGGTGACGGAGGGCTCGGGGCGCCGGCTTCGAGGCTTGGCCTTGCTGGAGAGGACGGACGAGGAGGCCGGCGGAAGGGGCGACTGCCGACCTGGAGGGAGACGGAGGCGAGGCGGCAGGGCCTCTGGCGCGGCCTTGCTGCGGGAGGACGGGAGGGCGACCACGGCGTGCGGGCGATCCGGGCAGAGGTGCGCGGACGGAGGGAGCCGGGGCGCTCGACACCCGGCGCTAGAGGCGAGGATGGGTGCGGCCGGCGCTGGGAGGGAGGCCGCGGACCGCCATGGCGAGGCAGAGCGATGGGGAATCGGACCAGCGGGCGAGAAGGGTGCGCACGAGGGAGTGAGATGCGGGACCGAGCGATGCTGGCACGAGTGGTGGCGGCGCATCGGGAGAGCGAGGGGAGTTGGGAAGCTGGCTCGGTCGGGCTAGGGTTTCAGGGGAAGCGGGCTGGGCCTTGAGGCCTAGCAGGGAGGAGGAGGGAAGGCCTGGAAGGAGATGGGCCTGGCTGGAGAGAGGGAAAGGAGGAGGCCCAGATGGCTATGAGGCTGGTGGGCTGCTGCTCTTAATAAAAGAGAGAAAAGAAAGGAAAAAAGACAAAGAAAGAAAAGATAGAGGGGGGTTATGAGCATAATTGCACAAGGGAATATTTTTCTCGGGCATCAAGAAAAGAGCACGTTCCGAGAAAAATAGAAAAGGCATGAACGAGATATAATTCAAACGCATTTGAATTTTAATTCAAATGGGTTTGAACTAAGACTTGAATATAGAAGTGTCCAAAAATGTTCGAATTTTCGGAGGAACCTCGAAACAACGGAAAAGAATTATTGGCAAGATTTTGAAGGTGAAACTCGAAGTGAAAAGACATGGGGAAATTATGCAAGTGTGTTACGGTGATCCCAACCAATTGGAATATTTTAAATATAGCTCCCTAAATATTGAGAGGCTTTTATATGTTTTAAAGAGAAGACATTCTTCCCTCGATTTAAATGGACCGAAGGTCCACACGGTTTATTTGGGTTGAGATGCAAAAATAAAAAATGACATGATGGCATGATGACATGATGCAATGCAAAAAATAAATAACACAAGCGAAAAGAAACGCACGGGCAGCCCGGAACATCTGGAATCTTCTGGAATCTTCTGGAACCTTCTGGAATCTTCTGGGACGTCGGTCTCGGGCGTCACAACTCTCCCACACTAACAGAGGATCTCGACCCGAGATCCTAGAGATATCACCGGGTAAAACGGAAGAGGAAGAGGTAAAACAAAGTTGCTTCTTTGACAGACGAGTGAAACCAAAGAACCTTGAGAGGTTGAACAAGATGAAAGAAGAATACAACGGAGATGAACGAATATGAAAACTCCATTAGAAAAGAGTAACAAGGAGCATTACGAGAACCTTGAAGGTTGAAAGACATGAAACAAGAGCTCACGGACGAAAAGAATATGAAACTGCAATGGTATAGCCAAGGAATAAGAATGACAGAATTTGGACAGCACTCCGTCTGAAAATGGAAGGAAATGAACAAAAACTTAAGAAGATTGATGATACTTGAAGAAATCAACAACATATTGCCTCCGAAACAATTAAAAGAATGTCACAAGGTTAAGAAGGATTCAGACAGCACTCCGGTTAAAAGAGAGTTAAAACTTGATAAGATGAGAGAATTGAATGAAGAATACAACAATCCGGTTAAATGATAAAAGAGAAAGAACATGATCTCGATAAAACGAGATGATGGTTAAAGAGAGCAATATCACAAGGCCTCCGGAATGAAAGAATAGCATATAGATCAACGAAAGAAAAGAATGGAGAAGAAAAAAACAACTTCTCCGACAAATGAATTGAAAGAGCATCCTTACGAAGAAGGGTTGAACGGAGTTGTTGGAAAAAATCAACAACGAAAACGAATAAGCTTGATGTGGGCTTATGGAAAACATCTCAAAATTAAGAGGTGACAACCAGCCACTAAGGAGAACATTTGATTGGATTGAGATCAACAAGGAGATGAAAAGCTTATTTCACCGGAATGATAAATGAAGAACTTGAGTCATTTATAAACACCACAATACAACAATCCTTAGGGAAAGCTTTAGGTGAAATACAACCCAAATCACTCCAAAAGATAAAAATGAGGGGTTGAAGGATCTCCTGAACAAAGAAAATGATGGGTTTAGATATCTCATTGTTGACAACTTGTGAATCATGAAACATGAAGGAATTGTCAATAATGACATAACACCATCTCAAAGATAAGGTAGAAAGAATTGCACTTCAAAATGCAAGAAGAAGAATGCTTGAGCTCCAACAAGAATCTTGATGAAGACTTCGAGGATGAATTAAAACATGATGAACCACCATGAAGAACTCCGGTAATGAAAGCATGCGAAGTGAAAGATGAAAAGAATAAGATTCAAGGCCTGTGATGAATTAGATTGAGCTTCGAAATGATATAATAGAAATAACATGGAGCTCCGGAAAACAAGATGAAGAACTTAGAATCGAGAATATGATATGATGAACAAACTCCGGAAAACAGAGATTAAATCACCTTGAAGGAATAAGAGTAAGAATTATGTTCGCATCTCCTTCACCAATTAAATTGATGACAACCAAGGATTTGGCATCCTACTTATTCTCGTTGGAAAGAATTAAAGAGAGATCTAGTACAACCTCAGATAATTATTCAACAAAGCACCGGTATAATTGTGAAAAGAACAAATGAATTAAAATGATAACAACGGAAGAGAAATCTTGAAAGAACCACCGTAAGAATAGGGAGACGAACGAAGAGACATCAATGAAGAATATTTGGAGGACAAGTTGAAAACTGAGAACGATGAAATATCCTGAAATGATGGCCTTCGGAGGATCACAAAGAAAATAATTCATGAAATGCTTCGGATAGTTAAAAGAATTCCTCACAATTGGAAAAGGATGGCATGAAGCTAGAACCACGAATCTTCAAGAGAACGGCCAAGATTTAAGAGAACACTTCTCCGGTCTCCAAATGTTGAGAATGAATACGAAAAATGCCATGAGAATTGTTGAGCACTCCGGAATGAAGAATTAAAAAGGTTGAACCAATGATGAAAAAGAATTTGAAAGTAAACTTGGAGAAGGCATGTGACTGATGGAAATCATTCTTACGTCACACTTTGAAAGAATTCTCTGGAAAAAGAAGAGTTAGGTAAGATCCTGGGAAAAGACCTGTGGGTTAGGGCCCACTCAAGAAATCACCGTTGGAAAAGATTGCTTAAGAGATATTGCACCGGTTGAATTAAAAAGGCTTGAATAAGATAACAACCCTCAAAAATTGCTTGAACGGATTAAGAATGGAATTATGAATCTTCAGCACTCCGGATATGACTAGCAAGAGGAGAATGATTAATTGGTGCACCGAAATAAGAAAGCATTGTGAAAAGAGGAAAAAGGATAAGATCAACACCGAAATCTTGAATTTCATCCACCGGCAGAATTATGAGAACAAAAGAATGATGAACTTGAAGCTCTTGAGCATCTTCACGATAATCACCGGATAAGAACATTAAAGGAAAAGAATGAAGAAATATCACATGAATAAAATGGATACTTCATTAAGAATTCTTGCTCTGAGAAGAAGAAGGGTGGGAGGGTGGGGAAAACAAAGAAGACTTGGGATGAATGAGACAGACAAATCGTCAGATTTCTCAACGACGTCCGTATGGAATAACTTGAAGAGAAAGCACACCGGTTGAAAAGGATTAACATGACCATCTTGATGATCAAGAAGGACCAGCACTCTCATAGAAATATGAGAACACCGATTAAGAAAGGTATGGAATCAACATTTGTCATCGAAGCAACTCGAATACCAGAATCAAAACAAGAACAAAGGATAGATATGCAGCATGATCTTCACAATATCATCCGAACAGAGAATTGAACGAATGAATTCCGTAGATACATCAACTCGACGAGAAGCCACTTGGAGAACAAAAGGTAAATAAAAAAGGAACAAGGATCAGATAGAACAAATACAAGATAGAAGTTTCGTTCGACATCTTCGTGCTGAAAGCTCATGGAACGTGTTACAAAAGGGTTTTGTCATCCCCGGATCAGCATAGCCAAGGACCCTTTAAGATGCAACTCCCGATCAGAACAAGTCCATAAAACCACTTCACTCAATGTAGAACCCCAAACTTCATATCGTGCATCCGTTGGAAGAATGCCTAGAACTACTAGATGAACCCACCTATAGATTTCCGAAAGTTTCCAGTTATGCAATCAGGTGTTGGGGATACACGGGAAGCACCGCGCAATCAACTCTAAACCTACATCCAGGTGTATCCATCCTTCAACACATAACCAGTCTTTCTCGGAAACTGTTTACCTCGGACCTTCGAAAAGCATCCACTATAACAAGCTATGGCAATACTCTCGAACTACCTCCCCAGTACTGGGTGATGTCGGGGTTATCTTGCCACTAGCCGTATAGGAGAGATTTTCGATGTCGGCCGTCTTAAGTATTTAGTACTGCCGCGATATGCTTGTGTCAATGATACCCCGAAGCTCAACTCCTCGGGAACAGGAGGCATCGAGAACAATATCCTTGTCACAAGAACATCGAAACAATCCCAGAATACTCGCGGGATCCTAAAAAAAATTTGGTGCAATTTTTGAAAGTAGAAGAGGCAAGAGTAATCGTCAGGAGTCCTCACCAGAGAGAAAGGGGATGAGAAGCAAAAGAAATCCTACTCTCCGATATATATATATAGGACTCAAAACATTTTAAGTGTGTGCCTAGACTCAACCGTCAACGATTCGATCAAACAGTGGGGGCTTCTAGGTCGGAGAAGGCTCTAAATACCAACTTGTAATGCCCAGGATGGGACTATACCTCCTACGTGTCGAGGCACGACTTAAAGGTATAAGCCCATCCTAGAATGATCTCAAGTTTGGTATCTTTGCACGACTCATGTAAAAGAGGGATTAAAATGCAAAAGGAGATGGTTGGCTTACACTCGCCACTTCACACAAATACAATACATAAGAAATACATCATTCAAAACATCACAACCCGACTACGGGTGAAGAACCAAAAGAAAGATACCAAAACAACATAAAGCCACAGGTCAGGATCGAATCCTAGTAGAAACCACTACTGATCGTCGAAACGTCACAAGCAAACAGCCAAAACTCTTCATCGAGCTCCTGGTGGAGTTCTGATCCAGCTCCTGCATCAAACTCGGCTGAACCTGCATCTGGTGTGGTGAAGTAACTGTGAGCCACAGAGGACTCAGCAATCCCGTTCCCGGGTAACATGACTATTTAAGCCTTGGGGTGAGGACAAGGCTGAGAAAGAACAAGAGGTGAAGGAACAACAAGAGTCTACAGCAGCAACTAGCACTAGCTTACGTGAGTGAGAGCGAGAAGAGAAAGCCTCGGCGAGAAGTGATCACGAAGTGATCCTAGCTATAAGCTCCACAAACATAACCCCACCGTGTTCAACTCCCGAATCCCTATTCGGAAATTGACAGTCACAGAACACACGCTGGTAGTGTATTGAAACATTGTGTCAAGTTATCTACAACCGGAATTAACAAGCTCCCATCTTCCACATAACCGCGGGCACGGCTTTCAAAAGTTCAAACCCTGCAGGGGTGTTCCAACTTGGCCCATCACAAGCCCACGATCCGCGGAGTCGCAACTCCATAGTTGGGAAGACCCGAGTATTCTCGGAATCCCGTGCTCAAGTTAAACCGAACTAAGGTAAGGCTAATCCAGCAAATCCTCCCGGCATGTCGACACCCTGATAGTAGCCGCGCATATCTAAGTCTCAGGACACGACCGGATGGGTGAAGCTACGGGTTTTTACCAGACCTTGAGTTTCCTCGAGGTGGCCCCGCAGGCTCCCCGTTTTGGACCAACACTCATGTGGAGCACTGGCCCGGGGTTGTGGAATTAAGAATAAAAGAGGGTTTGCAAGGCCCTTATGCAAGTTTTATTAGTTTGTTATTAGGCAAATAGTACCAATGTTGGGACTTGCTGGAAAAGACTTAGCACTTAGCGGTTTATCAAGGGGGTCCCATACACCCCAACCATGTTAGGAACGCATAATCAAGGAACATAACACCGGTTTATACGGTTCCTAACGGCATGAGTGGAACAAATCACCAAGCAAAATGCTTAGCCTTCCACCCTTGCCAGTATATAGATGATTTCATTTTAAGCATTTATATAGTGTGATATAACCCAACCAAACTTCAACATGAAGCAAGCATCTTCAATCTTCACCTGCAACTAGCAATGCTATAAGAAGGGCTGAGCGAAGCGTACTTAGCCAAGAAACGGTTTGCATAGGTAGGTTGGTTAAACATGGCAATTGGTTACAAGTAGGAGGCTGACAAGAAGATCATGGGCATCGAGGCAAAACTATAGAGCGGAACTACTAGCAATAGGCAAAGATAGTAATGGTATCCGGGTTCGGTCATCTTGCCTGGGATTCCACAAGGGAGAAGAACGGATCCACGAAGTAGACGGAGCAACAGTCGAGCGAAACCTCACAACTCCGGAATGAAACCGAAGCTAACAAGAGAAGCAACCGGAAAGAAAAGAAACAACACGGTAAACACACAAGCATTAACATGGCATATGATGCACATCCAAGTATGATGCATGTCCAGTTTAATTATGCATGGCATGGCAAAGTGCACAAACAACACTACAAGTTAAGTGGAGCTCAATATGCAACGAGTTGCATATTGACGAAACACCACATTATAATTATTTAATTGACTCTTGTTATTTACAAGGCAAGGTTAAATGTTTTTTTAACATGGCAAGAGGTGAAGCATAAAGAAACTACACTATTAGGCATTTTTAAATGAGGCCGGAAGAATAACAACAACATCTTCGGAAAATCCCCATAAGCATGTTTAATAATTAAAAGCAAACAACAATTAAACATTCAAGGTTGTTAACATGATGCGGATGATATGATCAAGTTTATGCAATTTTATTAAAAGGTTAACAAGAAGATGATGAAGCACTTGTCACCGTGGTGGAAGGAAAGGGGTGCCACGGCAACGATCCGAAAATGATGCAACGCATCATATCGGTTCCGGTAACTCGTTGAGAGTCCGGTGCAAAACAAAAGGTGGAGTGAACGAGTCAAACGAGATGAAAGGTGGGGCGATCCCGTAACCGGGTTCCCACGGGTCGGCGACGAGGCAACCGAGGAACATGACAAAAGGTCGGAACGGGCACGACGCAGACAAGGGAGACATTTCATACAACACAAGCAAGCATCACACGGGTCACGTCTCGGGGTTATACCTTCGAAGCGTGCGTTTCGGGGCGGTTCGAGAGCGTCGAGGAAGTAGTCGTTCTCGGGAGTCGTACACGGGTCGTAGAGGAAGTAGCCGTTCACGTGGCGGTAGTTGTACTCGGGCGATGGTAGAGGAAGTAGACGTTCTCGTAGATGTACATGTCGACGGTAGACGTTCGGGCGACGGTAGGGGTACTTGGTGCGTCTCCGAGACAGTAGTTGTTCACGTTTCCGTAGCCGTACGGTCGTCGTGGTACTTGTTACTTCGCGGTCGTAGGGGTACTTGGTCGGGTCGCCGTGTATTCGTTCACGTAGTCGTACACGGAGCTCGTAGCGGTCATGACACGTGTCGTGGAACTTGTTGCATCGGGTCTTGGCGACGGTAGTGGTACCCGCGGTCGTCGAGCGACGGTAGTGGTACTCGGGGCGACGGTAGACGTTCACGGAGCTCGTTTTCCCGTAGATGTTCGGGTCGGCGTCGTGGTACTTGGGGTTCTCGTTTGCGACGGTAGTGGAAGTAGTGGTACTTGGCAATTCATCATGAAGTAGTTCCCGTTCGTAGTGGTACTTGCATCGGAGGGGTACTCGGTCGTAGAACTTGTCGGGTCGTCGTGTAGTCGAACTTGACGCAAACGAAGGGGTACTTGACGCGTTGTGTAGTGTCGTCGTGGTACTTGGTGTCTTGACGAATCCGGAGACGCGGTAGAGGTACTCGTTCTTCGCCGAAGATAGCCGTACACGTACGTAGACATTCTCGTCGTCGTGGCACTTGCTGCTCCATGTTTAATTGCTGGACAAAACAAAACGCAAAAACCAAAAAAGAAGCACAGCAGCAGCAGCGGTTTTGACGGGCGACGAGGCGAGGACGCGGCCTTGCTGGAGACGTCGGTGCAGGGCCATGGAGGCAGCAGGACGGCGAGGCTGCGGCCTGAGGGTGCGGTTCGGCGAGAGGAGAACGGGAGGACCGGAGGGAGGCTCTGGCACGGAGGCTCGAGGGCTCCATGGCGCTGCGGGAGACAAGGCGCTCGGGGCCGGGATGGTGACGGAGGGCTCGGGGCGCCGGCTTCGAGGCTTGGCCTTGCTGGAGAGGACGGACGAGGAGGCCGGCGGAAGGGGCGACTGCCGACCTGGAGGGAGACGGAGGCAAGGCGGCCGGGCCTCTGGCGCGGCCTTGCTGCTGGAGGACGGGAGGGCGACCACGGCGTGCGGGCGATCCGGGCAGAGGGGCGCGGACGGAGGGAGCCGAGGCGCTCGACGCCCGGCGCTGGAGGCGAGGATGGGTCCGGCCGGCGCTGGGAGGGAGGCCGCGGACCGCCATGGCGAGGCAGAGCGATGGGGAATCGGACCAGCGGGCGAGAAGGGTGCGCGCGAGGGAGCGAGATGCGGGACCGAGCGATGCTGGCACGAGTGGTGGCGGCGCATCGGGAGAGCGAGGGGAGTCGGGAAGCTGGCTCGGTCGGGCTAGGGTTTCAGGGGGATGCGGGCTGGGCCTTGAGGCCTAGCAGGGAGGAGGAGGGAAGGCCTGGAAGGAGATGGGCCTGGCTGGAGAGAGGGAAAGGAGGAGGCCCAGATGGCTATGAGGCTGGTGGGCTGCTGCTCTTAATAAAAGAGAGAAAAGAAAGGAAAAAAAGACAAAGAAAGAAAAGATAGAGGGGGGTTATGAGCATAATTGCACAAGGGAATATTTTTCTCGGGCATCAAGAAAAGAGCACGTTCCGAGAAAAATAGAAAAGGCATGAACGAGATATAATTCAAACGCATTTGAATTTTAATTCAAATGGGTTTGAACTAAGACTTGAATATAGAAGTGTCCAAAAATGTTCGAATTTTCGGAGGAACCTCGAAACAACGGAAAAGAGTTATTGGCAAGATTTTGAAGGTGAAACTCGAAGTGAAAAGACATGGGGAAATTATGCAAGTGTGTTACGGTGATCCCAACCAATTGGAATATTTTAAATATAGCTCCCTAAATATTGAGAGGCTTTTATATGTTTTAAAGAGAAGACATTCTTCCCTCGATTTAAATGGACCGAAGGTCCACACGGTTTATTTAGGTTGAGATGCAAAAATAAAAAATGACATGATGGCATGATGACATGATGCAATGCAAAAAATAAATAACACAAGCGAAAAGAAACACACGGGCAGCCCGGAACATCTGGAATCTTCTGGAATCTTCTGGAACCTTCTGGAATCTTTTGGGACGTCGGTCTCGGGCGTCACATCAATGTTGTGAAATGGTATTCAAACATGCATGCATGCATCACCTCCATACATATGCATGTAGTGGTTGCGTTCGAACGGTACACTCCCTCGCGTGGTTATCGGCGACAAGCCTATTTATTCATGCGCCCGCGTGGACATCCATGCATGATCACCTTGACCGACAACAAGATAGGTTACCTTGGCGGATTCTTCATTTGGTTCGTGTTATCGTAGTATAGGTCATGGTGAGATTTATACCTAATTAAGTTTGAGCGCATATACTATGCACACATGCATGCATGAATCCCCGACGTTGGCTTGAAGTGTGGTGTAACATACATATGCATCGTCAACCTAACCCTCTCTCATCTGTGTGGGGATTTCTAGTTCGAAATCATGGTGCCACATAAAAGTTGTTCCATTGTGTACTCAAAACACACCTCTCCATACATATGTTTGGGCCACACACATGCAGTGGTTGTCTTCAGGGACTAGCTACTTGCATGATTATTGGCGAGCTAGCCCATCTCCGGGGTCGCATGGATGGCCATCACTTTGACCAACAAGAGAGATGTTTTATGACCAAGGTGGGTTATTCTTGGTCCGTTTTACGATCCATCTTGGTGAAATACGCCTCTCTGGCCCGCTGACTGAAAGTGCGCGTGTGTGAGGGGGTGTGCTACTTTACACTTTGCTAGCCTAACCTCGGTTGGGGGGGGGGCATGCATTCATAGCTTAGGATTCCCTTCGTCCCGACACGAGGGGGGCTGGTAGCTACTTCACACTTT
>LR738710.1:641204245-641247753 GCA_902687465.1 Secale cereale
ACACACACACCAAAACCTCCTCGAGCCTACGCACACACACACACCCTCCCTCACTCGAAACCCTAGCAAGGTCCCTGTCACCGACGCCGCCGCAAGGCCTCCATTGTCTACATCTGTCGGTTTGCCCGTGCAGCTTACCCACCAATCTCCATACCCAGACCGCCCTGAGTTTCTTAGATGACGCCTTACAAATGCCCCATTTGCCACAGATCCCCATCCATATCCCCATCCCCCACTCCATATTGTCACAGCCTAAGCTCGGCTACGCTTCCCATGGAGCTCGAGGAGCGACTGGCCCAACAGAGGTGTATCGCAATCTCTTCGCCCGACATCGCCGAGGAAGCTGACGACCATTACTGGCGGTAGGCACTCAATCAGCGGGCTAGAGTATACAGGCATGTCTCGGCCGCCTGCTATGACATCGAGGTCATCGACAGCGACGACCTGAGGTGGGCTATGTCATAGGTTAAGTGGCCCACCCCCAACCCCTTGGGTTCAACCGCCATCAATCTCATCCATGGCCCCGCCGCTCATCTCCTCTGGCTCGCTGTCAACAATTTGCCATCCTACATCGCCATCGAGCCCCTTTTGTCATTATGAAGGACACGTTTGTCAGATTTGTGGGTGCCGGCAAACCCTTGAGGTTCGAACACTGGGGTGCGCACGAAGATCTCTCCTTCCGGCCCTAGTTAGCTCTCATACCAATTCCTAGGCCTAGCTCGTCGAACCCAAAGAATAAGGGACACAAGGATTATACTGGTTCGGGCCATCGTTATGGTGTAATACCCTAATCCAGTGTGGTGTGGTGGATTGCCTTGTAGGCGGGGGATGAACAAGTACACGGGAAGAACGGCCTCCTGAGGAGAGGTGTTCTTGAGTCTGGTGAGCTAGTGGGTGTAAGGGTGGTCTGAATGATCCCCTATCTAAGGTTGGGCCAGCTCAAGATGATATGCCCCTCTATGGTGGTGGCTAGTCCTATTTATAGTGGTCTGGGTCCTCTTCCCAAATATTGAGCGGGAAGGGATCCCACAACGGCCAAGTTTGAAGGGGGACAGCTAGTACAAGCTATCCTGACAAAAGGTGGTCTTCGCCTGCCAAAGGCTCTGGTGGTGACGTTGTCGTGCGCTCCATGGTGACCTTCGCCCTGCCGTCCTTCTAGTCTTGGTCTTGTTGCACCGATATGGAAACCTTTGCCTGACGCCTCAGGACTCCTCGCCTGCGCTTGCCCCTTTAGCACCAAAGACGAAACTGGCCTCATGCGCCCGCTGATACCCGCCTGGCCTTGGTCGTCATGGCTCACGTCACGCGAACCTCACATGGTGTCCCTTGCCTTGATATCTCTGCTCCTCGGGAGCCAGCCTAGTAAGGCCGCCCTAAGGGAGGTCTTGCATCGTCCACCTCGCGAGGCTTGGCCCCTTGTGAGGGTCTTGAGTGGTTTGCTGATGAAGATGGGCCATAACAGGCCGCTGAACGAGCCACGCTCTGGGTCGCATGCAGGCAAGTCTGGGTACCCCCGTTCCCTTAACGCCGACAGTAGCCCCCAGGCCCAAGGCGCGCTCGGACATGGCTTCGCAGCCAAGCCAAGGGTCAAGTTTGGAGTGCCGCGGGCCCCAAAAGCCTACGACCTTGATTGATGCGTGGCGATTGACAGGACGTGGGCGTCTCCACTTCCCCACGCAGCCTCGATTTCCGGCCGGCTAGGCAGCCACCGTTGCTTACACAACTCCACCTCCTTTGCCAGCAGCACGCCGCACAACATCTTCGTCTTCTGGATCCCTTCTCCTAGCTCGATTCAACACCAACTCCATCCGCCACCATGGTACCGAGCCGAAAGAAGGAGAGGAAAAAGGAGTCCCGTACCTTGGCCTGCATGCCACCGGCTTTCGAGCCTGCCACCGAGCGGTCGGTGGTGCTCAACCAAGAGATGATGGATAAGGTGCGCCCGGCGCTCGCCGCCGATTCCAATGAGTGGGGGGCGACAGTGGCGTGGCCCTCTTCCCGCACCGAAATTGGTCCCCCTCCACCTTCACACCCTCTGGGCAGACCTGATTCCTCCCTTCTCTAATTTCTTCAATGCAGTGCTCTCGCGTTACCAGATCAACGCGCTGCACCTCGATCCCCAATCCATCATCATCCTCGCTATTTTCACCTTCGTCTACGAAGCCATGGTGGGCATTGCCCCATATGTGGCCTTCCTCGGCCACTTCTTCTCGCTGCACCTGACGGATGCACTCCAACGCTCAGGGTGTGTATCCCTTCAGGCCATCGCAGCGACGGCTGGCTCGGGGATCAATTTCGACATTTCACCGGTCGTCGGAGGTTTTAGGAAGCGGTGGGTGTTCGTGGATGTTGGTGTGTGTAGCCCCCTACTGCTTCTTCCATGGATTCCGGTTGCTCCGAGCACCGGCTGGAAACACGAGAAGCTTGCCGACTAGCGGCTAACCCACGTTTGGCACCGGCTGGCAAGGTTGAAGAAGCTTGGGGTGATGGCGCCCATGGTGGTGACGGAGTACATCCAGTGCCGCATCGCTCCACTTCAGCGCCACTCTCGGTCGATGTGGACCTTCTCCAGCTACGGGGACCGCATGAGGCTTCAAACGCCTGCTCTCCCTCACGAGGTATGGCGCACGATGCTCGAGCTCCTGACGAGCGACCCAGCGCCAGCCAGCTTGCCGGAGGAAGGTTGTCTTTTGTACTGCTGCTCAAACAAGGTGGAGTTTGTGAAGGAGATGCCCTCCTTCGTCGAATGGGGGCTTCGCCCGGTTGGCCTTGAGGGGCCTCGCGAGAGCCCTGTCGGCGTGGCTCCCCTGCTTGCTGCCGGCGCGGCGCTCGCCCTAGAAGGGGGCGTGGGGGGGGGGGGGCGATTGCCATTTAGTGCTGATGACGTGGCTGCTCCGGCGTCCGCATCTCCTGGGGCTCCTGTAGAGCTGTCCCCTAGGGCTCGGGAGAGCCGCCCAGAGGGAACGGTCGAGGGGTCGGTGCAGCCAGGTGCTCCTGAGGCCAAAGCCCCCGAGGCCCCAATGAGTCGCCCTGAGGCGGGGGCCAGGGGCCCCGCATGGCCCAACCTTCTTGAGGGCGCCTCCTCACGAGCCGCCCCTGTCGTGCCCGGCGTTGGT
Organism: Secale cereale; assembly: GCA_902687465.1. Lineage (NCBI taxonomy): Eukaryota > Viridiplantae > Streptophyta > Magnoliopsida > Poales > Poaceae > Secale > Secale cereale. The sequence goes on from LR738710.1 coordinate 641,207,362, forward strand.
GACGGCATCCAGGGCTTCGGTCGGCTCCGGCCGGACTTCGACGCATTCCGCAAGAGGAAGGGATCTCCAAGCTACAGCGGTGATGCCTTCCGGCCATTGAAGCAGAGGAAGTACATTGCCATAGATGAGTGAGTACCTTATCTTTGTAATTCCTTGAGTGTTGCTTTCCCTCCAGACCATGGTTCCTCAGGGCCCCTTCTGCTAAGGCGATGAAATCTCCTGAGAAGCAGGCCCCCTGCTGCCCCGAGTCCTCTGTTGATCCTGAGCGCACTTAGCCGGCCTGCCGCCTTTGGCGCGAGGTCGGCCAGGGTGGCGGATACGCCGGCTTGGCATCTCGACACTGCCTTCTTGTCGTTCCTCTTTTGCGGTCCTGCCTGGGGTGCGGACGGCATGCCAAGGGCTCCTCCCCCAGTTGTTGACTGCGGCTGGGTAACCTCGGCCTTGGCGTCTTCTTCAAGCAAGGAGCCTACGCCCCTCCGGGCCCCAGCTGAGGCCCGAAAGACGACTGGAAAGGAGGCGACCTCAAGCCCCCCGCCGAGAGGGGACGAGCCTCCTCGAGCTTCTTCAATGACCACCAGTGCTGAGGACAAGCCCGGTCCCGCGTTCGAGTTTGCGCGCGAGCGAGGCACTGTCCGTCATGAGCTTTCCCAGGAGGCAATGAGTGCGCTGAATCGACTAAGGGAAGAGCTTGTGGATGTTGATGCCCACCTTGAAATTTAAGGGCCTCCGGTTGATGGACGAATGGCTTCGACTGAAGGTGGCCTTCAATCTCGGGCATCTCCGGCACGAGCGTGCCGACGCGAAGGCTAAGGCGTCCCTTGTAGCCTTGCATGAGGCTAGCGCCTGAGCCCTGGAGGATGCCAGGGAGGCTGACCACCGCCGCAAGGTTGCAGAGAAGCACAGGCAGGAGTTCCAGGCCCTGAACGCCTCCCTGGAATAGCAATTTGAGGCGTGCAGGACCGGTTTGGCGTCGATGAAAGGGGCGCCTTCCAAAGAGGAGGATATCTCAAGGCGTGAGGAAGCGTTGATGCTGGAAGCCTTGGAGCGCAACCTCGAACAGGAGCGGCTGGAGACAAGGGAGCGCCATGTGACCCTGGCCGAGGATGTCGTCTCTACTCGTGAGGCCAAGGTTTAGGAGGAGATCGACCAGAGGGTGGTGAAGGCTCGCGCTGATCTTGTCAACGAGTTCAATCTGAAGCTGAAGCTCCTACAGGCAGAAGATGATGGGAGAACCGCTGCCCTCGGGACGAGGCTAGAAGAGGCAGAACAGTGCGAGAGGGCCGCCACAGTGGCCCAATCCTCCACTCAGGCCGAGCTGACCTCCGCGCGGGCTAGCCTGGCCTTGCCCTAGAGGGAAGTTGACGAAGATGCGGTTCTTGTGCAGCAGAACAAAGATGAGGCTTGTCGTCGACTGTTGTTGCAACACGAGCATGCCCCCATGCTCCAGGCTCTTTGGCTGAAGGCTAACCGGCCGCTGGGGGCCATCTGTGAGGAGAGAGTCCCTCACCCCCACGTGGAGGATTACGCCGGCCACCTCGGCTTTTTTACCGAAGTCGTGACGCGCCTGGAGAGCCGGGCCACGAGGGCCCGCAAGCTTGTTGAAGAAAAGAGCCAAGGCCTCCTCAGGCGCGTGTTCTCCCAAGTCTTGAGTCATTTCCAGAACATTGACCCCCACTTCGATTTTGATGCCGCCATCACCCCAGTGCCCGGGGCCATCCAAGACAACCTGGCGCACTGGGTGGATGACAATGTGGATGCTCTGGTCAGGGCCTTTGCTACTGAGGATGACATGGCCGTGGTCGTGGCAAACGAAGGCGGCGTGGTTGACGATGGCGAAGACGATGCCAGCTACAGCTTCGGTAGTGTGCACGAGAGCGACTCGGACGGCGTGGCGAGCGACATATCCGATTCAGCTCGTGCTCCTCTGCTTCGATCCTGAACACAAGGACTAGGACATGGCCTCGTAGGGTATGAGAGCATTTTGATGGGGGGAGAGCCCCCTATGTGTGTGAACTGATGTTCTACTCTTCTTTTTCCCTTCTTAAAGCCGAACCTGGGACGTGCTTCCATGAGTCTTTTGAGCAGGGTTGTAATTGTAACTCACCTTGATCCTACCTTGCCTCGTGTAGGTTGTGAGGCCGTTGGCTCGCCTCTCTTTTGGGATAGATAACTAGGGGTCCGTGGCCCTTAGCTTCCTGAGCAACATGCGGCCCCTCTCTGGGGAGCGTGGCTAGGGGCATCCTGCAGACCGCGGCAGGATGCCTACGCGGCAATTTTGTGGCGCGTACGCTCTTGCCCCGAGGGGGTCCTGCCGATGTTACAGAGATTCGCCTAGTGGGATCGGCCATCTGGTCCCTGAGCCGGAGGGCTCGAGGCGCGTGCCTTAATAACGACCAGAAAGCGATAGAATCCATCAGAAATCAACGGAAAATTCCCCCCACTTTTGGCAACGAGAAAGACTCCAAATTCAATTCAAAAGGGTGGTGAACCAAGTTACAAAGAAAAGGATAGGAAAGCAAATAGCCGCGTCCGGCACCTTGCTAGTCTTCTGGTCTTCCACTAGCGCGGAGCATGGTGCCTCCACTAGGACATGGGCGGGAGCCTCCGAGGCCCGAGGAAGGCACTCCAGAGACTCGGAGGCGTGTACAGCCCCACTCGTTATTACATTAGGGTGACACAAGCGGAGTCCTTCACACGCGTGAGACTTACTTCATATCGCCAGACGAGGGTCCCGCCTTGCTGATAACCCACAAGTGTAGGGGATCACAACAGTTTTCGAGGGTAGAGTATTCAACCCAAATTTATTGATTCGACACAAGGGGGGCCAAAGAATACTCTTAAGTATTTGCAGTTGAGTTGTCAATTCAACCACACCTGGAAACTTAGTATATTCAGCAAGGTAGTTTAGTAGCAAAGTAATATGATAGTGGTGGTAGCAGCAATAAAAGTAACGATGGTGTTTTTGTAGTTTTTGTAATAGTAGCAACAGAAAAGTAGATAAGCAACAAGCAATATATGAAAAGCTTGTAGGCATTGGATCGGTGATGGGAAATTATGTCGGATGCAATTCATCATGTAGAAGTTATAACCTAGGGTGACACAGAACTAGCTCCAGTTCATCAATGCAATGTACGCATATATTCCGAATATAGTCATACGTGCTTATGGAAAAGCACTTGCATGCCATCTTTTGTCCTACCCTCCAGTGGCAGCGGGGTCCTATTGGAAACTAAGGGATATTAAGGCTTCCTTTTAATAGAGTACAGGACCAAAGCATTAACACATAGTGAATACATGAACTCCTCAAACTATGGTCATCACCGGGAGTGGTCCCGATTATTGTCACTTCGGGGTTGCTGGATCATAACACATAGTAGGTGTGACGCCCGAAGACCGACGTCCCAGAAGATTCCAGATGTTCCGGGTCTCCCGTGTGTTTCATTTGTGCTTGTGTTATTTATTTTTGCATTGCATCATAGCATCATGCCATCGTGTCATCTTTATTTTTGCATCTCAACTTAAATAAATCGTGTGGGCCTTCGGTCCATTTAAATCGAGGGAAGTGTGACTTCTCTTTATAACATATCCTCCTAATATATGGAGCTATATAATTATTCCATTTTGTTTGGAATTAACCCAACACACTTCCAAATATTCTCCATGCCTCTTTACTTCAAGTTTCTCCGTCAAAACCTCCCTATATTTCTTTTTACGTTGATCGAGGTTCCTCCAAAAACCTCAACACTTTTGGACACTTTTAAGTCATGCCCTAAATCAAATCATTTGAATTTAATTCAAATGAGTTCGATTTTATCTCTTGCATTCTTGCCTCTCCTATTTTTCGTGGCCGTGGACATTTTTGCGAGTCCGGAAAAAATAACCTCTTGTCCCAAATTCCGTTCCTAACCCTTCCTTTCTTCTCTTTTTCTTCCTGGCTATTTTTTCTTCTGGAATTGGAAATGGCAGAAGAAGAATCGCAGAGGCCAGCCTCCCTCTCCTCCTTTTGGCCCAGGCCTCTAGGCCATCTCAGCCTCTTAGCAGTTCCCAGGACGGCCCATCTCCTGTAGGCCCATCTTTCCCCAAACCCTAGCCCGCAGCTCTCCCGACCGCTCCTCCCATCTCTCCCCTCGTCCTCCCGATGCGCCGCCAGGGTCGTTCGAGCCCGTTTCCCATCGATCTCCTTTCACTCCCGCAGGGCCCCCGATCCCATCTCCCTCGCTCCTCGCTCTCCTCCCCCAGCCGCCAGGCCTGCTCCCACCGACCGCTCGACCCCGCACTCCATTCCCTCGATCTCCCTCTGCCACTTCCTCCCTCAACCAGAGCGCTGCCCCGCCATGGAGCCCTCGCCTCCAGCGCCGGCAGCCCGGCCTCGAGCAGCCCGGCGGCCAGCAGCCGCGCCGTCCGGCGTGCCAAGGCCGACGCCTCCTCCTCACCTCGCCCCCGAACGGTCCCCTCCGTGCCGGATCGAGCCAAGGCCGCAGCCCCCTGGCCCCCGCGCCTCTGCCTCCTCCACCAGTGCCTCGCGCCAGCCGCCGCGGTCTCCCTCCTCCTACCCCGCGCCTGGCGCCCCGCTCCCTCCTCCACGAAGCCGCCGCCGGCCAGAGGCTGCAGAAGCCCTCGAGCACCCCGACGCCCCAATGCTACCGCTCCCCGAGCTCCTCCTCGAGCACCTCCAGCAGGTCCCGGTCGCCGTCTCCCTCCAGCTCGCCGCGGCCATCCTCAGTCCAGCGCCAAGGCTGCAGGGCCGAGCCCTTGAGCAGCCTCATCGCCAAGGCCGAAGTCGGCCACTTGTCTCGCCTCCTTGCTGCTGCTGTGCTTTTTTCGTCGGCTTCGTGCTTTTGTTTTGGTCCAGCAGAAACTTCGTCAAGTTCCTCTACCGCGTCTCCGGAGTCGCCAAGACGCAAGTACCCCGACGACCGCGGTCTTCGGAATCGCCAAGTACCACGACATGACGGCATGAACATCTACAAAACGTGTACCACGATGACCCGCGAGTACCACTACATCAACGTGTTCCGCTACCGACGCCGATGACGTTCAAGTTCGACTACCGTCGCCGGAAACACCAAGTACCTCTTCGGAGACGTGAATGACTACGAACGGGAACAACTACACGGCGATACATCAAGTACCACGACACGTTAACGGAACGTCTACTTCCACTACTTCCTCTATGACGACGCGACAAGTACCTCTTCGGAAACGGAAACGCCAACGTGTACCACTACCGTCGCCCCGTGTACAACTACTTCCTCTCCGAACGTGAACGCCTACTTCCTCTACGAATTGCGAGAACATCTACTTCCACTACGATCTCGAACCTCCCCGAAAAGAACGCTCCGAAGGTATAACCCGAGACGATGACCCGTGGATGAACGCTTGTGTTGTGTTGTATGAAATGTTTCCCTTGTGTGCACCGTGCCGTATCGTCTTTTGTCATGTTCCTCGGTTGCCTCGTCGCCGACCCGTGGGAATCCGGTGACGGAATCACCCCACCTTCCATCTTGTTCGGCTTGCTCACGCCACCTTGCTTTTGCACCGGTCTCTCAACGAGTTACCGGAACCGATATGTTGCGTGGCATCATTTTCGGTTCGTTGCCGTGGCACCCTTTCTTTCCACCACGGTGACAATACTTCATATCTTCTTCATGTCAACTTTTAATAAACTTGCATAAAACTTGATCATGTCATCCGCATCATGTTAACAACAATTAAATGTGTGAATTGTTGTTTGCTTAAAATTGCTAAACATGCACATGGGGATTTTTCCGAAATTGTTGCTGTTATTTCCGGCCTCATTTAAAATGTCTAAATAGGTAGTTTGTTTATGCTTCACCTCTTGCTATGTTAAAACATTTAATCTTGTCTTGTAAATAAATGAGAGTCAATTAAATAATTAAAATGTGGTGTTTCGTCAATATGCAACTCGTTGCATATTGAGCTCCACTTAACTTGTAGTGTTGTTTGTGCACTTTGCCATGCCATGCATATTTAAACCGGACATGCATCATACTTGGATGTGCATCGTATGCCATGTTTATGCTTGTGTGTTTACCGTGTTGTTTTTCTTCTTTCCGGTTGCTTCTCTTGTTAGCTTCGGTTTCGTTCCGGAGTTGTGAGGATTCGCTCGACTATGCTGCTTCGTCTTCTTCATGGATCCGTTCTTCTTCCTTGTGGAATCCCAGGAAAGATGATCATACCCTTGGATACGTTTACTACCATTGCCATGCTTAGTTGTCTCGATGCTATCGTTACATGTCGCGCTACCCATCTTTTATGTCAGCCTCTCCTTGTTGCCATGAAACCTCTAACCTTTGAAACCTTCCTAGCACAACCACTGTTTGGCTATGTTACCCGCTTGCTCAGCCCCTCTTTTAGCGTTGTTAGTTGCAGGTGAAGATGAAGTTCGTTCCAGGTGGGAACTTGTTGTTGGAATATCACAATATCTATTACTATTATTAACACACCTATATACTGGGCATGGGTGGAAGGCTTGGCCTTTTGCTCGGTGTTTTGTTCCACTCATGCCACCTTAGGCGCCGATAAACCGGCATTATGTTCCTTGATTTTGCGTTCCTTACACGATGGGTGGATGGGGACGCCTTGACAGTTCGACTTTGAATAAAAGTCCTCCAGCAAGGCCCAACATTGGTTTTAATTTACTCATAATAACAACTTAATTATTTAATTAAATTTGCATAGGGGGTCGCGTCCCCGGGTTCTTAATTCTACATAGCAGGGGGGGCCAGTGCTGATGGTGTTGGTCCCAAACGGGGGTCCTGCGGGGCCACCACAGGGAAACTCAAGGATTGGTTTTACCTGTAGCATCGCCCATCCGGTTGTGGCCTGAGACGAGATACGCGCGGCTACTATCAGGGTGTTGGCACGCCGGGAGGTCTTGCTGGACTTGTTTTACCATTGTCGAAATGTCTTGTGCACCGGGATGCCGAGCCTGATCGGATTTCCCTAAGATAAGGAGTGATGATATTATATTTATCACTTCAGCTAATCGTGAGAGCTTGTGATGGGCTAAGTTGGGACACCCCTGCAGGGTTATAATCTTTCGAAAGCCGTGCCCGCGGTTATGTGGCAGATTGGAATTTGTTAATGTCCGGTTGTAGAAAACTTGACAGAGGATCCGAAGTAAAACACACAACTGTGTGAGTAATCGTGACTGTCTCTTTTCACTTTGAGAAGAGAACACGGTGGGGTTATGTTTGACTCGTATGTAGTTCAGGATCTTTAGCGATCACTACTAGTTGCAACCGTTTGCGTAGCTTCTCATCTTATTCTTGTACTCGTAAGTTAGCCACCATATTATGCTTTGCCGCTGCTGCAACCTCACCACTTTACCTCTTCCTACCCACAAAGCTTTGCTAGTCTTGATACCCATGGTTATGGGATTGCTGAGTCCTCGTGGCTCACAGATACTACAACACCAGATGCAGGTTCAGCCGAGTTTGAAGCAGGAGATGGATCAGAACTTCGGGGAGTTCGATGAAGAGAGTGACCGTATGCTTGTGACGTTTTTCGACGATCAGTAGTGGTTTATACTAGGATTCGATCTAGACCTGTGGCTTTAAGTTGTTTTGGTATCTTTCTTTTGGATCTTCACCCGTAGTCGGGTTGTGATGTTTTGTATGATGTTTTGCTTATGTAATGTATTGTGTGAAGTGGCGAGTGTAAGCCAACTATCTCCTTTTGCAATTTAATCCCTCTTTTACATGAGTCGTGCAGAGATACCAAACTTGAGATCATTCCAGAATGGGCTTATACCTTTAAGTCATGCCTCGACACGTAGGAGGTATGGTCCCATCCTGGGCATTACAGTAGGTGACTATAGACTTGCAAGATAGGATCAAGAACACACATATATTCATGAAAACATAATAAGTTCAGATCTGAAATCATGGCATGCGAGCCCTAGTGACAAGCATTAAGTATATCAAAGTCGTAACAAGATCAATCTCAGAACGTTGTGGATACTAGGTATCAAACCCTAACAAAACTAACTCGATTACATGATAGGTCCCATCAAACCCATCACCGTCCAGCAAGCCTACGGTGGAATTACACTCGCACGACGGTGAGCATCATGGAATTGGTGAGGGAGGAAGGTTGATGATGACGATGGCAACAATCTCCACTCTCTGGAGCCCCGAACGGACTCCAGATCAGCCCTCCCGAGAGAGATTTGGGCTTGGTGGCGGCTCCGTCTCGTAAAACGTGATAATTCTTTCTCCTTGATTTTTTCTCCCCGAAAGTGAATATATAGGATCTGGGGATATGTTGGTGGAGCACGAGGGGGCCCATGAGGCAGGGGGCACGCCCTAGGGGGCGCCCCCCACCCTCGTGGACAGGGTGTGGGCCCCCTGGTCTGGATCTTCTTGCAGGTATTTTTTATATTTTCCAAAATAATTCTCCGTGGATTTTCAGGTCATTCCGAGAACTTTTTATTTCTGCACAAAAACAACACGATGGCAATTCTGTTGTAAACAGCGTCAGTCCGGGTTAGTTCCATTCCAATCATGCAAGTTAGAGTCCAAAACAGGGGCAAAAGGGTTTGGAAAAGTAGATACGTTGGATACGTATCAACTCCCCCAAGCTTAAACATTTGCTTGTCCTCAAGCAAGTCAGTTGATAAACGGAAAGTGATGAAAAAAAACTTTGACAAACTATGTTTGCTCTTGTTGTTGTAAATATGTAAGCCAACATTCAGGTTTTCAGCAAGATCATGAACTAACCACATTCACATGAACTTTCAGGTCTCAAGACTACTCACATCAATGGCACAATCAACTAGCGAGCAATAATAATAAACCTCGGATGACAATACTTTGTCAAAACAATCATGATATGATATAATAAGATGGTATCTCGCTATCCCTTTATGAGACCGCAAAACATGAATGCAGAGCACCTTTAAAGATCAAGGACTGACTAGACATTGCAATTCATGGTAAAAGAGATCCAGTCATGATCATACTCAATGCAAATTAATAGTAATACATGAAAATGACAGAGGTGCTCTCCTACTGGTGCTCTTTGATAAGAGGATGATAACTCTGCATAAAAGTAAATAGATAGGCCCTTCGCAGAGGGAAGCAGTGATTTGTAGAGGTGCCAGAGCTTGATTTATAAATAGAGATGAATAACATTTTGAGCGGTATACTTTCATTGTCAACATAACAACCAAGAATCTCGATATCTCCCATGCTACGCACATTATAGGCGGTTCCCAAACAGAATGGTAAAGTTTATACTCCCCCAACCATCAACAAGCACACTCCACGGCTAGCCCGAAACAACGGGTACCGTCCAAACCAGCAACAGCCCTGGGGGAGTTTTGTTTAATTATTATAATTTTGAGCATGGGACTGGGCATCCCAGTTACCAGCCATTTTCTCATGAATGACGAGCGGAGTCCACTCATCGTGAGAATAACCCACCTAGCATGGTGCCCTAGTTGATACATGAGTTGTTCTAGCATACAAAACAGAATTTCATTTGGAGGTTTAGAGTTTGGCACATACAAATTTACTTGGAACGGCAGGTAAATACCGCATATAGGAAGGTATAGTGGACTCATGTGGAATAACTTTGGGGTTTATGGAAGTGGATGCACAAGCAGTATTCCCGCTTAGTACAGGTGAAGGCTGGAAAGAGATTAGGAAGCGACCAGCTAGAGAGCAACAACGGTCATGAAGATGTATTAAAATTAATCAACAATGAATGCAAGTATGAGTAGGATATAAATCACCATGAAAATAAAGATCGTGGAGGCTATGTTGATTTTGTTTCAACTACATGCGTGAACATGTGCCAAGTCAGACCACTTGAATCGTTCAAAGGAGGATACCAACCCATCATACTACATCACAACCATTTTAATATCATGTTGGCACACAAGATAGACCATTATAAACTCTCAGCTAATTAAGCATGGCATAAGCAGCTATGATCTCTAATTTTCATTGCAAGCATGTTTCATTCATAACAAGATGAATCAGGCACGATGAACTATCATATTTACAAAAACAAGAGAGGTCGAGTTCATACCTGCTTTTCTCATCTCAATTAGCTCATCATATATCATCCTTATTTCCTTTCACTCGCATGACCGAACGGTGTGGATAATAATAATAGTGCACGTGCATTGGACTAAGCTGGAATCCGCGAGCATTTAATACAAGAAAGACGACAAGGTAATATGGCTCAAGGTTAAATCAAAAATAAAGCATATGAGAGCCACTAAGCATTTTCATTCATGCTCTTCTACTCTTAACCCCCAAAGAAAAGAAAAGAAACTATTTACACGGGAAAGCCCCCAACAAGCAAAAGAAGAACGGGAAATCTTTTTGGGTTTTCTTTTAATTACTACTACTAGAAAAGAAAGTAAACTAGGTAGAAGCTACAACTAATATTTTTTGTTTTTCTTAAGGTTTTTCTAACAAACAAGAAAAAGACTAAGAAAAAGAAATGAAATTAAACATGGATGGTACAATGAAAGAGTGTGAGCACCGACAACTAGAATAAGTGTGAACATGAATGTAAAGTCGGTGAGAAACACGTACTCCCCCAAGCTTAGGCTTTTGGCCTAAGTTGGTCTATGGCCAGTATTGGCCTAACGGATAACCAAAGTCGTAGTTGGGGTTGTACTGAGATGCAGCAGCTACTGCATGCTGAGATGCAGCTCGAAGGCGGGCTGCTTCTGTCATATTATAATATGCATTTGCCTCTCCATAGTTATGGTGTATCTCCCTTTTGCCTGAAAGTCAAACAACGTAGGGGCAGAAAGAACAATAGGGATGGCATGCTGCCTGTGAAAGATTAGTCGATATTTGAGGGATTGATCATCCCTCTCTATAAACCGGTGACTAGTCATAGCATGGCAATCCAAATGAGCAGGTGGTAAAGGTTCATCATTCTCGTGCACAGGTACACCAAGACGGTGGGCTATGCGAGTGGCATAAATCCCACCAAATAAATCTCCATTCATACCATTATGGTGTAGCCTACGTGCAACAATGGCTCCTAAGTTATATTGTCTATCAGCTAGTACAACACTCCTGAGAACACTAAGATCTGGGACACACATGTGACAAGCTTCATCTTTACCATTTATGCATCTACCAATAAAGAGAGCAAAGTAATGAATAGCAGGAAAATGAATGCTCCCTATGGTAGCCTGTGTGATTTCTCCAGATTCCCCCACTGTGATACTAGCAAGGAAATCTCTAAATTCATATTTGCGAGGATCACCCATACTGCCCCACCGTGGGAGCTTACAAGCATCATTAAAATCCGCTAAGTCCATGGTATAAGATTTATCATACAGGTCAAATAAGACAGTGTGAGAATTACGTGAAGATGAAAATTTAAATCTTCTCACAAAGCTATCAGTTAAGCCACGGTATTGAGGGCACTTATCTTGTATGAAGCCCCCCAGGTCAGCGTTACGCACATATGCGTAAAATTCATCCTTGATGCCGACCTGATCCATAAAGTCATCTAACGGCCATTCACAAGGCCGCACGTCAGCATCCCTCGGTAGTTCATCGTCCAGCTCGCGGAATGCGAGCCTCGGTTCTAGCTTCCTTGAAGAACCACCTTGGAAGTTTTTCCTATGCATTTTTCTGAAATTTTTAGTAACTCAGAATAAAAGTTAACCAAACTCAACAAGATTGATAGCAACAACTCTTACTAGTGCCTAGAGACTATATCATGCATTAGAACTACTTGGGACCAAGAAAATTTGACATGCAAGCTCAAGAACAAGGTCACCACAGGAGCAAAAATTTGCAATACATAAAGCACTAGAACAAAAACTAATTGGACCAATGGAGGAGTCACATACCAAGAAACAATCTCCCCAAACAGTTTGGTGAATGGTGCTTTGAGCAAGGAGATTGAAAATGGCAGCAAGATGAGCTAGAACTCGGGTTTGAGCTGGTTGGTGATTCTTTTTGGGAAGAAGAAGAACAGTATGGGTACAGGAATAAGTGGAGGGAGCCCACGTGGGGATCACGAGGCAGGGGGCACGCCCTGGACCCTCGTGGCCAGGTGCTGGCTCCCCTCGATGTGTGTTCTGTGCCATATTTTCTCAAATATTCCAGAAAAAATCATATTTCATTTTCAGGGCATTTGGAGAACTTTTATTTTCGGGGTATTTTTTTATTGCACGGATAAGTCTAGAAACAGACAGAAAATACTATTTTTTTATTTATCCTAATTAACAGAAAGTAAAAGGGGGATGGAGAAGGTTGTGCTATCTAGATTCACCCATCTCATGCTCCTCAAAAGGAATCCATTAACAAGGTTGATCAGGTCTTGTTAATAAACTCTTTCCGAATAACATGAAACCGGAGAATTTTCGAATAGCACTAGGTTACCTCAATGGAGATATGTATGTCCCCAACAATAAAAATATCATATGTCTTCTTGATAGTAGGAAGAGGAAATTCAAAACCTCCAATAGTAATAGTTGAAATATTTCCAATATAATTGATACTGTGGACTTGAGGTTGTTTCCTTGGAAAGTGTACCGTATGCTCATTACCATTGACATGAAAATTGACATTGCCCCTGCAGCCCCTGCAGTATTCAAAACGGGTCGTCCTCGGGAATAACAGCCCCTGCAGTATTCAAAACGGGTCGAGCAAGCATAATAGACATACTATCGTCCTCGGGAATATCAAGTATAACAAAGTCCGTTAGAATAGTAACATTTGCAACCATAACAGGCACATCCTCACAAATACCAACAGGTATAGCAGTTGATTTATTAGCCATTTGCAAAGATATTTCAGTAGGCGTCAACATACTCAAGTCAAGTCTACGATATAAAGAGAGAGGCATAACACTAACACCGGCTCCAAGATCACATAAAGCAGTTTAACATAGAGCAAGGTATAGTGGGTACTCTTGGATCTCGTAGTTTCTTAGGTATTCCACCTTTAAAAGTGTAGTTGGCAAGCATGGTGGAAATTTCTATTTCAGGTATCTTTCTTTTGTTGGTAATAATATCTTTCATATACTTAGCATAAGGATTTGTTTTAAGCACATCAGTCAAATGCATACGCAAAAAGATAGGTCTAATCATTTCAGCAAAGCGCTCAAAATCCTCATCATCCTTTTTCTTGGATGGTTTCGGAGGAAAAGGCATGGGTTTCTGAACCCATGGTTCTCTTTCCCTACCGTGCTTCCTAGCAACAAAGTCTCTCTTATCGTAACGTTGATTCTTTGATTGTGGATTATCAAGATCAACAGCAGGTTCAATCTCTACATCATTATCATTTCTAGGTTGAGCATCATCATGAACATCATTATTAATATTATCACTAGGTTCATGTTCATTACCAGATTGTGTCTCAGTATCAGAAACAGATATATCATTGGGATTCTCAGGTGTGTCAGCTACAGGTTCATTAGAAGCATGCAAAGTCCTATCATTTTTCTTTTTATTTTTCTTAGAAGAAGTAGGTGCATCTAAATTAGCTCTTTGAGAACCTTGCTCAATTATCTTAGGGATGCCCTCGGGATACAAAGGTTCCTGAGTTATCTTACCACCTCTAGTAGCAACTCTAACATCATAGTCATTATTCTTACTATTTAATTCATTGAGCAAATCATTTTGAGCTTTAAGTACTTGTTCTACTTGAGTGGTAACCATGGAAGCATGTATACTAACGAGTTTCAGCTCACCTTTAGCTCTAGACAGATAATCACTCAAGCGTTCAATCATATAAGCATTGTGTTGTAATTGTCTACCAACATAAGCATTGAAGTTTTCTTGTTTCACAATGAAATTATCAAACTCATCTAGGCATTAGCTAGCAGACTTATAACAAGGAATATCACCTTCATCAAATCTATAAAGAGAATTTACCTTTACTACCTGTGTCGGGTTATCAAGACCATGTATTTCTTCAATAGGTGGCAAATTCTTAACATCTTCAGCTTTAATACCTTTTTCTTTCATAGATTCCTTTGCCTCTTGCATATCTTCAGGACTGAGAAATAGAACACCTATTTTCTTCGGAGTTGGGTTAGGGGCTGGTTCAGGAAGTGTCCAATTATTTTCATTGGCCAGCATATTATTCAATAGTAATTCAGCTTGATCAACTGTTCTTTCCCTGAAAACACAACCAACACAACTATCCAGGTGGTCTCTGGAAGCATCGGTTAGTCCATTATAAAAGACATCAAGTATATCATTCATCTCAAGAGGATGATCAGGCAAAGCATTAAGTAATTGGAGAAGCCTCCCCAAGCTTGTGGGAGACTCTCTTCTTCAATTTGCACAAAGTTATATATTTCCCATAAGGCAGCTTGTTTCTTATGAGCGGGAAAATATTTAGCAGAGAAGTAATACATCATATCCTGGGGACTACGCACACAACCAGGATCAAGAGAATTAAACCAAGTGTTAGCATCACCCTTTAACAAGAACGGAAATAGCTTAAGGTATAGTAATAAAAAATCTTTTCATCGTTGGTAAACAGGGTGGCTATATCATTCAACTTAGTAAGATGTGCCACAACAGTTTTAGATTCATAGCCATGGAAAGGATCAGATTCAACCAAAGTAATTAACTCAGTATCAACAGAGAATTCATAATCCTTATCAGTAACACAGATAGATGAAGCAGCAAAAGCAGGGCCATGTTTCATTCTAGCATTCAAGGACTTTTCTTTCAACTTGGCTAATTATTTCTTAAGATCATATCTATCATTGCAAGCAAGAAAGTCTCTAGCAGTTTCTTCATCCATAACATAACCCTCAGGAACAACAGGCAATTCATATCTATTGGGAGAAGTTTCAGCATCATTTTCATAAATATCATCAGTTTCAATATTCGCATTCTCCCCAACCTTAGCAATTTGTTCATCTAGAAATTCACCTAGTGGCACAGTATTATCAAGCATAGAAGTAGTTTCATCATACATAGCAGAAGTGGCATCATCAAGAACATACGACATATCAGATTCAATAGCATGAGTCCATGTCGCAAATTTACCCATAACAGAAGGAGAATCAATTGCAGAGCTAGATGGCAGTTCCTTACCTCCCCTCGTAGTTGAGGGTAAGATCTTGGTTTTTGAGTCCTTCAAGTTCTTCATAGTGATCAACAGATATAAATACCAAGTGACTTAAAGAATAGAGCTTTGCTCCCCGGCAACGGCGCCAGAAAATAGTGTTGATAACCCACAAGTGTAGGGGATCGCAACAGTTTTCGAGGGTAGAGTATTCAACCCAAATTTATTGATTCGACACAAGGGGGGCAAAGAATATTATTAAGTATTAGCAGCTGAGTTGTCAATTCAACCACACCTGGAAACTTAGTATCTGCAGCAAGGTAGTTTAGTAGCAAAGTAATATGATAGTGGCGGTAGCAGCAATAAAAGTAACGATAGTGTTTTTGTAGTTTTTGTAATAGTAGCAACGGAAAAGTAGATAAGCAACAAGCAATATATGAAAAGCTCGTAGGCATTGGATCAGTGATGGAAATTATGTCGGATGCAATTCATCATGTAGAAGTTATAACCTAGGGTGACACAGAACTAGCTACAGTTCATCAATGCAATGTAGGCATGTATTCCGAATATAGTCATACCTGCTTATGGAAAAGAACTTGCATGACATCTTTTGTCCTATAGTGAATACACGAACTCCTCAAACTATGGTCATCACCGGGAGTGGTCCCGATTATTGTCACTTCGGGGTTGCCGGATCATAACACATAGTAGGTGACTATAGACTTGCAAGATAGGATCAAGAACACACATATATTCATGAAAACATAATAGGTTCAGATCTGAAATCATGGCATTCGGGCCCTAGTGACAAGCATTAAGCATAGCAAAGTCATGGCAACATCAATCTCAGAACATAGTGGATACTAGGGATCAAACCCTAACAAAACTAACTCGATTACATGATAGATCCCATCCGACCCATCACCGTCCAGCAAGCCTACGATGTAATTACTCACGCACGGCGGTGACCATCATGGAATTGGTGATGGAGGAAGGTTGATGATGACGATGGCGATGATCTCCACTCTCCAGAGCCCCGAACGGACTCCAGATCAGCCCTCATGAGAGAGATTAGGGCTTGGTGGCGGCTCCGTCTCATAAAATGCGATAATTCTTTCTCCTTGATTTTTTTCTCCCCGAAAGTGAATATATAGGATCTGGGGATACGTCGGTGGAGCACAAGGGGGCCCGCGAGGCAGGGGGCGCCCCCACCCTCGTGGACAGGGCGTGGCCCCCCTAGTCTGGATCTTCTTGCAGGTATTTTTTATATTTTCCAAAATAATTCTCTGTGGATTTTCAGGTCATTCCGAGAACTTTTTATTTTTGCGTAAAAACTACACCATGGCAATTCTGCTGAAAACAGCGTCAGTGCGGGTTATTTCCATTCAAATCATGCAAGTTAGAGTCCAAAACAAGGGCAAAAGGGTTTGGAAAAGTAGATATGTTGGAGACATATCACTTGCGCCGCCCCCGACCACCGTTGGAGCGTTCGGAAACCAAGAGGAGGCCAAGGGTCAAGGGGGACGCTAGCGGCGCCCTCGGCAACCACGGGCCCTTTATCGAGGGGAAGAGCTCGCCAATGCTTCCCCCGGCAGAGGGCCTACCTCCATACGGTGCCTTGCTCCACGTGGCATGGGGGAAGCCGTGGCTCCAGGCCCTCCACGCGCAGCCCCCAGCAATCTGCTTCGGCCGGGGGTGGAACCGCTACCCTTGGGTCTCCGACCATTATCGCGGTCTAGTCCACCTGCAGCCCACTGTTAGTGCACGCATGCTGCTGTGATACCTGCTGCACCCTGTTGTCGTTGCTGAAGGGGTCGGCAGAGCCTCCAGGTGACTCATGGTAATCTCCTGCTTCAAGCGTTCCGTCGTTCCATCCCAGCCCGAGGAAGGGATTGGGGCCCTCCCCGAATGCGTACTCCAGGTTCACCATGCGGGGCACATATGCATCATCGGTTGCCCCACCGAGGCCACCACTTGAGTGCCCCACACCTTGAGCTTCCAGCCACGGCACTTGGCCCTGGCGGCTGCTGGGTTGTACTCCGGCGCACCCTTGCAAGAGGCCGCCAGTGCTTGCCCCTGCCTATGACGAAGTCGTAGCGGTAGGACAGGTGGTGCTAGCGCCGATGTTGGTGTTGTCAGGCCCCACATCGTCCCAGGGGCGCGCAAGCTTGTCGGGACCTCGCGTGCGCCTCAGCCACAACCTGAGGCGTGGGCAAGGAGCAGAAAGGTGATGCGCCCCTACTGGCGCAATCTAGCAATTCGGCGACGCGTTCCAGCAGCACGTCACGGCTGCCCTCGGCCAGCCTGCACCGTAAAAGTTCTCACGACAGGATGAGCGCGGCCCGCATGTTTGCTTGCTCCCGTCGGGTGTGCGGTGCTGTTGTCGCGGCGTAGTTTGAAGATCGTGCGGCGGAGCGCGCGCGCCGTGATGCGAGGGCGGAAGTTGCAGGTCCGCACTGCCCGCGGCCGGCGGCGTTAGGCGGTGTGCGGGCCGCCTGAAGCACAGAGTTGAGGTCTTCTTTAGCGGACGGCGCCGCCCGCGCGGACCAGGCTCCCAATGGTCAGCATGAGCCCCCTGATCGTCGGCCATCGGGACAGTGCAGCAGTGACGAGCCGAACGACGGAAGAGGGGATTCGGCGCACCCCTACCTGGTGCGCCAAATGTCGGATTCATGGGTTCCGGCAAACCCTTGAGGTTCGAACACTGGGGTGTGCATGAAGATCTCTCCTTCCCGCCCTAGTTCACTCTTGCATCGATTCCTAGGCCTAGCTCGTCGAACCCAAAGAAAAAGAGACACAAGGATTTATACTGGTTCGGGCCACCGTTGTGGTGTAATACCCTAATCCAGTGTGGTGTGGTGGATTGCCTTGTAGGCGGGGGATGAACAAGTACATGGGAAGAACAACCTCCTGAGGAGAGGTGTTCTTGGGCTTGGTGAGCTAGTGGGTGTAAGGGTGGTCTGAATGATCCCCTGTCTATGGTTGGGTCAGCTCAAGATGAGATGCCCATCTATGGTGGTGGCTAGTCCTATTTATAGTGGCCTGGGTCCTCTTACCAAATATTGAGAAGGAAGGGATGCCACAACAGCCAAGTTTGAAGGGGGACAGCTAGTACAAGCTATCCTGACAAAAGGTGGTCTTCGCCTGCCAAATTCTCTGGTGGTGACGTCGTCGTGGGCTCCATCGTGACCTTCGTCTTGCTGTCGTTATGGTCTTGGTCTTGTTGCATCGATATGGAAACCTTTGCCTGACGCCTCAGGACTCCTCACTTGCGCTTGCCCCTTTAGCACCAAAGAGTAAACTGGCTTCCTGCGCCCGCTGGTGCCCGCTTGGCCTTGGTCTTCATGGCTCACGTCACGCGAACCTCACGAGGTGTCCCTTGCCTTGATATCTCTGCTCCTCGGGAGCCAGCCTAGTAAGGCCGCCCCAAGGGAGGTCTTGCGTCGTCCGCCTCGTGAGGCTTGGCCCCTCGCGAGGGTCTTGAGTGGTTTGCTGATGAAGATGGGCCGTACCAGGCCGCTGAACGAGCCACGCTGTGTCCCGCGGGCAGGCTAGTCTGAATAGCCCCGTCCCCAGAACGCCGACAATGTTCTGCGACGCTGGCTTGGGGTTCACAGCTTCCAAGTCAGACCTCATCAATGGTGACCACGAGGAGGGCAGCCTCTCCTGCTCTTCGAAGGGTAAAGAGCCCATCTGCTCTTCCAAGGGGAAAGTGCATGTCTGCGACATCAGGGAGGGCACCCTACATCTTTGCTCTTCCAAGGGGAAGGAGCGCATCCGCGACAACATGGAGGGCATCCAGGGTCCGTGCTCCTCCCATGGGAACAATCCCATCACGACAAGTGAGGAAACCCATGATTTGTTTTGCCGTGCCTCTTCACAGGGGGAAACCCATGATTTATTTTGTCGAATCCCTTTTGTAGTGTAGTGAGAATATGTCCAGTTTTAATTGTTATATCTGGTTGTTTGCAGTATGCCTGGTTTATTTCAGTTGTTCACAATGTGATACTCCATGTATGCAATTATTTACCGTGCAATACATTTCATCAATCCAGTTTTAAACATACCGATAGGGATGCATATATTTGCTTGCTATTAAGCCTTATATAGCTAGCATATGCCTCTTTTAAAGTTTTTTTATTGTTCAGTTGTTTGTAGTTAGCATATGTCTAGTTTCAAATGCTATCTTTGGTTGTTCGTAGTATGCCTTGTTTATTCCAGTTATTCACAACGTGATGTTCTATATGTGCAAGTATGAACTGTGCAGTTCAATTTCATCAGTACCAGTTTCAACAATACCACTATGAATGACTACATTTGGTTGTTGCATATTGTAGTTAACACGCCTTTCCATTTTTATTTAACAATAACCAGTGTACTTAGACCGACACAATACCAGTTTGAATGACTATGTTTGCTTGTTGTTAAATGTTAGGCCTGTTGCAGTTAACACACCTTTCCACTTGTTTTGCTTTACTAGCATGCTTAAACCTTCACACTGAAGCTATCTTTTGGAGATTATTTTGTCTACCATGGATAATTTTGGTTGATGTTTAGCCTATTGTGCTTAACATGCTTCTCAATGTACCTACACAGGACAATATTGGGAATGATTGTTGTTTTCCATCGAGGTTAGTTTCATCCAATGGCTTATATATGCTCACTGTTCAGGATATCGGTACCTGGTACCAAATAGGCAGGGGGCTGATAAGGGACTAATCGGTGAATCGGACTTTTAACTGAATATATCTGCAACCCATTTATCTTTGGGTTAACTAGGGCCATATGTAATATATCTGAGTCTACATAGCAACGTGCACTGTACTTAATGTCTAAATATACAATCCTAGGCTACATAGCAACAAGGAAGAGTGTTACATTAATGTTCTGATGATGTCTAGATATACGTAGAAGAGCAGTAGCAGCAGCAACAACAACACCAACACATCCCTGTTTGGATACTCAACTTAGCTAGAGCTTAGAGTTAGTTTCTAGGTCATGACTAACCCTGAACTAACTCCATCCAAAGAGTTGTTCTGATGTTAGTGTTAGATTGACAATAAATGCACTAGGAGAACTAGCTGCAATTAGCACCTCTTGGGTTGGATAGTTTTTTTGGGTGGGTTATAGGCACAACTAGCTCAAACTAGCCCTCGTGTTTAGATATACTTTAGGGCTATTTGAGCCCGAACTAGCAAAAACTAACTATGACCCATGGATACAACAGCAGTTAATCAGCCAATACTTGGTAAGAATGCAATAATCTCCTTCCAGCCCATAATATAAGATGTTAATTCATCTAATATGTGAGTATATTGGATGTTATAAGATATTATAAAAGTGTGTTGTACTGCAACATTGTGCAATTGCTGTTTAGCTTCTAATATTAACTTGGTGCTTTTAGGTACATATGTCATTGGTAAGATCCGCGCTTCGACCCTTTTTGCATATGGGGCAATGAGATTTTGATGAACCAGCATAAAGTGAGGAAGCTGATAAAGATTGTTAGTAAAATGGGTCCAAAGATGGCAATTAAACTATTTGTTTACACTTTACCCAAGACAACAACGAACTGCAGGATGGTAAGCAAGAACTCTACAGCCTTCTTTTTACTGCCCATAATGAGTTGTGTTAGATGTCAATGTCTGAATATTTTTTCCTTTGCAGTGGTTGCCAAAGCAGTTTACTCAACATTACCTCTCAAACTACATGATTGGTGGCCATGCAAAGGTTAAAGTATTTCTACCAGAACACGATGATTATCTAGATGTTTTCATGAAGACTGTGAAGTATGGGCGGTCGGCCATCACAAGGGGTTGGACAAGAGTAGTGCATGCCTTCTACATGGAGAAGGGCACAATATGGGCATTTTGCTTCACCTAGTTCAGCAACCAGAATGTATTTCACCTCTTTATTTATCGTCTTTAATAGTACAAGTATGCAACTGTGGTTCATCATTCTTTATTTGGTTCTTATGTAATTCTTGAACACATGTACCTATGAATCAAATAATGCATTGGTTGTTTGAAATTGATGGATATGAATAAATCTATAGCATACATTCCAATTCAAATTCAAATTCGGTACAATTTCAAATAACAACAATTAAATTACGGTGAAATTACGCTCTCCGGGTTGTTACGGCACACACAGTTGGTAAAACACAAACGTTTGCGATATACACCATAATCCGAGACGGTTCACAAAGAGGAAACGTGTGCAAGCATGCATACAGTTGCCGTTTGCAAAGCGTGTGCGATGTCAGACAATATCACAAACGGTGCGGCCAAACTAAACGTTTGTGATACTTGCCTTATCGTACACGATTCGCAACCATGAACTTTTTCTGATGAAGTATGCATCCTAAATGTTGCACCACAGTATAGCGTGTGTGATAGTTGTCGTGTACGACGATGTTACGACGGTCCGACGTTCTGTAATCCTATCCGACACTTGTATGACAATTAGCTAATTTTATTAATTAGTTATCGCATACGGTTTGTGTGTGTGATTGTATGCTTATCATACATGTTCAATAATACTAAACCGTTTGTGATGGGTCGCGCATCGTAAACGTAGCACCACAGAATACTGACTGCAATGGAAATGCGAGCACAAACGAGAAGGAGTACTGTATATGCATCTTGGTCCCTATCCCCGACGGTTTCTGGGTCGTGTGGGAAGGACCCCCCTATTGCCGTCACTCACTTCACGATGGTTCCGAACACCGTCGCGGAAAGGGGTTAAAAACTGATTGTATAGCACCGACGCCTACCACTGCCTTGTCGCCACCTCGTGGCTCTTTTGACTTGGTTTTCAAGTCTCCGGGGTGTCTTCCGGTCCAAGAAAAATCATCGTCAAGTTTCATTCCGTTTGGACTCCTTTTGATATTCCTTTTCTTCGAAACTAAAAAACAAGGAAAAACATAAACTAGCACTGGGCTCTAGGTTAATAAGTTAGTCCCAAAAATAATATTAAATAGCATATTAATGCATATAAAACATCCAAAACAGATAATATAATAGCGTGGAGCAATCAAAAACTATAGATATGTTGGAGACGTATCAAGCATCCCCAAGCTTAATTCATTCTCGTCCTCGAGTAGGTAAATGATAAAATCAGAATTTTTGATGTGGAATGCTATCTAACATATTTATCAATGCAATTCTTCTTTATTGTGGCATGAATGTTTAGACCCATAAGACTCAAATAATTTTTTATCAATATTGAAACAGTAATACTTCAAGCATACTAAAAAGCAATCTACGAAGCTTCAAGAAATAACATGGCTAAAGAAAGTTATCCCTACAAAATCATATAGTATTTTATGCTCCATCTTCTTAACACAAAGTACAAATCTTACCCATCCCGGCTTCAGCCAAGAATTTGTTTTCATACTTTACTTTCTTAAACTTTTTCAACTCTTCACGTAATACATGAGCATGAGCCATGGACATAGCACTATGGGTGGAATAGAAGGTGGTAGTAGGAAAAAGGAGAGAGAAAGTCTCTCATCAACTAGGCAAATCAACGGACTATGGATATGTCCATCAATAGATTTCAATGTGAGTGACTAGGGATTGCCATGTAACGGATGCACTAGAGCTATACGTGTATGAAAGCTAAAAAAACTAAGTGGGTGTGCATCCAACTTGCTTGCTCATGAAGACCTAGGGCATTTGAGGAAGCCCATCGTTGGAATATACAAGAAAAGTTCTATAACGAAAAATTCCCACTAGTATATGAAAGTGATAACATAGGAGACTCTCTATCATGAAGATCATGGTGCTATTCTGAAGCACAAGTGTGGAAATAGATAATAGCATTGTCCCTTATCTCCTTTTCTCTCTTTTTTTTATTTTTATTTTTTTGGGCTCTTTGGCCTCGTCTTTTTTGTGGGCTTCTTTGGCCTCTTTTATTTATAAACTCACATGGGACATTGCTCTAATAATGATGATCATCACACTTTTATTTACATACAACTCGATATTACAACGTGATACTAGAACAAAATATGACTCTATATGAATGCCTTCGGCGGTGTACCAGGATGTGCAATGATCAAGAGTGACATGTATAAAAAATATGAACGATGGTTTGCCACAAATACTACGCCAACTACATGATCATGTATAGCAATATGACAATGATGGTGCATGTCATAATAAATGGAACGATGGAGTTACATGGCAATATATCTCATAATGGCTATGTAAGTGCCATAATAGGTAGGTATGGTGGCTGTTTTGAGGGAGGGTATACGGTGGTTTGATGCACCGGCGAAAGTTGCGCGGCACTAGAGTGGCTAGCAAGGTGGAAGGGTCAGAGTGCGTATAATCCATGGACTCAACATTAGTCATAAAGAACTCACATGCTTATTGCGAAAAATCTATAAGCCCTCGAAGCAAAATACTATGACGCATGCTCCGAGGGGGAAGGTTGGTAGGAGTTAACCATCGCGTGCCCCCGACCTCCACGCAAAGATAAACAATCAAGATACAATGCGCTCCAATTTGGTTACATAGTTAGGAGACCATACGTGCATGCTACGGGAATCACAAACCTTAACACAATTATTTCTTCAACCTCACAAAATACCACTAGCATGACTCTAATAACCATCTTAACATCTCAAAACAACTATAAGGAATCCAACTTTTCATAGTATTCAATGCTCTATATATGAAAGTTTTTATTATATCTCCTTTGGATGCCATCATATTAGGACTAAATTCATAACCCAAGCAAATTACCATGCTGTTCTTTAAGACTCTCAAAATAATATAAGTGAAGCAAGAGACTTCAACAATTTCTATAAAATAAAACCACCACTGTGCTCTAAAAATATATAAGTGAAGCACTAGAGAAAAATTGCCTAGCTCAAAATATATAAGGGAAGCACATAGAGTATTCTAAGAAATCATGATTGAAGCGTGTCCCTCTCCAAAGGTGTGTACAACAAGGATGATTGTGACAAAATAAAAAGCAAAGACTCATATCATACACGACGCTCCAAGCAAAACACATATCATGTAGTGAATAAAAATATAGCGTCAAGTAAAGTTACCGATGGATGAAGACGAAATAGGGGATGCCTTCCCGGGGCATCCCCAAGCTTAGGCTCTTAGTCGTCCTTGAATTTAACCTTGGGGTGCCTTCGGCATGCCCAAGCTTAGGCTCTTGCCACTCTTTATTCCATAGTCCATCAAATCCTTACCCAAAACATGAAAACTTCACAACACAAAACTCAACAGAAATCTCATGAGCTCCGTTAGTAAAACAAAGCAAATAACCACTCAAGGTACTATTGTGATCTTATTATAATTTTATATTGGTGTAATATCTACTGTATTCCAACATTTCCATGGTTCATACCCCTCGATACTAGCCATAGATGCATCAAAATAAGCAAACAACACATAGAAAACATAATCTATCAAAAACAGAACAGTCTGTAGCAATATGAAAACTTAGCAAACTTCTGGAACTCTAAAAATTCTGAAAAATTAGGAAGGAATATGTATATAAATTTTGTGTAAAAATTTCATAAGGTTTTCACGTTCGAGTGAATTATTTAATTTTCTGCACTGGGCGCAAAAGTTTCTGTTTTTCAGCAAAATCAAATCAACAATCGCCGTAAGCCATCCCAAAGGTCTTACTTGGCTCAAACACTAACTAAAACACCAAAACACAATTACTATAGAACTAATAATGTCTATTTTAACAAAAAAATAAAATAAAAATATTGGGTTGTCTCCTAACAAGCACTTTTCTATAAAGCCTTTTAGCTAGGCGTGGATAATTTTAATGATGCTCACATGAAAGACAAGGCTTGAAGCACAAAAAGATCATCATATAGCATGTGAAAATCACATCTAAGTCTAACATACTTCCTATGCATATGCATTTTATAGGAAAACAAATTAGCAAGACAAGCATGATCTAGCATATGCAAGGAAGAAGAAAGAGCCAATAGCAATCTCAACATAACGAGAGGTAATTTAGTAACATGAAAATTCCTACAACCATATTTTCCTCTCTCATAATAATTACATGTAGGATCATAAGCAAATTCAACAATATAGCTATCGCATAAAAATTCTCTACACGATCCACATGCATGCAAAGTTGACGCTCTTTCAAAATGGTGGGATTAACATAGAACAAAGTCATTACTTATCGAACCCCCCCTTTATCAAAAATTTCATAAGATTGATTAATCTCCAAAGTAGTGGGATCAAAAGTAGACATACTTTCAAACTCCCTTTCAATATTATTGCAAACATTATTATCAATCTTATATTCATCATGGGGCATAAATAAATTTTCAAGATTATAAGAAGAATCACCCCAATAATGATCATTGCAACAAGTAGTAGACATAGCAAGATTAGCATCCCCAAGCTTAGGTTTTTGCATATCATTAACACACTTGACATTCGTAGAATTTATAATAACATCATTGTAATCATGCTTTTGATTCAAGGAACTATCAAGTATGGGTGCAATAGCAATAACTCATGTTTAACATAAGGAACTATAGCAAATTCATCTCCATAAAAATTGGCATCCTGGCCATAAGAATAGCAAGCATCATGTTCATCAAGGGAAGATATCTCAATCAAAACAGCGGAATCATAATTATCTATAGATTCATGTATATCATTATTTTCTTCCAAAACAACGGTCATTCTCTCAATAAATTCTTTGACATAGGCATTGTGAGTGTAGTTTTCATAGCAATATTTAAGTATGTCAAAATTTTCAGATTTGTCGAGAGTAATATCATACTTTTAAATCAAAGAAGCAACTTCATAAGCACCCTTAAAAGCAACAAATATTTCAATTCGTTTGATATCATAGTAACTATAAACACCCTTTTAATAAGAAGATAAGATTTCATTATCATTAAACTCACATAGGTAGGGAAGGTGTTTTTTAGGGTTCTTAGAGCGACAAGTAAAATCAAACAGTTCACAAAGATTCCAAGCATAACGAAGCAAAATATTTATTTGATTCCATAAGAGTCTTGCTTTTTCAGACAAACGGTGACGCACAAAATGAGCATGCTCATCTAAAGATTTTCCCTCAACTAAACTAGTTGGGGTTTCAGCACGAGCACATATGGATCTAAGATGATCCAAGTAGAAAACTTTAAGTGGATCCATAAACTTTGTTTCTGATTTTCAATAAATACACAATTATTCCAAGCAAACGAGCAAACATATGGATACTTAAGTTGTGTTGTTATTTTCCTAGTGGTGTTGTGTGAGTCGAACACTCAACACTTCGCCTTATTAAGGACCTAGGGGAATACATTGTGTACAAAGAATGCTTACGGTGGGTTGCCGGAGTGACAGAAACCTGAACCCCAGTTCGCACGCTTTTGCACAAGGGAACACTGGATCATCGATCGTATTGCTATGGTTAGGCTTTTGCCTTAAATACTATCTTGTATTTGCGGATGCTTGCAAGGTGTTTAATCATAAGAGTGCACTCATCTCAGTCTAGAGTGTGTACTAGCATAGATCCACCCACTCAACACTTATCAACACATCACATAGTACCGATACGGAATATGGCGAAAGCACATGACTACCTCTCCCGTGTGTCCTCAAGAACACTTTAGCCTTTATAAGTTCAGTTGCTAGGCCTTTCCTTTGCTCAGAAAGGATTGGGCCACTTGTTACTCTCAAGTGCCTTTTACTTTGCTCGATTTTACTTTCTTGTTGCTTATATCAAGAAAACCCCTAAAAAGTTATCTTTCAGTGCTTGCAGTTATTCCTTGCTCAGAATCACTTATCAATACCTTCTGCTCCTCGTTGGGTTCGACACTCTTACTTATCGAAAACGCTGCAACAGGTCCCTTACGGTTGTGGGTCATCAAGTACCGTTTTCTGGCGCCGTTGCCGGGGAGTGTAGCGCTATTGGTAAGTGAAGCTGGTAAGGAAGTTTTTATATTTCTGTTTTCATTTTACTGTTGCTGCTCTTTGTCCTTATGGACAACCTTGCTATTGGATCGTTGCTTGAGGGAAGACGCCCTACATCTGTGGTGGTTGCTCCTCCCCCTACTGAAATTGTGCCCTATAAAATAGCAACTGGTATTATCGATTATGTTTTGTCTAATCGTTATGCAGGAGACAGACATCCCGGTGAACACTTGCTATATCTATCACAACTATGTTCATTATTTAAGCTTGCAGGTGTATCAATGGAGTTTGTCATGAGGAAATTGTTCTCCGTATCGCTTATAGATAAAGCTTCAGATTGGTATAAGCTTCTTGATAACTCACACTTGCTTGATTGGCAAGAGCTTATGTCTCTCCTTTATACCAAGTTTTATCCTCTTCATGAAATTCATCGAGACTGGAACTATATCTATAACTTTAGGTCTCGTGACGGAGAAAGCATTGCTCAAGCTTGGGGGAGATTGAAGTCCCTAATGCTCAAATGTCCTATTCATGAGCTCCCCAAGAAAATTATACTTACAAATTTTTATGACAGGCTTTCTCGTCAGGATAAGGAGATGCTGGATGCCTCCTCTAGTGGGGTATTTCAGACAAAGAGCATTGAAGAAAGGTGGGATCTCATTGAAAGGATCCAGAGGAATACCGAAGATTGGGAAATCAATAAAGGTATTGAATCTGCTACAAATTATGAGCATGATTATATTGAGAGTTATGTGAAAACTGATTACTTCAATACCTTTTGCTCTAAGATTGGTCTTGATTCCCATCTAATGATTGATTTCTATAAGGATTTTGCCTCTCGCGTTGATTCTTTTAAGAAGAAGAGAGATCAGCATCATGAACCTTTCAAAGAGTTACCTGTTGATATTCATGTTGTTGACCCTATTTTGCCTGCACTTATATATGAAAAGCCTCCTTTTCCCGCAAGGATAAGGGAGCACTCTCTTGTGACAGGCATAATAAATAAAAGTGACAGAAGAATTGATGAGCCTGAGGACCAGATCAAGGTCGATCCTCAAGTTGCATTGGTTAAAGACCTTGTTACTGATGATGTTTTGGATTCCAATGTAAATTTTTGTGCTGTCTCCACTAACCTTGTCACAGCCAAGAATAAAGGCCCAATTTCAGGTACTCCAGTAGTATCTGTTAAAATAGGAGATCACAATTATTATGGGCTATGCGATTTGGGATCGAGTGCTAGTGATATCCCCTATTCACTTTATCAAGAGATCATCGGTGAGATTTCACCTTGTGAACTTGAAGAAGTTGATGTTACCATTCATCTTGCAAACAGAGCAACTATCTCTCCTATCAGAATTGTGAGAGACATTGAAGTCCTATGTGGAAAGGTAAAATACCCTACCGACTTTCTAGTACTTGGTTCAGTGAGGGACAATTTTTGTCCTATTATTTATGGTAGACCTTTTCTCAGAACTTGTGGAGCTATAATAGATTGCAAGAAAGGTAAAGTTTCTGTTGAATTCAATGGTGAGCCATATGAATTTAACTTTTCTAAGTTCTCTAAGCAGCCTCGTGGTACCGATTTACCTAGTGATGATAAAATTATTGAAAGTATTGCTTCTATTGCTATTCCCCCTAATGATCCTTTGCAGCAATATATGGAGGACCACGAGAATGATTTCCATATGCAGGAAAGAAATGAACTAGATGAAATATTCTTGAGACAACCTGCTATCCTGAAGCACAACCTTCCGGTTGAACCTTTGGGAATTTTATCAAAACCAAAAGAAGACCCGGTGTTCGATCTTAAACCTCTTCCCGATACGCTCAAGTATGCTTATTTAGATGAAAAGAAAGTATATCTTGTTATTATCAACTCTAACCTTTCAGGATATGAAGAAGAGCGACTATTGGAAGTACTTCGTAAACACCGAGGTGCAATTGGCTATACCCTTGATGACCTTAAGGGGATTAGTCCATCTATCTATCAACATACTATCAACCTTGAGCCCGATGCTAAACCAGTTGTTGATCATCAACGACGGTTGAACCCGAAGATGATGGATGTTGTAAGAACTGAGATTCTCAAGCTTCTAGCCGCAGGTATTATCTACCCAATAGCTGATAGTAAGTGGGTAAGCCCGGTACATTGTGTTCCTAAGAAAGGAGGTACAACTGTGGTTCCTAATGATAAGAATGAACTAATACCTCAGAGAATTATTATTGGATATAGAATGGGTATTGATTACAGGAAGCTGAACAAGGCAACCAGGATGGATCACTACCCGTTGCCGTTCATCGACCAAATGCTTGAAAGGTTATCCAAAAATACCCACTTTTGTTACCTCGATGGTTATTCTGGCTTCTCTCAAATTCATGTTAACACTGCTGATCAAGAGAAGACCACTTTTACTTGTCCCTTTGGTACTTATGCTTACAGGCGTATGCCTTTTGGTTTATGTAATGCCCCTGCTACTTTTCAAAGGTGTATGTCTGCTATCTTTCATGGTTTTTGCGAGGAGATTGTGGAAGTCTTCATGGATGATTTCTCCGTCTATGGAACTTCCTTCGACCATTGTCTCCACAACCTTAATAAAGTTTTGCAGAGATGTGAGGAGACAAACTTCTCATATGAGACTGGAGAACCCCTTCCATGGAAGCGCTTCGCCGAGGACTACGTGATCAACGTCAACAAGAATGAGGAGTGAAATCTCCTTGGGTAATGGCATCCCCTTGGCTTGTTCCAAGCTTGGGGGAGTGCCCGGTATCTTTATCTTTATATTTTGTCTTTTAGAGTCAAGTAGAGTCATATCATGTCTAGGGAGGTTATTTTATGAAATAGGTGTGTGCATTGAGGTCTATCACTCCTTCTGTGGAGAGATTGTATCCGTGAGTGTGGAGTCGTCTATGATGGAATATTAATGAGAAGTCTATTGGTTCCTTTGTTGCACTCGGTATTCTCTTCACGCAATCGACCTTATATGATGATCCTTATGGGGAGTATTGACCTTATATCAGGTATGGCTTTGAAAACTTTATTTAATCTTGGCAAACATAGCTTTGGTCATAACAACAAGCATGATTTTCTTAAAGTAGCGACATAGCCAAAACCTTTATGTTATTATGCTTGAAGTGTTATGCTGACAAGGAAGACAACTTGATGTGTTATGCTTATTTTAGTGTTTATGCTTTATATTGCTTTGTATCTTAGTCATCATCAATTGTCTGTTCTCTCAAAGCCTTTGCTAGCCTAAACTCTGTACTAAGCGGAATTCTGCTTGTGCATCCATACCCTTAAACCAATACCTTCCATATGAGTCCACCATACCTTCCTATTTGTGGTATTCCGCTACCATCTCCTAAAGTATAGAATTTGTGTGTTATCCTTAAATGTTCAAAATCTTCTATTTTGTGCCCCTGTTTTAGCTCATGAGGAAATAGTAGTTAATTCATGATCTTTTTAAGTTGGACAAGTTTTACCCCGGGATTGCATGTCTAATCTGCAAACCCCTAATACGAGAAGGAACTGGCATGAGTGCGCCCGACTCATAAAAGATAATACAACAAACAAACCCTCCTTCACGCTTTGTTCATGAGAAATCAGAAAACTTTTGGCAGCGATAAACAAAGGAGATTAAGGGGATGTGATCATCCCCGTACGGGAGTCGTTCCTCGAAACTTGTCCAGCTCGGGAAGTAATTGAGTTATCTATTAGCATTCGTTGACAAATCATGCACCTCTCAAAACTTGTTTTCATTCTGTTTGATTTAAGGATAGCACATGAGTTTTCCCTACTTCCCTAGAGCAGGGCCTATCTCTTAGTTTTAGGATGAGTCAGTTATTCATACTTCCTTTTATTCTTAAAGAGAGCAGACATCTGATGTTGACGAGAATTCATTCATATAAAGTTGCATTAAGATTTGTCATATCATATCCTTGTTGACATTATCATTTGATAGGTAAGTTGTTTGTCAAGCCCAGCTAAAGCAAACATCTTCCTTTGTGTTAACACTTTCACTTCTTGCCTAATAACATGTTCTTTCAAAAGCTTCAATTAATCCCATCAAGACATAAAGAGAAAGAGCAAAAGTAAAAACTATTAGTTGTTCTTTGACCAAAGGACATGTTTGCCATGATTTGATGAGTTTCCTTAGCCCTACTTTCGATTATCAGAGTTACCACTCTTTTATAAGGGCCTTATGAGTTGAAGATTGCTGTTGAGGATATTTGAGTTTGGTGAAGAAACTGTGATGCTTCTTGTCCGTATTCTATTTATCGACACTTCACTCTCTAAACTTGTGGACAGGTTTACCGAGCTCAGTATTCGCTTGGGGACAAGCGAGGTCTAAGATTGGGGGTGTTGATACGTCCCAAATGCATCACTATTTTATATCGTAATTCATCCTTATTCATTGGTATATTTCACATTACGATGATGTTCTTATGTTGTTTTGGCCTATTTTACACAGTTTGCAACTTTCCGGTGCCGAAGCAGCAGACGCAGGATTCAGCGGTGAAAAGTGGACGCTGAATTGCTGAAGAAGAATACCTCCAAATTACCTGAAAATCAACGGAGGGTATTTTCCAGAAGGATTACGAAGACACGCAAAAGAGCAACCAGAGGGGGGCCACAAGGTGCCCAGGCGGCCACCTGGCGAGGGCCCCTCCCTGGCCGCGCCGGGGGGGGGGGGGGCTGGAGCCCCTGGCCCACTCCAGGTTTCCCCCTTTGGCATATATACTCCTCGTCATCCAGAAACCCTAAAAAGGAGAGAGTTTACGGAGTTCCGCCGCCGCTCCGTGGCGGAAACCTACAGAGAAGAAAAGCCATCTCTGGCGGGCAGATTCCGCCGGGGAGATCACCTCCCGGAAGGGGAGATCATCGCCATCGTCATCACCATCGTCACGGGCATCATCGAGATCATCATCAACATCATCCCCAACATCAGCACCATCTCTATCTTCATCCAATCTCATCTCACAATTGTAACTTGTGTTGTAATCCGTACTATCTATCCTCTCTACTCTATCGGTGTTGATTACTACTTTGTGGTGAATGCTATTGAGTTTTGTTGGAGAAATATCATTATGTCCCGATTGTTTATCACCCATCTATCTCCACTGATCATGATCTCTTTTATGTCTTGTGAGTAGTTACTTTAGTTCTTGAGGACATGGGAGAAGTCTTGTTGTTAGTAGTCATATGATGTTGAAGTAATATGTGTTGTTTGATACTTAAGTTGTGTTTTTATTTTCCTAGTGGTGTTGTGTGAGTCGAACACTCAACACTTCTCCTTATTAAGGACCTAGGGGAATACATTGTGTACAAAGAATGCTTACGGTGGGTTGCCGGAGTGACAGAAACCTGAACCCCAGTTCGCACGCTTTTGCACAAGGGAACACTGGATCATCGATCGTATTGCTATGGTTAGGCTTTTGCCTTAAATACTATCTTGTATTTGCGGATGCTTGCAAGGTGTTTAATCATAAGAGTGCACTCATGTTAGTCTAGAGTGTGTACTAGCATAGATCCACCCACTCAACACTTATCAACACATCACATAGTACCGATACGGAATATGGCGAAAGCACATGACTACCTCTCCCGTGTGTCCTCAAGAACACTTTAGCCTTTATAAGTTCAGTTGCTAGGCCTTTCCTTTGCTCAGAAAGGATTGGGCCACTTGTTACTCTCCAGTGCCTTTTACTTTGCTCGCTTTTACTTTCCTGTTGCTTATATCAAGAAAACCCCTAAAAAGTTATCTTGCACTGCTTGCAGTTATTCCTTGCTCAGAATCACTTACCAATACCTTCTGCTCCTCGTTGGGTTCGACACTCTTACTTATCGAAAACGCTGCAACAGATCCCTTACGGTTGTGGGTCATCAGCAGACCACTCCTGTTTACCCCCTGAGGTCTTTGCTCTAACTTGGCCTGCTGATGTTGCTCATATCATGCATATGGCGCCTTGCTTTGCTTACTTTACACATCAAGTATATCATCTGCTTAGCTTAGACATGCTTTGTGTGAATGCCATCTATTTAGTTTCTATATCATATATGTGAATAATGCAATGCCATCTTGTTTAGCCATGGATCATATATGTGAATTTTGCAATGCAATCCTGGTTAGCCGGTCATCTTATATGTGAATTATATCCTGCCATCCTGTTTTTATTACATATTAAATTTGTCGACAATGTTAGTACATTGAATTACTATTCCTGTGCATCAGCCATTCCACACGGTAAGGAAAAAATCTGGAGTGAAAACAAGGTCTTCAGAGTAGACAATGATATCTGATGAAGCGTATGTCTTGCTGGTTACGGATAGCTCCTTAGAGGAGGATTCAGAGACATATGCCCAATCCTATCCCCCCCCCCCCCGAGGTTATATTGTTCATATCGTGCATATGGTGTCTTGCATTGCTATGTCACTTCCTTCGTTTAGACATGCTTTGTGTGAATGCCACCTATTTAGTGTGTAATTGCCATATAAGTGAATTATGCAATGCCATCTTGTTGGAGGACATTATATATGTGAATTATGCAATGCTATCTTGTTGCAAGGCATTATATATGTGAATTATGCAATGCCATGTTGTTTACCCAAGCATCATATATGTGAATTATATCATGCCATCCTTTTTTGTATTACATATTCCATTTGCCGACAATGTTTGTATATTCAACTAATCTTCATGTGCATTAGCCATTTGAATTGGTGATGGAAAAATTTGGAGTGCAAACAAGTTCTTCAGAGCAGACACTGCTACATGCTGAAGCATATATCTTGCTGGTTACAGATAGCTCCTCAGAGGAGGATTCAGAGACGGATGACCAGTCATATTTTCCCCCTGAGGTGTACGCTCAAACTTGGCAGGGTCACGGTACTCATATCAAGCATATGTTGTCTTGTAATGCTTAGTTTTTACATCATATTTGCAATATTGAGTGCCATCTGCTTAGTTTACACATCGTATATGTGATTGCCCTCTGCTCACTTGCTTAGTATATAAATCATATATTATATGTCACAGCCTGATTTTTGGCCCTTTTCTTTTTCTTTTTGATTTATTGGTTTTTGCTCTGTTTTTCTTTTTGGAGTGGTTATGTGGCATTGTCACCTGGGAAATCATCCTCTTTTTCCTCCCAAGTGGCTCATCATTCTCAAAACCTTGCCAAGATTATGTCACTCCACTGCGTGACCAAACCCTAATTTCTTTTTCTAGGGAATATTCTTTTTCTATTAAAGGAATAACCCTATCTGCCCTAGGTTGTGAAGCAACCTATATTTCTGTCACTCCAAAAAATCCCAAATAAATTTTAATAAATTGTTTGGGTCATATACTCATCAAATATGGCAAAACTTTTCATTGCCATGTTCAAATATAATTCACAAATATTACTTTTCCTATTCTGCCCTAAATGGCACTTTGTGAAGCAAGTGCTATTTATCTATACCCAATTGATACCAAACTTGTTGGGTATTCTTTTATGTCCAAATAATTTCCACGTGCCAAAATTCAACTTTATTTGCCTAGCCAATCTTCTTGAGTGATTTTTCAAAGTTTCTGTCAAACACAAGCCACTGTGAAGGAAGTACTAGCTAGGAGCATCCAAATGAGTTGCAATTTTGCATGCCTCTTCTTGTGATCATATTATTTCACTCCTCCAAAATTCAGATCCATCCAATCAACCATGTGAGCACACATTTGAATATTTATTTCTCTCCAATTTTTCAGTTTGTGAAGCAAGTGTATTTTATCTTGCTCCACTAGGGCTGAAAATATTCCAGGACCTTCTCTAACCCATATAACCTACCTCCACCAATTTTGGGAACATTTTGTGTAGCCATTTTCCCTCAAGAATTTCCTAAGTTTCTGGACAGAAAGGATGCTTGTGAAGCAAGTACCAATTTGGCTTGTCCAATTGTTATGAAATTTATACAGCATCTCTATATGTCCAAATCCCTAAGCCTTGCCAAGTTTCAGCCCAAATGGACTCACCATTTGAGTGCAGCATCCTAATCTAGTTTCGGACCAGATTTATGTGGTTGTTAAGCAACTACATTAAATTTTCATCCTAATCCTCTCAAACTTACAAGGATGGAAGTTCTTCTTTACCTAAACCTCCCAGACAAGCCCTTTGGCTCCAAAACATTTGTTGTTGATCAGCAATTCTCCTCAAAGTTCACTGCAGTAAACTTCAGAGGATCTTTACCATTCAACCAGAGAGCTTTTCACCATTCTACCACCATAGGTGAGACTTACCATGCATGATCTCAACAGTAGGCAACTTTTTACAGCTCCTTTCTACCACTACACTCCATTGCACGCGGTGACCACGACACTCGCGTGCCTGTGCACGCGCTCTGTGTGCAGAGGCCGCGCCTAGGCGTCGTTTGTGCTTCGGCACCCCCGCAACTCGTCGTCTTCGCGCGCGTGAGCGTGTCCGTTGGCCTCACCTCATCGTCGCTGACCCCCTGGACCCCTCTCCCCCTCCGTCCTCTTCCCCCACCGACGCTCACTGACACTCGCCGCCGAATGCCACGAGAGCACAGTGCTTTGTTTGGCCTTGAGCTCCCATCGGCCTCTTCCTCTGCTCCCCGGCGTCGCCTACCTCCCCGTGCGATCATCCATTGTGCCCCCTCGTCGCCTACCTCCGAGCTCGCGGGCGTAGGCACGCGTCTGCGGCGCCGGACACGCATCCGCGGCGACGACAGTGCGGCATGTCCCTCCCTTGCCTATTTAAGCAGCCCCGAGCGCGTTGCTCTTCACCACTCGCCTCCACTCGCTCCGCTATCACTCCCCGACCTCTCCCTCGAGCTCCAGAGCTCCTCCTCGCCGTAGTTGGCCACCATGGCCGCCGCGCCTGCTCTGTCCCGATTCCAGTGACCCGAGCCACCCCATCCTCCTGGTCATCACCAGAGGCCTCCCCCGCGCCCCTAGAGCCCCTCCGCCACTTCCCTTCCCCTCCGGCAGCCTCTGACTGCGAGCCCCACCGGCGCCCGAAGACATCCTCCGCCGTATCTAGGCCCTCGTCGCCCCAGCCCTCCTCGGCGTCCGTACTCTGTGGGGACAATTTCGCCTTGGCCTCCCGAGC
Source organism: Secale cereale (assembly GCA_902687465.1). Classification (NCBI taxonomy): domain Eukaryota; kingdom Viridiplantae; phylum Streptophyta; class Magnoliopsida; order Poales; family Poaceae; genus Secale; species Secale cereale. Next base: position 641,243,429 of record LR738710.1, read on the forward strand.
ACGACGGTAGGCCGCACGGCCTGAATGGTGGCCAGAGCCGGCCGGACGGTTGCCGGAGCCGCGTGCTCCCATCTGCCCCGTCGGGCGGTCGCGAGGTAGGAGACGACGACTCCGTCCCCAGTTGGCGAGTGGGCCCTTGGCCCCAACTGTCAGCGGGCCAGGCGTTGACCCGCCCAGTCCACTTGGGTAAGTGACGCCCCTCCCCCCACCCCCCCCTCGCGGGACCCGCACGTCAGTGATTCCAGCCCCGGGGACCCGCCCGTCAGTGACCAACGCCCCGGTCCCGCCTCTGCCTAGTCAGATAATTGGACATGTATTCTTGCTAATACGTTTTCATCTCCAGCAAGCGCATTTTAGTTAACTGCGACCAGAAATACGCTTCCCTTTTCTGGAGACGTATTTCGGTCGTAGGCGTTTTCAGTTTTTTTGTTTAGGCCCAGACTGAAAAATATTTCTTTACAAATGGGTCCCTGGCAGAAAAACATTCATAACTTTTTGATCCTAACTCCAAATGAGGTGAATCCAAAGCCCATCTCCTCGTCTCGTTAAGACCGTTCTGTTGGCATCATTTTTATTATGTTACAACATTCTAAAAATGACCATTTTGCCCTTGCCGTTAAACAGCCCCTCCGAGAGAGAATATTTTCCGGCAATTCTTTTCGCGAGCTTTCCTCACTTTCTTCCGGTGAATTCTTCCACCCCAGGCAAGCCATACCCTCTATTTGTATGATTGCAATGCAGTGACATGGTTCTTTATTTGAACTTATTTAAAATATTGCATTAGCTATGTATGATCTTGTTCCTGGCATTTCTCGGAGTTGTATTTTGATCTTGTTGTTCATGATAATACTTGGAGTTCTAGGATTTATATTTTGATGATTATGTGGATGGCATGTTGCCTTTGGATTCTTAGTGGCTATTTTCATGCTAGTATCTGGTATTATTTTTGGAGTATTTGTTGTGGACATCATGTTGCCTTTGGATTCTTAGTGGCTAGTATTATTTTCATCATGATGCTAGTTGATGTTATGTTTTGGAGAATGATGATGGAGATGATGCTCGCATGTAAATCATAGTCGGATAATTAGTTCTTGATATTTGCGTAGTAGTGTTATCCTTCTTAGTTTCTTCATGATAGAGATGTTATGCTATCCTTGTAGTATTTTGTTATGATGATATTAAGCCTTGGATGATTTGTTGTATATTACTCTGACTTGGATTATAATTTAATAAGTTGATATCGGAGTGTCGGTATCCCAATTATTATTTTTAAAGATGAAATCTGTCATTCGGTTTGTCAGGTGCTACCGAACCTGGCTTTCCCCAGTGCAACCACATTTGCCTTTTATGGGAAGGCCCTAATGCGATGTTATTGTCATGCCTCTCGCTGTCGCCTCCAACGAGGGAAGGTTATGGGCACGCGCTACCCTATTCAGGTAGACGGACCTAACCTTATGTGCCCGTAGTTGGATAATAAGCGCTTTTGTCCCCGTTTGGGACAGTTATTTGTTTTTGGCCACGACGGTGGTCGTTGGTGTCTTTGGTAGACACGGGGCCACCAAGGACTAAGCCCAGTGGGGAATGAGTCGGGGTGGCCGGGAGAGTGTCATGACAGTAGATCGGTTTTGTCGGCACGCCGTTGGTCCACCCGAATGGGAGAAAGAGGCCATGGGTTCCGTGGTGTGGGTACAGTGCACTACCTCTGCAGAGTGTATTTGTTTAATCTATCGATAGCCGCGTCCTCGGTCATGGGCATGGGTTCGTATTTGGTCACACCGTTCGATCAACACTGAAATGGCGGAATAACAAAAATAAGTTATAAGTGATTTATAAATTGATATTTTGAGCAGTGCAGATGGACAAGATGTTGACGATGATTTTGGTGACCAAGTGTTGGTCATGGTAGTGATCGTCGGAAAGATCACGTTTGGACTTTGATCACGAGGTGATCAAGATGGTTTATTACTTGGCCGATTTACTAAGAGAGATATAATTATGTAAACTTGAGATGATGATTTATTAGTATTCTATCAGTTTTATACCATAGTAGTTGCTTCATATTGATAATTGTTAATTAGTATTTTGGCCCTTTTCTTTTTCTTTATGATTTATTGGTTTTTGCTCTGTTTTTCTTTTTGGAGTGGTTCTGTGGCCTTGTCACCTAGGAAATCATCCTCTTTTTCCTCCCAAGTGGCTCATCATTCTCAAAACCTTGCCAAGATCATGTCACTCCACCGCCTGACCAAACCCTAATTTATTTTTCTAGGGAATATTCTTTTTCTATTAAAGGAATAACCCTGTCTACCCCAGGTATTGAAGCAACCTATATTTCTGTCACTCCCAAAATTCCCAAATAAATTTTAATAAATTTTTTGGGTCATATCTTCATCAAATATTTCAAAACTTTTCATTGCCATGTTCGAAACTAATTCTCTAATATTCCTTTTCCTATTCTGCCCTAAATGGCACATTGTGAAGCAAGTGCTATTTATCTCACCCAATTGATTCCAAACTTGTTGGGCATTCTTTTATGTCCAAATAATTGCCACATGCAAAAATTCAACTTTATTTGCCTAGCCAATCTTCCTCAGTGATTTTCCAAAGTTTCTATCAAACAGAAGCCACTATGAAGGAAGTACTAGCTAGGAGCATCCAAATGAGTTGAAATTTTTCATGCCTCTTCTCGTGATCATATTATTCCACTCCTCCAAAATTCAGCTCCATCTAGTCAACCATGTGAGCACACCTTCAAATATTTGTTTCTGTCCAATTTTTCAGTTTGTGAAGAAAGTGTATTTTATCTTGCTCCACTATGGCTAAAAATATTCCAGGACCTTCTCTAACCCATATAACTTACCTCCACCAATTTTGGGCACATTTTGTGTGGCCATTTTCCCTCAGGATGTTTCCTAAGTTTCTGGACAGAAAGGATACTTGTGAAGGAAGTACCAATTTGGCTTGTCCAATTGTTAAGAAATTTATACAGCATATCAATATGTCCAAATCCCTAAGCCTTGCCAAGTTTCAGCCCAAATGGACTCACCATTTGAGTGCATCATCCTAATCTAGTTTCTGACCAAATTTATGTGCTTGTTAAGCAACTACATTAAATTTTCATCCTAATCCTCTCAAACTTACGAGGATGGAAGTTCTTCTTTACCTCAGCCTCCCAAACAAGCCCTTTGGCTCCAAAACATTTGTTGTTGATCAGCAGTTCTCCTCAAAGTTTACTGCAGTAAATTTCAGAGGATCTTTACCATTCAACCAGAGAGCTTTTCACCATTCTACCACCGTAGCTGAGACTTACCATGTATGATCTCACCAGTACACAACTTTTTACAGCTCCTTTCTACCACTACACTTGATTGCACGTGGTGACCACAACACTGGCGTGCCTGTGCACGCGCTCTGTGTGCAGTGGCCGTGCCCAGGCGTTGTCTGTGCTTAGGCACCCCCTCATCTTGTCGTCTTCGCGCGCGTGAGCGTGTCCGTTGGCCTCACCTCACCGTCGCCGACCCCCTGGACCCCTCTCCCCCTCCGTCCTCTTCCTCCACCGACGCTCACCGACGCTCGCCGCCGAATGCCACGAGAGCACAGCGCTCTGTTTGGCCCTGAGCTGCCCTCGGCCTCTTCCTATGCACCCCGACGTTGCCTACCTCCCCGTGAGATCATCCACTGTGCCCCCTCGTCGCCTGCCTCCGAGCTCGTAGGCGTAGGCACATGTCCGCGGCGACGGACACGCGTCCGCGGCGACGACAACGCGGCACGTCCCTCCCTTGCCTATTTAAGTAGCCCCGAGCGCGTTGCTCTTCACCACTCGCCTCCACTCGCTCCGCTATCACTCCCCGACCTCTCCCTCGAGCTCCAGAGCACCTCCTCGCCGCAGTTGGCCACCATGGCCGCCGCCCCTGCTCCGCGCCGATTCAAGTGACCCGAGCCACCCCCGTCCTCCTTGTCGTCAACAGAGGCCTCCCCCGCGCCCCTAGAGCCCCTCCGCCAGTTCCCTCCCCCTCTGGTGGCCTCTGACCGTGAGCCCCACCGGCGCCCGAAGACATCCTCCGCCGCGTCCAGGCCCCCATCGCCCCAGCCCTCCTTGGTGTCTGTACTCTGCGGGGACAGTTTCACCTTGGCCTCTCGAGCACACCGGTAGGCCGCACGGCCCGACTGGTGGCCGGAGCCGGCCGGACGGTTGCCGAAGCCGCGCGCTCCCCTCTGCCCCGTCGGGCGGGCGCGAGGTAGGAGGCGACGACTCCGTCCCCAGTTGGCCAGTGGGCCTTTGGCCCCACCTGTCGGCGGGCCAGGCGTTGACCCGCCCAGTCCACCTG
>LR738710.1:641247839-641296708 GCA_902687465.1 Secale cereale
CCCCGCGGGACCTGCATATCAGCGACACCAGCCCCGGGGACCCGCTCGTCAGTGACCAATGCCCCGGTCCCGCCTCTGCCTAGTCAGATAATTGGACACGTATTCTTGCTATTAGGTTTTTGTAATGCCCCGGATGTAATACTTTCCCTTTTGGGTATATAATATATCTCCGGCTTCATCTATTTCCATTCCGGGTTCTTTGTCTTTCGGGTTTCGTCGTTTTGTTGTGTGAGTGTGTGGCATTCATTCATATCATGTAGACATGTGCATTGCATTGCATTTGTGTTGTGGGTTGCATCCGGTTCCGTGTGTTCCTTCCCGTTGTCCGTTTCGCGTTCCGGAGCTCCCTCACGTGTCCGTGACGTCCCGTAGGCCTACTTTGTTGTTCGGGCGTTTTACGTTACCGGTGTGCCACGAGGTTGTTTTGTGTGTTGTTGTTTTGTTGTGTGCAACCCGCCTCTCAAATCTCGTCTCGTTTGGACTCCGTTGACTTTTCCATCCGTTGTTCGTGTGGGTCCGATGTGCCTTCACTTCGTGTCCCGAAAACATCCCTACTGCAGTCTCTTTTCTCCTCCTAGGCCTTTTAAATCTACCCCCGCGATCGGATCCGTCGGATCGCGATCGGAGGGCTCCTAGCGCCCCTAAATCCCCTCCTAACCCTAAAAACTGCTACATATAGACCCCTAGTCTATTTTGGGCATCCCCTTCTTCTTCCTCCTCTCTCCCCTCTTTTTTTTTCCTTTCTTTCTTCAGATCCACTATTTTCCACCAGATCCCGAGGGGATCCAGCTATCCATCGAAGCAGCAGCCGCAGATCGAGGCAGCCACGATCCAGATCCGGATCGGCGCCGTCGAGTCAACGCGCCAGGCGCGCCGGCTCCCTCGCTCGGGGCGACCGCATCGACCGCGGCCCCGCGTCAGTCAACCGCACCGAGCCAGCCGCATCGACCGCGGCCCGTACGTCCTCAGCGCCAGGACCACTTGGCCGGCCCTTCGCCCTTCCTTCCGCACCAGGCCAGCCGGGCCGCATCCAGGCGCGAGGCGGCCACTCCTCCGGGCGACCCGAGCTGGGCCGCTCCTTCGCTGCGCGCCGGCCGGGCCGCGCCTCCCCAGCGGGCCTCCTCCACCCCAGCCGCGCGCCACGGGCCGCGCCGGCCCGTACACCGCCGCATCCCCGCGCTCCAGCCGCGCCTCCGCGGGCCGCCCCGCGCCGCCACTCGGGCCGGGCCCGTACCGCCTCCACCGCGCCGCCTTCTCCCTCCAGGCGTGGGCCGCCGCCGCTGCAGTTCCTCCGGGCCGAAGCCCGTGGAAGTTTTTCCCAGATCTGAATCTTTTGAGGTTGAACCCTAGATCCAAGTCCCTGATCTGTTAATCTGAAATGCTATCTTTGACCTGCTGTAACTTTGTGCATGTTGCTCCGTTTTGCGCGTGTAATATGTCCAGACGTTCGTGGAGATGTGCTCTACGTTTTACCTGTTGTTGTCATGCATGTTAGAGATCATCTAGGGGCTTGTTTTGCTGTTGCAAGAGTGCATCATGATTTAAACTGCTGCTATGTGTTATTTTTGTGCCACCTTTGACATGTGATATCTTTTAGCTCGTTTGTCCGTATGATGCAAATGACATGTCCACGTGTTCGTCTTGCCACGAACTACGTGTTGCTTGTGATAGGTTGCATGGTAGATTTATTATTTCCTTGTTATCATCATTGCAAAGTGCCATGTTCATATGAGGTGTTTTCACTTGTTATGAAATGCCATCTTGTTGAGCTCGTTGCAATCGTTGTGATCACCTCTATGATGCATGCTTGTGTGTTTCGGGATCACCTTCATGTGCACTTTGATGAGGTGCTTACCCTTTGCCATGTTTAGTTTCGAGGTGACTTAAACATGCTCTTTTGTATGCCATGATGATATTGCTGTTTTAGGACTTAGTGATTTTTCACTAAGTCTGAAATCTGTAACGTTCTGATGCCATGTTCGTGTGATGTTCTAGGACAAAGCATGTTAGTTTTGGGGTGGATTTTGATTGTTCCTTGAAGTATATATTGTTGTCTTTCCATTCATGTCCTCACATGTCCATTTGAGTGGCTGTAGCATGTTTATCTTTTGCTCTAAAGTTTCAATAAAATTTTGCTGCCAGAATTTTATTGCAAAGTTCAATATGTCCAAGATCATTGCTATTGATCCGTGACTCCGTTGGGGGTGCACTTTGGACCTAGTTGTTGTACTATATGTCTAGTTTGTGTTCATGTCCTTTGCCATGCTTTTTGGGTGTTGTAGCTTAATTATTTTGAGCTCCAAAGATGCTATGTTGCTGTAATTTTCAGCTTTCGCTCAAATCTTGTTTCGGGCATAACTTTTAGCCCGTAACTCCGATTTCAGCGATTCTTATATCAAACTTGGTCGATTTTCTGTGTAGATTAATAATATCAGTTTGTTATCATGTTTTGAGGTGTTTTTCTTGAGTGATATTTTCCGTGCTCCGTGTGCATCCTTAGTGCATCCATCATGCATTCATGTTTTTTCGAGTGCGCATTGCATCTTGTTGATTGGTGCTTGGTGTGGTTGTTTTGTTTAGAGCCGGAAGCTGAGACCGGGTACGAAGTTGAGCACGAGGTTTCCAACGAGGTTGAGCACGAGGACCCTTCTTACGATCCGAACGACTTCTCTTCAGGCAAGATGACCGAACCCCGATAACATTACTATCTTTGCCTATTGCTAGTAGTCTCGATCTATAGTTTTGCCTCGATGCCCATGTTCTTCTTGTCAGCCTCCTATTTGTAACCAATTGCCATGTTTAACCAACCTACCTATGCAAACCGTTGCTTGGCTAAGTACGCTTCGCTCAGCCCTTCTTATAGCGTTGCTAGTTGCAGGTGAAGTGAAGATGCTTGCTCCATGTGGAAGTTTGGTTGGGTTATATCACACTATATAATTGCTTTAAAATGAAATCATCTATATATTGGCAAGGGTGGAAGGCTAAGCCTTTTGCTTGGTGTTTTGTTCCACTCATGCCGTTAGGATCCGTATAAGCCGGTTTTATGTTCCTTGATTATGCGTTCCTAACACGGTTGGGGTGTATGGGACCCCCTCGATAAACCGCTAAGTGCTAAGTCTTTTCCAGCAAGTCCCAACCTTGGTACTATTTGCATAAACAACTAAAAACTTTCCGAGGGAGTAATTAACCCGAGGCTTAATTAATTCAACCCCCTGGGCCAGTGCTCGACTTGAGTGTTGGTCCAAACCAGAGTCACTTGCGGATACTGCCCAGTTCGATGGGGTCTTCGGTATCTGTACGTAGCGCTCATCCGGACGTGTCCTGAGACCTAGATATGCGCGGCTACTATCAGGGTGTCGACACGCCGGGAGGATTTGCTGGATTAGCCTTCCCTTAGCTCGGTATATCTTGAGCACGGGATTCCGAGGATACTCGGGTCTTCCCACTTTGGAGTTGCGACTCCGCGGATCGTGGGCTTGTAATGGGTCAAGTTGGAACACCCCTGCAGGGTTTGAACTTTCGAAAGCCGTGCCCGCGGTTATGTGGCAGATGGGAGCTTGTTAATTCCGGTTGTAGATAACTTGACACAATGTTACTAATACACTACCAGCGTGTGTTCCGTGACTGTCAATTTCCGAATAGGGATTCGGGAGTTGAACACGGAGGGGTTATGTTTGTGGAGCTTGTAGCTAGGATCACTTCGTGATCACTTCTCGCCGATGCCTTCTCTTCTCGCTCTCACTTACGTAAGCTAGATGCTAGTTGCTGCTGCAGACTTGTTCTTTCTTCAGCCTTTTCCTCACCCAAAGGCTTAAATAGTTCTGTTACCCGGGAACGGGATTGCTGAGTCCTCTGTGGCTCACAGTTACTTCACACACCAGATGCAGGTCCAGCTGTGAGCTATCCAGGTGATGGCACCGAGCTAGATTGGGAGTACGACGAGGAGCGTAGTCGGTACTACGTGCGCTACCCGGACGATCAGTAGTGGAGTCTCTTACTAGGATTCGATCCGCCTGTGGTTTTTTTATCTGAGTTTGGTACTTTGACATTTGGCTTTTGCCCTTAGAGGGTTGTAGTGTTCTTAATGTATGATGTTTGAGACTTGTACTGTAATTCTGTGACGTGGCGAGTGTAAGCCAACTATTTTCAGTTTACTATCCCCTCTTTTACATGAGTTGTGCAAAGATTACCAGACTTGAGATCATTCTAGGATGGAATTATGCCTTTAAGTCGTGCCTCGACACGTAGGAGGTATAACTCCATCCTCGGCATTACAAGTTGGTATCAGAGCCTTCTCCGACCTAGGAGCCCCCACTGTTTGATCGAACCGTTGACGGTTGAGTCTAGGCACACACTGAAAACTTTTTGAGTCCTATATTATATCGGAGAGTAGGATTTCTTTGCTTCTCATCCCCTTTCTCTCTGGTGGGGACTCCTGACGTCTACTCTTGTCTCTCCTATCTTCAAAATTTGCACAAAATTTTTTTTTAGGAATCCCAGAGGGTGAAGAGGTTCCAGAACGTCCTACTTCACCTCCTCCTCCGCCTGAGGCTTGGAGAGCAATTATGCAGACTACTGCTCAGAACACTCAGTTGATGATGCAGATGATGCAACAAATGCAAGCTATGCAAGCTAATCAAGCTAATCAGGGTGTTCCAATGAATCAAGGCAACTTCTTCCAGCAGCACCATGCTACTCTCAACCAGTTCCTGGCTAACAATCCTAAAGCTTTCAGTTACTGTGTCGACCCTCTTGATGCTGAGGATTGGTTGACCGACATAAAGAAGCATTTTGAGTGCAGTAACGTGAAAGAAGATGACTATGTGAAATTTGCAGCCTTCCAACTGAAAGATCAAGCAGCTGACTGGTGGCAGCAGTACAAAGACTCAAGGCCGGGTCAAGTGATCTCTTGGGAGAATTTCTGCAAGGATTTCCGCTCGCATCACATTCCTACAAGTGTCATCGAGGGTATGCGTGAGCAATTCCGCAACCTCAAGCAGGGCTCCATGACAGTCTATCAGTATAATGTCAAGTTCCAAAACCTCGCTCGCTATGCAAAGCAAGACATTCCTGATGCAAAGAGTAAAATCTATCAGTTCCGTGGAGGTCTCAAAGATGAACTTCAGCTTGCTCTCACTTTGTTCGAGCCAGACGAATTCGATAAGTTCTATAACATGGCTTTGAAACAAGAAGCAGCTCAGCTTAAGATGGAGGCTTCTAAGAAGAGAATTCGAGATGTTGTTCACTCTTCCTCATCGTCTCAGATGGTCTCGAAACAACAGAAATTCTGGCTTCCTCCTCCTCCAGTGATTCGAGCTCCATACAACAACTCCAACAACAAGAACTCTAGTGGTCGTGGTTTCTCCCACCCACCCAACCCGAGCAACCAGTCGAAGAAGCAGTTTCAGTCTCAAGGCTCCAAGTCCAGTGGCTCTCATTTCCGTCCTCTCTCTGAAGTGGTGTGCAATAAGTGTGGCCAGAAGGGTCATTATGCCAACAGATGTCCGAATCCGAAGCGGCTTCCTCCTCCTCTGCCTGTCAGTACAGCTATTGTCAAGCATGATCCAAAGTCTGCTAGGGTCAATCTGATGAATGCAGCTGAAGCGGAGAACTCTTCTAATGTCATTTTGGGTAACCTCTCAGTTAACTCTTTTCCAGCTAAAGTATTGTTTGATTCGGGTGCATCTTTGTCCTTCATTTCAAGACCTTTTGTTGCTAAGCATGAATTGGTTTCGGAGAGGATTCCTAGACCTTTGAAGATTATTTCTCCGGGGCTGCAAATGACTTCCAACACAGTTGTTCCGGATATTTCTATTCGCATGGGTGATTATCGATTTTTGGCTTCTCCGGTGGTTCTTGGTCATTCTGATATTGACCTCATTCTCGGAATGGATTGGATTTCTCAGCATGATGCTCACATTGATTGCGCTCAAAAGGAAGTCAAATTGACTCATTCTGATGATGATGTGATTATATTCGCCTCCAGGGATAATACTATTCGGCTTTTCTCTCTTAATGATAAGGGCGAAATTAATGCCATAGAGCAAATTCCAGTGGTGAACGAATATCAAGACGTCTTTCCAGAAGATCTTCCAGGCATGCCTCCACACCGTCAGGTGGAGTTTGTCATTGAACTCGAGCCAGGCACTGAGCCTGCTTGCCGGCGTCCATACAAGCTCTCTCCGGATGAATTGAAGGAATTGAAGAAGCAGCTTGATAAGCAGGAGAGTATGGGTCTCATCAGACCGAGTACATCTCCGTGGGGCTGTGGCGTCTTATTTGTCAAGAAGAAAGATGGCACGGAGCGTCTCTGTGTTGACTACCGGCCATTGAACAAGAAGACGATTAAGAACAAGTATCTGCTCCCCAACATCAACGAACTCTTTGAGCAGCTCAAAGGAGCTAAAGTGTTCTCTAAGCTTGACCTCCGAATGGGTTATCATCAAATTCGCATTCGCGAGGAAGACATTCCCAAGACGGCCTTCAGAACGAGCTACGGTTCATACGAGTATACCGTCATGTCCTTCGGTCTCGCCAATGCTCCTCCTACCTTTTCAAGGATGATGCATTACATCTTCAACCCCTATACTGGCGAGCTCGTGCTTGTGTATCTGGATGATATTCTGGTGTTTTCCAAGAATGAAGAAGATCACGAAAAGCACTTACGTCTGGTTCTTGATCGACTCCGAGAGCATAAATTCTATGCCAAGTTCTCAAAGTGCGAGTTTTGGCTCGATAAGGTTTTGTACCTGGGCCACATCATTTCAGCTGGCGGTATTGCGGTTAATCCCGAGAAAGTTGAAGCAATTGTCAACTGGGAAGCTCCTCAGAACGTCAAGCAGCTCCGCAGTTTTCTAGGTCTTGCCAGCTATTGCAGAAGGTTTGTGGAGAACTTCTCCAAGATTGCCAAGCCTCTTTCCAACCTGCTTCAGAAGAATGTCAAATACTTTTGGTCTCCAGAGTGTGAAGTGGCATTCAAAACCCTCAAAGAGAAGCTTGTTTCTGCTCCAGTTCTGACTCCTCCGGATGAAACCAAGCCCTATGAAGTATTCTGCGATGCTTCTCTTCAAGGTCTTGGTGGTGTGCTTATGCAAGATAAGAAAATTGTGGCATATACTTCTCGGCAGCTCAAGCCAAGTGAGAAGAACTATCCCACACATGATCTCGAGCTAGCAGCTGTGGTACATGCTCTGATTACGTGGAGACATCTGTTGTTGGGCAGAAAGGTCGACGTCTTCACTGATCACAAGAGCTTGAAGTACATCTTCACACAGCCGCATCTGAACCTCCGCCAGACTCGTTGGGTCGAGATGATCCAAGAGTACAACCCCAGCATTGAATACACTCCAGGCAAGGCGAATGTGATTGCAAATGCTTTGAGCAGAAAGGCATATTGCAACAGCCTTCTTATCAAGCCATACCAGCCTGAGCTTTGTGAAGCATTCAGGAAGCTCAACCTTCAAGTTGTTCCGCAGGGTTTTCTTGCAAATCTCCAAATTGCTCCTACCTTGGAAGATCAAGTCCGTGAGGCCCAGCTCAGTGATACCATGGTGAAGAAAGTGAAACATGGGATTGCAAAGGGCACTCCAAAATATAAGTGCTTCCGTGTTGATGAGAGAGATACCTTGTTCTTCGAGGACAGACTCGTTGTTCCCAAAGGTGATCTCAGGAAGCTCATAATGGAAGAAGCTCATGATTCTCTCCTTTCCATTCATCCTGGCAGTTCCAAGATGTACCAAGACCTCAAGCAATCTTACTGGTGGACACGCATGAAAAGGGAGATTGCCCAATTCGTGAACGAATGTGATGTATGCAGAAGAGTGAAAACAGAACATCAACGTCCAGCCGGTCTTCTCCAACCTCTTCCTATTCTCGAGTGGAAGTTCGACCACATTGAAATGGACTTCGTCACTGGTTTTCCTAAATCCAAGCGAGGCAATGATGCTATCTTTGTGGTGATTGACAAGCTTACCAAAGTCGCTCACTTTCTTCCAGTCAAAGAATCAATCAATGCAGCTCAACTTGCAGAGCTATACACTTCCAGAATTGTGTCCCTACATGGCATTCCTCAAGTGATATCCTTAGACCGTGGCAGCTTGTTCACATCAAGGTTCTGGGACTCCTTTCAGTCCGCCATGGGCACGAAGATCAGATTCAGCACTGCCTTTCACCCTCAGACTAGTGGTCAAGTCGAGCGTGTGAATCAGATCCTAGAAGACATGCTCAGAGCCTATGTCATCTCCTTCGGCATGAAATGGGAAGACTGCCTTCCATTTGCCGAGTTCTCTTACAACAACAGCTTTCAAGCAAGTGCAGGCAAAGCACCGTTTGAAATTCTCTATGGCAGAAAGTGCCGTACCCCTCTCAACTGGTCTGAAACAGGCGAGCGTCAACTTCTTGGCAATGACTTGATCTCAGAAGCCGAAGAAATGTGCAAAGTCATACGTGAGAATCTCAAGGCCGCTCAGTCGCGTCAGAAGAGCTACTATGACGGAAAGCATCGTGATTTGGCTTTCGACATCGGTGATCATGTCTATCTCCGAGTTTCTCCGATGAAAGGAACCCAAAGATTCGGTATCAAAGGAAAGCTTGCTCCTAGATACGTCGGGCCTTTCAAGATTCTTGGCAAAAGAGGCGATCTAGCCTATCAGCTCGAGCTCCCTTCCAACTTTGCAAATGTTCATGATGTCTTCCATGTGTCTCAGCTTCGCAAATGCTTCAAGGCACCTGAGCGCATGATTCCGTTTGAGGAGATTGATCTTCAACAAGACCTTTCATACCGAGAGCATCCAGTTGCAATTCTTGAAGAAACCGAACGCAAGACTCGCAACAAGTCCATCAAGTTTCTGAAAGTCAAGTGGTCACATCACACAGACCGAGAAGCTACCTGGGAACGAGAAGATCATCTTCGTTCCGAGTACCCTTCCTTTTTCCAGTCCTAGATCTCGGGACGAGATCTTTTTGTAGTAGAGGAGAGTTTGTAATGCCCCGGATGTAATACTTTCCCTTTTGGGTATATAATATATCTCCGGCTTCATCTATTTCCATTCCGGGTTCTTTATCTTTCGGGTTTCGTCGTTTTGTTGTGTGAGTGTGTGGCATTCATTCATATCAGGTAGACATGTGCATTGCATTGCATTTGTGTTGTGGGTTGCATCCGGTTCCGTGTGTTCCTTCCCGTTGTCCGTTTCGCGTTCCGGAGCTCCCTCACGTGTCCGTGACGTCCCGTAGGCCTACTTTGTTGTTCGGGCGTTTTACGTTACCGGTGTGCCGCGAGGTTGTTTTGTGTGTTGTTGTTTTGTTGTGTGCAACCCGCCTCTCAAATCTCGTCTCGTTTGGACTCCGTTGACTTTTCCATCCGTGGTTCGTGTGGGTCCGATGTGCCTTCACTTCGTGTCCCGAAAACATCCCTACTGCAGTCTCTTTTCTCCTCCTAGGCCTTTTAAATCTACCCCCGCGATCGGATCCGTCGGATCGCGATCGGAGGGCTCCTAGCGCCCCTAAATCCCCTCCTAACCCTAAAATATGCTACATATAGACCCCTAGTCTATTTTGGGCATCCCCTTCTTCTTCCTCCTCTCTCCCCTCTTTTTTTTCCTTTCTTTCTTCAGATCCACTATTTTCCACCAGATCCCGAGGGGATCCAGCTATCCATCGAAGCAACAGCCGCAGATCGAGGCAGCCACGATCCAGATCCGGATCGGCGCCGTCGAGTCAACGCGCCAGGCGCGCCGGCTCCCTCGCTCGGGGCGACCGCATCAACCGCGGCCCCGCGTCAGTCAACCGCACCGAGCCAGCCGCATCGACCGCGGCCCGTACGTCCTCAGCGCCAGGACCACTTGGCCGGCCCTTCGCCCTTCCTTCCGCACCAGGCCAGCCGGGCCGCATCCAGGCGCGAGGCGGCCACTCCTCCGGGCGACCCGAGCTGGGCCGCTCCTTCGCTGCGCGCCGGCCGGGCCGCGCCTCCCCAGCGGGCCTCCTCCACCCCAGCCGCGCGCCACGGGCCGCGCCGGCCCGTACACCGCCGCATCCCCGCGCTACAGCCGCGCCTCCGCGGGCCGCCCCGCGCCGCCACTCGGGCCGGGCCCGTACCGCCTCCACCGCGCCGCCTTCTCCCTCCAGGTGTGGGCCGCCGCCGCTGCAGTTCCTCCGGGCCGAAGCCCGTGGAAGTTTTTCCCAGATCTGAATCTTTTGAGGTTGAACCCTAGATCTAAGTCCCTGATCTGTTAATCTGAAATGCTATCTTTGACCTGCTGTAACTTTGTGCCTGTTGCTCCGTTTTGCGTGTGTAATATGTCCAGACGTTCGTGGAGATGTGCTCTACGTTTTACCTGTTGTTGTCATGCATGTTAGAGATCATCTAGGGGCTTGTTTTGCTGTTGCAAGAGTGCATCATGATTTAAACTGCTGCTATGTGTTATTTTTGTGCCACCTTTGACATGTGATATCTTTTAGCTCGTTTGTCCGTATGATGCAAATGACATGTCCACGTGTTCGTCTTGCCACGAACTACGTGTTGCTTGTGATAGGTTGCATGGTAGATTTATTATTTCCTTGTTATCATCATTGCAAAGTGCCATGTTCATATGAGGTGTTTTCACTTGTTATGAAATGCCATCTTGTTGAGCTCGTTGCAATCGTTGTGATCACCTCTATGATGCATGCTTGTGTGTTTCGGGATCACCTTCATGTGCACTTTGATGAGGTGCTTACCCTTTGCCATGTTTAGTTTCGAGGTGACTTAAACATGCTCTTTTGTATGCCATGATGATATTGCTGTTTTAGGACTTAGTGATTTTTCACTAAGTCTGAAATTTGTAACGTTCCGATGCCATGTTCGTGTGATGTTCTAGGACAAAGCATGTTAGTTTTGGGGTGGATTTTGATTGTTCCTTGAAGTATATATTGTTGTCTTTCCATTCATGTCCTCACATGTCCATTTGAGTGGCTGTAGCATGTTTATCTTTTGCTCTAAAGTTTCAATAAAATTCTGCTGCCAGAATTTTATTGCAAAGTTCAATATGTCCAAGATCATTGCTATTGATCCGTGACTCCGTTGGGGCTGCACTTAGGACCTAGTTGCTGTACTATATGTCTAGAATTTGTTCATGTCCTTTGCCATGCTTTTTGGGTGCTGTAGCTTAATTATTTTGAGCTCCAAAGATGCTATGTTGCTGTAATTTTCAGCTTTCGCTCAAATCTTGTTTCGGGCATAACTTTTAGCCCGTAACTCCGATTTCAGCGATTCTTATATCAAACTTGGTCGATTTTCTGTGTAGATTAATAATATCAGTTTGTTATCATGTTTTGAGGTGTTTTGCTTGAGTGATATTTTCCGTGCTCCGTGTGCATCCTTAGTGCATCCATCATGCATTCATGTTTTTTCGAGTGCGCATTGCATCTTGTTGATTGGTGCTTGGTGTGGTTGTTTTGTTTAGAGCCGGAAGCTGAGACCGGGTACGAAGTTGAGCACGAGGTTTCCAACGAGGTTGAGCACGAGGACCCTTCTTACGATCCGAACGACTTCTCTTCAGGCAAGATGACCGAACCCCGATAACATTACTATCTTTGCCAATTGCTAGTAGTCTCGATCTATAGTTTTGCCTCGATGCCCATGTTCTTCTTGTCAGCCTCCTATTTGTAACCAATTGCCATGTTTAACCAACCTACCTATGCAAACCGTTGCTTGGCTAAGTACGCTTTGCTCAGCCCTTCTTATAGCGTTGCTAGTTGCAGGTGAAGTGAAGATGCTTGCTCCATGTGGAAGTTTGGTTGGGTTATATCACACTATATAATTGCTTTAAAATGAAATCATCTATATATTGGCAAGGGTGGAAGGCTAAGCCTTTTGCTTGGTGTTTTGTTCCACTCATGCCGTTAGGATCCGTATAAGCCGGTTTTATGTTCCTTGATTATGCGTTCCTAACACGGTTGGGGTGTATGGGACCCCCTCGATAAACCGCTAAGTGCTAAGTATTTTCCAGCAAGTCCCAACCTTGGTACTATTTGCATAAACAACTAAAAACCTTCCGAGGGAGTAATTAACCCGAGGCTTAATTAATTCAACCCCCTGGGCCAGTGCTCGACTTGAGTGTTGGTCCAAACCAGAGTCACTTGCGGATACTACCCAGTTCGCTGGGGTCTTCGGTATCTGTACGTAGCGCTCATCCGGACGTGTCCTGAGACCTAGATACGCGCGGCTACTATCAGGGTGTCGACACGCCGGGAGGATTTGCTGGATTAGCCTTACCTTAGCTCGGTATATCTTGAGCACGGGATTCCGAGGATACTCGGGTCTTCCCACTTTGGAGTTGCGACTCCACGGATCGTGGGCTTGTAATGGGTCAAGTTGGAACACCCCTGCAGGGTTTGAACTTTCGAAAGCCGTGCTCGCGGTTATGTGGCAGATGGGAGCTTGTTAATTCCGGTTGTAGATAACTTGACACAATGTTACTAATACCCTACCAGCGTGTGTTCCGTGACTGTCAATTTCCGAATAGGGATTCAGGAGTTGAACACGGAGGGGTTATGTTTGTGGAGCTTGTAGCTAGGATCACTTCATGATCACTTCTCGCCGATGCCTTCTCTTCTCGCTCTCACTTACGTAAGCTAGATGCTAGTTGCTGCTGCAGACTTGTTCTTTCTTCAGCCTTTTCCTCACCCAAAGGCTTAAATAGTTCTGTTACCCGGGAACGGGATTGCTGAGTCCTCTGTGGCTCACAGCTACTTCACACACCAGATGCAGGTCCAGCTGTGAGCTATCCAGGTGATGGCACCGAGCTAGATTGGGAGTACGACGAGGAGTGTAGTCGGTACTACGTGCGCTACCCGGACGATCAGTAGTGGAGTCTCTTACTAGGATTCGATCCGCCTGTGGTTTTTTTATCTGAGTTTGGTACTTTGACATTTGGCTTTTGCCCTTAGAGGGTTGTAGTGTTCTTAATGTATGATGTTTGAGACTTGTACTGTAATTCTGTGACGTGGCGAGTGTAAGCCAACTATTTTCAGTTTACTATCCCCTCTTTTACATGAGTTGTGCAAAGATTACCAGACTTGAGATCATTCTAGGATGGAATTATGCCTTTAAGTCGTGCCTCGACACGTAGGAGGTATAACTCCATCCTGGGCATTACAGTTTTCCTGTGCAGTAAGCGCACTTTAGTTAACTGCGACCAGAACTACGCTTCCCTTTTCTAGAGACGTATTTCGATCGTAGGAGCTTTCAGTTTTTCTGTTTAGGCCCAGACTGAAAAATATTTATTTACAGATGGGTCCCTGGCAGAAAAACATTCATAACTTTTTTATCGTAACTCCAAATGAGGTGAATCCAAAGCCCATCTCCTCGTCTCGTCAAGCCCGTTCTGATGGCATCATTTTTATTATGTTTCAACATTCTGAAAATGAACATTTTGCCCTTAGCGTTAAACAGCCCCCTCCGAGAGAGAATATTTTCCGGCGATTCTTTTCGCGAGCTTTCCGCACTTTCTTCCGGTGATTTCTTCCACCCCAGGCAAGCCACACCCTCCATTTGCATGATTGCAATGCAGTGACATGATTCTTTTTTTGAACTTATTTAAAATATTACATTAGCTATGTATGATCTTGTTCATGGCATTTCTCGGAGTTGTATTTTGATCTTGTTGTTGCCATGATAATACTTGGAGTTCTAGGATTTATATTTTGATGATTATGTGGATGGCATGTTGCCTTTGGATTCTTAGTGGCTATTTTCATGCTAGTATCTGGTATTATTTTTGGAGTATTTGCTATGGACATCATGTTGCCATTGGATTCTTAGTGGCTAGTATTATTTTCATCATGATGCTAGTTGATGTTATGTTTTGGAGAATGATGATTGAGATGATGCTCGCATGTAAATCATAGCCGGATAATTAGTTCTTGATATTTGCATAGTAGTGTTATCCTTCTTAGTTTCTTCATGATAGAGATGTTATGCTATCCTTGTAGTATTTTGTTATGATGATATTAAGCCTTGGATGATTTGTTGTATATTAATCTGACTTGGATTATAATTTAATAAGTTGATATCGGAGTATCGGTATCCCAAATATTATTTTTTAAAGATGAAATCCGTCAATAGGTTGGTCAGGTTCCACCAAACCGGGCTTTCCCTAGTGCAACCACATTTTCCTTTTATGGGAAGGCCCTAATGCGATGCTATTGTCATGCCTCTCACCGGCGCCTCCAACAAGGGAAGGTTATGGGCACGCGCTACCCTGATCAGGTAGACGGACCTAACCTTGTGTGCCCGTAGTTGGATAATAAGCACTTTTGTCCCCGTTTGAGACTGTTATTTCTTTTTGGCCATGACGGTGGTCGTTGGTGTCTTTGGTAGACACGGGGACACCTAGGACTAAGACCAGTGGGGAATGAGTCGGAGTGGCCGAGAGAGTATCATGACAGTAGATTGGTTTTGTCGGAACGTCGTTGGTCCACCTGAATGGGAGAAAGAGGCGATGGGTTTCGTGGTGTGGGTATAGTGCACTACCTCTGCAGAGTGTATTTGTATTATCTATCGATAGCTGCGTCCTCGGTCATGGGCATGGGTTCGTATTAGGTCACACCGTTCGATCAACACTCAAATGACGGAATAACAAAAATAAGTTATAAGTGATTTATAAATTGATATTTTGAGCAGTGCAGATGGACAGGATGTTGATGATGATTTTGGTGACCAAGTGTTGGTCATGGTAGTGATCGTCGGAAAGATCACGTTTGGACTTTGATCACGAGGTGATCAAGATGGTTTATTACTTGGCTGATTTGCCAAGAGATATATAATTATGTAAACTTGAGATGGTGATTTATTAGTATTTTATCAGTTTCATACCATGCTTAGTAGTTGCTTCATTATGATAATTGTTAATTAATTAACCTGTTAATGCTATGTTGTTGTTTTGCCTTGATGCTGTTGGTTGTTGTGAGCTTGCAAGTACATTCAATGTACTGACAAGGTGTGTCATGCCAGATTGCAGGTGATGCCATGATTGCTTGATTGCTTGTCAAGGTTGCCGTGCGTGCGAGCTAGATCGTGTCCCAGCCAGAGTCCCTGCGGAGTGGAGTTCGCCACCTTCGCCGTTATTCCGCTGCTAGAAGTATGCTGCTGCTATGATTTGTTCTGCTGCTAGCATAGGGCAAGTGTAGTATCGCCGGCGTAGTGTTACCGTGCTGATGTTCTCCTTTGTAACATCAGACCTTTGTAAATTTTATTCGTGTAATAAGAGCTGATTTGTTCTATGTCAAGCAGTGCCGTTTTCCAAAGACTTCTCAGTCTCTGGGCTAGAAAACGGGGCATTCCGGTTTTCTGAGCCGGGGTGCCACATTATAATTATGTCATGCCATGATGTTTACATAGACAGCATGTATTTGAATTATGGCATGCCAACCCATTTTCTAAAGACATAATATAGTTATATCATCTCATCATGTTTACATAGTCATCATATTTTGAATTATGTCATTCTATCCGTGAATTATATCATGCCATCATGTTTCCATCGACGGAATGTATGTGAATTATGGCATGCCAACCACGTTAATAGACACTTCATATAGTTATATCATGTCATCATGTTTACATAATCATCATAGTTTGAAGTATGTCATTCTATCATGTTTAGTTAGCCATCATATATGTGAAATTATGTCATGATATCTTGTTTAGTTAGTCATCATAGATGCGAAATTGTGTCATGCTATCATGTTTGGTTAGACAACATAAATGTGAATTATTTTGTGGCATGTTTTCTTCCCTACTATCCATTGCACATGTCAATCATACAATGTCTGTACATTCAATTACTTTTCTTGTTTATCAGCCATTTGAATTGGAGGGGGTGATGGAAGTATCTATGGGAGTAAAAACACGGTCTTCAGAAAAGATAGTGCTACCCGTTGATGCAGATAGAACCACAGTTGTACTTGCTCAAGAACCAGCCCCACCACACATAACCCAGACTCACGCAGATTGTACCCCTACCCAGTTGGACAGTGAACCAGCTACACGCCTTCTAACCCCAACCCCAACAGACAGTAACCCAGTTCTAGTTGACACAGCACTGTCTCCACCACAAAGCACCCAAACTCGAGCAGTTAGTAAGGCAACTGCAGTGCCCAAAGCACGAGGACCACCACTCCGAACCCCAAGTCAATGCTTAAAGCAGAATAAGAATTGTTCTCACGTCAGGTTCCGTAGCTATGGTTCATACTCCTTTGCTCTTGCATCATTGTATTTACTCATACCAACTAATTTCAAATTTGAAGGATCCAGTTGAAACTCCAATGGCGCGACAGGTATGTTTTAAACCTATTTTTTCAACTGGTTTGCTGTTGTAACTTGCTCTATGTTGGTTTCGGTTTCAGTTTAATAAACAGTTATGTTCTCATGCCTTGCACATTACAAATGTTGTTACTGATGTGTAGTTTCCCACACTTATATTTTGTCTATGCTGCTTTGCCTTAAATAGATATGATTTGAACTGTCTCTATCTTGATTTGGCAACATAAACTCGAATGATATAGACCATACAGTGACCATAGTACATAGATATATGTTTGTTTCATGATGTGATCATGTTCACCTTACTGATGAACTGGTTTACCAAAATGAGTTTCATATACTACATGCTAAACATGTGATGTGTCTGCTTGTTTCTCTTTTAGAACGTGGACAAAATATTGGAGAAGAGTACACCATCATGCAATGGTAAAGGAAGTAATGCAGATAAGGCTCAAGATAGGGAGACATGCATGTTCGTCTCTAAGAAAGCTAATAAAATAGCTAAGGAAAACTATCTTGAAGACAGTGAGACAACCCCAAAGTCCTATCTTGGTGTAGTGTTTGAGTTACTGGCCACTACTGCTGGCACAAGCTCCTCGAACTCACTGTCTAAATCAGTTTGGTTTCTTGACTCTCAACTACAAGCTGGAAAACATCGATCAGATGTGCTGCCACAAGAAGCCGAAGGACTGCGGAAGTCCCTGGAGAATTCAAATGCATACTTTCTGGTGCAATAGCAAGCCCTGGAGGATTTAAGCGCCAAACAAGAGAAAGCTAATAAGCTTGCTAAGCGTCTTTCCAGCTTGGTGGATACCCAGGATATTGTTTCTTGAGCTTTTGTGAAGTGGTTTCAGTTCTTGACTTGTTTTGATGTGGCATTTATTTGCACTAGTCGCCAACTTTGACAACCAGTGTATGTAATATGCTGCTTTGTTCCCCATATTTGCACTGGTGGCGAACTTTGATGCCCAGTCATTGTAATATGTGTAATAGCCATAATAGCCAAGCGTATGTTGCCTGATTATTTATTTCCTTGTTGTCTTGTTTATTTGTTTGCTTTTAGTCAGTGCAGTTCTTTTTCCGCAGTGTGCTAGTGGCCGCAATAACTTATTTTCAAAAACTAGGCCACAAGAACCATGGGCAACATACGGACCGTTGTCACCATGGTCCTGCTATCTGATGTAGTGACCATGGGCCTCCTACGGGCCTTCTACGGGATGTAGAATCTGTGGGCCTTCTAAGGGCAGTATGATCGATTGGCCAAACATGGGCCAATAACGAACCGCATTATGGGTCGTAAATGGGCTAGAGTGGCAGCCGTCCATTCATGGGCCGACCATATCGGGCCTTTGAGAGGCGGACGAGTATAACGGGCTTAATTCTATCGACATGCATAACAGTTTGTTAATGGGTCGTATTTGATGACGATATGAAAAACAACCCAACGGATTAACGGGCCATAAATGGGCCAACTTTAACCACGGGCTGAATTTGGCCCACGAGCGGAAAAGGCCAGTAACGGACCGCAACCAACCGAATGCTGCAAATCAGCCCAAGAATAAAGGGGCCCTTAAAAGGCCGAAAGATAACACAGGCTGGGAATGGCCCAATGTAATAATGGACTGTTAATGGGTATAAAGCAGTGTACTGTTTATTATGGGCCAGTTTCACTACGGGCCGTTAATGGGCCAAGAGTTACAAAGGGCCTCATATGGGCCGAAAGACGTCATGGGTCGTACATGGGCCGGAAGTTACAACGGGCTGGAATCATACTGGACGGCCCACATGAAGTTAGTGGGCCGAATTCGGAAAAGCCATAATGGGCCGTGATTTATTGGGCCTGAATGGGCTATATGCGAGTAGGCCGTTAGCAGGCTTTTGATGGGTCGGCTCGTTATCCTTTGACCAAGTCAAATGGCTTGGCCTTTTGACCTGAATGTGCCACTATTGGGCCGTGCCACGTGTCGACGTATCGTTGGCGCCTCCTGTCCATTGGTTGGTTGCCATCTGTCCGCAGGTGGAGCTCACACGTGGTTCCCTCGGCCAATAAGAATTTTACAGATGGAAAATTCCCATTGGTCCTCGCTGTTAGCGGGTTATTAGATCCAAAACCAGACCTGATAGCTTAACGGCGACCCGTTACGGTGGATGCCATGTGTCGGTTACCCTTGACGAAAGCAGTTCCATGACGCGCCATTTATGGTCATGGAAGTGAACACTTCCGTGATGATAATTTTGGTATTGCCATGGAACACTTCTACGATAGCACAGGTATGACTATCTTGATTCTGTCATAAAATCGTCATGGATGTACATGCATGATAGAAAACGTGACCTACTATGACAAACATGTATTATCACGGAACTGATTTTTTTTGTAGTGAGATACCTCTCCGATACTTGGAGTGACAAATCCTAATCTCGATTCATGCCAACCCAACAAGACACCTTTGGAGATACATGTAGAGCATCTTTATAATCACGCAGCTACGTTGTGACCTTTGATAGCACATAAGGCATTCCTCCGGTATCCGGGAGTTGCATGATCTCATAGTAAAAGGAATATGTATTTGACATACATGAAAGAAGTAGCAATAATTTGTACGATCAAATTCTAAGCTAACAAATGGGTCTTGTCCTTCACATCATTCTGCTAATGAAGTGATCACGTTATCAAATGACAACTCATGTCCATGGTTAGGAAACTTTAACCATCTTTGATTAACGAGCTAGTCTAGTAGAGGCTTACTAGGGACACGGTATTTGTTTATGTATTCACACATCTATTTAAGTTTCCGGTCAATAAAATTCTAGCATGAATAATAAACCTTTAGCATGATTAAAGAAATATAATAATAACCATTTCATTATCGCCTCTACGGCATATTTCCATCAAAATAGACCCGGGGACGTAGATTTCACTAGAGGCTTATCTCGAGAAAATAGCATACGGTGGGCAAACAAATTATTGTTGGGCAGTTGATAGAAAAGCAAATAATTATGACGATATCCAAGGAAATGATCATGCGTATAGGCATCACGTCCAAGATTAGTAGACCGACTCCTGCCTGCATCTACTACTATTACTCCACACATCGACCGCTATCCAGCATGCATCTAGCGTATTAAGTTCATGAAAAATGGAGTAATGCTTTAAGCAAGATGACATGATGTAGACAAGATAAACTCACATATGAATAAACCACATCTTATTACCCTTAATAGCAACGATACATGTGTTTCATGTCTCCTTCTGTCACCGGGATTGAGCATCGCAAGATCAAACCCATCACAAAGCACCTCTTCCCATGACAAGAAAAAACAATCTAGTCGGCCAAACTAAACCAATAAATCAGAGAAGGAATACGTGGCTACACAAATCATGCATAAAAGAGTTCAGAGAAAACTCAAATAATATATTCATGGATATATCCGATCAAAAACTCACAATTCATCGGATCCCAACAAACACACCGCAAAAAGTCATTACATCAAATAGATCTCCAAGAACGTTGAGGAGAACATTGTATTGAAGATCAAAAAGAGATAAGAAGCCATCTAGATACTAACTACGGACCCGTCGGTCTGTGGTAAACTACACACGCATCCTCGGAGGGGCAGCAAGGATGATGAAGAACCCCTTCGTGATCGTTGCCCCCTCCGGCAGAGTGCTGAAAAGGCCTCTAGATTGGATCTCGTGATTCTAAAACTTGCGACGGTGGAAAAAGTATTTCATCGACTCCCCTTGGGTTTTTGGGATTTTAGATTATTCATAGAGGCGGAGGTAGGTCAAGACGGTGCCTGTGGGCCCCACTACCCACCAGGGCGCGCCGGGGGCCTCTAGCGCGCCCTGGTGCCTAGTGGGCCCCCTTTCATCTTCTGGTTCCCCCGTAGCTTCCAGAATCTCACTACAAAAAAATACACTTCCGTGATGATATGTGTTTGTCACGGTAGGTCACGTTTTCTGTCATGCATGTACATCCATGACAAATTTATGACAGAATGTAGATAGTCATACATTTGCTGTCGTAGAAGTGTTCCATGACATTACCAAATTTATCATCACAGAAGTGTCCACTTCCAAGACGATAAATTGCGCGTCACGGAAGTGCTTTCGTCAAGGGTGACCGACACATGGCATCCACCGTAACGGAATGCTGTTAAGCTATCGGGTCCGGTTTTGGATCCGATAACCCGTTAACAGCGCCGACCAATGGGGATTTTCCACGTGTAAAATCATCATTGGCCGGAGGAAACACGTGTTGCCGCACCGTTAGGACAGATGTCATCCACTCATTGGACAGGAGACGCCTATGATAGGTCGACATGTGGCACGGCCCAACAGTGGCCCATTCCGGTGAAAAAGGCCGGCCAAGTAAAAAATAGCAGGCCGGCCCATATAAGGCCTACTTGTGTCAGGTCCATTTAAGCCCACGGCCCATACGAGATGTGCCAGTTCGGCCCATCAACAGCTCCTTAAAGATTTGACACCATTATAGCCCATCGTCAGTTCGAGCCCGTTAACAGCCCGCTATATATTTGGGCTCAATATCGGCCCGATGATATTTCGGCCTGTTGACGGCCCATTCAGTGGATGGGCCAATTTTCACGATGTATATGTTTCGGCCTTTTAGTGACACATTTAAATATTGGGCTAATTTCCGGCCCGGTGTGTCTTTCAGCCTGTTGACGGCCCATAAATCAGTTGGGCCATTTGTAGTCGGACCTAAGTTTCGGCCTTTTAGCAACCCATTTAAGTGTTGGGCCAATTTCCGGCCCGGTGTGTCTTTCAGCCTGGTGACGGCCCATATATCTGTTGGGCCATTTGTAGTCGGACCTGAGTTTTGGCCTTTTAGTGACCCATTTAAGTGTTGGGCCAATTCCCGGCCCTATGTGCCTTTCAGCCTGTTAACGGACCATAAATGAGTTGGGCCATTTGTAGTCAGACATGAGTTTTGGCCTTTTAACAGCCCATGCCCTTCATGGTCCAATACCAGCCCGGTTTCTCTTTCGACCTGCTAAAGGCCCACAACATAGTTCGGCCATTTACAATACGACCTGACTTTCGGCCTCTTAGCGGCCCATGCTCTTCATGGTCCAGTACAAGCCCGCTGTCTCTTTCGGCCTGCTAAAGGCCCACGATATAGTTGGGCCATACGTAGCCCGAACTTAGTAACGGCCTATAAATGGCCCTTGAAATCAATTGGGCCCACCTGTTGCCCGCTTCGATGTCAGACTGTTAACGACCCGGGAGTTAAGCGGGCCGACCATTAACTTTCGTCCTGGTAACGGCCCATTAACTTAATGGGCCCACTAAAGTTTGTACATGTCTTTAGGCTAAATTAGATAATTTGAGCCCATTACGACGAGCAATTATGCACAGGAGCAAAACCGATCAAGCAAACGTACGGCATACAGGGAAAAACGTGGCACATCCAGCATATATTACAGGAAATTCCATCCATTGGGCAACCAAAGATTGATGCCAGTGCAAATAAATGAACAGAACCTAACGATCTACAACGTCACAATCTGCAAATTCAGCACGGATGACGCCCATAAGCATGTGGGAAAGTTATTGCTGCTTTGCTACACTATCTCTGAAAACATTGATCAGTTGTTGTGTCGCACGACTCGGCACCTCTGATTCCTCCACCATTTCCATCATTCTTTCAGCCATTAATTGGTTCACAAACATACATATTTTCCATTGCATTTGAGACAGAGGATACTAAATAGATTCAGATGGCGATTTTGGCAGGCTTGTATTATTGATACGGGAGAGTGTCTCGACCACTGCATCATAACATAAATTAGGAGGGGAGCCAAACAGATTAATCATGACTCATTGGCATATTACCTGGCCTAGATTTATTGGAAAGAAAGAATGGGGTTGCCTTGCTGTTTTCAGAGTTTGTCTTCTTATCTTCAGCAGCCTGCACCAAATTAAGACACTAGCATTGCTATCATTGGCCAAGTCAGATAATAGGAAAGCAACATTGGCACAACGAACGTTTGGGCAACTAGCCAACAACAAATTAACACAATATGGCACAGCTATCATCAGCCAGGTAAGGTAATACGAAAGCAACATTGACACAATGAATGAATGGGCAACTAGAGCTGCACTACAATTCAGTAATGTGCATGATATCAGATAGTACACACATGCAGCTCAGTATGCAAAACTACCAGGCAGTTTTCTTTACAAAAATCAACATTGGCGCCTTTAACATTTTGCTACAACTCATTTTAGATCAGACAAAGGTTGGATTCACGCTGATTAACAAAATACATGCTGATGTAAAAAATATAGTGATATACAACAGGTACTTACATCAGCATTGGAGCACAAAGAATTCCCGCAAGATATTTTCCTCGAATACAATGCCAATAAAGGAAATCTTCTATCAATTAACCTTATTTTCTAAAAGAGTGATGGGTAAGAAACATGTAGCAAATATGATCAGAATGCTATAAAATTTCATGATGCGAGGATACGCACACGCTTCTTAGAATGGAGTTGACATTCTTTTGCTGGACTGGAGCGGACTAGTTCTTTGGCCACTGGAATCTGCTTATTATCAGTGGGAGTTGGGTTTCTCTGTGTTGGAGCAGTATCTATGAAAAATGGAGTTGGTTTATTATCTACTGGCATTTGGATCTTTTGCGAAGATCTGGTTTGTAACCCTTCAGATTCTAACATAGCCGTCTTCCCCTTGCATGCCTTATATAGAAGAATGGTGCTTCAATTATAAAACATGCTACAGCAGAGATGGAATAGGTACTGAAGAATAGAAAGGCAGGACATATTGACTTGTATTCCCTCCATCCGGAAAAAAATGGACGGGTCTAGGCGTATTTCAGTTCTAGATACATCCAGTTTTATCCATGTCTGCGACATGTAATCTGAACGAAGGGAGTATGATGTAAGAGCTAGGGATACGACAGGACAACACAGTAAAAAAAACAGTGAAAACCCACTGCAGAACCAATGTAATCAAACCCACTGATATGAGATAGTACACTCATGCAGCTCAGGATGCAAAACTACCAGGCAGTTTTCCTTACAAAAATCAACATTGTGGCCTTTTATCATACATTTTGCTATAACTAAATTTAGATCAGATAAAGGTTGGATTCACGCCGATTAACAAAATACATGCTGATGTAAAAATATAGTGATATACAACAGGTACTTACATCTGCATTGGAGTACAGAGAATTCCTGCAAGAATCTTTCCTCACAGACGATACCAGTGCAGAAATTACTCTATCTGTTAAGCATATTTTATAAAAGAGAGTGGGTAAGAAACATGTAGAAAATATGATCAGCATGCTATAAAATTTCATGATGCAAGGATACGCACACGCTTCTTAGAATGGAGTTGACATATTTTTGCTGGACTGGGGCAGACTAGTTCATTGGCCACTGGAATCTGCTTATTATCAGTAGGAGTTGGGTTTCTCTATGCTGGAGTTGGTTTATTATCTCCTGGCGTTTGGATATTTTGCAAAGACCTGGTTTGTAACCCTTCAGATTCTAACATAGTCGTCTTCCCCTTGCATGCCTTGAATAGAAGAATGGTGCTTCAATTATAAAACATGCTACAGCAGAGACATGGAATAGGTACTAAAGAATAGAAAGGCATGACATATTGACATGTATTCCCTCCATCCAGAAAAAAATGGATGGGTCTAGGCGTATTCCAGTTCTAGATACATCCTTTTTTATCCATTTCGGCAACATGTAATCCGGACGGAGGGAGTATGGTGTAAGAGCTAGGGATACGACCGGACAACACAGTAAAAAACACTAGTTGATTGTAAACCTGTATGCTAGCAGAACACGTACAGAAAAAACTAAGGCAACATACACGTGTATTTTTGGGAAACTAAGATGGCATTGCAACAGAGCACTAGAACAAAACTTCAATTTAAAAAAACATAGTATTGTAGACAGATGAAGTACATACTAATGAATAACAATGCATAAGATATTCAAAAGCATGATGTCCAAATTAAGGAGATGGCATTGCGATAGAGTAGAATGACAGTACTTGAATTTGAAAACATGTTATCATGAATGGAATAGGTACTGAAAAATAGGAAGGCATGACATATTTACATGCATGATCAGTGTGCTAAGCACATGGCATTGCAACGGGGTAGATACACTCCAGGACATTATATGCATGTTGTACCCATATCACGGGTCAAGTTAGAGCAAGGACCTTGTGGGGTGAAGAGGATTCAACATCTTTCTGCAAGTCTTCTGAAGAACTGCCTTTACATGTTCCATCATATTGGGTATCATTGATATCAAGTTTATTGGCCTTTACATTGCTCCATGAGGTTCTTGTGGATATATCAGTGTGTGCAATTATATTTGACATGCATGGAAGACAACTAGTAGTTAGATTTATGTAATGAGTGCCTGTAGGAGACGACATAAATAGTAGGACTGGGGTTAACTAGCAGCAACAGGTCTCAAAAACTAAAGGGAGAACACGGATGAAAGCTACAGAATATGTATCGTTTGTACTCGAGATTAACTAGATGGCACACAAAAGTATTAAAGAACAACATAGGTAATACAATAAGTGGTATAATACTATAATCACCAGACTGTGGGATAGCATTGGCTGATGGATGATAACTATGGAACAACGTTACCTAAAGAACAAGTATCTTAGCTGAACTATGGAGCAGCGCTAACTCCTGAACAAGACCCATAAGAGATCAGCATGAATATATAGTGAAATGTGATAATCCATTTTCCATGCTTAGATGAATAACAAAGCCATAAATGTTGCACACAAGTAAGATGAGGGTACAACCTATCTGGCCGCCATCCATAGGAGTGAGCATCATGTGCTGACTTGTCGATGGCCCTGCAGTTGTTGTGGCTGTCCATGTTGGGCACGCGCATTCGATGCAGGGAACTGTTGAGTGGGGACTATAGCTCCCTTCTGGTGTATGCTTCCCTTGTTGGAGCAGCTGCGGTGAGTCGGAAGACGGTGTGGCTGAGGATGCAGATAACATAATGTTAAGAACGACACATCTCTTTGATCTGAAGAAATACACTAAGAGATCAACAGCAAGGTATGAGAGTGGTCACACGTCTGTTGACTAAGACTAAATTGGGGTCACACGATTTTTATTTTTTTTGGTACTGTCCGATCTACGCCGGATGGCTTGATGGCCGTCTTGTGCCTCCTGGCTAACACTGTTAGGAATCTTCCCCGAAGAGCCAGCGACCAATGGCAGAGCAGCTTGCCTCTGCCATCCGTGGCCCCGGCCAAAACCCCGCCCCCCGCCCCATCGCACTGTCGTGGTTGCGTCGCCCCCGGGCCAATCCACAAAGACTCCCCGTCATCCCGATCCGGCGGCGGCAGTACCCTGAACCGACGCAACTCTAAGATAGCCATCTAAGCACTGCTTCCGCGGCGAACTTGCGGCCCTGCACCCTTACGTTAGACACCAGCCAACCGGCAGCCTAGGAGCTCCGCCGCCTCGAGGGGTGCTGCTTCCCATTGGGAATCGATTGGCCCAGAATAAAAATTCAGACAATTGACGCCTAAATAAAGTGATTTGAGATGAGGGTGCGACCTATCTAGCGGCATAGTGAAGTAGGCAGGTCCAGCTGCCGAGTCGGTGAGGCCGGCGTGGTTGCGGTGGCCACCGGCAGCAGGGAAACAACGATGTCGCGATGGTCGACGGCTACGGGGAAGCAGCGTCGGGACTCTGGACGGATTTGAAGTTGGAGACCCTCCGGCGCCGTGAACAACAGCGGGGGTCAATCGGCTTCAGTACGGTTCACGCGGCCGTCGTCGAGCCAGCTCCAGCAGCACAGAGTAAGAGGCACATGGCCCAGTGGACGACGGCAAATGGATAGCGTCTCCGGCATTAGGGAGGAGGGCGGCTGCGGAATTGGTGTGGTGGGGGTGCCATGGAGGAGGGGCTGAGGTTTCGCAGCTAGGGAGAAGGGAGCTTCCGGGGAGAAGGTGATTTGGCGCCCACGAGGTATGAATGGGGGGGAATTGGGAGGGGAGTGGAACCATGTACGCATTTGTGTGAAATGTGAGGGGGAGTTACAGTTCTACCCCTGCCTTTAGGCTTCTCGGCTTGGGTCTGTGTACTGAGGGTCGGGGATAGTAGAGTAACTTTGCTTCTCCCCAAATAGTGGGTGGGAGCGATTTCGCGTGAGGAGAGCGTGTTCTGAAATATAGTGGGCGCGAGCGATTTCGGGCGAGGAGAGAGTGTTTTCAAATAGTGGGCGCGAGCTATTTCGGGTGAGGGGAGCGTGTTTTGCCGACCATGGTTTATTAATTATTCGGCACATGTCATTTTGGCCGAGGAGAAGGCGCGCTTGGATGAAGTTACGAACCTACCCTCGATGCACAACGGGCCAATTAATGCGTCTCACACATATGACGGTAATTTCGCTTCTCCCATTTATTTGCTCGGGCGAATTCCACCGAGCAGAGGATGTTTAACGGTTCATTCAAAATTTGGGAGAACGAGCATCCACATCTACCTTACCAAGTCGATTCGAATCAAATTTAGAAATATTAGCTTGCCACTTCTTTTTTAGATGGAGAGATGATGCTCGGGAGTAATGTGTTTTTACATGCTCATTGCTAGCAATTTACTATATGACAAATAGTTGACCCACTCAAAAACGGGAATCAAACCCAAAATGAATTATCTCGATTCAATGAAATAGCTCGTTCACCAGGTCAAAATAGTGAACTAAATCCAAAATTGAACACCTCAATCGAATAGCATGTTGTACAGTATTACAGTACTCCATGAACATGTTGAAAGTCAAATTAATGAACTTGTTTGATATATGCATATATCCGTTCATGTGTGGATTGCAGACAACATGTTTTCCAATTTAAATATTTGAATGCAAGTTTATATCGAAACATGGTTTATATCATTCTTTGATGCATAAAACGCGACCTCCCCCTCTCCCGGACTCCAGCTCTCTCTCTCTCTCTCTCTCTCTCTCTCTCTCTCTCGCGCGCTCGTGCGCGCGCCGACAACCTTCAATTCTATCGCACGCATCCAACACACAAACCTTGTTGGTCCTCTCTCTTTCTCTCCATCTCTATCTCTCTCTCTCTTTGTGTGGGTGTGTGGGGGGGGTCTTTCTAGTTTGCATGCATATATACTCCATCTATAGGTCTCTCTCGCACACTATGTATGATTCTCTAGTCCAAGCTAGATATCTTGGGTGCACTCATCATACGCACACAAATTCCTTGGCTCGTTGCCCGTAACTCTCTCACGCACCACTCTGTCGTCTCGGAGCTCTTCCCCCTCTCTCTCAAACTCTCCATCTACCAGGGTCACACATACATATGCATATCTCACTCGCACTCAATAGGCCCATCTAAAACTCTATCCCTCTCCCTCGTTCTCTCTCCATCTCACACGCACACACACACACTGTCACACCCTGCATTTTGTAAACATGTTATTTGCATCAATGAAGCATGAAAATTTGGACCAGCAAAAAAATTTGGCATCATTTGGCTTTTATTTGGAATTGAGTTTTTCTTCATGTGTTTTTCATGTGCTCATTAAAGTCAACTATTACCTCTTGTAGAATTCATCTCCATATCCAAAACTTCTGCCCAATGATCATACCAAGTGTTTATAACAGTATAGTATTTTCTTATAAAAATAATTTGGCCAAAAATGTATTTTATAAATTTAGCATTCCAAAACCCCCTGAATTGAGGTTTGCACTGCAAGTGCTTGATTTAGGGTGAGAAAATTATTTCAAAAAGTATATTTGAGACCTAGTAGTCATAGGACTCCCAAAAAGCACAAAAGTATAATTTTAAAAGTTATTTTCCTATTTTATTTAAAAGATTTTTCTTAAGGCCAGAAATGGTCTTTAATAGGAAAAAATATTTAAGTATTTCAAAAATAATTGCCAAAATTCAGGGAGACTCATAGGACATATATTGTCCATATATAAGAGTTTCAACACTTGGTCATGTTCAAAATAATGGGCTAATCCCTCTAAAACCCTTTATGGATATTTCAAGCTTTTGAAATATTTACAAAGGAAATATTCTCCAAAAATTCCAGCGAAATTCTATCATGTCATATATGACATATCTGATGATCTTGCCAAGTCCCATGCCTTGGGAAGTAAAAAGACATCTTCAAAACCCTTCATAACCATTCTGTCCATATTTGAAGTTTGAGCAACTTTACATTGCCAAACTTGTCCAAATGCTCTCAAACTTGGTGCACATGCTAGAATGGCCTAATAAGGCATCTAGACCAAATGGCACAAGATTTGGAGTAGAGCAACTTGATCAGAATACCCCAAAACCATTTCTGTTCAAATGCAAATTTGAACAACTTTACATTACCAACTTTTTACCTGGAGCTTCAAACTTTGTGGGCATGATCAATTCCCCAAATGATGCAATTACACCAAGTGGTGCATCAAGGGGAGATGATTAGCTTGACTTAAACAAGATGAAGCCATTTATGTTGATTTCTAGGGTTCACCAAAGTTGCATTGGCTAGTTCCTTCAAATGAGCCCAAATTTGGTGAAACACCCTATTTTCACATAAAATTCAATCATGTTAAGTGTCATGACAAGTGGAAATCATTTGCTTGACCAAAACTTGATCAAACACCTTCTGCTATTTTACCAAAACTACCATCTTGACCCCTTTTACTATTTACCTTGGCCTCAACTTTCTACCACAGCTTCATCTAGTTACTATCTACCTCCAGTAACTCCCCCATGTCCCCAGCTCCATGATTGAGGGGTGAAAACCCTAGTTCACCTTGCTGGACAGCCAAAATTCACCAAGTTACCAGCTTTACCTCTCTCTCCTTGATTCTCCAGAGCATCCAAGGCCTCATCTGTGTTGCTTGCATCACCCTGGACCCCCCAGACACGGAGGACGCGCCCAGAGGGCCAATGGCATGCCATGGCATGCGATAAGGCCGCTCCAGAGCGCGCTACAGTGCGCACCCGCACTGTAGCTTCGCCCAATCGCCTGCCCCCGACCACCTCGAGCTCTCCCCTCACGCTAGTCGATGCCCCTCGACGTCCGCGACCTCCCCCGGCGCTGTCCCCCTCCTCCTCCGCCCTCCAGTGGCCGCCTTCACGCGCGCGCTGGCCGCCCGCAGCATCCACTCCTCGGCTTCACACGCGCGCGCTGTCTGGAGCTTCCCCCGCTCCTCCTCTCCCCTCTACTAGGCGTAGGACTCGTCCATGAACCACCCCAACTCAAACACAGGCACCAGCACGGCCTCTGGCCTCGTCTGCGACCTCGCCGGCGCACGAGTCCACGGTGGACCGTGGGCTCAGCTATATAAGCGCGCCCGAGCCTCTCCAACGGCACCAACGGCCTCCCCTCACCCCCAGCAACACTCCAGCACCATCCATTCGCCCTCAGAAAGCCCCAGTGCTCGGGATCGACCGGAGCTCCGCCGCGTCGGGCAACCGGCGATCTCGCAGTACAAGCCCTCCCAGCTCTTCCTTTTGCTCGATTTGGAACCGCCGCACCTCACTGATGGTTTCCCCTCTTTTCCCCCTCTCTACAGCTGCCGAAATCGAGCCAGCCAGCAACCTCCCGACGACCCTCCGCCGTCCACCTCGCCGCCGACGAGCCAGGCCTCTCCGGCGGGCCGCACCACCACCACTAGAACGGCGACTCGCTGCTGAGCCCATTCCTGCCCTCCGTTTGCCCCGCCGTGCCCGGAATCGTCGCCAGTGAGCTCGCCGTCGCCGTGGCTGAGAGGTTGATGATGACAGGCGGGCCCCGCCTGTCATCCTCACCGCTCCCTCTCTCCCCTCGCAGTCACTGACCGCCGGGCCCCGCCCGTCAGGTTTGAAATCCTGACGTGTGCGCGCTGGCCCCCTTGCGGCTGGGCTGTTAGCCCTGGGCCGTGCACTGTGGCCGTTCTGGCCCAGTTGCACAGGGCTTTTTCTTCTTTTTCTTTTCTGTAAAGTTTCAAATAATTTTACAGAAATGAATATTTGTCCAAATAAATTAATTCCGACTCCTAAAATCTTGTAATATTCCAACCTATTTAATGGTGTCACTTTCACACATATCCATGAAACTTTTCTGTTCTGTTCAAATTTAAATTCAAATTTGAGCAATAAAACTCCTGTTCTAAAATCCTTAGATTCCTTTCTGCAACTCCAAAACTCCAAATAATAATTTTTGCCATCTTAGTTTTCCCTCTAGTATTTAACAAAAATAAGTTGACATTTTTCTGAGCTCTTTGATTTTTCTGTTTCATTGTGGTCTTATTTTCCCGTTGTTATTTTGCGACGATTAGATCCCGTATTTGACGAAGTTGCTGAAGAAGGAGAAGGAGAAGGATTTGAAGACTTTGAAGACCAAGCCAATCCAGGCAAGCAGCCCTTTGACCATGATACACTTGAGTTCTTCGGAACCTGTTGTTTCCGATTGCATGATGATGAGAGTTATGGTGGTGACCTAGTTTAAAAATCACCACATGATGCATGCTTTACCCTTGATCTTGCTAGGTGCTAGATGCAATGCATATGGTTGGTAGTGATGCCTAGAGATGCATGTGTGCCATAATACCTTCGTGGTTGCATTATTTTTGAAAACCCCATCGGGTGCCATTCATGCCCGAGGGAGATGGTGAGATGGGTAACCACTTGATGACGAAGTGGTGTACCGAGACAAGTATGTGTGATGTTTTTCAAACGGATTGGTTTAAGTTGCGACCGTTATTCCAACCATACATGTGCAACCACTCTACCCCTTATGGGACGGGGCTTTATTGAATACTTAGGTCGATACTAGCATGGTGCCCACATTACTAGTGACGGGAAGACTTGAGGTCTTTCCCGGGACGGGGTCGTGCTTGGATAGACGACCATGACTATTTTCACAGGGCACCGGACACACCGTTGGTCCCTTCGGGTACGCGTGACATTGAAATTAGGGCAAGTCCCGTGATCTATTGTTTGTACTCGTGGGCCGTGTACCAACGAGTGGACTCTATGTTAGTGTCGTCTAAGGAAAGATAATGATCGGGTGCTTCCCCCGAGTACTTGAGGTACTGCGGGATCATGGGTGACACGAAAGCTTCCCGGATCTTGTAGGTAAAGTGTACAACCTCTGCAGAGTGTAAAACTATTCGAATAGCCGTGTCCACGGTCAAGGACAGTTGGGTAACCGCTCTTGGGCTACGTCCAATGTTTGTGAAACCTTGTGTGTGTGTATGATGAGTCAAGGTGGTGACTTGACTCGATGAGATGAATCATAATCATGTTGATATCGGTAACCTGTCCTCGAGGTTACGAGAAATTATTGATGCATATACTTGATGGCAGAATATTTATCCTAGCTCGTAGCTAGATTGTTCATTGTTGTTCGATTGCATTGTTACTTTGAACCAAATCATGGGTTGCTTGCGAGTACATTCAAAGTACTCATTGGCTTGCCACTGGTTATTTAATTGGCCAGGCATGGAGGAACAGGAATATGAAGAAGAGTTCTTTGTAGACGAACATGCGAACTAGGACGCTATCCCAGTCAGAATGCCTGTAGGGTTAAGGCAGATGGCATGGGTTCTACCTATCATCGAAGACTTCCGCTATTTGAGTTATTGCTATTCAGCCCTTGAGGCTTTATCTATGTAAGACTTGGCCATAATGGCCTTAATTTGTGTAAGACGTATGTATGGATGTAAGACTCTTGTTATTCAGCTTCTGTGTGTTCAGTGAGCATTGATCTCTGGGATCACTGTACACGTGCATTCGGTTATCTCGACTTCTAAGTCAGGGTCCCCACACACACACAATCTCATGCCTAGCTAGCCAAATATGATGGTCTCTCACTCAATTGTAGGAACACGCAGTCCCCCCTATATGTATATGACTAGCTAATCTTAGTGTCCATCACAAACATGTGCATGGTCTATCTCGATTTCTCTCGGGGCATCTTTCTATCGCACACGCACCTCCCTCGATCTCCCACCCATATAGCCCCCTCACGATCTCGAGGGGGTATCCCTATCGTAAACACACCCTCTCGCCCTCCCCATGCGTCCATGTTCTCCATGTGTCCCTCTCGACCTTTGTACCTTGTTGGCCAGACCTCTATTGGACATGTGCTATAGGTGTGTCTCTCTCTGTTGCAAACAATCACACACTAGCTATCTTCGTGTATCTCCTCACCTCGCTTTTCTATCTCGGAGATGCATGCATGATATGTTCGCCTAAGAAACGAAAAAACACACTCTCTCTCTAATTTATCGTTTGTTGTCACTTTCTCTTTCAGACACATATTCTTTTTGCACACTTACTCATTCTCCTTCACACGCACTTGATCCCTCTCGACTTAGGCACTCTCCTCGGTCCATAGCATATTGATTTATTGAAAAGTCAAACATCACAAAGTTTGACCATGTACGTGGAGAAAAACAATTACATCTGGAACGGCAAACATATACGATTAGATTCACCATGAGATGTAGTTTCGTATGATGTATCTTTGAATTGAAGATATAAATAACATTTTTGTAAACCTGCTCAAAGTTTCCAAAGTTTGACTTCTCAAAAAATTACATGCACTGCATTATCGAGCGGATGGAATATCTCTTTCCCCCTCTCAGCTATCTGACGCACCAGTCAGCCTTATCGGGGCTCCTCAATCTCTCTCAAACTTTATATCTCCCTGGTTCACACATACACATGCCTCGCTCATGATATACATATAGACCCGTCCAACACTCTCCGCCCTTGTTCTCTCTGTATGTGACACGCACCCCCTAATAAGTACCATAATCCCTCACTCCATCATAGGTGCAAGCACTCCCCCCCTAAGTATTATTATCTCTCACTAGCCATCAGGAACACATGTATTGTCTCCTTCCATCCATACGTCTATCTCGATATTTCTCGAGGTATCTTCTATCGCGCACACACCTTGTCACTCGATCTCCCGCCCATGTAGTCCCATCACGATCTCCAGGGGATCTCTCTATGACAAACATACACTCTCTCCTCCCCATGTCTGAATTTTCTCCGTACGTCTCTCTCGACCTCTATCCCTTGTTTGTGAGACCCCTCTTGGACACATGCTAGGGGTCTTGCTCTCTCGGTTGCAAACAACCACACACTATCTCCTCACCTTGCTTCTATTGTCGAAGATGCATGTGTGATATGTTTGCATAAGACACACACTTTTTTCTCGACTTTTATCGAGTGTTGTCGATGTCTCTTTCACACACACACACACACTTTTTTCACTCTCTCTCTCTCTCTCTCTCTCTCTCTCTCTCTCTCTCTCTCTCTCTCTAGTTAGGGACTCTCTCACGTCCATAAGCACATGGATGTTTTGAAAAGTCAAACCTCAGAAAAGTTTGACCAGGTATATGTGAAGAAAAACATTTACATTTGGAAAGATCATTAGATTCATCACAACATGTTCTTACTTCATACTATCATTTATCTTTGGTATTGTAGATATAAGTAATTTCGTTATAAACTTGGTCAAAGTTTGAAAAGTTAGACTTTTAAAAAAATGTTGGAACTACATTATCGAACGGAGGGAGTAGCTCTTTCTCTCTCTCTCTGCTATCTCTCACGGGCCTCCCCTCTCACACGAACACTCTATACTGACAGATTATACGCTCACTATGTCAGCGTATAGCTCCGTATATTGTTTAGTTGACCGGTCAACCAGTCCACATCCTGCCTTGTCAGCTCGTGTTCTGTATCTTCGTGTGCTGGCCCATGTGACAGTGGGTGAAAATATGTAAACTAGAGGCCCATCTGACACGCGGTGAAGTAAACAAAGTTCAAACCACTCGGGGTAGCACCCCGCACGCTAGTAAATTGAGGATTGAGGCAATAAAAAACACTTGTTTGGGAGAGTGATAGGTTGGTGTAGTTGGTTTGCTTGATTTGTTTATACATGTGGGTCTGTATGCACAGCGGTGCCAACTCTCTCACATCGCGAGAGCGGTGCCAAAATCTCTTGATTTGACATCGATGCGTATTATGTGGCATACTTTTGCGAAATATGGCATCGGCCACATAGTGGAAGGCAACAACTGCCCAAGCTCTTCACGTACTCCTAGGTAAATGAGAGGAAAGAGAAAGAGAGAGAGAGAGAGAGAGAGAGAGAGAGAGAGAGAGAGAGAGAGAGAGAGTGAAAAAATATCACTAGCCAGCCAATCCTATTGTATGAGCGAATGATATTGGTACCTCTTGATGACACGGCAATCTTATACATCCAGCTGCTCTAACATGTTCTCTTCTTTTGCAGATAAAAAAAGACCAGAAAGTGAAAAATGTGCTGCACTATAACAATCTCATCGAATGCCTTGATCTCCATCTTACAGAAATTGAGTTGATCGACTATCGAGGCAGCACATCTGAGATTAAATTGGCCAGGTTCTTTGTTCTGGAGGCAAGTGTGCTCAAGGTAATGAGGTTTGGCGTTCTCTGGCGCAACAATGAATGGCGTGCTGATCACCGCAAGCGTCTAAGCCTAAATGACAAAGTCTCCGCAGAAGCTGAATTTGTTTTTGAAACATCAAGTGGCTAGAGACTCGAAAAGTTATTTGCCCATTAGTGACTTGTCAGGGCGGTGGATTTTAGTTTGTACGATAATGCTGCATCCACCTAAAGTAACGAAAGTTCTTACGTAAACTTCCTAGTAATTCCCTCTTCGTAGGTGCAGCATTACTCCTAACATTTGTAATATCAGTTTGAAACTTCTAATATTGCCTTGTCATATTCCTGCGTTTTCAAAATCCAGCGAATCAAACAGGTCCTGAGTTGGTAATGATGTTGTTCCTGCCATCTTTCACCAATAGCTGTCGGATCTAGATCTGACGCATACAAACCAAACTTCTCCAATTTTGCAAAAAGATGCCCGCACTTGTTCGCTATTTACAAACAACTCCTTGTCTCTCGCAATCAGCCTTATCTCCTCCCCACCAGATCTAGAAGCCATGGAAAATCTGGCGCGATGGCCGTTGCTGGCGCCGTCCACCCCCCCCCCCAATCTTGGTGTTCTGTGCAATGCACGGGCATCTATGCACGGGAAATTATGTCAAACACGGCTAGTTGGAAGCAGGCTAGGTCTACAGCCATGATGATAGTGACTGCAAACGGTGAGGCTGACTATGGTATGCCGAACACGGCGCCTATACTCAGGCGTCATCTCCTGCGTACGGTCTTGTCACTTCACTGTGAGGAGCAGCACGTAATAATTTGACCAACGGGTAGCACAGTGCTACTACATTGGTAGTACTACTACTACTAGTACTAGCACCACCGTCTAGATTTAGTAGTACTACCACGTCCGTCTGGATTTAGTATTTGACTAGAAATATCTAGTAATGCATGTCACAAAAAATGTACTACTCCCTCTGTAAATAAATACAAGGTGTATTGTTTTATTCCTATCAGCGATATAACTTAATGTCTTTTTGCTACTCCCTCCTTTCCTGTTTATAGGGCTTATCTCAATTTTTTGTTTTACCAATTTAAAGGGCTCATCTCCATCTCCCATTGAGATTCCGAGTTGCATTAAATGTTTGCATGCAAGAATTAAATAGGAACCCACCAATGCATGTAATATTCCTACTCATCTAGTGGTCAAGCATGCATGCACTACAATTAATCCAAATTAATCCACCAGTTTAACTCGGGTAGTTTTGTAAAGTATGAGATATATTCCTCCACTCACCATCTGCCTTGGTTGACGAGATTTCAGATTTGAGCCCTATAAACCAGAAAGGAGGGAGTACTTAATAGGATTACATGCAATTAACTAGCCACTGCATGTGATGTTTGGTAGTCTCAAGTCATTGAAAGCATGCACGGGCACGGAGGGGGACGCACCTTCATTGACTTACTGCACCTGCCTTTGGGTGTATGACACGTGGGCCCAACGGGTGGCTGGCAAACCTGTCATACAGCAAAAGGCAGGTGTAGTAGAGGGGTGAGGAGTAGATGGCCAACACGCACGTGAATTCAACACAGTCTACACTTCTCATATAAAGGTTCCCGCCAGTCCAATCTACAAAATCCTACGCACCTACGCACCTAAGGGCAAGAGTGATCACGCCAATCACAATATGAGTTAACTAGAAGCTAGACCCATGGAGGCGATGAGCGCGAGCATCAACCAACTGTGCGAGATGGTCCACGACGCCGGCCTGCGGCCCGGCACCGAGGAACATCTCCAGGTAGTGCTTGAGGCCGCCAGGGTGAGGGGCCGCTTGGATGACAGCTTCTCTCCTTGTTCGACGAGGTCCTCGTCGGCTTCCTCAACAAGTTCACTGTCGTCAAGAAGCTCGCGGACGACCTTGACGTACGCCTCCAGCCCACGCGCTCAGGCTCTGTGATGCCTGCCACCCTCAACGGCCTCTATGGTGACAACCTCTTCGACGCACTGGTGGCCCTGCGACTACCCGTCGTCGCGCCGAAGAATGTCCACCTCGAGGTCGCGCTTGCCGCGCAGCGCCTGGCGCAGCAAGACACCATCGACATAATCACCCACGTCTACGCGCAAATCATCCACAAGGACTACTACATGCAAGACGAGGACGATAGGACGCTGGCCTTCTTGGACCGCAAGGCAACCTTGGACGGCATTGTTCAGAAGCACGTTGAGCTTGCCGCCAACGCCGCTGCTCCTCACACGTCGGTTGGTGACCCGGTGCACTAGGGCGTGAGGATGTCGTTGATCGATCCGTATGTATCTTTATCTTTCCGTCAAATCCATGTAGTAGTATATGGTACTACTAGTAATTATCTTACCTTTCGCATCAACTTCATAATTTTCCTACGTACTCCATGCATGAATCGCGCCGGAACCAAACTTCTCATTACTCTAGAGAAAATCGTTATTTCTATCTATCGGTCGCGCCATGGAGCAGAACCAAATTTTACAAGTTACAAGTTCAAGAAAAGCCTGTCGTGTTCGCGTTGCACCCCCACACGGTTGGTCTGGCACGTCGCTCAAGGGGGAATGCGTGTTGTGTTGCATTTTCACTTACAAGTGGGACTGCAGTTGAGAAAATCAACTATCGGCAAACCCCCACCCCGCCCATCGCGTGATGGCTGAGAAAATATGAGGGAGAAGAGATGGCTGTAGCACGGACTCCAAGAAAATTGGTGTCGGATGGGACTCGTGTGGGTGGCGTGTGTCGTACTGCTAGACATGAATCTAGTTATGGCCCATGTCATCCCACTATATCGAGGTGCTGGTTACATAGAACAAATTTCCTGGAGTCCGTGCTCAGCCCTCCTCTATCTCTCTTCTCAGCCAGCCAGCAGACGTGCGGAGCCCATCGTCTGTTTGCTCATATGCGGTCCCACATGTCAGTGAAAACGCAAGAGGACCCACTGAACCTGCACATCTTTCACCTCGACGTGCTGGTGATGAAAATCAAATCCAATAAAGATCTTCGGTGGCCGCTTTTGGAGTTACTCAAGAGTAGTAAGATTCTATTTACAGTTTAACCCAAGATGCACATCACGTGGCTTCAACTACCACTCTATTTTCTTGCATGACACGACCTGGATGCTGGATGTCCCACGTTTCAACAAAAGGAGGAAGAACTCGACCAAATCTTTGGTTGTGCTCTCGGATTAGACTAGTTGTGCTAACTTAAAATTTTATTGTGTAGAATGGATGCAAGTTTTGGTATTGGGAAGAAGAGTACAACGATATATTGATAGAGCGCAATTTAGTAGATGTTCTAGCACTTTTAGCTAGCATAGAGGCTAGAGATGAGACTAGTGCCCTTGTTGATAGAATAGAGGCTAGACACGTCTACTTCTTTACACTCGAAGAAGAAAGAAGCACGCAGTATCGAGCCTCCGCAGATCAACAATGAATGTATCAAGAAGGCACTAATCCAACATACAGGAGCAGTCATGGAAGTTGGATATCTTCTAAAATGTATTCTTGTGGTTCTTGTTTTTCTAGTCAAAATTTTGGTGATGTATTTCCATCTACCAAAAAATCAATGATGAAAAAAAGATATGTGTTTGCAAAGAAAAATGTACGCGGCCGGGATGCGTCCGCGCGTTCGGCACACGGCAAAACAGAGGTCTTTTTGGGGTCGTGCGTTGGAGTTGGCCTTACAAGTGGGACCGCAGTTGAGGAAACCGACTATCGGCAAACCTCCACATTGCCCGCCGCGCGATGGCTGAGTTAGAGAAACGACGAGGTTGAAGAGATTGCTGTAGAACGGACTCCAACAAATATGGTGTCAGATGGAAGTCATGATGGTGGCGTGTGCCATATTCCTGGACGTGAATGCTTGTTCTGGCCCATGCCACCCTACTACTCCTACTACTTATAGTAGTAGTATCGAGGATTCGAGGTGCTGGTTACGTACAACGAACACATTAACATATGGCCCACCTCACACTGTGGCCAAATTTCCTGGAGTTTGTGCTAGGTTAAAATGTATTCTTTGTGAGGATGGGTGGCTGGTCTCAAGTTTAAAACTTGTTGTATTACGTACGTAGACGTAGAGATAGTGCAGCATGTGAAGCTAGTACAAATAGTGTACTATTGTTGATTGGCCTCATCCGATAACCTGTTGCAATGCACGTATAATTATGTATTCAGAAAATATATTTTTTCCTCATCGTAGCACCCACTCAGAGAAGCGACTCGTAAGCCATTCATAAATTTAGTAAGTTTATCACAGGCTTATCATTTTATTACCTACAACAGGTCATCAACCCACAACGACAACAAGGATACATTATAAATACTAAAGTTTTCATCACACAACAAATAACAAGCAATGAAATGAACTTCAACTCAACCAATCATCAGCATTGGAAACGCTTGCTTTGAACCACAAGTGATTCTCTGGGAAGGGCCAGCTTGTGTCAATCTCAAGACCAACGCAGGACTGATCATCCAGGCTGAAGCGGCCTACTATATCACGACCAGGGTAGGGAGCCACCGCAATGTCCAACGTATAGATACAGTTGCTTCTCATAGATGGTAGTAACGTTGTGTCAACATCAGTTGGATCGCCTTTCACCATCATTGGATAGTTTTGTCCAAGGAAGAGCGAGTTTGCTCCAAGACTATCAATACTGTACCAGGGAGAAGGTGATGGCGCTATCACACTAGTATCCATCCCGAATACCATGCAACGGGTGTTGGAATAGGTCCGGAGAGTGCGACCATGGGAGACAACACCTGCTCCCTCGGTAGTAACATTAGTAGTGGGTTGTATATAGACAAGAAATGGTGATCCATCAGAATTAGTTGCCAGCCGCCAGTGAGCATATGGGCCCTGCTCGTCCTCATGCTCGTGATCATCACCATCGTCATCTCCCCCTTGGTTATAAAAAAATTCAAGTATAGGTGGTGGAATGTTCATAGGACCCTGGAAACTTGCTAACTTGCATGCATGTGGATGAAACAATTATAATTACGGTGGAAGACAAACGTACCGAAACAATAAGGATCCCATGCAAAAATAGTTCCATGAGTGGTGGCAGCAAACACA
Source organism: Secale cereale (assembly GCA_902687465.1). NCBI lineage: Eukaryota > Viridiplantae > Streptophyta > Magnoliopsida > Poales > Poaceae > Secale > Secale cereale. The sequence continues at coordinate 641,287,682 of LR738710.1, forward strand.
AGCCTCTCGTCTTCAATTGCATCACAGTACACATTCGGGTATAGAAACTGATTTTTGAGAAATATCCATCCAGTCGAACCACCAAGGACGGCAACAAACTTGTCGAAGATAGCAACAACTTTATAGTTCTTTTAATTCCAAGAGCGGCTGGGAACTCGAGAAATTGCTACCTTCTGTAGACGACGGTCACCATGATCATATTTGAACGTACGTCGATCATCTGTGTGCTCAACCTCAGGGCACTCAGAGATTTTTGGAAGTGGAATCCGCTGACGAGTGTACACATTCACAAGTTCCCACTCACAATTGTACCCAATATAAACAACCCAATCTCCATTTGTGCCTGCCCGACGCTTGCCCTCAAGCGATGGCATCTTAACATCATACGTATCATTATCAAGCGGCATCAACTTGCACAAGGCGAGGCTTCCCTCGTCCCCGCGCCGGTCAGCAGGGTCACGGCGAAGAAGATAGGGGAGATCAAACCGCTCCTGGACCCTTGGGTTCCTTGTAATGATGTTATTAGTTGAGTCGAGAATGTTCTTGAACGAACCTGCCATGCTAGCCGAGGTGATGACGTCGCACCGATCAATGAGTTCCCCCACCGCGTCATCATTGAGATCGGGGCAAGAATAACGGGGTCATTTCCGGCTTGTTCCCTCCATGGAGAAGACGATGGAACAATGGCAGAAGGAAGGGTGAAGGCAAATGGAGGAGGGAGGAAGAGCGTGCGACAGCAGTTCCAAATCGAGAGGGAAAGGCGAAGAGTCGGTGGACAGTTGCCAGTTTGCCACGGTACAAGAAGAGGCGCCCCGGCCTACACGTCCTTTCAGAAATTGTACAAAAGGATTCACCGTCGTCTCACTGACATGTTGGAACAGGACCACATGTCAACGAAACATGGTGTGTAATTTCTCATGCAAAATGCGATCTAGCCGCGTTGGCCCGAGGTGCCGCATTAGTTATCGCTGAATAATATAAAATATTATGAGTGCAGACGCTCCACCCCGAGGTTTGTAGCTCCTTCTCGGTCGTCGGGAATCTATGTTCTTCCAACCTTTCGTTTAAGACATGAGCTTTGTTAATCCTGTTGCCGGCACGCGGGACATCTATATGCCTCCATTTTACAAAATCATACTATATGCCTCCATGACACGCGGGACATCTAGCATCAAGGTGGCGTGTCATGCAAGAAAATGAAGATACGCAGTGCGTAAGTGAGTCGTGCACTTCGAATATTTTTTCTCCTCGATGGCACGTGAATAGTGCACGTACTCAATGGCCCTGTTTGTATCATGGGTTTAGAGCTAGCTTGGGTTAGTTGGGGGCTTAAATAACCTAAAAGTATCCAAACAGCTAGGGTTAGAGTGGGTTAGTTTCATCTAACCCAACTATCCTGGTGGAGAGGTGCCTATTTGAATTAGAGTGGGTTAGAAAATAATTCTAACTCTAACTGTGTTAGAGTATCCAAACAGGGCCAATGATAGAGAACGGGATGGTAGCCATGGACATGGTCGGCCCTTTTTGAAGAGAATACTAATAAATACTTAACTTTGATGTGTCCCGTTAACTCGCAGAACGACGAGAAGGTTGCTTACTACGCCTTCTCCCTCGCTAAGGAGGGCGCGGTGGCTCGCAGCATGACGAGAAACTTTTGCTTACAAGCGGTAGACGTGCAGCAGTTCATTTGGTGTTAGATTGCCAGAAGTAGTACCATCATTATTGTTCGACTTCCGGAAGAGGAGAAGAGCCAAGCGCAATGTCACCTGCTAACCTACAGTACTACTACACCCGCAAAAAAACCTACAGTACTACTATAGCCAAAGTTGGTCCACCTTTTTAGAGCATGGTTAATTAATGTAGGCGGCTCTTGCAGCGGCACATCATATAGAGCAAGTACTCTCTTCGTAGGATCAAAGGAAGTGAAACAAAAGTTGGAGTGGATGCTAGATTGTCAATTAAAACATGCTTACATAGGGAAAAAAATCCTACGGCATTCTATCCTATGAATAAAACGACCAATGTAGGAAAATTATGAGGGGGGTCTCTCCAACAGTGTTCCTCGGCTCGCACCTAGCATCACGGTGGTCGAACTTGGAGTCATTCATCTGGTACATGGGACCACATGCCAACGAAACATGGTGTGTAATTTCTCGTGCAAAATGCGATCTGGCTGCGTTGGCCCGAGGTGCCGCATTAGTTATCGACCTTTATTTTTTAAATGGCGTGCCATTCAGTTTTGAAGCACGACTAACTGGTATTGTTTGCAGAGAAAATATATAAACTACTCTACCACTACTCCACCTCTAGTACTAGTAGTATAAAAAAGATATATAGGCTGGAGCTTCAGAGCTTTCTTGCTAAGGGCTGCCCACTTGCTTCTCACACTATCACCCTCTCTCCAGATCTAAAACAGACGGCCTCTCTCTCCCTCCTCACCGGTGGTCACAGATCCGTCGGGGAAGAAAAGGACGTGCAGCGTTGACGCACTCGTCGTCGGCGAGCGAGGTCACGCACTGACGACAAGGTCGTCCTCTCAGAGCTAGCACCCGCGCGGGATGGCCTCCGTCCCCAAGCTCACCGCCGTAGTGTGTGCGGAGGACGATGACCACCAGCGAAGCCACTTCCCGCCGACCCTTGGGTATGCTACCTCTTTTCGAACCATATCCATGTGCCCCATGTGCCACGTCGCTGCATGTGGATCTTTTTCCAATCCACCATCTTCCCAATTTGCTATCCTCTGCTCTGCTGGTCACGCAGACGAAAACCTTAATTTGCACTATTAAAGGAAACCCTGCTTCATGCAGACTAATCCATGTCTGGGTTGAATAAGGAAAGGAAGGGAGGTTGTATTGTCCAAAAGAGTAGGCATCGAACCCGCATCTAGGTTGAAAAGGGGAAAATCAGTAGCTAAGGAACGAGTCTCGTGTCTCTTGGTTAAAGAAGGGTAGAAAGGCATGGCAACGCAATAGAGAATGACCAGGTCAATCGGTTTGTTGTCCTCACATAGGAAAAAGGTGGCTGAACGTAACAAAAATGGGACGTAATCCACATATGTTGCCTGGATATTTGTTGCTCTGGGCAACCATACCTCCCTCACCACTCTATGCGTCCGTGGAGGTACATCGTACTGGTGCGCCCACTGTCTGAATGGGTCTGCCATGCTCTTATTGCCACTATTTTGCTGTTAGTATAACGTCAGCTGTAAAGTCAACCAATGCTACTTCTAAAGTGATGCCACATTTAACTAATGCCGCACTCAGCTAATGCCACCGATAAATTTAAGCAATGTCATTTAATGTCTCTGGATTATTTCAGGGTTAGCCGTTGATTGTGGATGAATTAAAGATTTTTTAGCTAAGGCATTCTAATGTTGTTGCACAGCTAGTATGCCAACGATGAAACTTGTTACTACCTTTAGATTTTTGCACTCTTAATGCTTATAGATTACATATCTCACTTTCATGAGATAAGTCAATTTTTTGTATAGTATCACCAAAATGCCAAGGCGCTGATGTCATTTTATTTTGGTTAAACTGCACAAAAAATTATGAAGACAAGAGGAAAGGTCAAGAGTGGGCACCTCCTTATCCGGCTGTTTTCTTTGATTCGGTTGGTCAAGTTTTATGTTTAATTGACTATCAAGATTGGGATAGCAATTTTCAGGTCCTCTGGAGTTCGAAATGATATATACCTTCAAGGTACATGGTTTGCAAAAAAAAAGTATACTATCATTAGTTCATAATGCTAGTTACCTTCAGACTTTTGTATTTGGTTTAATGTTGTTGCCACCTAGTATACCAATGTTGAAACTTGTTACCTTTACATTTTTTATTGTTAATGCTTATAGAAATCTTCAAGTGCTAGATTATGGAGATCAGTTCAGTAAAACCATTATACTCTACCCCGTAATAAAAAAATTACTCCACTGTTCCACTAGCCAGTGGATTAGTGTATATATGTACTATTTGAATGGTGTTGCATTAGCGTATCGACATATATAAGCTGTGGCAAGCTTTCCCAGAGCAACAAGTTTCAGCATTGGTACAGAGGGTGTAGAGTTCACTCAAATACTGCCAGTAAAGCTAGCCACACCTTTGTTAAGATTGGGATAGCAATTTTTCATGTTCACCCGAGTTCGAAATGATATTTACCTTGAAGGTACATGGTTTGCAATTTTTTAATAATATCATTAGTTAATAATGCTAGTTACCTTTAGACTTTTGTATTTGGTTTAATGCTCTTGCACAGCTAGTATACCAATGCTGAAACTTGTTACCTTTACATTTTGTATTGTTAATTCTTATAGAAATCTTCCAGTGCTAGAGCTTATGGAAATCTTCCAGTGCTATAGCTTATATAAACCTTTTCCCATTAAGAAATTGGAATGCTTATATTTGTGAGTCTATGCTTCAACTAGTGCCACTTTTATTGTAATCACACTTTCAATATCTGTGTAAACAGGGATGCTCGATTTTAGTGGAACTGTCCAACTGGTTCAACATTAGGAGCATGTTTTCTTCCAAACCTTTATATCCAATTGGTGGCACTATGAGCTTTTCATTAAGAAGGTACATGGTTTGCTACTATCTTGTTACTCTTTTTGTATTGTCATTAGATAGTAATACTAGTGGTTTGCATGTGAATTTATTGGCAGGGTGGACCTACATTGGAGGTGCAGGACAGGATTCAATGATTGGATGCTCAATTTCGGTTGTATCGATTTCACCTCTTCCATCGCTGTGAACATGGATATCCTTGGTCTGATGAAGAATAGATACAATTCAGTATGAAATTGTCTAAGGCAAAACATGACTGTATCGAATTGTCTAGTGCAAAACATGACAGATGCTAAGCAGAAGAGACATGTTTAAACCAAAAATACAAGGTAGGGTATATGTTTACTAGCTGCTTGATATTTGTGCAGACAGAGATGTCTGCCAGTTGCTATTTGGCAAACACACAAAGTGACCGCAGTTTTGGTTGAACTACACAAGATAATAGTATAGTCACTGCATGCAGTGCCATTTGAAAATAGACACAGAAATATTGGATAGTCACTTCATGGACTGCAGAAAAGTAGTATTGTACTATTTATTGGCCAACACTAGGTGCTTCATTGCTTTGGTCTGTTTATACAATGGGCATCATTTTGCCTAAGTTAAAGTTTGTATTCCGAAAATAGTCTCGCCGTGTGATCGAGAGAAGACCAAATCATATTGCAGTGGATGTTCCTCCATCATGTGTGGTTCATGCTAATGGTTCCAGCTGTTGGTGAAACCACTTACGTTTGTAAGAGGAATTGTAGACTTCACAAACAAATTTTTCTTTCAGTTTGTACTGAATGTTGGCCAAGAGAAGCATCCATGTTAGTACGAAGAACATATGTTTTTTCTAGATCTTTGCTTTTGGAGCTACATATTTGTATATGATATGTGAATCATTGAGATGCATTAACATGTTGATCTTATGTATGGGAATCGTACTAGTTGGTTTTAGTTGTGTCTGATCTTTGCTTTTGGAGCTACATATTTGTATATGATCTATGAATCATTGAGATGCATTAACAGTTCCTTATATTTGTTCGCTCAGTATTTACAAGTTACTGATCGATCACTAGCTAGCCTACTAATGCGCTCCTGGCAGTTTTAGTTGCGACGCAAGATCCGAAGTGGCAGTTTTTTGAATAAAAATGCCTACCTTTGAAGAAACTGACAAGCTGCTCTGAAGAAAATGTCATGCGAATCTGAAGAAACTGCCAGCAAACACGTTCGCAAATGCCTTATCTCCAGTGAATGTTCATCAGTTAATGCGATCGTACACATAGACCATCCGACCTACTTGATCATACACGGATAAATAGCGGATCACACACTTACTACCTCCTTTCCGGTTTGCATGTCTCAATTCAAAAAACTACCTACTCGATCCTACACAAATAAACAGCGGATCACGCACGTACTACATCATTTTCGGTTTGCAAGGCTTAATTCAAAAATCTCACCAACCAAGGTAGATGATGAGTAGTGGAATGATTTTTGACAAGGAGGGAGTACCTCATCTGTATGATTCGAGTTCGCAAATGACTTATCTCCCAGCTAATGTTCATAAACTAATGCCCTCGGTTGCGACTCGTTGCATGCTGCTCCGCGTACTGGCTGCGAGCGATTTTGAGTGCCTGCATGTAGCCGGCTGTAATTAAGGCAGCTAACTGATGCAAAAAAATATGCGCTTTAATTGTTGCGGGCCGTTTAAATCCGTGGAATCATTATTGACAAGGAGGGAGATGATTCGAGTGCACTTGTTTGACTGTCATGCCGGCGTGAGACCCAGCACGAACGGGACGGGACGGCACAGTCAGCATTTCAGTTCTCTAGTTTTCCACGGCAAGCTGGCACACTAAGACGTGCCTGCTTAATTATGCATTGAATTTCGATGACCGTCGCGCTACCTTCCGCCTATAAGTACTGTTTACCGGCCATCTATGGTGGCACCGTGACCCAACTTGCCCTATCCTAATAAGCCCCCACCGGCCCGACATCGCTCGCCACTTATCCTCGCTCTCGCCACGTCCGCCATGCCCCCGCCCGTCCGCGATAGGCGAGGCCGGAGGCGGTCACCGTTGGAACTAGTATTCAGTTTTTCATCGGAAGGCAGACGGAGGGAGGAGGCATTCTATCGGTCTTTAGATGGCAATGCAGAGATCGAGGACTTGTTGGAGCGCGACCGCCTGGCGGAGGAGCAGGAGTGGTTGGAGCGCGGCCGCTTGGCAGAGGAGCAGCATATCGCCGATTTGCGCTGCCAGCGGGACATGGAGCAGCAGCGCACCAACGCTGTGAGTAGCGAGCAGAGCACCCGCAACTGGGCTGACTACGTGGAGGCCGGCGCCTGGCAAATAGCCCTGGAGGCTGTCGGGCACGCACGCGTTCGCGACGCCGATTTTTACTACCAGCTCGTCAAGTGGGTTTCCCGCTTAGAAGCCGAAGCTTCGGTGGACCACGCCGGCATGGAAAGGGCCAACGTGCACGAGCAACGCGCCCTATCGCACCTCTAGCAAGTCCGAGGCGAGGTGGAGGACGCTGGTGCCGGCGTTTAGCATGTACCGCAGATGGTGGCCGGCATCGTCAAGTTAGCTAAGAGTAAGTTAGTACTTGTACGCTACTAGAGTATTAGTGGGAGTAGATAGTTAACTTGGCTATGATGGTTGTCAACGTGGAAGTTCAGTACTCTATATGTGGATTAGTCATGTTACTTTTCTCTGAATGTTGAACTTTCCGTTTGAACGTATGGAATGGGCTGTTATTTTTTTAAATGGGTTGTATTTGTCCTCCACGTGTTTAGAGGCTGACTTGTGGGCCTACCAAGTTGACGCGTACACAATCAGGAGATGATTGTACTTGGAAAGGATGACAGCAGGGACCCGCCAAGGTCATGGAAGTACGCAAGCAAGTGCCTCCTTATTTCAAGCCAATAAAAAAATGGCTCCACCTAATGGATTTCTGACATCTGGGTCCCATGCCATTATCAAGGTAGTCAATAAATGAGAGAATTGAACAACGAGCGGCTGACAGCAGGGACCCAACAGCTCGCCCAGTTATTTTTGTTTTGGGTTAATTTGATAAATGCCACTCCAAATCTGGTGTTTCTCAGAAATGCCACTGCAATTTCCAAACTTTGAAAAATGCCATTTCATGCCATTTCCAGTGGTATTTTTCGAAGTCTGGAGTGGCGTTTTTCAAAGTTTACAAATTGCGGTGGCGTTTTCCAAAGTTTGCAAAAATTGCAGTGTCATTTTTCATAGTTTGGAAATTGCAGTGGCATTTTTATGAATCGCCATAATTGGAGTGGCATTTATCTAATTTGTTTTTGAGATGGAAGCAGGGTGTCAACTGGGATGTGCGGGGCACTCTGGCCTGTCTAGACAACCTTCTCTTTTATGTTTACCACAGACCAGCCCAGTAGTTTTTTTTTTCTGAAAATGGCTAGCCCTGTTTTTTTTGTGATTTGCCAAGTAAGTCGCTTTGTTAGGCCTGTTGGGCTGCAAATCTTTCAAGACGAGGAGAGCTTCATTCGGCTGGATGAGAAAATGGCCTATCAGTAATGAGAAATGGGTTGTACATTTTTTAAACACATCAAATCGGCAATTAGTTTCAAATTTATTTATTTTCATTTCGAGATTTTAAATTGCATTAATTTTTATGCGTGGACAATTTGTTGGATTTTATATTGATATACATTTATTTTTAAAATCAGTTTGAATGTGACTCGAAATTTTGGAATTAAAAACAGTTCGGCCCGCACCGAAATATGCAAAATTTCATATAATTTTTTAACCATGGCCACAATATGGGCTGTAATGCTAACAAAAAGAATATGGGCTCCAAAAAAAACCTTAAGAATTAACAAATGGGCTGTAAATTATTAGAAATAATGGCAGATGGGTTGTATGATGTTTTCCATATATTTGAGGCTTTCCTAAGAAAAAGGTTGACGCACAAGCAGTGACTGTTGGATGTCCATCCAACGCCCGTCGTGCTTCTTCAATCTCTGCTCTTCCTGCTCCAGCCGCTCAAACAAGCGCCGGCGGGACTGCGTGCTCTCTCCTCCCCGTGGCCGGCTGTGCTACCGCGCAGGCCTCACCACCCCACCGTACTCCCATCGCTGGCCTAGCCATCCTTCTACTCACCCACACCTGTTGTTTTCTCCGGAGACGGCGGACGAACCAGTAAACCCTCGTACTCCTCCGCATGGGAAACAACTGCCGAGTCTTCCCTGGCTCCGTGTCGTTCCCTACCTAGGCATCACCGTCGTCCATCGCCCTAGTGCTCTCCGCGCGGCCTGGTCAACGTGTTCAATGAACGACATCCATCGGAAGTGGACTGTATGTGGAGAGGCTGACAGCTGGGTCCATGGCCGCACGCAAGGAAATGCCTCCTTATTACGCGCAAAATAATGATTCCTCCACCTGACAGCTAGGACCCATGTGAAGGGTTTTTGTATTTCACGAAAAAACTTCCCTCCCCCCCC
>LR738710.1:641300078-641330307 GCA_902687465.1 Secale cereale
CCCCCCCCCCCCCCCGCGCGCAACGCTCACTGTTCATGCAGAGGCAGCATCGATCGGCTTCTGTTAGCAGCAGTAGCGAAGGAATCGCTTGATTGGGTTCAGTTAACAGCCATCGATTGATCGCTCAAGTTCAGTAACGCGTAGCCTGCAGTGCAATCGCTCGGGTTCAGTTAGAGCCAAACACCTCGCTCAGGTTCAGTTAGAGCCCAATGCCTTGCACCCACACGCGTGCGTGTACGAGAGAAACGCACATCGCTCGGCCCCGACCACCCACCGTAACCGGGAAGACCCCGATATTTTCCTCGCCCTTGCTTCTACCATGGTTTTTTCCGTCATGGACGACCCAAAGAATGTCATGCAGTAGCGTCTCCGGTCCGCCCAGGACAAAAAGCCCATTTTCTGTCATGATTTTTTGTCATAGAAGTAGGACCCCACCACATCTATGATGATACCGTGTTTTGTCACAACTATTGTCATAGAAGTGTCATTTAGTATGACAGAAAAAAGTTTCGTTCGGCCCAAAATGTCACGGATGTGTCTTTTTTTGTAGTGTCTCTTATCACCAGAAAAGTCTCCAAAAAGTTCCGTAGCATTTGGATGTTATTTGATACTGATATTCTGCAAAGCACAAAATAGCAACTGACACTAGGCACTAGGTGAGGGAGTCCTGGACTACGGAGTCCTCGGGCGTCCGGGCTACCTAACATGAGCCGGACTTATGGGCCATGAAGATACAAGATGGAAAACTTTCCCTCGTGTCCGGATGGGACTCTCCCTAGCGTGGAAGGCAAGCTTGGCGTATGGATATGAAGATTCCTTTCACTGTAAACCAACTCTGTACAACCCTAGCCCCCTCCGGTGCCAATATAAACCAGAGGGTTTAGTCCGTCGAGGCATTCATAATCATACCGACTAGACATCTAGGGTTTAGTCATCATGATCTCGAGGTAGATCAACTCTTGTGACACATGTACACATCCAAGTCAATCTAGCAGAAGTAGGGTATTACCTCCATCAAGAGGGCCCGAACCTGGGTAAAACATCGTATCCCCTGCCTCCTGTTACCTTCGATCCTTAGATGCACAGTTCGGGACTCCCTACCCGAGATCTGCCGGTTTTGACACCGACATTGGTTCTTTCATTGAGAGTTCCACTGTGACATCATCGAGAGGCTCGATGGCTTCATCGATCACTTATAATAATGCTGCTGGGAAGGCTATCTTTCTCCCCGGCCAGATCTTTGTGTTCGGCGGCTTTGCTCTATGTGCCAACTCGCTTGGTCACCTGGAGTAGATCGACAGCTACGCTCCTGGACACCAGATCAGTTTTTGAAATCTGAACTATGTGGCTGATATCCGAGGAGACTTGATCTTCCAAGGGTTCACGGCTTCAATCACCGCTTCGGCCTTAGATCCAAAGCGTGTCACCCAGTCCGAAGACGGGAGTCTCGAGCCCGCCGGACAATCTGCGGCCATAAAGCTCAACTCTGGAGAACCAGAGCTGATAGCGTCACCAGCAGTTATCACAAAGCCGGACTATTCTCGGAACACTAGCTCTGAACCCTCGGAATCCGCATATTGTGAGCTCGGCCAGGGAACTTCGGTGCCCATCCAAACCTCGCTCATAAACGAGGCTTTGGACTTAATGAGATCCCTCGCCATCACAAAGGAACCACTTCTGAATTGCACTCAGCCCGGACTAGGGGCTGAAAATAGGGAACTTTGCTTCCCACCCACCACCCACTTTATAACCACCGTCCAGGATTTAACTGACATGCTCGACTACGCCTCTAAGGACATCGACGATTTAGACGACGATGCCGGAGAGGAGTAGGCCCAAACCCGCCACTCACCGGACGCTGGACGGCCACTTCCTCGTACGACGTGTACATGGTGGACACACCTAAAGAAGGCGACAACGATGATAAGAAGGATCCAGTCGAGGAAGAACCTCCTGAGATACCGCCAAAGCATTGACGTCAGCGGCGCCGCTCTAAATCGCGTTGCAGAAAAGACAGCAATACCGGCATTGGAGAAAATGATACTCCGAAACACGCCGAAGAACAAGAAGACACCGTTGAACCAACATCCGGATAGGATGATCAGGAGGAGGGGCAACTCGACCCTGACGAGCAAGCAGGGAGCAAAGACTCGGGAGATAGCAACTATCTACCACTCTCCGAGGACGACGTGAGCCTCGGCAATGAAGATTTTATCGTGCCAAAGGAACCCCTTGAACAAGAACTCTTTAAGCGCCAGCTCATAGCCATGGCAAGAAGCCTTAAAAAGAGGCAGCAACAGCTTCAAGCTGATCAAGAACTGCTCAATGACAGATGGACTGACATCCTGGCAGCTGAAGAGTATGGCCTCGAATGCCCAACAAAGACTTATCTGAAGCGTAAGTTTCTACCCCAATTCAACGATGAAGCGTCGGAGCCCATACCACCAGCGCGTAACGCGGTTGACAAACCTGACCGACCGCCACATGGCAGGGACAAAACGGCAACTCAAGCCAAACACCAGCCTGGACCACCTCGCCGTAAGAGCAGAGAAACAACAGCTCGGGAATACACATATGACCTATGACAAGACCTGGAAAGTTAAGCAGGTCGGACCAGATCCATTTACGGATCGCGGGGGTGTGCACTGGCACGAGAGGTTGGTTACCAATCCTGGCGCGACCAGCAAAACTACGCCCGGGCCGAAAACCGCACACGGACTTCATCCGAACTGCGTCGTGACGTGGCCCGATATAGAGGCGCCGCACACCCCCTATGCTTCACCGATGAGGTAATGGAGCACTAGTTCCCAGAAGGTTTTAAACCCATGAACATTGCATCATACGATGACACAACAGCTCCCGCAGTATGGATTGAAGACTTTCTTCTCCACATTCACATGGCTCGTGGTGACGATCTACACGCCATCAAATACCTTCCCCTAAAACTTAAGGGGCCAGCTCGACACTGGCTAATCAGCCTTCCAGAAAACTCTATTGGATGATGGGAAGACCAGGAGGATGCCTTTAGAGACAACTTCTAGGGCACCTATGTTCGGCCTCCGGATGCCAATGACCTCAGTCACATTGTCCAACAGCCCGGAGAGTCCGCCAGAAAATTCTGTACTAGGTTTCTCATTAAAAAGAACCAGATTGTCGATTGTCCTGTTGCCGAAGCCCTAGCAGCCTTTAAGCATAGCATTCGTGATGAATGGCTCGCCCGACACCTCGGCCAAGAGAAGCCGAAGTCCATGGTAGCCCTCACTGCACTCATGACCCGCTTTTGTGCGGGCGAGGACAGCTGGCTAGCCCGTAGCAGTAATAATACGAGTGAGCCTGGCGCTTCCAAAGCCAGAAATAACAACGGAAGGCCCCGACACAACAAACATAAGCGCCGAAGCACTAATGACAACACCGAAGACACGGCGGTCAATGCCGAATTCAGTGGCTCCAAATTCGGTCAGCGGAAGAAGCCATTCAAAATAAACAGAGAGGGCTCATCCAGCTTGGACCGAATACTCGACCAACCGTGCCAGATTCATGGCACCCCTGACAAGCCTGCCAACCATACCAACCGAAGTTGTTGGGTCTTTAAACAGGCCGGTAAGTTAAATATCGAACATAAGGAGAAAGGGTCACTCAGCGAGAACGACAATGACGACGAACCACGTCTACAGAAAATAGGGGGTCAGAAGAAATTTCCCCCCGAGGTCACCCACATACCCAAGCGGGAGCGCAATCGCGCGTTAAGGGACGTCTATGCGATAGAGCCAGTCGCCCCTAAGTTCAACCCAGGGTCAGCATGTTCGATCACTTTTGATCGTAGAGAACATCCGACCAGTATCCATCACGGAGGTTTGGCCGCACTAGTCCTCGATCCAATCATCGATGGATTCCACCTTACGCGAGTCCTTATGGACGACGGCAGCAGCCTTAACATGCTCTATCAGGACACAGTCCGCAAGATGGGCATTGATCCGTCAAGGATCAAGCCCACCAAAACGGCCTTTAAAGGATAATACCTGGTGTAGAGGCCCACTGTACGGGTTCAATCACATTAGAGGTCGTCTTCGGTTCGCCAGACAACTTCTGAAGTGAAGACTTAATCTTCGACATCGTCCCTTTCCGTAGCAGCTATCATGCACTGCTCGGACCAACCGCGTTCGCTCGCTTCAATGTGGTCCTGCACTACGCTTACCTCAAACTCAAGATGCCCGGACCACGCGGTGTTATAACAGTCAATGGAAACATGGAACGCTCCCTCCGTACTGAGGAGCACACCGTGGCCCTGGCAGCAGAAGTGCAGGGTGGCCTCATCAAGCCAAACACTACATCGGCGGCCAAGCCCCCGGACACTATTAAACAAGTCCGGACTACACCGCAGAGCGATAGCCCAGCTCGTCAGGAGCTCAGTTAGCAATTCGGCCTTCGTCTCAGCCCCAACCGAATCGTGGTCTACGTGCCATGCGTACATAACTACGCGCTAAAGATACCATGGGTAGAGATGGAGGCACAACAAGGGTAAAGTCCACAATACGGCTAGACCATATCCGGACACCCATATTTTCCATTTTTCTTTTAATTCTATCTTTTTCAGGTTCCTTACAACCCACATCACCTTTTCAGCGGTGCTCAGGTCTCTTCTCGAGACCTATCATGACAACGGCGAGTGATGATTCTCTCGAGGGACAATACAACAAGGAGACAAGCTGTGGGGACCCCGACTTAGAAGTCGAGATCACCGAATGCACGTGTACAGTGATCCCAGAGATCAATGCTCACTGAACACACAGAAGCTGAATAACAAGAGGATTACATCCATACATATCGTCTTACACAAATTAAGGCCATTATGGCCAAGTCTTACATAGATAAAGCCTCACGGGCTGAATAGCAAATAACTCAAATAGCGGAAGTCTTCGATGATAGGTAGAACCCATGCCATCTGCCTTAACCCTACAGGCATTCTGACTGGGATAGCGTCCTAGTTCGCATGTTCGTCTCCAAATAACTCTTCTTCATATTCCTGTTCCTCCATGCATGGCCAATTAAATAACCAGTGGCAAACCAATGAGTACTTTGAATGTACTCGCAAGCAACCCATGATTTGGTTCAAAGTAACAATGCAATTGAACAATAATGAGCAATCTAGCAACGGGCTAGAATAAATATTCTATCATCAAGTGTATGCATCAACGAGTTCACGTAACCTCGAAAACAGGTTACCGATATCAACATGAATATGATTCAACTCATCGAGTCAAGTCACCACCTTGACTCCTTACACACATACTTTCACCGATGCGGTAAAATTCTGGACATAGTTTAAGTAGCACCACCCAACTGTCCATGACCGTGGACCCGGCTATTCGAATAGTTTTACACTCTGTAGAGGTTGCGCACTTTACCCACAAGATCCGGGAAGCTTTCGTGTCACCCACGATCCCGCAGTACCTCAAGTACTCGAAGGAAGCACCCGGTCATTATCTTTCCTTAGACGACACTAACATAGAGTCCACTCGTTGGTACACGTCCTTCGAGTACAAACAATAGATCATGGGACTTGCCCTAAATTTCAATGTCACGTGTACCCGAAGGGACCAACGGTGTGTCCGGTGTCCTGTAAAAACAGTCATGGTCGTCTATCCAAGCACGACCCCGTCCCGGGAAAGACCTCAAGTCTTCCCGTCACTAGTAATGCGGGCACCATGCTAGTATCGGTCTAAGTAATCAATAAAGCCCCGTCCCATAAGGGGTAGAGTGGTTGCACATGTTTGGTTGGGACGGTAGTCACACATAAATCTAATCCATCATTTCACCCATGCACAAGATTTTTACCGGTACATCACTTCTTCCTCAAGTGATGACCTAACTCAACATCACCTTCGGGCATTAGGGGCACCCGATGGGATTTATGAAAAGATTTCAACCACGAAGGTTCATGTCACACATGCATCACTAAGCATCACTACTAACCATTTGCATGACATCAAGCACATAGCAAGATCATGAGTAAGCATGCATCATGTGGTGGTTTCAACTAGGTCACCACCGTCATTCTTATCACTATGCATTCGGAAACAAACGGGTTCCGAAGAACACAAGTGTATCATGGTCAAAGGGCTGCTTGCCTGGATTGGCTTGGTCTTCAAAGTCTTCAAATCCTTCTCCTTCTCCTTCTTCAGGAACTTCGTCAAATACGGTATCTAATCGTCGCAAAATAACAACGGGAAAATAAGACCATAATGAAAACAGAAAAATCAAAGTGCTCAGAAAAATGTCAACTTATTTTTGTTAAATACTAGAGGGAAAACTAAGATGGCAAAAATTCTTAGTTGGAGTTTTGGAATGACAGAATGGAATCTAAGGATTTTTGAACAGGAGTTTTAATGCTCAAATTTGAATTTAAATTTGAACAGAACAGAAAAGTTTCATGGATATGTATGAAAGTGATACCATTAAATAGGTTGGAATATTACAAGATATTTGGAGTTGGAATTAATTTATTTCGACAAATATTCATTTCTGTAAAATTATTTGAAGTATTTACAGAAAAGAATAAAAAGAAATAGCCCTGTGCCACTGGGCCAAAATGGCCACAGTGCACGGCCGAGGGCGAAGAGCCCAGCCGCACGGGAGCCAGCGCGCGCACGTCGGGATTTTAAACCTGACGGGCGGGGCCTGGCTGTCAGCGACTGCGAGGGGAGAGAGAGGGCGGTGAGGATGACAGGCGGGGCCCGCCTGTCATCTTCAACCTTACGGCCACGGCGAGCTCACCGGCAACGATTCCGTGCACGGCGGGGCAAACGGAGGGCAGGGATGGACTCAGCAGCGAGTCGCGGATGTAGTGGTGGTGGTGCGACCCGCCGGGGAGGCCTGGTTCGCCGGCGACGAGGTGGGACGGCGGAGGGTCGTCGGGAAGTTGCTGGCTAGCTTGATTTCGGCAGCTGCAGAGAGGGGGAAGAGAGGGGACAGCATCAGTGAGGTACGGCGGTGCTAGATCGAGCAAAAGGAGGAGCTGAGAGGGCTCGTACTGCGAGATCGCCGGTTGCTCGACGCGGCGGAGCTCCGGTCGATCCCGAGCATTGAGGCTCTTCGGGGATGAACGAGTGGTGCTGGAGTGTTGCTGGGGGTGAGGGAAGGCCGTTGGTGCAGAGTGGAGGGCTCGGGGGGGCCTATATATAGGGGAGCGGCGAGGTCCCGTGGACCTGTGCGCCGACGAGCTTCTGCTCGACGCCACGGTGCACGGGAGGCGACAGGAGTGTGTCTGTGGCATTGCTGGACGATCTCCAGGGCAGAGGGAAGAAAGAGGGGGAGCGGGGGACGCTCCAGACAGCGTGCGCGTGTGAGGCCGACGAGTGGAGGCTGCGGGCAGCCAGCGCGCGTGTGAAGGCGGCCACTGGAGGGCGGAGGAGGAGGGGGATAGCGCCGGGGAGGGTCGCAGACATCGAGGCGCGTTGGTAGGCGCGAGGGGAGAGCTCGAGGTGGTCGGGGGCAGGCGATTGGGCGAAGCTACAGTGCGGGGGCGCACTGTAGCGCGCTCTGGAGCAGCCTTATCACATGCCATGGCATGCCATTGGCCCTCTGGGCGCGTCCGCCGTGTCTGGGGTGTCCAGGGTGATGCAAGCAGCTCGACTGTGGCTTTGGATGCTCTGGATGATCAAGGAGAGAGAGAGGAAGCTGGTAACTTGGTGAATTTTGGCTGTCCAGCAAGGTGAACTAGGGTGTTCACCCCTCAATCATGGAGCTATGGACCTGGGGGAGTTACTAGAGTTAGATAGTAACTAGATGAAGCTGTGGTAGAAAGTTGAGGCCAAGGTAAATAGTAAAAGTGATCAAGAAGATGGTTTTGGTAATTTGGCAGAAGGTGTTTGATCAAGTTTTGGTCAAGCAAATGATCTCCACTTGCCATGACACTTAACAGGATTGAATGTTATATGGAAATAGGGTGTTTCACCAAATTTGGGCTCATTTGAAGAAACTAGCCAATGTAACTTTGGTGAACCCTAGAAATCAACAGAAATGGCTTCATCTTGTTTAAGTCATGCTAATCATCTTCCCTTGATGCACCACTTGGTGTAGTTTCATCATTTGGGGTTATGATCATGCCCACAAAGTTTGAAGCTCCAGGTAAAAAGTTGGTAATGTAAAGTTGTTCAAATTTGCATTTGAACAGAAATGGTTTTGGGGTATTCTGGTCAAGTTACCCTACTTCAAATCCTGTGCCATTTGGTCTAGATGCCTTATTAGGCCATTCTAGAATGTGCACCAAGTTTGAGAGCATTTGGATAAGTTTGGCAATGTAAAGTTGCTCAAACTTCAAATATGGACAGAATGGTTATGAAAGGTTTTGAGGATGTTATATTGCTTCCCAAGGCATGGGACTTGGCAAGATCATCAAATATGTCATATAAGACATGGTAGAATTTCCCTAGAATTTTTGGAGAATATTTCCTTTGCAAATATTTCAAAAGCTTGAAATATCCAGAAAGGGTTTTGGAGGGATTAGCCCATTATTTAGAACATGACCAAGTGTTGAAACTCTTATATATGGACAATATATGTCCTATGAGTCTCCCTGAATTTTGGAAAATATTTTTAAAATACTTAAATAATTTTTTCCTATTAAAGACCATTTCTGGCCTTAAGAAAAATCTTTTAAATAAAATAGGAAAATAACTTTTAAAATTATACTTTTGTGGTTTCTGGGAGTCCTATGACTACTAGGTCTCAAATATACTTTTTAAAATAATTTTCTCACCCTAAATCAAGAACTTGCAGTGCAAACCTCAATTCAGGGGTTTTTGGAATACTAAATTTATAAAATACATTTTGGCCAAATTAATTTTGTAAGAAAATACTATACTGTTTTATAACACTTGGCATGATCATTGGGCAGAAGTTTTGGGTATGGAGATGAATTCTACAAGAGGTAATAGTTGACTTTAATGAGCACATGAAAAGCATATGAAGAAAAACTCAATTCCAAGTAAAAGCCAAATGATGCCAAAAAAAATTGCTGGTCCAAATTTTCATGCTTCATTGATGCAATAACATGTTACAAAATGCAGGGTGTGACACAAGCAGCACAACAGAGTATCTCAAAGGGTCTCTAAAGACTGCCTCGACCGTTTGCAAAACCCGCGCACAGCCTTCCCTTGTGCTCAGCATGTAAAATAGCCTTGTGCACCATTTTGTACCAATACATTTTGATGTATCAATCAGACTATAATGGAAACAGTTTCTGGCATGGCCTATTGGCTTATATCTTAATCTATGTTTCCCTGTTTCTGCCCGATTGTCATGTACGCCTCGGTACGACTTAAATCGCCAGGCACTACGTTAAGCCACGTACATCTTTTTCTTACTAAGCAAAGTCTGAACACTTTTAAGTGCAATTTGGCTTCCCGAATATAGCATTATATGCATCGGCTCCGAATCATGTCTTTGGTCAATAGTTGGGTTGCCCGGCTCCTGTGGTTACTACGTTACGTTCTGCTTGTTCGGCTAAGGTAGTAAAGGGAGAACTATTGCGATTGTGTTTCTGGTTCATTCGGTCAAACACCTCAATAGAGAAAGCCGAAAACTTACTGTCATGATGCGGCGAGAGCTGGTCAGCTATTCGGTGACTACAAATCTCTTGCGATTTTTTCCACAATATGCGATGGGCTGGCCTTCGCTCGGCCGGGCATCTACAGCACCCAAGTTCGAATAATCGGACAATACTAGGGGATGTGCATGTACCTCAATTATAAAACTCCTATGGCTAAGTGAGAGCGATAAAGCCATATAGTCCGATTGCCTGGTTCGCCGCACTAACACCTCCTTCACGGACCAAATCGCCGGGTCAAGTCTGTTTAGGTGCTATCCTGAACACCCCCGTACTATTTACATGGGGGCTGAAGCCGCCGACTGGCCAACTCTCAGATATCATAAATGGCCGCCCAGGAGGAAATATTTCAAATTAAAACAAAATAACATATCATACATAAGCCTTGTTTCATAATGCAGGATTGGACAAACGCGGACACAGTCATCCAAACATAATGTCCTTCGAACACTAGCCCTCCACAATGCGGGATCCCTCTAGGACATCATTAAAATACCGCTCCGGCGTGCAGTGCTCTTTGCCTGCGGACGGCCCTTCGGTTGCGAGCTTGACGGAGTCCATCTTCGCCCACTGCACCTTGACACGGGCGAAGGCCATCCACGCACCTTCGATGCAGACCGACCGCTTCACGGCATCAAGATGAGGGCAGTGTAATGCCCAGTATGTGACTATATCTCCCACGTGTCGAGGCACGACTTAAAGGTATAATCACATACTAGAATGATCTCAAGTATGGTATCTTTGCACAACTCATGTAAAAGAGGGGATGAAAATGTAAAAGAGTAGTTGGCTTACACTCGCCACGTCACACAATGCATTACATAAACATTCATCATCCAAATAACATCACAGTCCGACTGCGGACGAAGATCCAGAAGAAAGATACCATAAATAAAGCCACACAAGGTCCCGATCATCCTAGTAAGAGCCATACTGATCCTCTGGGTAAGACACGTAGTATAGCTCTGTCCCATCACCTGTATAGTTCTCAACGGTACCTGCATCTGGTGTTGTGTTGAATCTATGAGCCACAGAGGACTTAGCAATCCCGAAACCCAGGTAACAATACTATCAAAGCCTTAGGTGTGGAAAAGGCTTAAAACAAGGTTGCAGCAGCACAAGCACTAGCTTACGTGTTTAGAGAGAGAAGAGAAAGTGCCAACGATCGCCAAGTGATCACGAAGTGATCCTAACTAAGCACGTCAATCATAACCCCACCGTGTTCACTTCCCGAACCCCTTCGGAAAGAGACCATCACGGTTACTCACGCTGGTAGTGTATTATGAATATAGTGTCAAATTTTCTACAACTGGGTATTAACAAATTCCCATCTGCCACACAACCGCGGGCACGACTTTCGAAAGATCAAACCCTACAGGGGTATCCCAACTTAGCCCATCACAAGCTCACGATCTGCGGAGTCGCGGCTCCAAGGTGGGAAGACCCGAGTATTCTCGGGATCCCGTGCTCAAGATATTCTGACATAGGTAAAACTAATCCAGCAAGACCTCCCGGTGTGCCGACACCCTGATAGTAGCCGCGTGTATCTAGTCTCAGGCCACGACCGGATGTGCGGTCCTACAGGTAAAACCAATCCTCGAGTTTCCTCGTGGTGGCCCCGCATAACCCCAGTTTGGACCAACACTCAAAAGGAGCACTGGCCTGGGTTGTTGATTAAGAACTTGGGTTTGCAACGTCCTATGCAAGTTTTAGTTATTAGGCAAATGTAAAACCAATGTTGGGCCTTGCTGGAAAAGCTTTAGCACTAAGCGAGTTATCGAGGGGGCCCATAAACCTCAACCGTGTTGGGGACGCAAAAATCAAGGAACATAACACCGGTTTAAACGGTTCCTAGGGTGGCATGAGTGGAACAAAACACCAAGCAAGAGGCTTAGCCATCCACCCATTACTAATATATAGATGATTTGGTTTAACAGATTATATATTGTGATATCCCAACAATAACTTCAACATGAAGCAAGAATCTTCAAGTCTTCACCTGCAACTAACAACGCTATAAGAGGGCCTGAGCGATGCTTACATAGCCAAACAACGGTTTGCTAGGTGGGTGGTTAGAGAGTTTCATGGCAACAATAGGAGGGCTGACAAACAGACATAGGCATCGAGGCAATAATCTAAAGAGCATGACATCTAGCATAGGCAAAGATAGTAGTGATATCTGGGTAAGGTCATCTTGCCTGTTGATTCCACGGAGGGATCGTAAGACGGCTCCTCGTACTCAGGCTCGGCAAGATCCTCGAACTCGTTCTCGGCTCCCGGCTCTACTCAACACAAGAACACAACACGGCACAATATCAAACACGGTGCAATGCACAATCAACATGATGCAAGTATGATGTGCGTATGCATGTGGAAGCACTTGAACCTAAGGAGAAGATGATTAAGAAGGCCTCATCTTGGAAAACCAAGCAAGCCACTGGATGGAGGGGAAGATTTTGGTTGAAATCGATATAAAGATCACCGAAAACGGATGCACGGTTTGCAAATGGCAAGCAAAACAATATCCACACGAAACTGCAGTTTACAGCCACATGGCATCTTTGGAGCAAGAAATAATTATGCTACAGCACTCAAACATGGAGACAAAGGGCACGGATGTGAAGTAGACATGATACTTAACAAGCATGAATTTATAACACACCCAAAACCTACTGGAACACAATTAACCAAGCATGGCAAGTTGCAATAAATTTATCCAGACTTAGTCAAAATCTGCGAAGGCAAAAACATCATCACGATGCTGCCTACAGAGGCATAAAACAACAAGCATATCAACTCCACTAAGTATATAAAGATCATGGACAAGTAATAGACATAGCATACATCAAGTAACTCCATTGGAGCAACTCCATAGGAGGCATGGATCAATAACAAGAAGCTTCACAAAATTGATCATGCTGATAAAAATATGACAGGTAAATTTATAGCAACTTGAGAGCAAGAAATAAATAACCTACAGCAGACCATATATGCAAATAAGGGCATGGATGGATAGAGAATAACATGGACAACAAGACATGAATATTTTACATACTAGAACATGCATGGATTTGAGTGGGGCATCAAGCAAACATAGCATCAGGTTTATCAGATTCCAGACTTAGCAGTTTTTTCACTAAGTATAAAACAGCAACATTGGCATGGCATGTTTCCAAGATTGCTTAAGTCGCCTCAAGGCATATCATGGAAAGTGGATTGCACCATAGCAAAGACCATATGAATGAGCTTCTAAAACATATTGACATGTGACATGAAGACAAACACATCACTAGCAATGAGCAAGTCAAAACAGCATCTCACAACAAGTTTCAGCACTTAACAGCCACATACACTTTTGCAACAGTGATTAACATGGCAATATGACACATAACATGAATGCTACAGCAACCATCATGTAGAGCACCTCACAATGAACATTTTGACATATCATATGCTCCATTTGGACCAACATGCACAAAGTTATCAACACCACAATCATGCAACAAAATTACAGATAACAGCAGTTTTAAACATATAGCACTCTTACAACGATGATTAGGTCATCAATATGAACTCAAACAAGCATGTCATAGTGGAACAAAATGAAGAGCACATCTCAACGAACATTTTGATATATTACACGCTCAAAACGGATCTACGAGCACGAAGTTATTGCATGTCAAAGAGGGCAACAAAATTACGGAATCTGGGGACTTGGTGGAATTTTACCCTCCGAGAAAGTCAAACATGGACGGGATGAAGCAGGACGGAGGGATCCGGGCGGAGCGGAGGCGTTTGGTTCGGTGAGGTGGTGGATCTGGTCCCGATCCATGGATCTCGCCGGAGTTGGGGAAGATGGCCGGAGTTGGCCGGAGAAGACGACGGGGCGGCGAGGAGACGGCACGGCGGCGCTAGAGAAGTGGCCGGGGCGGCGGCAGCAGCCGGGGCCGAGGGGAGGCAGTGGTCGGGGCCGGCCGGCCAGACGGCGGCGGTTGCTGGAGGCCGCGTCGGCGAGGTGAAGAGCCGGCGGCGGAGGAGCGGCGTGGTCCGGCGGGGCGGCGGTCGGCCGCGGTGGCGCTCGCGCTCACGGCGCGGAGGCGAGCGGCGGATGGCGGCGGTGAGCAAACGGCGGCGGGGACGACGTCGGCCGGCGCGGGCGTGGTCCCCGAGGCGGAGGCGGAGGCGGCGATTCCGGCGGGCGGCGGCGAGGTCGGCGGCGGTCCGGTGAGGGTCCGGCGAGGGTCCGGCGGCCGGCGGGGTCCGGGAGGCTGAGGTGGCGGTGGTTGGAGCCGGTGTGAGGTGTCCCGGCCAATCGGGGGTCGCCACGTGGTGACGGGGTTGACGTGGCGGCCCCTGATTCGTCGGAGTGATGTGGCAGCGGGACGGACGTGTCCGACGGGTGCGCGGACGTGTCTGGCACGCGAAGGGAGAGAAAAATTATGGTTGCACCGGGATTTCGGGGATGGGGACTGTTTTATAGATTCTGGGAGCTAGGAAGGTCCAAATGGGGTGCGGTTTTCGCCCACACGATCACGATCCGACGACCGAGAGGATGGGAGTGGTTGTGCTGGGTTAGTGTACTGTTGTGGAGGGGGTCTTGGGCCAAAAGGAAGAGGAGCTTTTAGCCCACTAGGTTAACCGTTGGAGTATCAAACAAACTCCAAACGCGGTGAAACTTGACAGGCGGCCTACACGTACCAAAACAATAACGCACGACAAGTCTCACCTCATTCCCGGATCGTTACACGGCCACACACGAAAGAAGGACTCGGGGTCCTACGGACACGTGTGTGAGTGTCGGAACTCAAAACGGACAGCGGGAAGAGACGAGTGGGACCGGGTGCAAGTGACAACACGAATGCAATGCAATGCACATGATAACATGACATGGATGAAAAGCACACACGCACGCGACAAAACGAAGAAACCCGAAATGAAAGAAGAGCCCAGAACGGAATTGATGAAGTCGACGTTTATATATTGCCATAAATGGAAGGTTTCACATATGGGGTGTTACACGCAGGCACTGATCAACCGCCTCACAAGCCCGAAGTAGCTACTGGGTATGGGCTCGGTAGGCCACAGACGGATTATAAAATCCCTCATGGCCAATCCGGCCATCCTATGCAGTTCAGAAAACTGCTTCAGCTGGTCGCTGAGGGGTACAGGATGCTCAGGCGCAAGATACTGCGACCAGAACAGTTTCTCTGTTAAGCTCCCCTCTTCGGCTCGGAAGAACTCCGCAGCATCGACAACACTCAGGGGCAGGTCCGCAAACGCTCCTGGGGAACTCCAAATCCGGTTTAGTAAAATGTATTTCTTCCTCACAAATTTGCTCTGCATATTAAAGGCCTTAACAGCCGCAATTTGCCTCGCCTCTTGGATTTCCCAGGAGGCATTTTGAGCTTCAGTCCGGGCCTCCTGAGCATTTTGGAGAGCCTTAGCAAGTTCAGATTCTTGATCCGACAATTTGCGCTCTAAGGACTCGCATTTGCTTATAGCATCCCTGAGCTCTTGCTGGACTTCCTCCACCCTTGACTCATGCTTTAGGCGGGTGGCTCGTTCCTCCTCCGCCCATTTCTTGGCCTCAGCCATGGCGCTCTTGAGAGTCTCGACCTCAGAACCGTTAGCTGTGCGCAGAGTTATAGCACTCATTCAGATGTCAAATTATCGCTGATATTATTTCAGATACATATTTGGTATTACATACCTTGTCGTTCATCCAACTTTCGCCTCGTCTCAGATGCTTCGGCGGCATGGGAAGCTGACGCCTGCGTCGCAGCCTGTTTGATTCAAATAGATATGTCTGTTAATCTCCTGTACGAGTACTTAGATCCTCTGCTCGGCCTTTCTTTGCGAACACCGAATAGAGTCTTAGGGGCTACTATCTATACACAGACACCATTTTTCTCTTATAGCCAAAAGGTATTATATTACATACCTAAAAGCCTCTCAGAAGGCTAGTATAAGCCTCATTCAATCCGCTTTTGGCGGATCAAACTCTTTCAACATCGTGCCCATAAGGGTACGATGTTCTTCTATAATGACGGAACTTTGAAGTGCTTCCGTCAGTGTGTCCAGCACCTCCGGATTGACAGAGGTCGCCGGCGGAATTTGCGCACTCCTTTATTTCAAAGGAGGCCGCTCACCTAATTCCGGAGTCACATGGGTCTCCGGAATACTGTCTGTCTGTGGGACAAATTGGGCATGGCCCTTGCCGCCAATCTCCATCGGGGTCGGCACCCCTGGGTTTCCGAAAGCAGAGGTATGACCCTCTGGTGCCGCCTCGATGGCTTCCCGCGCCTCTCCCTGACCCGGAATTTTCCTTCGGGACTGCACTTCGGCATTATCCATGGCTTTGGGGGAGGAGGCCGGTGGAGGCAACTCGTTATCCATCACGCTTGGATCCATCGAATTCCCCGAAGACGGGGATCGCTGGGGGTGGACACGAGCCGAAATGTAGCACGTAATTCAGTACATTACAATCATAAGGTGGAAAGGTATATAAGTACAAATACCATTAGGGGCACTTACGATTTGGCTAGGGGCTTCTTCCTAGGGCGCCACTCATCGGCGCCTGATTCGGAGTCATCTGTGAGGGAGATCCTCCCTTTCTTGGACGCCTCCGCCTCCAGATCTGCGGACTCCCCCCTTTTCTTCTTTCCCCCCTTAAGGAGAGAATTACTCTCTTCTTCCTCCCCTTCGTCTTTGTCGGGGGAGGAGTGAGTCTCAGTGTCCTCGGACACTACGTCCGAAGCACCTTTACGGCGGCGGACGCTTTTGGCCTCCTGGCCCTTCTTCTTGGCCTTCTTTTCCGGCACCTGATATGGCGCCGGAATCAGCATCCCAGTTAGTAGAGGGATGGTTGGGTCTTCGGGTAGCGGAGCCGGGCAGTGAATCCGCTCCGTTTTCTTTGTCCACCCCTATGGGAAGTATGGAAAGCTTAGTACGCCCCTTGGATTTGCCAATAGTAAAATGACCATGAAAAATTATAGTGGACGTTGCGTGAGTACTATCGAGGCCAAGGTCTTCGGTCTTCTTCGGCCACTTCTTTTGGGTCTTGAACAGCAGTTTCCACATATCCTCGTGCTTCGTGCCGAAGAATCGCTGCAAGGTCCGGGGACTGGCCGGGTCGAACTCCCACATGCGCTGAGGCCGATCTTGGCAAGGCAGAATCCGGCGGAAAAGCATTATCTGGATCACGCTAGCGAGACTGGTATTTTTGTCTACCATGTTCTTGATGCGCTTTTGTAGCATCATCACTTCATCGGATGATGCCCAGTCTAGGCCCTTATTGAGCCAGGATGTCAGCCGCAGGGGAGGCCCGGACTTGAATTCGGGGGGAGCTGCCCATGTGGAGTCACGGGGTTCCGTGATGTAGATCCACTCCTGCTGCCACCCCTTCACGGTCTCCACGAAAGAGCCTTTAGGCGAAGTGATGTTGGGGAGCTTGCTGACCATAGCGCTGCCGCACTCCGCGTGTTGTCCGTCCACCACTTTTGGCTTCACATTGAAAACCTTGAGCCAAAGGCCGAAGTGGGGAGGGGTGCGGAGGAATGCCTCACACACGACGATGAACGCCGAGATGTTGAAAAAGGAATGAAGGGGAAACCCTAGCCCGCGAAGGAAATGAGGAATGAATACTACCCTATCATGGGGCTCCGGAGTAGGGACGATCTATTTCTTTGCTGGAAACCGGCGGGCAATTGCGTCGGCTAAATACCCTGCTTCCCGGAGCTCCTTGATGTTCGCCTCTGTGACGGACGAGGACATCCACTTGCCCTATGATAACCCACAAGTGTAGGGGATCACAACAGTTTTTGAGGGTAAACTATTCAACCCAAATTTATTGATTTGACACAAGGGGAGCCAAAGAATACTCTTAAGTATTAGCAGCTGAGTTGTCAATTCAACCACACCTGGAAACTTAGTATCTGCAGCAAGGTAGTTTAGTAGCAAAGTAATATGGAGGTAGCGGTAACAGCAATAAAAGTAACGGTAGCGTTTTTGTAGTTTTTGTGACAGTAGCAACGGAAAAGTAAATAAGCAACAAGCAATATGTGAAAAGCTCGTAGGCATTGGATCGATGATGCGGAATTATGTCGGATGTGATTCATCATGTAAAAGTTATAACCTAGGGTGACACAAAACTAGCTCTAGTTCATCAATGTAATGTAGGCATGTATTCCGAATATAGTCATACGCGCTTATGGAAAAGAACTTGCATGACATCTTTTGTCCTACCCTCCTGTGGCAGCGGGGTCCTAGTGGAAACTAAGGGATATTAAGGCCTCCTTTTAATAGAGTACCGGACCAAAGCATTAACACATAGTGAATACATGAACTCTCGAACTATGGTCATCACCGGGAGTGGTCCCGATTATTGTCGCTTCGGGGTTGCCGGATCATAACACATAGTAGGTGACTATAGACTTGCAAGATAGGATCAAGAACACACATATATTCATGAAAACATAATAGGTTCAGATATGAAATCATGGCACTCGGGCCCAACTGACAAGCATTAAGCATGGCAAAGTCATAGCAACATCAATCTCAGAACATAGTGCATACTAGGAATCAAACCCTAATAAACCTAACTCGATTACATGGTAAATCTCATCCAACCCATCACCGTCCAGCAAGCCTACGATGGGATTACTCACACACGGCGGTGAGCATCATGGAATTGGTGATGGAGGAAGGTTGATGATGACGATGATGACGATCTCCACTCTCCGGAGCCCCGAACGGACTCAAGATCAGCCCTCCCAATAGAGATTAGGGCTTGGCAGCGGCTCCGTATCGTAAAACGCGATAATTCTTCCTCTCTGATTTTTTTCTCCCCGAAAGTGAATATATGGAGTCCGGGGGTACGTCGGTGGAGCATCAGGGGGCCCACGAGGCAAGGGGGCGCGCCCAGGGGGAGGGGGCGCGCCCCCCACCCTCGTGGATAGGGTGTGGGCCCCCCTGATGTGGATCTTTCCGCAGATCTTTTTTATATTTTCCAAAACAATTCTTCGTGGATTTTCAGGTCATTCCGAGAACTTTTTATTTCTGCACAAAAATAACACCATGGCAATTCTGCTGAAAACAGCGTCAGTCCGGGTTAGTTCCATTCGAATCATGCAAGTTAGAGTCCAAAACAAAGGCAAAAGTGTTTGGAAAAGTAGATACGTTGGAGACGTATCAACTCCCCCAAGCTTAAACATTTGCTTGTCCTCAAGCAATTCAGTTGATAAACTTAAAGTGATAAAGAAAAACTTTGACAAACTCCCTTTGCTCTTGTTGTTGTAAATATGTAAGCCAGCATTCAAGTTTTCAGCAATGATCATGAACTAACCACATTCACAGTAACTTTCAGGTCTCATGTCTACTCATATCAATGGCATAATCAACTAGTAAGCAATAATAATAAACCTCGAATGACAACACTTCTCAAAACAATCAAAACATGATATAACAAGATGGTATCTCGCTAGCCCTTTCTGAGACCGCAAAACATAAATGCAGAGCACCTTTAAAGATCAAGGATTGACTAGACATTGTAATTCATGGTAAAAGAGATCCAGTCATGATCATACTCAATGCAAATTATTAGAAATACATGCAAATGACAGAGGTGCTCTCCTACTGGTACTTTTTATAAGAGGATGATGACTCAACATAAAAGTAAATAGATAGGCCCTTCGCAGAGGGAAGCAGGGATTTGTAGAGGTGCCAGAGCTCGATTTTTAAATACAGATGAGTAACATTTTGAGCGGTATACTCTCATTGTCAACATAACAACCAAGAATCTTGATATCTTCCATGCTACACACATTATAGGCGGTTCCCAAATAGAATGGTAAAGTTTATACTCCCCCAACTACCAACAAGCACACTCCACGGCCATCCGAATCCACGGGGTACCGTCCAAACAAGCAACAGCCCTGGGGGAGTTTTGTTTAATTATTATGATTTGAGCATGGGACTGGGCAACCCGGTTACTAGCCATTTTCTAATGAATGATGAGCAGAGTCCACTCATCGTGAGAATAACCTACCTAGCATGGAAGATATAGACAGCCCTAGTTGATACATGAGTTGTTTGAGCATACAAAACAGAATTTCATTTGAAGGTTTAGAGCTTGGCACATACAAATTTACTTGGAACGGTAGGTAAATACCGCATATAGGAAGGTATGGTGGACTCATATGGAATAACTTTGGGGTTTATGGAAGTGGATGCACAAGCAGTATTCCCGCTTAGTACAGGTGAAGGCTAGAAAGAGACTGGGAAGCAACCAGCTAGGGAGCGACAACAGTCATCAACATGCATTAAAATTAATCAACAATGAATGCAAGCATGAGTAGGATATAAATCACCCTGAACATAAATATCGTGGAGGCTATGTTGATTTTGTTTCAACTACATGCGTGAACATGTGCCAAGTCAGACCACTTGAATCGTTCAAAGGAGGATACCACCCTATCATACCACATCACAACCATTTTAATATCATGTTGGCACGCAAGATAGACCATTATAAACTCTCAGGTAATTAAGCATAGCATAAGCAGCTATGATCTCTAATTGTCATTGCCAGCATGTTTCATTCATAACAAGCTGAATCAAGAACGATGAACTATCATATTCACAAAACAAGAGAGGTCGAGTTCATACCAACTTTTCTCATCTCAATCAATTCATCATATATCGTCCCTATTATCTTTCACTCGCACGACCGAACGGTGTGGATAATAATAATAATGCACGTGCATTGGACTAAGCTGGAATCTGCGAGCATTTAATACAAGAGAGAAGACAAGGTAATATGGCTCAAGGTTAAATCAACAATAAATCATATGAGAGACACTAAGGATTTTCAATCATGGTCTTCTACTCTTGACCCCCAAAGAAAAGAAAAGAAACTATTTACACGGGAAAGCTCCCAACAAGAAAAAGAAGAACGAGAAATCTTTTTGGGTTTTCTTTTAATTACTACTACTACAGGCAAGGAAAGTAAACTAGCTAAAAGCTATAACTAATATTTTTTTGTTTTTCTTAAGGTTTTTCTAACACACAAGAAAAAGACTAAGAAAACTAATTCGAACTAAGCATGGATGGTACAATGAAAGAGTGTGAGCACCAACAACTAGAATAAGTGTGCACAAGAATGTAAGGTCGGTGAGAAACATGTACTCCCCCAAGCTTAGGCTTTTGGCCTAAGTTAGTCTATGGCCAGTATTGGCCAGACGGATATCCAAAGTTGTAGTTGGGATTGTACTGAGATGCAGCAGCTACTGCCTGCTGAGTTGGAGCTTGGAGACGGGCTGCTTCCATCATATCATGATACTCATTTGCATCCTCCCTGGTTATAGTATATCTCCCTTTTGCCTGAAATTCAAACAAGGTAGGGGCATGAAGAGCAATATGGATGGCGTGACGCCTGTTAAAGATTAGTCGATATTTGAGGGATTGTCCATCCCTCTCTATAAACCGGTGACTAGTCATAGCATTGTAATCCAAATAAGCGGGTGGTAAAGGTTCATCCTTTTCATCTATAGGCACACCAAGATGGCGGTCTATACGAGTGGCATAAATCCCACCAAATAAATCTCCATGCAAACCATGATGTAGCCTACGTGCAGCAATGGCTCCCAAGTTATATTGTCTATCACCTAATACAACACTCTTGAGAACACTAAGATCAGGGACACAATGTGGCAAGCCTCATCTTTACCGTTTATGCATCTACCAATAAAGAGAGCCAAGTAATGAATAGCAGGAAAATGAATGCTCCCTATGGTAGCTTGTGTGATTTCTCTACATTCCCCCACAGTGATACTAGCAAGGAAGTCTCTATATTCAGATTTGCGAGGATCACCCATACTGCCCCACCGCGAGAGCTTACAAGCATCTTTAAAATCATCTAAGTCCATGGTGTAAGATTTATCATAAAGGTCAAACAGGACAGTGTGAGAATTACATGAAGATGAAAATTAAAACCTTCTCACAAAGGTATCAGTTAAGTAACGGTATTGAGGGCACTTATCTTGTATGAAGCCCTCGAGGTCAGCGTTGCGCACATATGCGTCAAATTCCTCCTTAATGCCAACCCGAACCATAAATTCATCAGACGGCCATTCACAAGGCCACACTTCAGCTTCCCTCGGTAGTTCATCGTCCGGCTCACGAATCGTGAGCCTTGGTTCTTGCTTCCTTGAAGAACCACCTTGGAAGATTTTCCTATGCATTTTTTTCTGAAATTTTCTAAAAAAAATAGTAACTCGGAATAAAAGTTAACCAAACTCAACAAGATTGACAGCAACAACTACTACAAGTGCCTAGAGACTATATCATGCATTAGAACTACTTGGTACCAAAGAAATTTGACGTGCAAGCTCAAGAACAAGGTCACCACAGCAGCAAAAATTTGCAATAAATAAAGCACTAGAACAAAAACTAATTGGACCAATGGAGGAGTCACATACCAAGGAACAATCTCCCCAAACAGTTTTGTGAATGGAGCATTGAGCAAGGAGATTGAAAATGGCAGCAAGATGAGCTAGAACTCGTGCCTGGGCTGGATGGTGATTTTTTTGGGAGGAAGAAGAAGGGTATGGGTGCAGGAATAAGTGGAGGGGGCACGTGGGGCCCACGAGGCAGCAGGCGCGCCATGTGAGGTTGGGCGCACCCTTGACCCTCGTGGCGAGGTGATGGCTCCCCTCGCTGTGTTTTCTATTCCATATATTCTCAAATATTCCATAAAAAATCATATTTAATTTTCAGGGCATTTGGAGAACTTTTATTTTCGGGGTATTTTTTTATTGCACAAATAAGTCTGGAAACAGACAGAAAATACTATTTTTGCTTTATTTATCCTAATTAACAGAAAGTAAAAGGAGGATACAGAAGGTTGTGCTATCTAGATTCACCTATCTCATGCTCATCAAAAGGAATCCATTAACAAGGTTGATCAAGTCTTGTTAATAAACTCTATCCGAATAAAATGAAACCGGAGAATTTTCGAACAACACTAGGTTACCTCAATGGGGATATGTATGTCCCCAACAATAAGTATATCATATGTCTTCTTGACATTAGGAAGAGGAAATTCAAAACCTCCAATAGTAATAGTTGAATTTTTTCCAATATAATTGATACTGTGGACCTGAGGTCGTTTCCTCGGAAAGTGAACTGTATGCTCATTACCATTGACATGAAAAGTGACATTGCCTTTGTTGCAATCAATAACAGCCCCTGTAGTATTCAAAAAGGGTCTACCAAGGATAATAGACATACTATCGTCCTCGGGAATATCAAGGATAACAAAGTATGTTAGAATAGTAACATTTGCAACCACAACAGGCACATCCTCACAAATACCAACAGGTATAGCAGTTGATTTATCAGCCATTTGCAAAGATATTTCAGTAGGTGTCAACTTACTCAAGTCAAGTCTACGATATAAAGAAAGAGGCATAACACTAACACCAGCTCCAAGATCACATAAAGCAGTTTTAACATAGTTTCCTTTAATGGAGCAAGGTATAGTAGGTACTCCTGGATCTCCTAATTTCTTAGGTATTCCACTCTTAAAAGTGTAATTGGCAAGCATGGTGGAAATTTCAACTTCAGGTATCTTTCTTTTGTTGGTAATGATATTTTTCATATACTTAGCATAAGGATTTGTTTTAAGCATATCAGTCAAACGCATACGTAAGAAGATAGGTCTAATCATTTCAGCAAAGCGCTCAAAATCCTCATCATCCTTTTTCTTGGATGGTTTCAGAGGGAAAGGCATGGGTTTCTGAACTCATGGTTCTCTTTCCCTACCGTGCTTCCTAGCAACGAAGTCTCTCTTATTATAACGTTGATTCTTTGATTGTGGATTATCAAGATCAACAGCAGGTTCAATCTCTACATCATTATCATTGCTAGGTTGAACATCATCATTCATATTATCACTAGGCTCATTTTCATTACCAGATTGTGTCTCGGCATCAGAAACAGATATATCATTGGGATTCTCACGTGTGTTAGCTACAGATTCACTAGAAGGATGCAAAGTCCTATCATTTTTCTTTTTCTTCTTCTTAGAAGAACTAGGTGCATCTAAATTAGCTCTCTGAGAATCTTGCTCAATTCTCCTAGGGTGGCCCATAGGATACAAAGGTTCGTGAGTCACTTTACCACCTCTAGTTGCAACTCTAACAGCATAATCATTATTCTTACTATTTAATTCATTGAGCAAATCATTCTGAGCCTTAAGTACTTGTTCAACTTGAGTGGTAACCATGGAAGCATGTATACTAATGAGTTTAAATTCACCTTTAACTCTAGACATATAATCACTCAAGCATTCAATCATATAAGCATCACGTTGCAATTGTCTACCAACATAAGCATTGAAGTTTTCTTGTTTCACAATAAAATTTTCAAACTTATCTAAGCATTTGCTAGCAGACTTATAACGAGGAATATCACCTTCATCAAATCTATAAAGAGAATTTACCTTTACTACCTGTGTCGGGTTATCAAGACCATGTATTTCTTCAATAGTTGGTAAATTCTTAACATCTTCAGCTTTAATACCTTTTTCTTTCATAGATTTCTTTTCCTCTTGCATATCTTCTGGACTGAGAAATAGAACACCCCTTTTCTTCGGAGTTGGCTTAGGGGCTGTTTCAGGAAGTGTCCAATTATTTTCATTGGCCAACATATTATTCAATAGTAATTCAGCTTGATCAACTCTTCTTTCCCTGAAAACACAACCAGCACGACTATCTAGGTGGTCTCTAGAAGCATCGGTTAGTCCATTGTAAAAGACATCAAGTATATCGTTCCTCTGAAGAGGATGATCGGGTAAAGCATTAAGTAATTGGAGAAGCCTCCCCTAACCTTGTGGGAGACTCTCTTCTTCAATTTGCATAAAGTTATAAATTTCCCGTAAGGTAGCTTGTTTCTTATGAGCGGGAAAATATTTAGCAGAGAAGTAATGCATCATATCCTGGGGACTACGCACACAACCAGGATCTAGAGAATTAAACCAAGTCTTAGCATCACCCTTTAACGAGAAAGGAAATAGCTTAAGGATATAGTAATAACGAATCTTTTCATCATTGGTAAACAGGGTGGCTATATAATTCAACTTAGTAAGATGTGCCACAACAGTTTCAGACTCATAGCCATGGAAAGGATCAGATTCAACCAAAGTAACTAACTCAGGATCAACAGAGAAATCATAATCCTTATCGGTAACAAAGGTAGGTGAAGTAGCAAAAGCAGGGTCATGTTTCATTCTAGCATTCAAAGACTTTTGTTTCAACTTAGCTAATAATTTCTTAAGATCATATCTATCGTTGCAAGCAAGAAAGTCTCTAGCAGTTTCTTCATCCATAACATAACCCTCAGGAACAACAGGAAATTCATATCTAGGGGGAGAAGCTTCATCATCACTTTCATAAATATTATCAGTTTCAATATTTGTATTCTCCATAACCTTAGCAATTTGTTCATCTATAAATTCACCTAGTGCCACAGTATTATCAAGCATGGAAGTAGTTTCATCATACATAGCAGAAGTGGCATCATCAAGAACATACGGCATATCAGATTCAGTAGCAGGAGTAGGTGTCGCAAATTTACTCATAACAGATGGTGAATCAAGTGCAAAGCTAGATGGCAGTTCCTTACCTCCCCTCGTAGGTGAGGGATAGATCTTGGTTTTAGAGTCCTTCAAGTTCTTCATAGTGATCAACAGATATAAATCCCAAGTGACTTAAAGAATAGAGCTATGCTCCCTCGCAATGGCGCCAGAAAATAGTCTTGATAACCCACAAGTGTAGTGGATCTTAACAGTATTCGAGAGTAAAGTATTCAACCCAAATTTATTGATTCCACACAAGGAAAGCCAAAGAATACTCTTAAGTATTAGCAACTGAGTTGTCAATTCAACCATGCCTGGAAACTTAGTATCTGCAGCAAGGTAGTTTAGTAGCAAAGTAATATGGAGATAGCGGTAACAACAATAAAAGTAACGGTAGTGTTTTTGTAGTTTTTGTGACAGTAGCAACGGAAAAGTAAATAAGCAACAAGCAATATGTGAAAAGCTTGTAGGCATTGGATCGGTGATGGGGAATTATGTGGGATGCGATTCATCATGTAAAAGTTATAACCTAGGGTGACACAGAACTAGCTCCAGTTCATCAATGTAATGTAGGCATGTATTCTGAATATAGTCATACGCGCTTATGGAAAATAACTTGCATGACATCATTTGTCCTACCCTCCCGTGGCAGCGGGGTCCTAGTGGAAACTAAGGGATATTAAGGCCTTCTTTTAATAGAGTACCAGACCAAAGCATTAACACATAGTGAATGCATGAACTCCTCAACCTCCGATCATCACCAGGAGTGGTCCCGATTATTGTCGCTTCGAGGTTGCCGGATCATAACACATAGTAGGTGACTATAGACTTGCAAGATAGGATCAAGAACACACATATATTCATGAAAACATAATAGGTTCAGATGTGAAATCATGGCACTCGGGCCCTAGTGACAAGCATTAAGCATGGCAATGTCATAGCAACATCAATCTCAGAACATACTCGATACTAGGGATCAAACCCTAACAAAACTAACTCAATTACATGGTAAATCTCATCCAACCCATCACCATCCAGCAAGCCTACGATGGGATTACTCACGCACGGCGGTGAGCATCATGAAATTGGTGATGGAGGAAGGTTGATGATGACGATGGCGACGATCTCCACTTTCCGGAGCCCCGAACGGACTCCAGATCAGCCCTCCCGGGAGAGATTAGGGCTCGGCGGCGGCTCCGTATAAAATGCGATAATTCTTCCTCTCTGAATTTTTTCTCCCCGAAAGTGAATATATGGAGTCCGTGTGTATGTTAGTGGAGCATCAGGGGGCCCATGAGGCAAGGGGCGCGCCCAGGGGGAGGGGGCGCGCCCCCCACCCTCGTGGACAGGGTGTGGGCTCCCTGACGTGGATCTTTCCGCAAATATTTTTTATATTGTTCAAAACAATTCTCCGTGGATTTTCAGGGGTCATTCCAAGAACTTTTTATTTCTGCACAAAAACAACACCATGGCAATTCTGCTGAAAACAGCGTCAGTCCGGGTTAGTTCCATTCAAATCATGCAAGTTAGAGTCCAGAACAAGGGCAAAAGTGTTTGGAAAAGTAGATACGTTGGAGACGTATCACCCTACAATTCGAATCAAGACATGGCTAGGATGTTTTCTGGGGACGAGGGGAATCGAAGCTTGGGCGCTGGAGCTCGAGGGCGGATGGGCTGAGTAAGAAGAAAGGCGTGGGATGAAAAGGGGGATTATTATCCCGTTATAGAGGCCCTGAATATAGAGTGTCCCTCCCACGAGCCTTAATACTCGCCTGTTGAATTACCCAAGCCCGTATTGATGAAAATCCCATGATAAGGGGACACGATC
Source organism: Secale cereale (assembly GCA_902687465.1). NCBI lineage: Eukaryota > Viridiplantae > Streptophyta > Magnoliopsida > Poales > Poaceae > Secale > Secale cereale. The sequence goes on from LR738710.1 coordinate 641,327,148, forward strand.
TCTGTTTTGATAAGACGTGTCATCGGAGGCTACGTCTCGAAACACGAAACGGAAAGTTGAAAAACGATTCGAAATGATGGAAAGGCCAGACTTCACGTCTTGCTAGCAAGGGCTGCCAGTAAAGGCATATTATGTTTTTAACTAAGTGTAATACCCTTGTGGTAGTGGGTTGTAATGGTTTAACAGAGACGGACATAGTTAAATGTTGATCGGCTATCCTGAAGTATTCGGAGGAGGAACCCGCCTTCCAATGCCGAATACAATCTACGTGCCAGACACATCGTCATTGAAGCCTGGTTCAGGGGCTACTGAGGGAGTCCTGGACTATGGGGTCATCGGGCGTCCGGGCTACATAACGTGGGACGGACTAATGGGCCATGAAGATACAAGATGGAAGACTTTCCCCCGTGTCCGGATGGGACTCTCCCTGGTGTGGAAGGCAAGCTTGGCGTGCGGATATGAAGATTCCTTTCTCTGTAAACCGAATTTGTACAACCCTAGCCCCCTCTGGTGTCTATATAAATTTAGTCCGTAGAAGCATTCATAATCATACCGACTAGACATCTAGGGTTTAGCCATCACGATCTCGAGGTAGATCAACTCTTGTAACCCCTGTACTCATCAAAGTCAATCTAGCAGGAAGTAGGGTATTACCTCTATCAAGAGGGCCCGAACCTGGGTAAAACATCGTGTCCTCTGCTTCATGTTACCTTCGATCCTTGGACGCACAGTTTGGGACCCCCTACCCGAGATCTGTCGATTTTGACACCGACACTAGGTTAATAGGTTAGTCCCAAAATGGTATAAAATTGCTTGTAAATGTATATAACACATCCAAGATTGATAATATAACAACATGGAACAATAAAAAACTATAGATACGTGAAACACGTATCAGAGGACAAGAGCTTTTCTTGTGGAGGAGGAAAGAGATACTCGAGTCAAGGATATGTAAGAACTGTCTTCGACCCAGAACACCCATTGGCATTGAAATTTTGGGCCGGACCAACGTCCCAATGGGTATTGTCGGCCCATTCGCATTGGCATTGGACTGAGAAGATGCAAGAACCACCATCCACCCAAATGAGTACACTCTATGCGACTTAGACTAGGGGTGGAGAATAATATAAACATTCTGGATGAACCATTGTCCTGTGAACTTGTGATGATGTAGGTTCTATCAATCTCTAAACTAACTAGTTTGAGAAGAACGAAAGACAAACAATACAGCAGAGAAGAGTTCGCGTGTGAGGGTGTCCAAGTCAAATGCTGCCAAATCAGATGCCACCCTACCGGCTCTAAATTCAATTTCAAACGTGGCTACCAACCATCAAAGCAACAACATTTTTTAGGATAACTAGGGAATTTATTCAAAGTTCAAAACATCTGGGATACAAGGAATATCTAGTAAAATCCCTAGCCACACATGGCGACCCACGACAAGAGACACAACTCCTTTTGCTATCGAGTGGGCCTCGATATTATTTTCCTTACGTTCAAAACAAAAATTAACAGAAGAAAAACTATTTCTACTAGTTTGAATCTCCCTTAGGATAGGCCATAAGCTGGCGACCCTTCCTTCTTGATGTTTGGGATCACTTCTAAACATTCTGAAGCAATCACCACGTCCTGCAGCTGTAGATCTCGTGTGAGGGCTAGTACCTCGCTGTAGGCTTGCGCTCCAAGCTCGTCAGTTCGATCAGGCCGTCAAAGACAACAGCTGACGCCCCTAATTTTTTCCAGACTTGTCTCGGCATACTACTCCCGCTGCTCCTCTCTCCCCCAGAGTCGACTGTCCACCATCGCTATTCATCTTCGCGGCATCGCCTAATGGTGGCAGCCATGCATTAGCCTGGGACCTCACAGCTCGACCCAGTAGCGCTAGCGGTGTACGAATAACAACAATCTCTAGCTCCTCCAAAAATCTCCTGATAAAACACATTGTCGACATCAGGCTCTGATATTCGTTCTCATGAATTACCTTCCGTCGAGCCCACCATATTGCTACTTGTGAACTGCGTTGGGATTTCCACGAAGAGGAGAGGATGATGTAGTACAATAGAAATAATTATTTCCCTCGGTTATGAAACCAAGGTTATCAATCCAGTAGGAGAACCAAGCAACACTATGTAAACAGCACCTGCACACAAATAACAAATCCTCCCAACCCAGCGCAACAAGGGGTTGTCAATCCCTCGAAGGTTATGTGCAAGATTAAATTGTATTGTGTTTGATAAATAGATAGATTCATAGATGCAAATAAAATAAAAGTAAATAAATTGCAGCAGGGAATTTTTTTTATTTTTGGTTTAATAGACGTGAAAATAATATGATAGAAATAGACCCGGGGGCCATAGTTTCCACTAGAGGCTTCTCTCTTGGAGATAGCATCCAGTGGGTAAACAAATTATTGTTGGGCAATTGATAGAAAAATAAATAATTATGATGATATCCAAGGCAATGATCATGCGTATAGGCACTGTTGGGTAACATTGCATGGGAAACAAAAAAAATCCTACGAACACCCAAGATCCAGTCTAGGAGATGACCATCTATGAGAGGAGATATTGGATCTACATACCCTTGCAGATCGCTAAGCAGAAGCGTGAAGAAACGCGATTGATGTAGTCGAACATCTTCGCGATCCAATCACGATCCATCCCGCGAACTCCGATCCAGTGCCGAATGTATGTCACCTCCGCGTTCAACACACGTACGTCTTGATGACGCCTTAACCTCCTCGATCCAGGGAGCAATGGTGAAGTAGTAGCTCGAGTCCTCCGGCAGCACGACGGCGTGGTGGCGGTGGTGGTGGAATCTCAGCAGAGCTTCGCTAAGCACTACAGAGAGGAAGATGGCTACGAGGGAGAGGAAGGGCAGCGACGTAGCATAGAGATGTGCTCAAGGGTGTGGCTGCCCTCTCTCTACCTCTATATATTTAGGGGAAGTGAGGAGGGGGTGGCGCCCCTAGGGTTTTCCCTAGGGGGCGGCGGCTAGGGCAGATGGGATCTCCCTAGGGTAACTTGCCCCAAGCCGGGAGGTGGGAAGTCCTAGGGGGCGCCCCCAACCCGCCTGGTTACGTGAGATGGGGTGAGGGGGCGCTCAACCCCTTAGTGGGCTGGTTTGCCCCCTTCCCTTGGACCATGGGGCCCCCCAACAC
>LR738710.1:641330358-641376328 GCA_902687465.1 Secale cereale
CCCCCGAAACCCCTTTCGGTGACACTGGTCATCACCCGGTACCCCCGAAACAATTTCGGACTCCAATACCCTTTGTCCAATATATCAATCTTCACCTACGGACCATTTCTGAGCTCCTTGTCACGTCCAGGATCTCATCCGGGACTCCAAACAACCTTCGGGGACCACCATAATGACTCAACTATACTTATATCATCACCAAACATTAAGTGTGTAGACCCTGCGGGTTTGAGAACTATGCAGACTAGACAGAGACACCTCTACAGCCAATAACCAATAGCGGGACATAGATGCCCAGATTGGTTCCCACATATTCTACGAAGAACCTATCGGTCGAACAAGGTGTCAAGGATTCAGTCAATCCTGTATGTAGTTCCCTTCGTCTATCGGTATGTTACTTGCCTAAGATTCGATCGTCGGTATCTCCATACCTAGTTCAATCTCGTTACCCGCAAGTCTCTTTACTCGTTCTATAATATAAAATCATGTGAATAACTCCTTAGTCACATATACCTCTCTGTCTCATGAAGTGAAAAATCCCAGTCTTGATCCATGCCAACTCAACAGACACCCTCGAAGATACCTGTAGAGCACCTTTATAGTCACCCAGTAATGATGCGACATTTGGTACACACAAGGTACTCCTCCGGTGTCAGTGAGTTGCATGATATCATGGTCATAGGAACATATACTTGACATGCAGAAAACAATAGTAATAAACTTGACACGATCATATGCTACGTTTATAGTTTGGGTCTTGTCCATCACATCATTCTCCTAATGATATGATCCCGTTATCAACTGACAGCTCACGTCTATGTCTAGGAAACCATAGCCATCTTTGATCAACGGGCTAGTCCTCTAGAGGCTGACTAGGGGCATCTTGTTGTCTATTTATATCCACACATGTATTTGAGTTTCCGATCAATACAATTCTAGCATGGATAATAAACGATTATCATGAACAATGAAATATGATAATAACCAATTTATTATTGTCTCTAGGGCATATTTCCAACAGTCTCCCACTTGCACTAGAGTCAATAATCTAGTTTTCATCGTCATGTGATTAACACTCATAGTTCACATCGCCATGTGACTAACACCCAAAGAGTTTACTAGAGTCAATAATCTAGTACACATCATCATGTGATTAACACTCAATGAGTTCTGGGGTTTGATCATGTTATGCTTGTGAGAGAGGTTTTAGTCAACGGGTCTGCAACATTCAGGTCCATATGTACTTTGCAAATCTCTATGTCATATTGTAGATGTTGCTACCATGCTCTACTATACGTATCCAGTTTGCTACTCAGAGTCATCTAAATAGTTGTTAAAGCTTGCATCGACTTAACCCTTTACGCCGAACTCTTTATCACCTCCATAACCGAGAAACATTTACTTATTCCTCAAAGGAAAAATTTGACCATTGTCCTGTGATCCACTCCTGGGTCACTTTTGTACCCCCTTGCCATACACGTGGCAATGCACACCGTAGGTGCGATACACATCATGGCGTACTGTATAGAGCCTATGGCTAAGGCATATGGAATGACCTTCGTCCTTTCTCTTTCTTCTTCCGTGGTCGATCTTTGAGTCTTACTCAACTTCACACTACAACTCAGGCAAGAACTCCTTCTTTGAGTGATACATTTTGAACTCCTTCAAAGTCGTGTCAAGGTATGTGCTCTATGAAAGACTTATCATGTGTCTTGATCTATCTATATAGATCTTGATGCCTAATATGTAAGCAGTTTTACCCAGGTCTTCCTTTGAAAAACTCCTTTCAAACAACCCTTTATGCTTTCCAGAAATTCTACATCATTTCCGATCAACAATATGTCATCCACATATACTTATCAGAAATGTTGTAGTGCTCCCACTCACTTTCTTGTAAATACAAGTTTCTTGCAAACTTTGTATAAACCCAAAAGCGTTGATTACCTTATCAAAGCATATATTCCAACTCCGAGATGCTTGCTCTAGTCCATAGAAGGATCGCTGACGCGTGCATACCTTTTAGCATCCTTAGGGTCGACAAAACCTTCCGGTTGTATCACTTACAACATTTCCTCGCGGAAACCATTAAGGAAACTCTGTTTTGACATCCATCTGGCAGATTTCGTTATCAAAAAATGCAGCAATTGCTAACATAATTTTGACGGACTCAAGCATCGCTATGGGTGAGAAAGTCTCATTGTTGTCAATTCTTTGAACTTGTGAAAACCCATTTGCCACAAGTCGAGCTATATAGACGGTGACATTACCGTCCGCGTCCGTCTTCTTATTCAAGATCCATTTATTCTGAATGGCCTTTCGCCCTTTAGGTAATACTTCCAAAGTCCATACTTTGTTTTCATGCATGGATCACATCTCGGATTTCATGACCTCTAACTATTTATTAGAATCTGGGCCCACCATCACTTCTCCATAGCTCGCAGGTTCATCATTATCCAACAACATGACCTCCAAGACAGGGTTGCCGAACCACTCAGGAGTAGTACGTATCCTTGTCAACCTATGAGGTTTGATAGTAACTTGATCTAAAACTTCATGATAACTATCATTAGTTTCCTCTTCAACTATCGTAGGTTCCACAGAAACATCTTTTTATGTTGCGCTACTCTCTTGTTGAAGTAAGGTTCAACAAACTCATCAAGTTCTATCTTCCTCCCACTCAATTCTTTCAAGAGAAACTCTTTCTCGAGAAAGGACCCGTTCTTAGTGACAATCACTTTGCCCTTGTATCTGAGATAGAAGGTGTACCTGATACGTCCAAAACGTATCGATAATTTATGCTTGCTCCATGCCTCTTTTGGGTGATATTGCTATGATATTTATACACTTCCATACACTTTTGATCATATTTGGACTAACCTATTAACTCAGTGCACCCCAGTGCCAGTTTCTGTTTTCGGTTGTTTTTGTATTTCAGGTTTTCACATTACGAGAACTGTCAGGAAAAATCCAGAAAAATTATATAAAAAATCAGCGTTCCAGAAACTACCGTGCGCCCGAAGGACAGCCGGGGGGGGCCACCAGGGCTCCAGGCGCCCTGGCGGCACCCCCCCCCCTGGGCCGCGCCGGGGGGGCGCCTGGGCCCCCCGAGGCTCCTCCGATGCCCCCCTTTGGCATATATTTAAGGCGTCTCCCGAAACCCTCGAAACAGGAACCCTTTTCGCGATCTCATCTCTGTTCCGCCGCCGCCGCCGCTTCCAAGATCGGGAGCACCAGGAGAACCCTTCCCGGCACCCTGCCGGAGGGGAGGATCACCACCGGGAGCTTCTCCACCACCATGGACGCCTCCCGGATGATTTGTGAGTAGTCTCCCTTGGACCATGAGTCCATGACCAGTAGCTATGTGATGTTCTCCTCCCGTTCTTGTGCTTCACTAATTAGTCCTCGTGAGCTGCCCTACATGATCGAGGCACATATGTAATCCTTATGCTGTTGCTATGATGAGTTTGCTGGGATCCGATGGATTATGAGATTATGTTCAGATTGTGTTTGAGTAATATATTTGATTCACCTCTTTTATGTTTATGTTCGTAAGTAATTCTTGCATGTTCTCCGTTGTTATTTATTGCTTTGGCCAAGTAGTAGGTAGTGACTCCAAGAGGGAACGTTATGCTCGATTGTGGGTTCATGCCCCTCGATGACTAGCTTGAGTGACAGAAACATGAGTCTAGGGGATGTGCTATTGCCACAAGGGGGAAAACAACGGTGCTTGTGCCCGCGGGTGCAAGGACTGTTTACTTTACGCAAAGTTCTTTTAATGCAGTTGTCTGTTGCTTTGAGTTTACACTATGGGTGGGACTCGCAACTTAATACCAGCGAGATGTTCTGGATAGATATCTCAAGGTGGATGATTAGTAGTAGATGCAGATGGATTTCGGTCTACTTACCTCGACGTACCGCCCATGCTTTGAACCTCAACCTTTCTTGCAATGTAGTCAGCATTGGTTTGCGCACATGGTCCTGTCAATTGCCCAGCTGTAATTCGTTTACCTCACATAGCTGTTTTATCGTCTTTTGGGAGAGAGACATCACTAGTGAACATCATGAGACTCCGGTCCATATTACCATCATTGATCACATCCGCTATTTACTTTTCCGTTATTTACTTACTATTGCAATTATACCTATCACTATTATCACTTGCGTTTGATCCTTTGTAAACTACAAGGCCGGAGGGATTGACAACCTCTCTGTACTCGTTGGGAGCAAAGTTATTTGTATCTGTGTGCAGGTCCACGTTGATTGCTAATATCCGGCGCCGTTAGCAGTTGACACCTTCTTGTTGAAACTGGGAGTCTCTGGGAAATCGATCCTTGGTATTACCAAGGGAAAACTTCTGCTACACTGCATCTCAAACCTTCCACTTGGGGTAACCAACGAGGGGTGAGAAGCCACCTAGCAACACAATAAACTGGCACTGACTACCATCCAAGCCACCCTGGAGAAGCTATCTGTCCTACCTGTGCATCTGGTTGAGGTGAAGAAGTCTGCTGCATGAGCTGGCTCTCTTATGGCGCTGACCCGGGCCAAAGCATGGGTCCCTGATTTTGACCCGGCTGAAGCCATGAACGGCTATCCCAGCAATAAATAGGACGGGTCAGCCTTCTCTGCTGAAGATCTCCGTGCTTTGACTAAGGATATGCGCCCTCTCGCCAGTAAGCTTGCCGATGAAGCAGATTTGACAAGGTATCATCCGGCCTATGATATAGAAAATTCGCGGGTGGAGCGGCTGATACGTCCAAAACGTATCTATAATTTCTGCTTGCTCCATGCCTCTTTTGGGTGATATTGCTATGATATTTATACACTTCCATACACTTTTGATCATATTTGGACTAACCTATTAACTCAGTGCACCCCAGTGCCAGTTTCTGTTTTCGGCTGTTTTTGTATTTCAGGTTTTCACATTACGAGAACTGCCAGGAAAAATCCAGAAAAATTATATAAAAAATCAGCGTTCCAGAAGCTACCGTGCGCCCGAAGTACAGCCGGGGGGGGGGGGGCCACCAGGGCTCCAGGCGCCCTGGCGGCGCGCCCCCCCCTGGGCCGCGCCGGGGGGGCGCCTGGGCCCCCCGAGGCTCCGCTGATGCCCCCCTTTGGCATATATTTAAAGCGTCTCCCGAAACCCTCGAGACGGGAACTCTTTTTCGCGATCTCATCTCTGTTCCGCCGCCGCCGCCGCTTCCAAGATCGGGAGCACCAGGAGAACTCTTCCCGGCACCCTGCCGGAGGGGAGGATCACCACCGGGAGCTTCTCCACCACCATGGACGCCTCTCGGATGAGTTGTGAGTAGTCTCCCTTGGACCATGGGTCCATGACCAGTAGCTATGTGATGTTCTCCTCCCATTCTTGTGCTTCACTAATTAGTCCTCGTGAGCTGCCCTACATGATCGAGGCACATATGTAATCCTTATGCTGTTGCTATGATGAGTTTGCTGGGATCCGATGGATTATGAGATTATGTTCAGATTGTGCTTGAGTAATATATTTGATCTACCTCTTTTATATTTATGTTCATAAGTAATTCTTGCATGTTCTCCGTTGTTATTTATTGCTTTGGCCAAGTAATGGGTAGTGACTCCAAGAGGGAACGTTATGCTCGATTGTGGGTTCATGCCCCTCGATGACTAGTTTGAGTGACAGAAACATGAGTCTAGGGGATGTGCTGTTGCCACAAGGGGGAAAACAACGGTGCTTGTGCCCGCGGGTGCAAGGATTGTTTACTTTACGCAAAGTTCTTTTAATGCAGTTGTCTGTTGCTTTGAGTTTACACTATGGGTGGGACTCGCAACTTAATACCAGCGAGATGTTCTGGATAGATATCTCAAGGTGGATGATTAGTAGTAGATATTGATGGATTTCGGTCTACTTACTTTGGCGTACCGCCCATGCTTTGAACCTCAACCTTTCTTGCAATGTAGTCAGCATTGGTTTGCGCACATGGTCCTGTCAATTGCCCAGCTGTAATTCGTTTACCTCACATAGCTGTTTTATCGTCTTTTGGGAGAGAGACATCACTAGTGAACATCATGAGACTCCGGTCCATATTACCATCATTGATCACATCCGCTCTTTACTTTTCCGCTATTTACTTACTATTGCAATTATACCTATCACTATTATCACTTGCGTTTGATCCTTTGTAAACTACAAGGCCGGAGGGATTGACAACCTCTCTGTACTCGTTGGGAGCAAAGTTATTTGTATCTGTGTGCAGGTCCACGTTGATTGCTAATATCCGGCGCCGTTAGTAGTTGACACCTTCTTGTTGGAACTGGGAGTCTCTGGGAAATCGATCCTTGGTATTACCAAGGGAAAACTTCTGCTACACTGCATCTCAAACCTTCCACTTGGGGTAACCAACGAGGGGTGAGAAGCCACCTAGCAGTACCCAACCGTCTCCTTTGGGTATCTCATGAAGACGCATTTGTCTGCTTTGGGTTCGAGCTTTTCTGGCTGAAGCCTTTTGACATAAGCATCGAGCCCCAAATCTTAAGAAACGACGGCTTAGGTTTCTTGCCAAACCATAGTTCATACGGTGTCATGTCTACGGACTTAGATGGTGCCCTATTTAAAGTGAATGCAGTTGTTGTCGGATTCAGGGCTCCGCAAAACCCTTGTTAAGTTCGAACATTGGGGTGTGTGCGAAGAACTCAACTTCCCTATCTGCCTACTCGCCGTCTCTATGAACTAGCTCGATGAACAAGAAGGAAAGTGACACAGGGCAGTTTACCCAGGTCCAGGCCATCTAGCGATGAGTGGCCCTACTCCTGCAATGTGGTGGATTGCCTCAAGGTGGGCTGAGGAAGAACTAGTACAGTGGTTGAACAACCTCAGGAGGTGTGCTCTTGGGTGTGGGGGTGAGGAAGGTCTCAATGATCCGTCCACCCTATGGTGGTGGCTAAGCTATATTTATAGAGGCCTTGGTCCTCTTCCCCCAAAATATAGGCGGGAAGGGATCCCACAACGGCCAAATTTGAAGGGAGACAACTAGTGCATCTTATCCTGACGAAAGGTGGTCTTCGCCTACAAAGCTTCTGATCTTGACGCCATGGTGGGCTCGATGATGACCTATGTCCTATCGTCCTGGCGATCCTGGTCTTGTTGCACGGAAATGGAAACCTCTGGCTGGTTCCTCGGGACTCCAAGCCTGCGCTTGCCTCTTTAGCACCAAAGAGGAAACCTGATGTCCTGCGCCCGCTGGCGCCTTCCTAGCCTTGGTCGGCATGGCTTGCGTCATCAGAACCTCATGTGGTGGGGGCTTGCATAGAGATCTCCGCTCCTCGGGAGCCAGCCTAGTGAGACTGCTCCTTCTGGGGGTCTTGGTGTCGTCCGCCTCGCGAGGCTTGGCCCCTCGCGAGGGTCTTGAGTTTTGATGCTGAATATGGGTCGTACCAGGCCGACGGACGAGCCACGTCATGGGCCGCAGGCAGGCAAGTCTGGTACCCTGGTTCCCAAAACACCGACAGTTGTCTCTAACGCATAACCCCGAAACAATAGTGGAAGATCGGCAAGAGACATCATAGAACGCATCATATCCAATAAGGTACGATTACAACGTTCGGACACACCATTACGATATTGTGTTCCCGGTAGCGTCAACTGTGAAACAATTCCACATTGTCTTAAGTGATTGCCAAACTCATAACTCAGATATTCTCCCCCTCGATTGGATCGTAGGGATTTAATCTTCTTGTTACAATGATTCTCGACTTCACTCTGAAATTGCTTGAACTTTTTAAACGTTCAAACTTATGCTTCATTAAGTAAATATACCCATATCTACTCAAATCGTCGGTGAAGGCGAGGAAATAATGATATCTATTGCACGCGTCAATACTCATCGGACCGCACACATCAGTATGTATGATTTACAACAAGTCACTTACCCGTTCCATTGTACCGGAAAACTGGGGTTTAGTCATCTTGCCCATGAGACATGGTTCACATGTGTCAAGTTCTTCAAAATCAAGTGACTCCAAAAGTCCATCAGCATGGAGTTTCTTCATGCCCTTTACACCAATATGACCTAAGCGGCAGTGCCACAAGAAAGTGGTACTATCACTATCAACTCTACATCTTTTGGCATCAATATTAAGAACATGTGTATCACTACGATCGAGATTCAATAAACCATTCACTTTGGGTGCATGACCATAGAAGGTATTATTCATATAAACAGAATAATCATTATTCTCGGACTTAAATGAATAACAGTATTGCAATGATCACAATCTGATCATGTTCATGCCTCAAGGAACACACCAGATAACATTTATCTAGGTTCAACACTAATCTCGAAGGTAGAGGGAGCGTGCGATGGTGATCATATCAACCTTGGAAACACTTCCAACACACATTGTCACCTCGCCCTTAGCTAGTCTCCGTTTATTCCGCAGCTTTTCTTTTGAGTTACCAATATTAACAACTGAACTGGTATCTCATACCCAGATGCTACTAGGAGTACTAGAAAGGTACACATCAATAACATGTATATCAAGTACACTTTTGTTGAAGTCGTCAGCGATCTTATCTACCAAGTATTTGGGGTAGTTCCGCTACCAGTGATCGTTCCCCTTACAATAGAAGCACTTAGTCTCGGGTTTGGGTTCAAACTTGGGTTTCTTCACTGGAGTTGCAACTGGCTTGCCATTCATGAAGTTTCCCTTCTTGCCCTTGCCCTTACTAAAACCAGTGGTATTGTTAACCATCAACACTTGATGCTCCTTCTTGATTTCTACCTTCGCGGCCTACCGCGAACAACTCTAGGATCATCTCCATCCCTTTCATGTTACAGTTCATCACGAGGTTCTAGCAACTTGGTGATAGTGACTGGAGAACTCTTCCAATCACTATCTTATCTGGAAGATGAACTCCCACTTGATTCAAGTGATTGTAGCACCCAGACATTCTGAGTACTTCCTCATTGGCTGAGCTATTCTCCTCCATCTTGTAGGCAAAGAACTTGTCAGAGGTCTCATACCTCTCAACACGGGCATGAACCTAAAATACCAATTTCAGCTCTCAGAACATCGCATATGTTCCATGGCGTTCAGAACGTCTTTGGAGCCCCGATTCTAAGTCGTAAAGCATGGAGCACTACATTATCAAGTAGGCATCAGAACGTGTCTGACAGATGTTCACAACATCCACAGACGATGCTAGAGGGGTTGACACACCGAGCGGTGCATCAGGGACATAAGAATTCTGTGTAGCAGTGAGGACAATCCTCAGACTACGGCACGAGTCCGCAATTGCTCACAATATCTTTCAACTTAGTCTTTCTCTAGGAACGTATTAAAATTCAGGGGAGCTACTACGCGAGCCATTGATCTACAACATAATTTTCAAAGACAACTTAAACTATTGTTCATGATAATGAGATCAATTAATCATATTACTTAAGAACCCCCACTCAAATCGACATCCCTCCGGTAGTCCGAGTGTAACATGATCCAAATCACCAACCCAAGTCCGATCATCACGTGAGATGAGGTGGTTTCTGTTGGGAAACGTAGTATTTTAAAAATTTCCTACGATCACGCAAGATCTATCTACCAGATGCATAGCAACGAGAGGGAAGAGTGTGTCTACGTACCCTCGTAGACCGGAAGCGGAAGCGTCAAGTGACGCGGTTGATGTAGTCGAACTTCTTCGCGATTCAACCGATCAAGTACCGAACGTACGGCACCTCCGCGCTCAGCACACGTTCAGCTTGATGACGTCCCACGAGCTCTTGATCCAGTTGAGCTTCACGGGAGAGTTTCCTCAGCACGACGGCGTGGTGACGGATATGATGTATTCACCGGCGCAGGGCTTCGCCTAAGCACCGCGACGGTATGACCGAGGTGTGTTTCTGTGGAGGGGGCACCGCACACGGCTGGAACAATTCAACTTGTGTGTCTTTGGGTGCCCCCCTGCCCCCGTATATAAAGGAGCAAGGGAGGAGGGCCGGCCGGCCTCCTATGGTGCGGCTAGGGCAATCCTACTAGGAATAGGATTGCAATCCTATTCCTAGTAGGAGTCCACCAAGAAGGAAGAGAGGGAAAGGAAAAAGGAGGGAGAGGTGGCGCCCCCCAATCCTAGTCCAACTAGGATCCCCTGGTGGGGCGCCGGCCAGCCTCTGTGGGCTGCCTCTCTCCTTTCCTCAAGGCCCACTATGGACCATCCCCCCTCGTAGGGGGCTCCGGTAACCCCCTCCGGCAATCCAGTTAAATCTGAAACTTTTCCGGAACACTTCCGGTGTCCGAATATAGTCGTCCAATATATCAATCTTTATGTCTCGGAAATTCCGAGACTCCTCGTCATGTCCGTGATCTCATCCGGGACTCCGAACTACCTTCGGTACATCAAAACTCATAAACTCATAATACCGATCGTCATCAAACGTTAAGCGTGCGGACCCTACGGGTTCGAGAACTATGTAGACATGACCGAGACTCATCTCCGGTCAATAACCAATAGCGGAACCTGGATGTTCATATTGGCTCCTACATATTCTACGAAGATCTTTTATCGGTCAAAACCGCATAACAACATATGTTGTTCCTTTTGTCATCGGTATGTTACTTGCCCGAGATTCGATCGTCGGTATCTCTATACCTAGTTCAATCTCGTTACCGGCAAGTCTCTTTACTCGTTCCGTAACACATCATCTCGTGACTAACTCATTAGTCTTTTGCTTGCAAGGCTTATTATGATGTGTGTTACCGAGAGGGCCCAGAGATACCTCTCCGACACTCGGAGTGACAAATCCTAATCTTGATCTATGCCAACACCACGAATACTTTCGGAGACACCTGTAGAGCATCTTTATGATCACCCAGTTACGTTGTGACGTTTGATAGCACACAAGGTGTTCCTACGGTATTCGGGAGTTGCATAATCTCATAGTCATAGGAACATGTATAAGTCATGAAGAAAGCAATAGCAGAAAAGACTAAACGATCATAGTGCTATGCTAACGGATGGGTCTTGTCCATCACATCATTCTCCTAATGATGTGATCCCGTTGATCAAATGACAACTCATGTCTATGGTTAGGAAACATAACCATCTTTGATCAATGAGCTAGTCTAGTAGAGGCATACTAGGGACACTCTGTTTTGTCTATGTATTCACACATGTACTAAGTTTCCGGTTAATACAATTCTAGCATGAATAATAAACATTTATCATGATATAAGGAAATATAAATAACAACTTTATTATTGCCTCTAGGGCATATTTCCTTCAGTCTCCCACTTGCACTAGAGTCAATAATCTAGCTCACATCGCCATGTGATTTAATACTGATAGTTCACATCATTATGTGAATAACACCCATAGTTCACATCGCCATGTGACCAACACCCATAGGGTTTACTAGAGTCAATAATCTAGTTCACATCGCTATGTGATTAATACCCAAGAGTAATAAGGTGTGATCATGTTTTGCTTGTGAGAGAAGTTTAGTCAACGGGTCTGTTACATTCAGATCCGTATGTATTTCGCAAATTTCTATGTCTACAATGCTCTGCATGGAGCTACTCTAGCTAATTGCTCCCACTTTCAATACGCATCCAGATTGATACTTAGAGTCATTTGGATTTAGTGTCAAAGCTTGCATCGGCGTAACCCTTTACGACGAACTCTTCATCACCTCCATAATCGAGAAACATTTCCTTAGTCATCCAGTTACTAAGGATAATTTTGACCGCTGTACAGTGATCTACTCCTGGATCACTATTGTACCTCCCTGTCAAACTCATGGCAAGGTACACAACATGTTTGGTACACAGCATGGCATACTTTATAGAACCTATGGCGGAGGCATAGGGAATGACTTTCATTCTCTCTATATTTTTCTGCCGTGGTTTGGCTTTGAGTCTTACTCAACTTCACACCTTACAAGTCAGGCAAGAACTCGTTCTTTGACTGATCCATTTTGAACTACTTCAAAATCTTATCAAGGTATGTACTCATCGAAAGTCTTATCAAGCGTCTTGATCTATCTCTATAGATCTTGATGCCCAATATGTAAGCAGCTTCACCAAGGTCTTTCTTTGAAAAACTCCTTTCAAACACTCCTTTATGCTTTGCAGAAAATTCTACATCATTTCCGATCGACAATATGTCATTCACATATACTTATCAGAAAGGTTGTAGTGCTCCCACTCACTTCTTGTAAATACAGGCTTCACCGCAAGTCTGTATAAATCTATATGCTTTGATCAACTTATCAAAGCGTATATTCCAACTCCGAGATGCTTGCACCAGTCCATAGATGGATCGCTGGAGCTTGCACATTTTGTTAGCACCTTTAGGATTGACAAAACCTTCTGGTTGCATCATATACAAGTCTTTTTTAATAAATCCATTAAAGAATGCAGTTTTGTTATCCATTTGCCAGATTTCATAAAATGCGGCAATTACTAACATGATTCAGACAGACTTAAGCATCGCTACGGGTGAGAAAGTATCATCGTAGTCAACTCCTTGAACTTGTCGAAACCCTTTCACAACAAGTCGAGCTTTGTAAACAGTAACATTACCGTTTGCGTCGGTCTTCCTCTTGAAAATCCATTTAGTTTCGATGGCTTGCCGATCATTGGGCAAGTCAACCAAAGTCCATACTTTGTTCTAATACATGGATCCCATCTCAGATTTCATGGTCTCAAGCCATTTTGCGGAATCTGGGCTCATCATCGCTTCCTCATAGTTCGTAGGTTCATCATGGTCTAGTAACATGACTTCCAGAACTGGGTTGCCGTACCACTCTGGTGCGGAAACGAACTCTGGTCGATCTACGAAGTTCAGCGGAAACTTGATCTGAAGTTTCATGATCATCATCATTAGCTTCCTCATTAATTGGTGTAGGAATCACTGGAACGAGTTTCTGTGATGTACTACCTTTCCAATTCGGGAGAAGGTACAATTACCTCATCAAGTTCTACTTTCCTCCCACTCACTTCTTTCGAGAGAAACTCCTTCTCTAGAAAGGATCCACTCTTAGCAACAAAGACCTTGCCTTAGGATCTGTGATAGAAGGTGTACCCAACAGTTTCTTTTTGGGTATCCTATGAAGATTTACTTCTCCGATTTGGGTTCGAGCTTATCATGTTGAAACTTTTTCACATAAGCATCGCAGTGCCAAACTTAAAGAAATGACAGCTTAGGTTTCTCGTCAAACCACAATTCATACGGTGTCATCTCCACGGATTTAGATGGTGCCCTATTTAACGTGAATGTAGCTGTCTCTAATGCATAACCCCAAAAGCGATAGTAGTAGATCGGTAAGAGACATCATCGATCGCACCATATCTAATAAAGTACGGTTTATGATGTTCGGACACACCATTACACTATGGTGTTCCAGATGGCGTGAGTAGTGAAACTATTTCACATTGTTTTTTTTTACTGAAGGCCAAACTCGCTAACTCAAATATTTTACCTCTACGATCATATCGTAGAAACTCTTATTTTCTTGTTACGATGATTCTCCACTTCACTCTTGAAATTCTTTGAACTTTTCAAATGTTTCAGACTTGTGCTTCATTAAGTAGATATACCCATATCTGCTCAAATCATCAGTGAAGGTCAGAAAATAACGATACCCGCCGCGAGCTTCAACACTCATTGGTCCACATACATCTGTATGTATGATCTCCAACAAATCTGTTGCTCGCTCCACAGTTCCGGAGAACGGAGTTTTTAGTCATCTTGCCCATGGGGCATGGTTCGCAAGCACCAAGTGATTCATAATCAAGTGATTCCAAAAGTCCATCACTATGGAGTTTCTTCATGCGCTTTACACCAATATGACCTAAACAGCAGTGCCACAAATAAATTGCACTATCATTATTAACCTTGCATCTTTTGGCTTCAATATTATGAATATGTGTATCACCACGATCGAGATCCAACAAACCATTTTCATTGGGTGTATGACCATAGAAGGTTTTATTCATGTAAACAGAACAACAATTATTCTCTAACTTACATGAATAACCGTATTGCAATAAACATGATCAAATCATATTCATGCTCAACACCAAATAACACTTATTTAGGTTCAACACTAATCCCGAAAGTATAGGGAGTGTGCGATGATGATCATATCAATCTTGGAACTACTTCCAATACACATCGTCACTTCATCCTTTAACTAGTTTATGTTCATTATGCAACTCCCATTTCGAGTTACTACTCTTTAGCAACTGAACCAATATCAAATATCGAGGGGTTGCTATGAACACTAGTAAAATACACATCAATAATCTGTATATCAAATATACCTTTGTTCACTTTGCCATCCTTCTTATCCGCCAAATATCTAGGGCACTTCCACTTCGAGTGACCATTTCCTTTGCAGTAGAAGCACTTGTTTCAGGCTTGAGTTTAGCTTTGGGTTTCTTCACGGGAGTGACAACTTGCTTGTCATTCTTCTTGAAGTTCCCCTTCTATCCCTTTGCCCTTTACTTGAAACAAGTGGTCTGGTTAACCATCAACAATTGATGCTCTTTCTTGATTTCTACCTTCGCCGATTTCAGCATCGTGAAGAGCTCGGGAATTACTTTCGTCATCCCTTGCATATTATAGTTCATCACGAAGTTCTACTAACTTGGTGATAGTGTCTAGAGAACTTTGTCAATTACTATCTTATCTGCAAGATTAACTCCCACTTGATTCAAGTAATTGTACTACCCAGACAATCTGAGCACATGCTCACTGGTTGAGCTATTCTCCTCCATCTTGTAGGCAAACTACTGTCAGAGGTCTTATACCTCTCGACACGGGCATGAGTATGAAATACTAATTTCAACTCTTGGAACATCTCATATGCTCCGTGGCGTTTCAAAATGTTTTTTGAAGTCCCGGTTATAAGCCGTAAAGCATGGTGCACTAAACTATCAAGTAGTCATCATATCGAGCTTTTGTCAAAAACGTTCATAACATCTACATCTGCTCCTGCAATAGGTCTGTCACCTAGCGGTGCATCAAGGACATAATTCTTCTGTGCAGCAATGAGGATAATCCTCAGATCACGGAACAATTCCGCATCATTGCTACTAACATCTTTCAACTTGGTTTTCTCTAGGAACATATGAAAAATAAACGGGGAGCAACATCGCGAGCTATTGATCTACAACATAGATATGCTAATACTACCATGACTAACTTCATGATAAATTAAAGTTCAATTTAATCATATTACTTAAGAACTCCCACTTAGATAGACATCCCTCCGGTCATCTAAATGATCACGTGATCCAAATCAACTAAACCATGTCCGATCATCACATGAGATGGAGTAGTTTCAATGGTGAACATCTTATGTTGATCATATCTACTATATGATTCACGCTCGACCTTTCGGTCTCCAGTGTTCCGAGGCCATATCTGCATATGCTAGGCTCGTCAAGTTTAACCCGAGTATTCTGCATGTGCAAAACTGGCTTACACCCGTTGTATTTGAACGTAGAGCTTATCACACCCGATCATCACGTGGTGTCTCGGCACGACGAACTTTCGCAACGGTGCATACTCAGGGAGAACACTTATACCTTGAAATTTAGTAAGGGATCATCTTATAATGCTACCGTCGTTCTAAGCAAAATAAGAAGCATAATAAGATAAACATCACATGCAATCAAAATATGTGACATGATATGGCCATCATCATCTTGTGCTTTTGATGTCCATCTCCAAAGCACCTTCATGATCACCTTCGTCACCGGCGCGACACCTTGATCTCCATCGTAGTATCATTGTCGTCTCGCCAACTATTGCTTCTACGAATATCGCTACCGCTTAGTGATAAAGTAAAGCAATTACATGGCGATTGCATTTCATACAATAAAGCGACAACCATATGGCTCCTGCCAGTTGCCGATAACATTACAAAACACGATCATCTCATACAAAACCGTATAACTCATCATGTCTTGACCATATCACATCACAACATGCCCTGCAAAAACAAGTTAGACGTCCTCTACTTTGTTGTTGCAAGTTTTACGTGGCTGCTACGGGCTTAGCAAGAACCGTTCTTACCTACGCATACAAAACCACAACGATGTTTCGTCAAGTATGTGCTGTTTTAACCTTCACAAGGACCGGGCGTAGCCACACTTGATTCAGCTAAAGTGAGAGAGACAGACACCCGCCAGTCATCTTTAAGCAACGAGTGCTCGTAACGGTGAAACCAGTCTCGCGTAAGCGTACGCGTAATGTCGGTCCGGGCCGCTTCATCTCACAATACCGCCGAAGCAAAGTATGACATGCTGGTAAGCAGTATGACTAGTATCGCCCACAACTCATTGTGTTCTACTCGTGCATATCATCTACGCATAGACCTGGCTCATGATGCCACTGTTGGGAAACGTAGTATTTTAAAAATTTCCTACGATCACGCAAGATCTATCTACCAGATGCATAGCAACGAGAGGGAAGAGTGTGTCTACGTACCCTCGTAGACTGGAAGCGGAAGCGTCAAGTGACGCGGTTGATGTAGTCGAACTTCTTCGCGATTCAACCGATCAAGTACCGAACGTACGGCACCTCCGCGTTCAGCACACATTCAGCTTGATGACGTCCCACGAGCTCTTGATCCAGTTGAGCTTCACGGGAGAGTTTCGTCAGCACGACGGCGTGGTGACGGATATGATGTATTCACCGGCGCAGGGCTTCGCCTAAGCACCGCGACGGTATGACCGAGGTGTGTTTCTGTGGATGGGGCATCGCACACGGCTGGAACAATTCAACTTGTGTGTCTTTGGGTGCCCCCCTGCCCCCGTATATAAAGGAGCAAGGGAGGAGGGCCGGCCGGCCTCCTATGGTGCGGCTAGGGCAATCCTACTAGGAATAGGATTGCAATCCTATTCCTAGTAGGAGTCCACCAAGAAGGAAGAGAGGGAAAGGAAAAAGGAGGGAGAGGTGGCGCCCCCCAATCCTAGTCCAACTAGGATCCCCTGGTGGGGCGCCGGCCAGCCTCTGTGGGCTGCCTCTCTCCTTTCCTCAAGGCCCACTATGGACCATCCCCCCTCGTAGGGGGTTCCGGTAACCCCCTCCGGCAATGCAGTTAAATCCGAAACTTTTCCGGAACACTTCCGGTGTCCGATTATGGTCGTCCAATATATCAATCTTTATGTCTCGGACATTCCGAGACTCCTCGTCATGTCCGTGATCTCATCCGGGACTCCGAACTACCTTCGGTACATCAAAACTCATAAACTCATAATACCGATCGTCATCAAACGTTAAGCGTGCGGACCCTACGGGTTCGAGAACTATGTAGACATGACCGAGACTCATCTCCGGTCAATAACCAATAGCGGAACCTGGATGTTCATATTGGCTCCTACATATTCTACGAAGATCTTTTATCGGTCAAAACCGCATAACAACATACGTTGTTCCTTTTGTCATCGGTATGTTACTTGCCCGAGATTCGATCGTCGGTATGTCTATACCTAGTTCAATCTCGTTACCGGCAAGTCTCTTTACTCGTTCCGTAACACATCATCTCGTGACTAACTCATTAGTATTTTGCTTGCAAGGCTTATTATGATGTGTGTTACCGAGAGGGCCCAGAGATACCTCTCCGACACTCGGAGTGACAAATCCTAATCTTGATCTATGCCAACACCACGAATACTTTCGGAGACACATGTAGAGCATCTTTATGATCACCCAGTTACGTTGTGATGTTTGATAGCACACAAGGTGTTCCTACGGTATTCGGGAGTTGCATAATCTCATAGTCATAGGAACATGTATAAGTCATGAAGAAAGCAATAGCAGAAAAAACTAAACGATCATAGTGCTATGCTAACGGATGGGTCTTGTCCATCACATCATTCTCCTAATGATGTGATCCCGTTGATCAAATGACAACTCATGTCTATGGTTAGGAAACATAACCATCTTTGATCAATGAGCTAGTCTAGTAGAGGCATACTAGGGACACTCTGTTTTGTCTATGTATTCACACATGTACTAAGTTTCCGGTTAATACAATTCTAGCATGAATAATAAACATTTATCATGATATAAGGAAATATAAATAACAACTTTATTATTGCCTCTAGGGCATATTTCCTTCAGTTTCAATGGTGAACATCTCCATGTTGATCATATCTACTATATGACTCACGTTCGACCTTTCGGTCTCTTATGTTCCGAGGCTATGCATGTACATGCTAGGCTCGTCAAGTTTAACCCGAGTTGTAACATCCCAAATTTTCAATTTGGAATGTTATACATAGATCATATTGCATTGCATATTTCTTTGCATTTTTGTTTGTGGCGATCCTCGAAATTCTAAGCAACTCAAGGACCTACGGAGAGAGTTGGGAATTCTACCGTTTTTGTATTTGAGTTCACTCGAATACCGGTACGAGGACGGTGTTGGTTTTAATTATTTTTCTCTCCTAAAAATATTTCTAAATAAAATATATGAGCAGAGATAATATGACTTCTCCAAAATAACAGAAATATTGGAGGAAAAAGGTTAAAATCACTTTTGGTATTTTTCTGGATTTATTTGCGATTTTATTTGCATAGGAAAAATACACGTTTTTCAAAATTGCATTTAGGTCCGGGAAAAATGTTCACTTTGTCCTAAATATTATTAGAGGACGGTGAAAATCTATTTCGGAATTTTTGGACTCCGTTTAGTTTTTTTTTTCTCCCGTTTTGCTACGTCAGGACTCTTTAGAGAAAAAAAACAAGAACCGACTCCATGCCGTACCCGGCCAAGACTCCCTGGCCTGGGGCCTTTATAAGCCGCCGCCCCGGCCCGTGAAGTCGCCCCAGCCCGCTCGCCCGCCCCTGCCCTAGCAAGCCGCCGCCGCCGCCAGCCGCCGCCGCCGCCCCGTGCCGCCGCCCGCCGCCGTAGCCGCCGGACCCGCCGCCGGTGCTGACTTTTCCGAGGTAGCCGTCGGTTTTCTTTTTAAACCGAATAGTTTTTTGTAAGAACCCTAGATTCGTTTTTCTTTAGTTTAGATCGGGTTTTTTCGGTTTAGTTATTTAGCGGACGTTCGTCCGTACATTCGTTTTAACGAACGCTGTTCGTCCGTTAGCCGCACACAGCGAACGTTCGTTCATTAGCCTGTTCGTCGGTTTTCTTTTTTCGGGGTATTTATCCGCGATTATTCTGATCGTGATTTCTGCCCTGATCTTGTTTTTCGTTTTTCTTTTCGCTCGAGAGTCGGAATCAGGTGATTCAAAATCCCAGATCTTCGTCTCGGCGTCCTCTTTCCCTTTAATCAACTAGAACAAAGTTTTTGCTACTGTAAAATTTTACGTTAGATCAATTAGTAACCAGAGCTCGTTTCTTTCGCAGTTTGAGTTTCGTTGCTTCTTTCGATTTGATTCTTTTTGCAAACCGGAGTTCTTAAGTTGAACTTTATGGTTAGATCTTATCTTTTGGAGTTTTGTTTGTGCATCATTGCTTGTTTGCTTATGTATGGTATTGTTTGCTTGCGATAGAATACCCGGACTATGAAGCATGCTACTACGAGTCTCTAGGTTTTGCGAATCGTCAGCAAGGCAAGTAACACTTTGATCATACCCTTTTATTACCCAGTTTTTATGCATTAGATCAAACCCTCACACATTGCATGAGTAGGATCTTTTAACTTGTGGGACTGGGAAGTAGTTTGTGGTAGAACCTATTACCTGCATTATTTTCAAACCCTCGGGAGTTACTTCTACGCTATGCTTAGGTTTTCATGCTATGCTCGTAGACGTGGTTTGGGTTTGAGTGAAATCCATGACAGATGTGAGTTGTTAATTAAGGATTCAACTTAAGGTGGTTACTTGAATACACATCTGGGTGGATTGGTTGCAGGGCACCTGGAGAATCCAGTGTTGTCCTAGGAAATCCCGGGGTTCCGTGTGATTTTTCCTATGGAATGCCACCCAGGCTCAAAGGGATCATAAAACTATTCATGCTAGAAACTTCCGTGTGCAGCCACAATGTCATTATGGGCGCTGGCATAGTTGAGTAAGTTGTGGGAAACCTTTCCATGATGGGCAAGCAGATGTAGAGGGATAGTAGGTGTACCGGCCTATCTATCTGGTTAAGGGGACCTCTTCGGAAAGACTGTGTCTCGGTCATCCGTTTCTCAAACACCATGCAGTGCGAGAAACCAAACGGAGGCGATCTAGTCTTGTGGGAAAAGTGCACAAACCTCTGCAGAGTGTACAAACTGATCATGATTAGCCGTGTCCCCGGTTATGGACATCTTGAGTATCTGGTACTTGAATTATTGGTTGATCTCATCACTCTATAATTTAATTTGTTGGGTTAATGATAACTTTAATTTGGGATTGAGTTGGAGGTACCTTCTCAATGATGTTTCAACTACCATGATAGTTAAAATAAATCCTTCAAGTACTGTGTGTGTCAGCATTACCGATCCAGGGATGACACTGAAACACAGAGACTTTGGTCCATTCGGATCGTGGTCGCTACAAGATGGTATCAGAGCACACGCTGACTGTAGGACACGACCACTAAGATAAACCCTAGATCACTCTTTTCTACTCATTTTTGACTTCACTCCATTTTCTACTTCTTTAGGATGGTGGACCCAAGGAACAAGTTCACTCAACCGGACGAAGACACACCTTTTGGACGATACTTGAAGGAAGTCACTAGGTACCTGAACATAGGAATACCAAGCTTTACCGGGACCTACACCGCCACTTTACCAGAAGAGGAGCGATGGAGCATTCAAGTTCAAATTCTCGGGAGAACCTTCGCACCATCCACTGAGCCAATAGAGTTTTCCTTAGATGCACCAACCTGGAGCCTAGGCAAGAGCATGGCAGCCCACATCACGATGGGAAGGATAGGAGAAGTCTACAAGCAGGAGCTGAAGGACACCATCTACTAGATTTGTGGACGCCGAGATGAGCGTTGGGACATGATCCACACCCAGAAGGATAGGTCCATTGCAGCGTTCATCCAAGAATTAAACCAGCACATTCGACGACAGGAGCACCAAATGTGCGCTAGGATGATAGAATTGAAGAAGGCACTAAACGGGAATTTGGAGCTAGAAGAAGAACTTAAGTCTACCCGTGATGGATACGAGGAGGAGATGTTGATACTAGTGGAGAAGAATGATGATTTGACAAGGAAGCTAGGAGTATTCATCGGAGATCCAGCACCAGGAGGAGAATAAGAGGAAGAAGAACCCAAGGAGATTTGTCCTGAAGATTACATTATCATCGACGACACGGATTCAGACCCCGATGATAGTCAAGACGAAGACTATGAAGATGGAGCTGGAGCAGACATCATGGAATCTTCCGCCGATCAATATTTTTAGATGACCACCCTATGACTAGTAGTTCCCCCCCCCCCACATAGTAGTAATTAGAGCACTTTTGTAATGGTAGTTAGATTTGTAAGACCTTGCTTGAAATTGATTGGTGTGATATGATTGTGTTTGTCTCATGTGCATATGGGTAGTGATTTTCCCTTAGACCTCAATTCTGTTCTAATCTCTTCCCTCTACACCCATCAGATGCCTCCAAGATGTGAGCTCGGATTTGAGTTTCCCCCTGAGCTCACTTAGTTGATCCAGCAGTAGAACACTTTGATGCAACTTCTTGTCCAGAACACTCAGAACAACCAGAACAACAACAACCCTCCACCACCACCACCCGTGGACAACCTGACCCATTTCTTAAGGTTGCAACCACCGGTGTTTGCTACCAGCATTGAACCAATAGTGGCTGATGACTGGCTGCGCAAGATTGGAAGGGATTTGACCACCGCCAATTGCTCGGATGCTGAGAAGGTGCGATTTTCCGCACACCAGTTGTCTGGACCAGCCGCAGCATGGTGGCAGAATTACACAACCACCTTCCCTATAGCCAATGTCACATGGGAGCAGTTTCAGCAAGCTTTCCGTACTGCCCATGTCTCAACTAGAGCTATGAGCATGAAGAAGCGGGAGTTTCGCAACTTGCGCCAAGGAAATCGTACTGTGGCTCAGTACGTAGATGAGTTTATTAACCTATCTCGTTATGCCCCAGATGATGTGGCCACAGACGCTGCTAAGCAGGAGAGATTTATGGAAGGGCTGAATGATGAGATGAGCGTACAGTTGATGGTGGCAACTTTGAACAACTACCAGGAGTTGGTAGATAAAGCTCTTATGATTGAAGGGAAGCAGCAGCAGATTGAGAGCCGCAAGAGGAAGTATGGACAAGGAAGGAATAATTCTGGAGCCCAGCAGAAGCCCCGATTCGCTCCAAATTCGGGAGGATATACCCATAACCATGGAAGTTCCCACAACCACAATGGCCCTAAGAATGGAAATGGAAATGGGAATGGAGCAAGCAATAACCAGAGTCGCTCTACCCCGTCCACACCCGCTAAGAAGGATTTCAGCCATATCACCTGTTTCAAGTGCGGGAAGAATGGACATTACGCCACGGACTGCCCTGAAGCTAAGAATGGGAACGACAATGGAAGCGTCGGGAAGAAGCCCAACCCGTTCAACAAAGGACAAGTGAACCACGTGACTGTGGAGGAGGTTGAAGAGCAACCAGATGCTATTGTCGGTAAGTTTTTGGTTAAGACATTTACCGCAATAGTTCTTTTCGATACTGGTGCATCGCATTCATACATTTCTAAGGGACTCGTAAATAGACATATGATGTCCACCCAAGTTCTTAAGACCCCCATGTTAGTAAGCTCACCAGGAGCAGAGTATATGGCACACCAAGGATGCTTTCAGACGCCGTTGATCATTGGACGCCATACTTTCCCCTCCGACCTAATCGTTCTGGAGTCACAAGGATTGGATGTGATATTAGGTATGGATTGGCTATCGAAGTATGGAGGTAACATTGATTGTGCCAGCAAGTCTATTTTGCTTACCACCCCGGAGGGAAAAAGGATTAAGTATGTGTCTAGGCATTCGATTGTAAGGACACAAGTACATTCTCTCACGGGAGTTGTTCATGAGAAAGTGCCTGTAGTAAAGGATTATCCGGATGTGTTTCCAGGAGAGCTACCTGGCATGCCACCGGATAGAGATATTGAGTTCTTGATTGAGTTGTTGCCTGGTACTGGACCAATATCTAAGAGACCGTATCGGATGCCAGCAAATGATCTGGAGGAGATCAAGAAGCAGATTAAGGAGTTATTGGAGAAAGGATTTATTCGCCGAAGTTCATCACCTTGGGGAGCCCCAGTGCTTTTGGTCGAGAAGAAGGATGGATCTTTAGAATGGCCATTGATTATCGGGCATTGAATGAAGTGACTATTAAGAATAAGTACCCGCTGCCAATGATCAATGATTTGTTCGACCAACTCCAGGGAGCGAAAGTATTCTCCAAAATAGATCTACGATCTGGATACCACCAATTGAAGATCCGAGAGAAGGATATACCTAAGACAGCCTTCACCACAAGGTACGGGCTATATGAGTATACGGTTATGTCATTTGGATTGACTAACGCGCCCGCCTATTTCATGAGTATGATGAACAAGGTGTTCATGGAGTTCTTGGATAAGTTCGTCGTGGTATTCATTGATGATATTCTGGTGTACTCTAAGGATGAAGAGGAACATGCAGAGCATTTGCGTTTGGTACTGGAGAAGCTCGGGGAACATCAGTTGTATGCCAAGTTTAGCAAATGCGAGTTTTGGTTGAAGGAAGTTGAATTCCTAGGGCATGTTATATCGGGAGAAGGTATAGCAGTGGACCCCATCAATGTGCAGGCAGTCACTGAATAGTTGGCACCCACTGCAGTTGGAGAGATCCGCAGTTTTCTTGGACTCGCGGGATACTACCAGAGATTCATAGAAAATTTCTCCAAGATTGCTAAGCCAATGACGACGTTGTTGAAGAAGGAGACAAAGTTCGATTGGACTGAAGAGTGTGAAGAAAGTTTCCAGGAGTTGAAGAAACGATTGACGATAGCCCCAGTGCTGATATTGCCCGATATACGTAAGGATTTCCAAGTGTACAGCGACGCTTCACGCTTAGGACTTGGAGGAGTACTTATGCAGGGTGGAAGAGTTGTTTCCTATGCATCCCGTCAGCTCCTACCGCACGAGTTGAATTACGCGACGCACGATCTAGAGTTAGCAGCTGTAGTGCATGCACTGAAAACCTGGAGACATTTCCTTATTGGAAATCGTTGTGATGTGTACACGGATCACAAGAGTTTGAAGTACATTTTCACTCAGCAGGAGATGAACCTCCGACAAAGGAGATGGTTGGAGCTTATAAAGGATTATGATATGAAGCTACATTATCACCCCGGAAAGGGCAATGTTGTTGCAGACGCCTTGAGCCGGAAGAGTTATGCCAACACCCTAGTAAAAGGGGGATTGCCACAAGAGTTAGCAGAACATCTCAGGGAGCTTCGTTTGGAGATAGTTCCTAGAGGTTTCGTCGCAAATTTGGAGGTTCAGTCGACATTGCTGGGAAAGATACGCGAAGCCCAGAAGGATGACAAGGAAATTGCCGAGATAAAGAAGAGGATGAGTGAAGGAAAGGCCAAGGGATTTCGTGAGGATGAACACGACAACTTGTGGTTTGAGGATTGAATCTATGTGCCCAACGACCCGGAGATCGGGAAGTTGATACTACAGGAAGCACATGATTCTCCATACTCGATACACCCGGGAAACACAAAGATGTATTTGGATTTGAAGGAACGTTTCTGGTGTACGGGAATGAAGAAGGATATTGCCGAGTATGTAGCCGTATGTGATGTATGCCAGAGAGTAAAAGCAGAACATCAGAAGCCAGCAGGATTACTACAACCTATGCCGATACCTGAATGGAAGTGGGAGAAGCTTGGCATGGATTTTATCACCGGATAGCCCAGAACCAAATCAGGATATGACTCAATCTGGGTAGTGCTGGATCGATTGACAAAGGTAGCCCATTTTATCCCCGTGAAAACCACATATACCAGTGCGAAGTTGGCCAAGATATACATGACCAGGATCGTATGTCTGCACGGAGTTCCGAGGACCATTGTATCAGACAGAGGAACACAGTTCACCTCAAAGGTTTGGCATCAGCTACACCAAACTTTGGGAACAAGGCTGGAATTCAGCACAGCTTTTCATCCACAGACCGATGGACAGACTGAGAGAGTCAACCAGATCCTGGAGGACATGTTGAGATCCTGTGCGTTAGATTATGGATCTAGTTGGGATGATAATTTTCCCTACGTCGAGTTCTCGTACAGCAACAGTTACCAGGCCAGTTTGAAGATGGCACCGTTCGAAGCATTGTACGAAAGGAGATGCCGAACACCGTTAATGTGGGATGAAGTTGGAGATCGACAGTTGTTTGGACCAGACTTGATCAAAGAGTCTGAAGAGAAGGTTAAGCTAATTCGAGATAGAATGAAGGTAGCTCAGTCCAGGCAGAAGAGTTATGCAGACTCGAAATGCAAGGAGATAGCCTATGAGATCGGAGACAGAGCGTACTTGAGAGTATCGCCTCTACGAGGAGTTAAACGTTTCGGAGTTAAGGGCAAACTAGCCCCGAGATTTGTAGGACCTTACCGTGTTTTGGAACGCATGGGAGAGGTTGCCTATAAGTTGGAGTTGCCCGAAGGATTGTCAGGAGTGCACAACGTGTTTCACATTTCGCAGCTTAAGAAGTGCCATACGGAGATGGCCGATATCCCGCTTAGAGACACAGTACCACTGGAAGCAATTCAGTTAGATAGTGATCTGACTTACGAGGAAAAGCATGTTAAGATTCTCGAATTTTCGAGCAGAGTCACCCGCAGTAAGGTTATCAAGTTTTGCAAAGTTCAGTGGAGTCACCACACAGAGGAAGAAACCACCTGGGAACGAGAAGATGATCTACGCAAGGACCACCCACACCTGTTCTCTAGCCAAGTCGAATCTCGAGGGCGATATTCATTCTAAGGGGGGTAGGTTTGTAACATCCCAAATTTTCAATTTGGAATGTTATACATAGATCATATTGCATTGCATATTTCTTTGCATTTTTGTTTGTGGCGATCCTCGAAATTCTAAGCAACTCAAGGACCTACGGAGAGAGTTGGGAATTCTACCGCTTTTGTATTTGAGTTCACTCGAATACCGGTACGAGGACAGTGTTGGTTTTAATTATTTTTCTCTCCTAAAAATATTTCTCAATAAAATATATGAGCAGAGATAATATGACTTCTCCAAAATAACAGAAATATTGGAGGAAAAAGGTTTAAATCACTTTTGGTATTTTTCTGGATTTATTTGCGATTTTATTTGCATAGGAAAAATATGCATTTTTCAAAATTGCATTTAGGTCCGGGAAAAATGTTCACTTTTTCCTAAATATTATTAGAGGACGGTGAAAATTAATTTCAGAATTTTTGGACCCCGTTTCTTTTTTTCATCTGTTTTGCTACGTCAGGACTCTTTAGAGAGAAAAAAAAACGAGAACCGACTCCGGGCCGTACCCGGCCAGGACTCCCTGACCTGGGGCCTTTATAAGCCGCCGCCCTAGCCTGTGAAGTCGCCCCAGCCCGCTCGTCCGCCACTGCCCTAGCAAGCCGCCGCCGCCGCCGCGCAGTCGCCGCCCCACGCCGCCGCCGCCCCGCCGCCGTCGCCGGACCGCCGCCGCCGTAGCCGTCGGACCCGCCACCGATGTTGACTTTTCCGAGGTAGCCGTCGGTTTTCTTTTTAAACCGATTGGTTTTTTTAAGACCCTTGATTTGTTTTTCTTTAGTTTAGATCGGTTTTTTCCGGTTTAGTTATTTAGCGGACCTTCGTCCGTACGTTTGTTTTAACGAACGCTGTTCGTCCGTTAGCCGCAGACAGCGAACGTTCGTTCGTTAGCCTGCTCGTCAGTTTTCTTTTTCGAGGTATTTATCCGTGATTATTCTGATCGTGATTTCTGCCCTGATCTTGTTTTTCGTTTTTCTTTTCGCTCGAGAGTCGGAATCAGGTGATTCAAAAATCCCAGATCTTCGTCTCGATGCCCTCTTTTCGTTTAATCAACTAGAACAAGGTTTTTGCTACTGTAAAATTTGACTTTAGATCAATTAGTAACCGGAGCTCGTTTCTTTCGCAGTTTTAGTTTCGTTGCTTCTTTCGATTTGATTCTTTTTGCAAACCGGAGTTCTTAAGTTGAACTTCTGATTAGATCTTATCTTTTGGAGTTTTGTTTGTGCATCATTGCTTGTTTGCTTATGTATGCTATTGTTTGCTTGTGATAGAATATCCGGACTGTGAAGCGTGCTACTACGAGTCTCTAGGTTTTGCGAATCGTCAGCAAGGCAAGTAACACTTTGATCATACCCTTTTATTACACAGTTTTTATGCATTAGATCAAACCCTCACACATTGCATTAGTAGGATATTTTAACTTGTGGGACTGGGAAGTAGTTTGTGGTAGAACCTATTACCTGCATTATTTTCAAACCCTCGGGAGTTACTTCTACGCTATGCTTAGGTTATCATGCTATGCTCGTAGACGTGGTCTGGTTTTGGGTGAAATCCATGACAGATGTGAGTTGTTAATTAAGGATTCAACTTAAGGTGGCTACTTGAATACACATCTGGGTGGATTGGTTGCAGGGCACCTGGAGAATCCAGTGTTGTCCTAGGAAATCCCGGGGTTCCGTGTGATTTTTCCTATGGAATGCCACCCAGGCTCAAAGGGATCATAAAACTATTCATGCTAGAAACTTCCGTGTGCAGCCACAATGCTATTATGGGCTCTGGCATAGTTGAGTAAGTTGTGAGAAACCTTTCCATGATGGGCTAGCAGATGTAGAGAGATTGTAGGTGTACCGGCCTATCTATTTGGTTAAGGGGACCTCTTCGGAAAGACTGTGTCTCGGTCATCCGTTTCTCAAACACCATGAAGTGCGAGAAACCAAAAGGAGGTGATCGAGTCTTGTGGGAAAAATGCACAAACCTCTGCAAAGTGTACAAACTGGTCATGATTAGCCGTGTCCCCGGTTATGGACATCTTGAGTATCTGGTACTTGAATTATTGGTTGATCTCATCACTCTATAATTTAATTTGTTGGGTTAATGATAACTTTAATTTGGGATTGAGTTGGAGGTACCTTCTCAATGATGTTTCAACTACCATGATAGTTAAAATAAAATTTATTCCTTTGTTGTAGGGAAAAATTGGCTTTACGCAAAAACTTTAAACTTAGAGCCTCCACCAGCCAAATATACATATAGTATAGTCTTTATTCTGTTACTTGCATCTTCTGTGTTATCTTGCCAGCATATTCCATGTGCTGGCCCGTTTTCGGGCTGCAACATATCACGTTGCAGACTTTTCAGACGAGGAATAAGACGTTCTAGGTCGTTTGTCATGCACTCAGCTATGCCGTTGGAGTTGATGGACTCACTTATCTTCCAAGCCTTCCGCTATTATTTTGTTAGATGGCCTTATGCCATAGACTTTTGTAATAAGTTCTCTTTGGAGACATTCGATGTAATAAATGTGCGATTGCCACTCTGTTATAAATCCTTCAAGTACTGTGTGTGTCAGCATTACCGATCCAGGGATGACACAGAAACAGAGAGACTTCGGTCCATTCGGATCGTGGTGGCTACACGAGTGTTCCGCATGTGCAAAACTGGCCTGCACCCATTGTATGTGAATGTAGAGTCTATCACACCCGATCATCACGTGGTGTCTCGAAACGACGAACTTTTGCAACGGTGCACACTTGGGGAGAACACAATTTTACCTTGAAATTTTAGTGAGGGGTGACCTTATAATGCTACCGTCGTCCTAAGAAAAATAAGATGCATAAAAGGATTAACATCACATGCAAATCATAAGTGACATGATATGGCCATCATCTTGTGCTTTTGATCTCCATCTCCAAAGCACCGGCATGATCTCCATCGTCACCGGCATGACACCATGATCTCCATCATCGTGTCTCCATCGGGGTTGTCACTCCAAACATGATTCTACTACTATTGCTACCGCTTAGCGATAAAGTAAAGCATTACATAACACATAATGATTGCCACGCAAGTCATACAATAATTAAAGACAACCCTATGGCTCCTGCCGGTTGCCATATTCATCGACATGCAAGTCGTGATAATCTATACAAACATGATCATCTCATACATCAAATATATCTCATCATGTCTTTGGCCATATCATATCACATCATACCCTGCAAAAACAAGTTAGACGCCATCTAATTGTTGTTGCATGTTTTACGTGGCTGCTATGGGTATCTAGCAAGAACGATTCTTACATGCGTAAAGCCACAACGGTAATATGCAAATTGCTATTCAACCTTCTACAAGGACCGCCTTCGTTGAATCCGATTCAACTAAGGTGGGAGAGACAAACACCCGCTAGCCATCTTTATGCAATAAGTTGCACGTCTGTCGATGGAACCGGTCTCATGTACGTGGACATGTAAAGTTGATCTGAGCCACTTCATCCCACAATACCGTTGAATCAAAATAAGACAAGGGAACGAAGCGATCTGAATATCAACGCCCACGAACTCCTTTGTGTTCTACTCGTGATGTCATCTACGCATAGACCTAGCTCATGATGCCACTGTTGGGTAACGTTGGATGGGAAACAAAAAAATTCATACGAACACCCAAGATCCAATCTAGGAGATGACCATCTATGAGAGGATAGAATGGATCTACATACCCTTGTAGATCGCTAAGCGGAAGCGTTAAGAAACGCGGTTGATGTAGTCAAACATCTTCGCGATCCAATCATGATCCGTCCCGCGAACTCCGATCTAGTGTCGAACGGACGACACCTCCGCATTCAACACACGTACGGCCTGATGAAGCCTTCACCTCCTCGATCTAGCGAGCAATGGTGAATTAGTAGCTCGAGTCCTCCGGCGGCACGAAGGCATGGTGGCGGCGGTGGTGGTAGAATCTCAGCAAAGCTTCGCTAAGCACTATGAAGAGGAAGATGGCTACGAGGGAGAGGAAGGGCAACACCGTAGAGTAGAGATGTGCTCAAGGGTGCGACTGCCCTGTCTCTACCTCCCTGTGTATAGGGGAATGGAGGAGGGGGTGGCGCCCCTAGGGTTTCCCCTAGGGGGCGGCGGCCAGGGCAGATGGGATCTCTCCTAGGGTAACTTGCCCCCCCCCAAGCCGGGAGGTGGGAAGCCCTATGGGGCGACCCCAACCCTCATGGTTGCGTGAAAATGGGGTGAGGGGGTCATCACCCGGTACCCACGGAACAATTTCGGACTCCAATACCCTTTGTCCAATATATCAATCTTCACCTTTGGACCATTCTGGAGTTCCTCATAACGTCTGGGACCTCATCCGGGACTCCAAACAACCTTCGGTGACCACCATAGTGACTCAACTATACTTATATCGTCACCAAACATTAAGTGTGTAGACCCTGTGGGTTCGAGAACTATGCAGACAGGACAGAGACACCTCTACGGTCAATAACCAATAGCGGGACCTAGATGCCCACATTGGTTCCCACATATTCTACGAAGATGTTATCGGTCGAACCTCGGTGTCAAGGATGTAGTCCCCTTTGTCTATCGGTATGTTACTTGCCCGAGATTCGACCGTCGGTATCTCCATACCTAGTTCAATCTCGTTACCGGCAAGTCTCTTTACTCGTTCTGTAATATAAGATCCCGTGACTAACTCCTTAGCCACATTGCTTGCAGGCTTCTTGTGATGTTGTATTACTGAGAGGGCCCGGAGATACCTCTCCGTCTCACGGAGTGACAAATCCCGGTCTTGATCCATGCCAACTCAACAGACACCCTTGGACATACATGTAGAGCACATTTATAGTCACCAGTAACATTGCGACGTTTGGTACACACAAGGTACTCCTCCGGTGTCAGTGAGTTGCATGATCTCATGGTCATAGGAACATATACTTGACATGCAGAAAACAATAGCAATAAACTTGACACGATCATATGCTACGTTTATAGTTTGGGTCTTGCCCATCACATCATTCTCCTAATGATGTGATCCCATTATCAAATGACAACTCATGTCTATGGCTAGGAAACCATAGCCATCTTCGATCAACGAGCTAGTCCTCTAGAGGCTAACTAGGGACATCTTGTTGTCTATGTATCCACACATGTATTTGAGTTTCCGATCAATACAATTCTAGCATGGATAATTAACAATTATCATGAACAAGAAAATATGATAATAACCAATTTATTATTGCCTCTAGGGCATATGTCCAACAGGCATCATGTCCAAGATTAGTAAACCTACTCCCGCGTGCATCTACTACTATTACTCCAAACATTGGCCGCTATCCAACATGCATCTAGTATACTAAGTTCATGAAAATGAAGTAATGTTTTAAGCAAGATGACATGATGTAGACAAGATAAAGTCACGTATGAATAAACCCCATTTTTTACCCTTAATATATAGCAATGATACATGCATGTAATGTCTCCTTTTGTCACTGAGATCATTGAACACATCACAAAGCACCTCTTCCCATGGCAAGAAAAATCAATCTAGTCAGCCAAACTAAACTAATAAATCAGAGAAAAAATACGAGGCTACACGAATCATGCATAAAAGAGTTCAAAGAAAACTCAAATAATATTCATGTATAGATCTGATCATAAGCTCACAAGTCATTGGATCCCAACAAATACACCGCAAATTGTAATTACATCGAATAGATCTCCAAGAACATCAAGGAGAACATTGTATTGAAGATTAAAGAGAGAGAAGAAGTCATCTAGCTACTAGTTATATGGACCTGTAGGTCTGTGGTAAACTACTGATGCATCATCGGAGAGGCAGCAGGGTTAATGTAGAGCCACTCCGTCATGGATTCACCCTCCGGCAGAATGCCGGAAAAGTCCTCTAGATTGGATCTCATGGTTCTGAAACTTGTGGTAGCGAAAAATGTATTTCTTCTGGCTCTATGTTGGTTTCATGATTTAAAGTATTTACAAAGGAAGAATTCGGTCAAGCAGAGCCACGTGAGCCCCACGAGCCACCATCCCACCCCCTCTCGTGGGGCGCGCCCTGATACCTCATGGTTGTGGGCCACTGCTCCATCTTCTGGTGACCTCCCGAAGCTTCCAGAGTATTTTATTGCTAGAAATATATCTCCAAAAAGTTTTGTGCCAATTGGACTTCATTTGATATGGATATTCTGTAAAACTAATAACATGCAGAAAACAGCAACTGGCACTGGGCACTAAGTTAATAAGTTAGTCCCAAAAAATGATATATAATTGCTCGCAAATGTATATAAAACATCCACGGTTGATAACATAACATCATGGGATAATAAAAAATTATAGATACGTTGGAGACGTATCACATATCGCCCACATAGTTTCTAGGACTCGAGCAAGATCTTGTTGGTTTGTGGACTCGAAAAGCCAGAACAGCCATGACCTTGCATTTTCATTTTGGTTTGATATCACATGCTCGAGCAGCTCCTTGTCACCTAAAGCCCAAATGCACCTGGCCATTCGGCAACTAAGGAGAGAATGACACCAAGTATTCTCCTCCGCGCCACAAATAGAGCAAGCCGGAGTGTCAGCCATGTTCCTCTCATATCGAACAAGTCCTGTTGGTATCGATGTATGCTCAAGCCTCCACACAAAAACACGAATTTTAGATGGGACCTTCACTTTCCACAGTTGTGACCATGAGTTCTTGTCCGCTGCAACATTGGAATGGCCCGTCATTGCTCTAGCCAATCTTCCCTCTGAGCCTTGATCAAAGAGATCATCCTAGAGGTCGATAGTACAAAAAAAACCACGTTTGACATAGTGGCAGGCCCAAAAATCCTCGTGTGACCGAGTGCTAAGAGGTATGATAAGGATTATTTCAACATCAGGAGCAATGAAATGATCAATGAGCGCTTGCTTGTTCCATGACCGAGTGACAGGGTTTATGAGTTCCGAGACCAACATGGGCGGGTTGCCATATCGGGCGCAAATCGGTCTTAGTTTGTAATCCCTTGGCAGCAAATTCTCATTCTAGATATGAGTATTCGAACATGAACCAATTCTTTCGATAAGACCCTGTGACAAAACATCCATGCCTTCCAAAAGAGAGCGCCAAAACTGGGAGGGGGCGAACCCAAAGTGGAGTCTAACATGTGAGTGTTTGGGTAGTTTCGAGCTTTAAGCACACGCGCACCGAGAGACTCCGGCTCATGTAATAACCTCCATGCCACAAAAGTTTTGAAAAAAAAAAAGCATTGAGCTTGCATCTTGTCGAGACATCTCCCAACAGGGCCCGTGCTTGTTGGGCTTGCTTGCATATCTGCAAATCTGTTTCTTCCAGCCTGGTGGCCTGTCTTCAGCCGCAAGGCAAAGTTTAACCGGCCCAACACGGCCTCTCATCCTCCGACCCGCTACTAGCACTGCAAAGATGCCCCTCCAAAACAGAAATATCCATTTCAGATCCAGTCGGTTGCACTCGCACGCTTCCACAACACGGAGCGAGGCGAGCGAGAGGCCACAGCACACAGCAGCGAGCACACGAGCGAAGCCGAGAGGAGAGGATGCAGCCACCGCCCCCGCCCGACTCCCCTCGCCGCCGTCGTCCCCAGCGGACGGTGGTCCGGATGCCTCAGACGGCCTTCCGCTCCCTGAAGGCGGGCCCATTGTTTTGAATTTCGATGAAATTTCCGAAATTTCGTGAAATTTCGACCGTTTCGAGGGTGACCGAATTATTTGTATTTCGTTTGAAATATTTCGTTATTTTTACGTTTTTTGTATATAGAGAGGTGGGATCCTAAAGTATATGTCGATCTCTGCATAGCGTGGTGGTTTACTTTTGCTGCTAAGAAACAATAGGTCTGAGGTTCGAATTCTGGCGACTTGCTTTTTCTGGTTCTATTTAAATTTTATGCCTATACTGCAGGAAAATTTGTCAAAAAAAGTAACAGCCAAGAATCGAACTTCGATCACCTGGTATATTATTTATGGCCACACCACTACAATAGATCAGCTTTCATGTCATACTGCTGCGACTAATGTTATATATTCGATAGTTTAAATTCAAATTTATTCAGATTTAAATAAAAATTTCGTTGATTTGTGCGAAACAAATTTCGAAATTTACGAAATTTCGGAAATTTCGTTGGTTTCGATGGTCAGCGAATTTTTGTTGCTGTCGAAATTCGAAACTATGGGCGGGCCCCGCCGTGCCCCACGGCGAGCCCGTCGGCCCTGGAGTCCCCGCGCGACGCCGCCTCGGCCTGGAGGCCAGGGTCGAGGTCGACCATCCTCTCCCACCGCCGCCCCACTTCGACGCCAACGGACAGGCGGCGCTCGCGCGGGCTTCCCTTGCGACCTACCAGGGGCTTCAGGGAGCCGACGGGTTGAACTTCTACCTGGAAGCTGACGAGGTGGAGGTCGAGGACGGGGGCGTGCTCGTCGAGGCGGAGTACGAGGATGGGGAGATGGAGGTGGAGGTCGAGGATCGGGGCGTGTTCGTCGAGGCGGGGTACGAGGATGGGGAGGAGGAGATCGAGGACGAGGAGGTGTTTCCCGAGCCGGAGGAGGAGGACGGGGTGGTGGACGGCGAGGAGGTAGCCCTGGCCAACGAGGGAGCGGAGGCGGAGGTCCCTGACAACGGGGCGGTGGCCTAGCCTCTTTAGGAGCAGCGAATCATGATTAACAATCTCTTCATACCGTCTACTTCGATAGGTTGTAAGTGCTATATGTTGTTTTTGTTCTTCTGCGTGGATCTTGATTCTTGAATTTGGAAGACAGTATCGTAGCTGGTGGATCCCGTAAACAAACTTGTTCGTTACTTGCACAACTGTCTTCAATCTTGATGCATATGGTACGATTGCCTAATTGAAATAGAGAGCAAGAAGCAATAACTCTTAACTGTTCCAACAGAGAGAAGTTCAGTTATGTTCTGACTTCTGCGTTAGGGCAGGGAAAGAGTTTATGAGCAGTTTGCTTGATATATGCTACCTCATTTTGAGACCTGTAATGTACTATGTGCAGCTAGTTCTTTCCTCCGTGTAATATTTCATTTTCTTCAGTTTTTTTTTTTTTGACTCGTCAACGGCGGGCTTACGCCTGCCTGAACTTTATTGCCAAAACCAACATTACAAGTACAAGGGGAAGAAATACAAGGGGTTTTGAGTGGGGGGGAGTGAGGGAAGATCTTCAGTTTCACTATGTGCGATGACGATGCACTGAAGACAGTTTTGAGTGTTGTCTGCTAGTAGCAAGGTTTGTCAGATTTCCTACAGGCTGTAGAAGTACATTGTAATCCTTATTGGTATTATGGCAATGGTGGTAGTGATCAAAGTAGAACACATAAATTTGCTGCAATGCTTGGTATAAATGTGCTGATATGAATTTGCATTTTATTCCATCTGCAAGGCTTGACCATTGTTTCCCATGATCTGCCATATGATGTGCAGTTAGTAGCTGTTGCCACAATTCGTCTAATAAGGTTTCACTTTCTTCAGATTATTTGCCTGAAGTTGCTAGCATTTTTGTATACCTTCTTGTTCAACTTTTAACATATATTTTATTCACAATGCCACTCCTTCTACAATTCAAAATATCCGCATGAGTACAAGTCCAACTTTGACCAGTAATAATGCACCACAAAAGTGGATGCTTTTTTTTTTTACATTGGTTAGAGTGGTTGTGTCTACTAGTAAGAAGGTTTATTAGATTTCCAACAGCCTACAGAAGTAATCTGTAGCTCTGGTATTCAGGCACCAGTGCTAAGGATTAAAGTGGAACACATGAACGTGTTGCAAATGTTTGCTGATATGATTTGCCTTTTTGTTCGTTGATCATCTGATCTGCAAGGCTTGTCAATCTTGCATGCATATCTGGCCTCCTGTATTTAAGATAGTGGGATGAATGCAGGTTTTGTGAAACGGGTTTAGACCTGACAAAGAAAAGATGTGTTTGCATGATTTGGTGAGATGTACATACAGAAGAATGTAGAAGGGGCATAAATCTCGAAGCCACGTAAAAGCTGTGATAAATATCAGCTATTTTGTCGGGGTTGGATTACTTTATTATAATTAACCATGCATCAAGGCTTTTGGGTAATTGATGGATTGTCAGAGTACTCTTTTGTCTCAAGTCTCAACTAAGGTTCGTCTATTCTTTCTGGCTTTCAGAGGCAGTTTCATTGTGGATATTTTGCCATGGATTGTTATATATTGATCATGCTGGTCAGTGGCTGGTGAGTGGCCAGGATGTAGCTGTCACTTGTGCTGGCAGATCACGGTAACGAACTGAAGAATTGAGCAAACATCATATGTCATGCAAGCATGATCATGCGGGTCCGGAAGGCAGACTCTTGAAGAAGTTGCCGGCGGCCGATGGGCGATCGACCACGTACAGCCTTGATACGGAACGGCGTTTCGTACAGCGCCACGGCGGCGCCGAGGTCGGACGCCATTGCCATACGGTCCCCTACTCCACGCGAGCAGCACTGCCTCGCCCAGCGTCGCCAGCAAGCTCATCGCCCGGCCACGCTCCGGCTAGACGCCGGCCATGGACATGCACAGGAACAATGTCGGTAGGATGAACTCTGGGAAGCACATGAGGGTGTGACGAGTAGCAGGTGCACGACACGAGCACGGTTGTCGCCAGGTCGGCAGGTCCTCCCGTCATCCCGTGGGACACGTTGATACACCACTGCGCCGTGCTGGCGACGCCGGAGAGCAGCGCTGTGGCGCGCAAGAAGTTGGCCTTGCTCCGCCGCATGCTCTGCGTGCGCCAGTCCGCTGTCCACGTCCAGAATCTGCTCCACGAGTATTCAAACTTGAAACTCAATTTCAAACTCAAATCAACGAAGTCAAGTCACATTTGAAATTCGTTTCAACTAAACTCTAACTAAAACCAAATACACCTTGCATGTGTGTGTTTGCTTCTTATTTGCAATTCATGCAAGTATTACTTTTGGATGAATATGGTCTTATGTATACTGTGTATATTTTTCTGTGCAGCGTTTAGATTGCGAGTACAGTCCTTGTGACTCTGAGGAGTGCGCCGGTGATAGCAACAACCAAGGCAAGTTTCACTTTGATCATGAATCTCAGTATTTTACTATGCACTATAGTATGCCATGATAGGAGTGTGAGTTTAGACTTACACTATGCTGTTGCATGACATCGAGTAGCAAAAACATATGATCCGTTACCCTGTTCCTTGTAACCATTGTCTAGTGATGCTTAGTTGCTATATCATAATGGTGTTGGAATCATCATTAGTTGATAGGTTACAAACTATATGGTTGACTACTTATTAAAAACTTAATTAATGAATCATATGTGTGGTACTTAGTATTGCTTTGGTGGTTGACTGTTGAGTGGCTCCTGCGGGTCCATGTGTATGGTTTACCCGCTCGGCGTTCACTTGTGGGTGACAGCCCACGCTCAAAGGGATTGTACGAGTTTCAAGTTAAGTAGCTTCCATGAGTAAACATGAGTTAATATGGGGCCAAGTAAGTTGTAAGAACCTGACCCGAGACTAGCTGATGTAAGTGTGGTTTGGTTGCATGGGTCTGCCATGTGGTATGGGCTA
Organism: Secale cereale; assembly: GCA_902687465.1. Taxonomy (NCBI): domain Eukaryota; kingdom Viridiplantae; phylum Streptophyta; class Magnoliopsida; order Poales; family Poaceae; genus Secale; species Secale cereale. Next base: position 641,367,896 of record LR738710.1, read on the forward strand.
AAAGTCTCGTCTTGGTCAACCAGGCTAGTTCGCAAGTAAAGTTTAGTAGCAGTAGGGTGTGACTAGATCTCGCGGGTAAAGTACACAAACCTCTCTAGAGAGTTAAGAAAACTGATCATGACTAGTTGCTTCCTTTGTTACGAACAACTTTGAGGAACTTGGCCAAAAACTGTCGGCTTGCTCTCATCACCTAAAACTTGATGGGATGAACATGAGAATAAGACTACCGGGGGGTTACCTCTGTGTCCAAGAGTACAACCAGGGTGTACCAGAAGTGTCTCAGTATTTCTACAGATTGTTGGGGATTTACCAGTGTCCTACATATAGAGTAAAACACTTATATACAATGTTCGAATATTTTTCTGCAAAGAGTCTTCAAACTCCACTCAACACAAAGATGCATATAGGTGAGATAGGATTGTTATACAACCGTGGAACTTGTCAATACGTTCAATGTGTTTACCCTACTGGCTATAACGTATCATGTTGCAGGTTTCTATTGTGAGGAGTGATCGCGTAGGGCTTCGAGCCTCCACTCGACATGCTTCCGCATGGTGTTGATGGAGCCTTATCAAGAATTACTATCTTAGGATTTGCTTTCGTTTCCGCTATTATGAACTCCGCATGTTTATAAGACTATCCATTTGACTAGCCTATGGGTAGAAGTTGTAAGACTTATTTATTTCTGGATAAGCCATGATATTACATCCATACCGTGTAAGCTGGTGATTTGATTCATGGGTTGACATAGAAACACCTGAAGAGCATAACCTGAAAAGGTAGGTCGTTGCACTCAGAAAGGTACTGGCAAAAGCTTTGTAGCCCGAGTGTTGTTTTGTTAGAACTCTGCCACAGGATCAATCACATACAATCAGGACGAACACGCGCACACGCGAAAACTTTTGCCAAGGACACGTGTCGTGCCCTTTTTCTCTCTCTTTATTTTCTTGTTTTTTCCATGATGTTACAAAAGACTCACGACCTATGTACAATCTTTAGCGTCGGCCCTCCTGCATATATATATGCAGAGCACACCGACCCAAAGTATGCTACTATGACACGGACAGGCCTAAGACACATATCCCTACTCAAACTAGTACTGCGTACACATACGTATTACACGGCCATGTGCTAATCCTAGCCGGACACAATACCAACTTTTAACCGGACTTCTACCTACACGTACGTAAACAGAACTAGCACTCCTAAACTTTCCTAACGTAGACTCCATTAACTCAAGATTATTTTTAACAATCTCTTCCTAATCTTGACACACATTGTCTTCGTGCTTCTCCGGTCATGGATCATTGTAGATCACCCCTTGTCGCTTATCCGCTCGCACCACGACAAGTTAAATTGATGGTCTTGATCGCTCGCAACAATCTCCCCTCCAATTTCGACTTGGCGAATTTTACGGACCACCTCAAATATGTCTTGGACTACCCAGCCTCGCTAGTAACCTGTGGAACACATCACCCGATGGACTACACCATCCACCCTAGCAAGATACATGCCGGCTCCTTGTGGATCACACCACCCTGTGGACTACACGGCCCACTCCAGCCTCATGTAGAGACATGACCTCATTGAAGAGACTCACCTTCACTAATTTACCGCCCCCACATAGTTGAACTTGATCCTCTCGTCGAGACACATAGACGACATGGGCACGCTTCATCTTCAACGTCTCCTCCTCACATAGACAAGCACTTGGACATGACGACGACTGACCGTGCAAACACGCACGACTCCTTGACTCATCCGACTCCCCCGGACGACAATCTTGACGACTCTTCCTGGCACCGTAACTCGGCACCACCGCTCACGTCAACGATCTTCTTCCATCACCTTGCCGACGACAGCCCGCTGTCTCCCTCCTTATCGCTCCGTCGAACGACGATCGCCCGATCCTCCTCGTCTGTCGCTCCATCCAGCGACAATATCACCCGCCCCGAGGCGCTAGCAGATCGCCACTCCGGGGCAAGCGCGACTTCAAATCTCGAACCTTGCTCTAGATATCAATTGTTGGCCCAGTCCACGCCGCCGAGTACTTTTCGGCGATAGGCGACGACCGACAACGACGAAGCAACGCTGGCTCGATCGATCCACCTGTAATGTAAAGCTAGCCACAGCTAGCTAATCGATCTCTCCGTGGATGTGTACTAGTACTAGTACTTCTGGCCGGAACAATCACACAACACATATGTACGCAGCCTAGCAATCGATCTGTGCTTTGATCAATTAGACACAAGCAACGCACGCGAGATTGTATAGCCACAGGCTCGTGTCGAGCCTGTTGTAATCATGTATTACTTTTCCACTTGTTTACAACCTGGGGTACATAGGTATATATATTAGCAAACCTGGCTAATACTACTCCTACTCGGTGATTCCTTAGAAACCTACACGGACACGTACATGCACATATACTAAACTGGACACTAAACCGGATAGGCCACGTACACGTCGTGGGTATTCCTAACATGTTTCACACGCTCTGGGCAAAGGGCCTCCGTTCCTGAGTGTTATACTCCCTCCGTACTAAAATTCTTGTCTTACATTTGTCCAAATGCGGATGTATCTAGTTACACTTTAGTGTTAGATACATCCGTATCTAGAAAAATCTAAGACAAGAATTTTGGGACGGAGGGAGTACTTGACAAGGATCTTCTTTGTCAAGTGCACCCGTAATAGAACACGACAAACAAAGATGGGTTTCGAGTGGTGTCCATCGGACACCTTTGTAATAATGTAATGTGGCGACCATCACACTCTTTGTGATATGTTTTTGTTGTAAACCCTGTGCAATGTAATGACTAGCAAGCTAGGTTATTCTCTTTCATAATTTAATCATTACAATTAGCAAATTTGCCAGAATATGAATTTAAACATAGGCACACAACATATTTCAATGTGATAGTGATCAAGGTAGCCAGTGAGGCGGTGACTGAAGTCAGAGTAGTACCAGATTTAGTCTGATAGTGATCAATTAGAGTCAAAGTACTGCGTGTTCAATGTTTGAGTTTAGCTTGCATGCCATTTGCAACAAAATGAGAGACTGGATTTTCTACTCTCAGGTGTACTACACCCGAGCTAGCAAAAAAAAAACTGAAAAATCAATATCAAACAAAATACAAAAAAATTGAAATTTTCAAAATCAAACTTTATCAAATGTTTGATGTTCTTGCAAAATTTCATCCAAAATAACATCCGGGGAGTTTTCACAAAAAAAAAACTGCTCAAACTTTTGTGCACTTTTTAAGCAAATAAGCAGTGAGATCTCCTCGGATGTTATTTTCGGCATGAATCAAAGCACTCGATCAAAGAGACACAAAATGTGAATGAAGAAGAATTAAAACCAGTCAACTGAACAATAACAATTCTGATTAATTAACATGCAATCAAACAAAAGGAACTTGGCGCATAGTACTGTCAGCTTTTCTTATCTTCTTGTCTATGGTTTTGCTCCTCTGAAAGATGACTTGAGCTTTGGACGAGCCTTTACCGCGTGAACATATAAAGTCTCTCTGGTTGTTGATACTCCGATGGCTCCAGTTAGTGGCATGGATAATTTGGATGCCCGTCAGAGCTTTTGCTCTAGCCATAAGAAACCTTGCAAATTGCATCTCCCCTCTGGTGCCACAATACCCTAGTAATCGCACATGTTTGAGATGGTTATGTAGGCAGATAATTGTCTGAGCTACTGCCGGTAGCCACGGTCCACACGCATCCAGCTTATCCTTGGAACCGGAGATGAGGCACCAAATCTGAAGGTCCTGCAGAGATGGAAATAAGCTTAACATGCCGGCAGCCTTGCTCAGTTCGTCGCAATCACTGAACTTTATGTGGAGAATGAGGGTGGTTACGATGGGTATTGAACTCCTAGGCATGACGGCAAAGCTTGGCGAGTCCAGCATTGGAAGTATGAGGTGAACCGTTGGGAGCTTAGAGGGCAAGGCAACTTCGGTCATGATGATGTTGGGATACAGTCGCCACACATCGACGCACAAGAGCACGATATTATCAATATTGGGCGTGTCCCTGAAGGAGATCTCGTCAAGTGGGACATGCAGTGCGAGGTGCACGTCAACTAGCGTGCGCGAGCAGGGCACAAGGCGGCGTAGGCTATGGACTCTGAAGAGGCCTAGCACCCGCAGGACCGGGCAGCCAGCAATGATCCGATGCAACGATGTCTCCGAGATCTTCACGTCGTCTAGTTTCAAGGTATCCAGGTGATTCAGGGTCAAAGGTGCTCGAGGACGAGGGTCGACGAGGCGGCACCTATGGAGAAACAGACACCGGAGACTCCACGCGGCCAGTAGGTCAAGGGGAAGCAGCTGGCGCGCGCCGTTGAAGGCAAAGCCCAAGAGGAGGCTACCGTCAATGCGCTTGTGCGCTAGCGTTTGTAGCCAGCCGGCGGTTGTCTCGTCAGCACGGGTGCGTGCGCTGAAGCTCCGGATATGCGCCCCGGGACGGTGGGAGGAAAGGATGCGTGAGATGGACCGGCCGGTGGAGGGGATATCTGACTTGTCGGCGTTGAGGTCGAGGTCGAGAGGCAGGGACGGCCAGATGGATTGCCAGCGGCGGCAGAGTTGCATGGTGCGTGTGAGTTAGGAAAGAACGGGCTGCTGATCGCATGCCTCGTCCCTCTCATATTCATGTATATATAGAGTACAGAGATACAATCAGGTTACAAACAGTTTCCATGTACATAAGATATCATGCCATCTATATGAGGCTTGGCGTTCACGCCAAGATGAGCAGCAGCGGACGTGACTGCTACGGAAGAATCGGAACGGCCGGATACGGCCGTCCGTTCATGCTCTAGCACGCCCCCGCAGTCTGAACCCGGGAGAGCAGCGACGTGAAGACTGGTCCGAAAGTCATGAAATAATGTTGTCGGTAGTCCTTTTGTGAAAATGTCCGCAAATTGAGAGGACGAGGGGACGTGAAGAACACGAACAGCACCCAGAGCAACCTTCTCACGAACAAAGTGAATGTCCAACTCGATATGCTTCGTGCGACGATGTTGAACCGGGTTGGCAGAAAGATAAACTGCACTGACGTTATCGCAATAGACAATGGTAGCACTATCAATAGGTCGATGAAGTTCATGTAGTAACTGGCGGACCCAACAAGATTCAGCCACTGCCGTTGCAACAGCTCTGTACTCCGCCTCGGCGCTGGAGCGTGACACCGTTGTTTGGCGTCGCGAGGACCAAGAGATAAGATTATCACCGAGGAACATGCAAAACCCCGACGTGGAACGTCTGGTGTCCGGGCATCCAGCCCAATCGGCATCCGAATAGGCAGTGAGAGAATGGGACGAAGAAGAGTGTATGAGAAGACCATGATGGAGAGTACCTTTGAGGTACCGAAGAATGCGTTTAATTAGATGGAAGTGAGGCTCTTTAGGATCATGCATATGAAGGCAAACTTGTTGAACAGCATAGGCTATTTCGGGACGAGTGAGAGTGGCGTACTGAAGAGCTCCGGCAAGACTCCGGTAGAGGGAGGGATCGGTGACGGGAGTGCCAACCGAACCGGATAATTTGGCCTTGGTATCGATAGGAGTTTGGACAGGATGACAGTCGCGCATACCTGCACGAGAGAGGATGTCGAGAATATATTGGCGTTGAGATAGATGAAGACCAGAGGCGGTGCGAGTTACAGAAATACCAAGGAAGTGGTGGAGGGTGCCGAGATCCTTCATGGCGAATTCGGTGCTAAGGGACTGGATGATAGACTGTAGGAGTGTGTGAGTAGAAGCGGTGAGAATGATGTCGTCGACATAAAGAAGAAGATAGGCTAGCTTATTGTTGCGATGAAGGATAAATAGAGAGGCATCGGACTTGGACTCGGTAAATCCCATTGTGCGAGCAAAGGTTGCGAAACGCTGAAACCATGCGCGGGGTGCCTGTTTGAGGCCATAGAGAGATTTGAGAAGTCGACAGACATGAGTGGGATGTTGAGGATCCACGAAGCCGGATGGTTGTTGGCTGTAGACTACTTCATCAAGATGACCATGAAGAAAGGCATTTTTAACGTCTAGTTGATGGATCGGCCAGGAGTGGGATGTAGCTAAAGACAGAACAATACGAATGGTCGTAGGTTTGACAACGGGGCTAAAAGTCTCGTCAAAATCAACCCCATGTTGCTGAGAGAAACCTCGAACAACCCACCGAGCTTTATGGCGAGAGAGAGAACCATCAGGATTGTATTTGTGACGAAAGACCCATTTGCCGCTAACAATATTAGCACCTAAAGGAGGAGGAACTAATTGCCAAGTTTTATTGAGTGTGAGAGCATCGAATTCTTCCTGCATGGCGTGTCGCCAAGAGGGATCACGTAGGGCTGTGAGATAGTTGTGAGGGATGGGAGAGGTTGTGATGGCTGATAAATTAAGGCGGTCAATTGGTGGTGGAAGCCGGCCGGTGACTGAGCGTGTACGATGAAGTGGTGGCGCTGGGTGTGGAGCTGATTCAGACGAAGGTGTAGCAGATTGGGTTTGAGACAAAGAACTTACAAAAGGTGGTTCGGCTGGAGATGAAGGTCGGCCTGAAGATGTAGGACCCCCTGGTGGTGGAGATGCGGGAGGAGGTGAGCTAGGTGTGGCTGTTTGGATGCTTTGGGAACTCTGGCCAGGAAAACCATGCATAACGGGTGCATGCATAGTGGGTTGGGCAGCTGGTACATGGAGAGAGGAATTGAGTGTAGTAGTTGCTGTTGTAGCATCAGCTACTGGGTGGTGCACGTATTGTGTGGCTGGTGGTGGATCGAATATGGCAGGGGGTGGTGGTGGTGGTGTAGGAGAGGATTCGGGTGCGTACGGAAATGTGGTCTCGTCAAAGATAACGTGACGTGAGATAATGATGCGCCGGGTTGTGAGATCAAGACAGCGGTACCCACGATGACGTGTAGGATAACCAAGAAAAACACATTTAGTTGAGCGGGCACTAAGTTTATTAGGAGAAGTGGAGGATGTGTTAGGATAGCAAAGGCAACCGAATACTCGAAGGTCATTGTAATACGGAGAGAGGCCGAACAGCAGGGTATAAGGTGTTGAAAATTTCCGTGCGGCTGTAGGCCGAATGTTTATGAGGTAGGTGGCGGTATGGAGGGCTTCGGCCCAAAGAGATGGTGGCATGGAGGCTTGAAAGAGAAGTGTGCGAATGACGTCATTAGTAGTACGGATTGCTCGTTCGGCAATACCATTTTGCTGGGAGGTGTAAGGACAAGATAGGCGAAAAAGAATGCCATGGGTGGTGCAGAAGCTATTTAGTTTAGAGTTTTCAAATTCTCGGCCATTGTCACATTGGAGTGCAGAAATAGACAGATTAAATTGGGTATGAGCATAGGCGTGAAAGGCAGTGAAGGTGGCGTAAACATCAGACTTTTTGCGTAGGGGAAAGCTCCAAAAATAATGTGTATAATCATCGACGATGATAAGATAATAACAAAAACCGGAAGTGCTAGGGACCGGGGATGTCCATAAATCACAATGAATTATTTCAAACGGGCGAGTAGTAGAAGTTTGAGAAGCATAAAATGGTAGCCTAACATGTTTGCCTAACTGACATGCATGACAGAGGGGAGGCCCTCCTTTATTGAAAGAAATATGCTGGGAGCTATGAAGACGTGACATGGTGTGGTTGCCGGGGTGTCCAAGTCGACGATGCCAAAGCGAGGTGGAGGCGATGATGGCATGAGCTTCGGCAAGTGCTGGTTGGTGGAGAGGGTAGAGTGGTCCGGAGCTATTGCATCGAAGAATCACGGTCCTGGATGGAAGAGCCTTCACAGAAAAACCGAAGGGATCAAATTCAATAGAACAATGATTATCAATGGTAAATTGACGAACAGATACGAGATTTTTGATAATGTTGGGAACAACAAGAATATTGCGAAGATAGAGAGGTTTAGAGAGAGATGCAAGTGTTTGGGAGCCAATATGAGTGATGGGAAGAGATGCGCCATTGCCAACGGTTACTGTATGAGCGGAGGAGGGTGTGAGAGATTGAAGTTTACCCGGATCGGATGCCATATGGGAGGAAGCGCCGGAATCCATATACCATTCGTTGTTGGGGAAGTGCATGTTGTTCAGAGCGGTGACAAGCGCGGGGTCGAGCTGTTGTTGTTGCTGCTGGAAATTCAGAGGAGGTGCCGCCTGGTGGAGCTGCGTGTTGGTATACCCAGCTGCTGGAGCATATGCTGCATATGCTTGAGAAGTGCTTGTAGGACGAGGACCAAGGAGGCCTGGAGCTGGAGCACGCCATGCACGAGGCTGCTGCCATGGTTGAGGCTGGGACGGCGCCGGGTGTTGGGCGTGGCCTGCACGAGTTGGCAGCCCTGTCCACGGATTGAACATCCATGGTTCACTGCGTCCACGGCCGCGTCCGCCACGGCCACGTCCGCGGCCGCCACCGCCGCCGCCGC
>LR738710.1:641376801-641596563 GCA_902687465.1 Secale cereale
AGGGTGAGGACGAGGGTCTCGTCAGAGACAGTCTGCCCCACATCGGCGAGGGCATCAGAAAGATTCTTCAGCTTGGCGCAGTACTCGGAGATCGTCATGTCGCCTTGGGGAGTGTTGCGGAATTCAGCATCGAGAGCAAGGGCGCGACTCTTCTTGTTGTCGTGGAACAGATTGGCGATGGCGTCCCATATTTGTCGAGCAGAGGATCCTGGCGCCATGATGATGCCGAACAACTCGAGAGAGATCGAGCCATAGATCCATGAGAGCACGGTGTAGTCATCGCGCCCCCAATCAGAGGTAGGCGAAGTGTCGGAGGGGGTGGCGGCAGCGTCGCCGATGACGTGGTTGGAGAGGCCATAGCGTCCAAGGGCAACGAGGAACAGCTCACGCCACTTGACGTAGTTGGAGTCTTGAAGATCGAGAGTGATGGGGACATAGGTCTTGATGGAGGCGGCGTAGGAGGAGGGTGCAGGAGAGGGGATGAGGACAGTTTTTCCCTTCTCCTCATCAAGGCGCTTGAGTGATTCTTCGCGAGCCTGCAGGATGGACTCGCGGTTCTTGAGCTCCTCTTCAAGCTTTTTCAGATCATCGGCGTTCATGGTGATCGGGAGGGTGGGGGTTGAGGGAAGCGGCCGTGCTGAGGAGGATTAGGTTTGTGATCGAGTTAAAGGACCGATCGGCCTGATACCATGTGAGTTAGGAAAGAACGGGCTGCTGATCGCATGCCTCGTCCCTCTCATATTCATGTATATATAGAGTACAGAGATACAATCAGGTTACAAACAGTTTCCATGTACATAAGATATCATGCCATCTATATGAGGCTTGGCGTTCACGCCAAGATGAGCAGCAGCGGACGTGACTGCTACGGAAGAATCGGAACGGCCGGATACGGCCGTCCGTTCATGCTCTAGCAGTGCGGGCTGCTTCCTTGATTGGGAGAAGGGACACGATGGTGCCCAGCAAGCAGTCCGGGAGAAGGCTGATACGGTCCTCACCGGCCGCCTCCATCTATCCCGCCGTCTCATTATCTATCAAGCTTACATAAGTGCTTATATCATCCTGCTTCTGTAGGCCGTATCGTGTAAGAGTAAGACACGTTTAGCAATATTTTAGCAATTGATATATGAGTATTTTCTTTAGGAATATGTACGTTATCCGTAGGAATAGCATTCCTCTGCTAATACGCAACAGCCAGGTTGTACGCAACAGTTCTACTGGCCCGGGCTTTAGTTACTGAACCGATAAACCGAACCGAACCGTGCCGGACTACCGATAAACCGTACCAAACCATTCTGAACTACTTGGTTATTAGTTTGGCTAATGACTAGCAAATATGTTCGTGCATTGTAATGAGAGAGAAAATATTTTATATACACCCCGTTTAGTCCCTGTACGATATTTGAACAGTTATCTCGAACCACGCTTCCACTGCTCTTTTTATTGCCCTACTATGGAATGATCATGATCGCAAAACCAATGCAGGCGAACTCCAGCACCGCCTCCCCTTATATCCGGTAAACACTTTGAAGTGTGCGTCGACGATGGGATCGATTGTCTAACGTTAGGTCCACACAAGCATGTCTTATTTGTCCGTCTGTTGTAATTGAGTGTGTACCGTCTGCATTTCCCTTGTGCTCCATTGTCATAACCAGCAGGTGATCGTGCAAGAAGCCGGGGCGTGAGGATATTTCGTCGACAATACTCCGCAGGCCGCTGCATGTGTTTCTTCAAGTTGGACGTCCATGGATACAGTCATACAGTTAATAACTTGTTGCCGCATCTTGTATCACTACTTCAGCACCTTGAACCAGTCGTGCATAGAGATGAAGTCACGATCAAATTTGTACACGAAGGACATGTCAACGGCGGTTCCGTCGAGCATGTCACCGCTTTTGCTAAATACTCCCTCCGTTCACAAATATTTATCTTTCTCCACATTTTAAATGAACTACAATATACAGATATATGTAGACATATTTTAGAGTGTAGATGTACTCATTTTATTTCATATGTAGTCACTTGTTAAAATCTAGAAACGGAGGGAGTAGAAAACTGTGTTGAACGTGTGCATGCATGCAAATGCCGTTTGTTGTAAAGCTCCGATCCTATTCGTTAGTTGATCGAAGTGAAATACAATGCTACACCCTCATATTTTTTTGGAGGAAATAAGGGGGGAGGGGGCCCACCGAGTTGAAATCAGGGAGGCGGTGAGGTTATATTTAAGAAATTTACGTAGGAGTTCTTAGATTTTCTTCGTGGGTGTAGCATTTTTCGTGAAATTAAGTGATGAGACCGTTGATACACTATTCGTAAGTTCTATACAAAATATTAGAGATGTATCGAACCAGATCACGTCCAGGATCCAACCCGGTCTCAAGGTTAACCCAGACATGAGCACTGACGGATCCTCTTGAGGACCATACTAGGCCATGGCCCGGTCTATCAAAAGTGCAATAAATAAATAGCAGTGCATGTGCCCGATCCATTCCATCCGAATTGTTTATCTGGGCCAGATAGCAGCTGTCATCAACTCTCTCCTTGCTACTTTGTGGCCGGATGTTGGCGCTGGGCAATGCCAAATGACAGAGAGGTGCAGGCAATGCACTAGCAAACTACGCCCAATAAAAACCTCCAAATTTTGAAGAAAAAAACTTCAAATTACTCCAATCCTCAGGGAAAAAAAGGTCCACCTAGCTTTCAAATTCTTTTGACTCTAAAAAAAATCCCTAGTAGGTCTCAAATTATTTTGACTCTACAAATAAAGTCTGAAAGACCGTGTATTTACTTGTGCTTGATTATCTTTGCTTTGCATTTTAAATGTCAGCCCCTCCTATATTTTGTGTCACGCTCCGCCACTGGACATGAGGGCAAGAGCAAGGAGAAATGACAGAAGGTTGCTAGGTTCTGCGCCATCATCAGCTTCTAATATTGTGTGTTCAAATTATTGGGGAGCTAAAAGCAAGGAAGATGCGTCCGCTTCTGAACCAAAACCAGATGAGGTCAATCTCAATTTTAAAACACCGTCACAACATATCTTTGTTGGATCCCTTCTTGTTGAATTATGAATAAAGAGTCCCTTTGATAACAAAGTGTCCAAGCTCAGGAGATAAAGATCGATCCAAGAAGAATCAGGACGCCGTACTAGTTGGATTTGTAGTTGAGTTTTGGCTTCTAGCGATCAACGTTGTCGGATATTTAATTAGTATAATAGCCTTAATTAGTTTGAATAGAAGAGATAGAGTCCGTATCTATTTTGTTAGCTAGAGTCAGTTTGGTCTGCGTCGCCTATAAGTGGGACTGGCTACGGCCGACGTACGGAAGTTGGTTTTTTTTTTTTGCCAAAGTTTAGTTGAATAAAAAATACCAGAAAACGCCTACATCCGGAGGCATCAAGATGCGTTTCTGCGAATCCTAGGGATTCGATGCTGCTGTGCGCCTGATCTCGTATTAGCTCTGGTGCAAGTATTTTTCTTTGGCTTCTTACATCTCGTTTGATCCGAAGATTCTCCTTCTACGTTTGTTTGATTTTCTGCGATTGTTGCTGCTGTCGTTCATTGTTGTTTCGCAAATACCGTGAAAGATTGGGCCGTGACTCGCACAATTTAGCATCTCGCTAGTTTGTGCTTTATCAAGTGGTATCCAGAGCTAAGGTTGGTCATGGTACTGTATTGATCAAGATGTCAACCTCGGTCAACAAGGGTGATGAGGTTGCTGCTGATTCTGAGGAAATAGTACGTCCAGTGTATGCGGATGTTATTCCTCAAAATATTCGGGATGGTTTTGATCATACATGCAACTACAGCAAGCAATGTCATGATGCGCTCGGCAAAAGGATAGATGTCCTGATCACTCGGTTCGATGGTTTGGCAGACATCATCAATATGCCGACAACGAATTCTGCACCACCACATACTGCTCCGGCTGCTCCACTGCGTTATGCACCACCGGCTCGCGACGGACATGCCGGCGTGCATGATGGCCGTTTGGCGGCACAATCTCATGTTGGAGATGATGGTTTTGATGACGGCGTTGACCAGGCAGCGGGGTACGCTCCACGACCACGACACTATGAGCCTCGTCCTGAAACTTCCGTTCGTGGCGGAGTGCATGACCGAGTTGGTCAAGCTGTGCGTGTGCCTTTGGATGATGGAATTGGGCGCGTAAAAATTTCAATCCCTTCGTTCTCCGGCAAGTGCGAACAAGAAGGCTATTTGGAGTGGGAGATGCGTGTTGATCAAATTTTTGATGCCCATCATTACAGCGAGGAGAAGAAAGTTCAACTTGCTGGAATTGAGTTCACCGGTTACGCGCTAATTTGGTGGAATCAAATTTGTCATTCAAGACATCGCCCGACGACTTGGCGAGGGATGAAAGAATTCATGAGGCGGCGTTTTGTTCCCGAGCACTATAAAAGAGATATGTACAACAAGTTGCAGCGGCTCTCTCAAGGTAATATGAGTGTTGATGAATATTACAAGGAGATGGAATTGCTTATGATTCGTACAGGAACAACGAAGGATCCGGAGGCGACCATGGCACGTTTCTTTAACAGGCTAAATATCGAGGTGCAGGATCGTGTTGAGATGGTGGTCTACTATAACATACAAGATCTTGTGCACCAAGCTATTCGTGCGGAACAACAGATTAAGCGGCGCCAAGTCAACACAGTTCCCAATACCACTTTGAACACATGGCGACGCTCGCAGTATAAGAGTGAGGATGTCGGTCCTAGCTCCAGGGTGGCATCATCAAATCGGTCTCATAGTTCCGTGCAAAAGGATGCTTCAAAATCAGGATTGTCGATGGTTGATTCTAATGCACAGTCGACTGGACGCACTAGTGACATAGAGTGTTTCAAGTGTGGAGGAAGGGGACATATGAAGCGTGAATATCCTAATGAGAGAAGAGTGTTGCTCACGAGAGATGGCTATGCATCCGCTAGTGATGAAGAGGCAGTTTCTGATACTTCTAGTGAAAAATCTAAGGATGCTGAAAATGTGGTTGCGAGTTTTGAAGCTGCTAAGTCATATCCTTCACTAATGGTGCAACGAGTGCAAGAGGATCGCATTGAGAATAAGGGACAGCGTTGGAATATTTTTCAGACTCGATGCAAAGTCAATAACACCAATTGTAAGTTGATTATAGATGGAGGAAGCTACACCAACTGTTCGCACACGAACACGTCACCGTGTACCTCCGACGCCGAGGATGATGCACCTCAGCTCACGTCAAAGGAGACCCGTCCGGAAGCGCGGTACGCAAGCAATCCGGCGGGCGCTTTTGAAGACCCGAAACCCCACGCGTCCGGGAGGGACCCCGTCTGGACGCGCGGCGGCTATGGGCTGCCCTAGGTCGACCTGATCGCCCCTAGGGCCTCGAGGTTCGCCGCCCTGCAACAAGAAGAACGAACGAAGAACGAGGAAGAAGATACAAGGGTAAGGGATAGATGAACACGAAAAAGTTGTAGATGTGTTTGTTCGATTGTGTGTTGTTCAATCGGCCGTCACCCCTTAGGTATATAAGAGGCGGCTAGACTTCCCATGCAAGGAAAAGTCTTGGATTCACGTCCAAAATCCTAGCCAAATTCGGATTGGTTTTGTCCGAACTTTCCAAAACTGTTCGGTTTAAACTGGCTATACCTTGCGGGTAATTTTTGAGGTCGTAAACAATCTCGAATGGAAAAGAGTCCAAAAGCAATCTTGACCATTTCGACGAGACGAACAACTTTCATGTTGAACGTTTTTCGATTTGAAGCCATGTTCTAGGTCAAAACGGTCACGCAATACAGGCTGTTATTCGCGCTACCCATCAGACACGTGGCTGGTGGGGCGCGCCATTTATGGCTCTGTGACATGGCTGTAACTTTTGCATACGAACTCGGATTGGGACGATTTTTATATCAAAATCGACCGTTTCGACGTGACGAAGATAATTCGTGTAGAAAGTTTTTCCATCTGAGACAGTCTTGGTGGTCTAATCTGCCGAATACTGCTCTAGATATAATATCTCAGTGTTTCGAGCATAGTTTTGGCACTCGAGATGAGATCGGATGACGATGGCCCAAACTTCAAAGATGTTCATCTCGACAATACGAAACTTTTTCACTTTGAGCACTTTTCCATTTGAGGCCATTTTCTTAGCATTTTATGCCGTGTCAAAATCTGGTGTCAACACATGCCCCCCCGTTTTCTGGCAGAGCTTGCGTGCCAGAAAATACTTCATCCAAGCACGATGTCAACACTACATCGGCTGTGCATGCTAAGAACGATAATTTTTATTGGTCATATGCTTAAGTGTGTTGCTTCTTGGATAGAGCCTCTTGGATAATAGTCGTTTGAGAACAATAATTGGACGTCACAAAGGCCTCCACGTAAGTTTCTTATGTCAATCCGAACTTTGCTTTGTCCAGGCACTCCCTGGGAATATTAGAACCCTTCGACGGTAAGCTGGTTGCTGAATGATTATGACCATGCACCACAAAGGAACACTGTCAACTTTTCGGCGACTCAACTCATTATTGATCAAAGTAAACCATCAAGCCTCTGCCGAACAATGTCTCTCTCCTGACTTGGGTCCTGGAAATAACTAACACCAGGAGTCAGAGCTTTTTATGTACTAGACCCTTGATCAGTGGCTGACTCAATAATTAAGTCGGCCTTGCCAGTATTGGCAAACACCGAACATCCGCTATAGGAGTAGGAGATCAACCATGGTGAACACCGTTAGCCAGATGTCGGCTTTGCCAACACAATGAATTCTGAAGGTGATATGCAAATATCGGCCATGCGTTCTCATCTCAAAGGTGCTTGGAATCCGTCCGCCAAAGTGTGAATAACCGAAATAAGTCAGATGTTTCGGCCGAGGATAAATTCTGTAGCGTTGATTTTGATGATACGATTGAAGAATGTGCATGACACGCCTCATGGAGTTTCCTATAGTGAGATGAAAATTGTCGTCCTCGCCTACGGGCTTTACACTTGTACTCCCTTATTTCCGCTGGCTACGCAACAGGAGATGTGATGCCGCACTTGTCTTGAGGATTTCCCTTAGGAACCCAGGCCATGTTCCTCTTCTCCAGCTCTTTAGCCCTAAGCCGTTTCAGCTTCTTTTGTTGCGAGTATGGTAAGTCGAGAGGGCGTCCCCGCTGGGATTTTGGTTTATGCACTGGCAAGTTCTTCCTGGCTTTGGGCATCTCCGGCTTGGCCTGTCCAAACTCGGTGATCGGATCCCTAAGATTTACTTGCTTCACTTTCTTGTCCTTAGCAGCCAACATAGACTCGGCTGGCTTTTTGTCATTTGGAGTCGGATCTGAAACAACACTCTTGCGGTTTCTATTTTGACTGCTCCTTCTGGGAACCCATGCCATGTTCTTCTTTCTCAACTCATGTGCACTAAGTTTTTGTAATTCCTTCTCTTGCCAATGCGCTAAGCCGAGTGGGCACCTCGGCTGTGATTCTGTTTCAATCAATGCCAACTCTTTTTTGGCCTTGTGCACTCTCAACTTCTTCCCTTCAGATTTGGCACTTGATTGACTTGCCTCGTTGCCTTTTGTAGCCAATGTCAATACTTTAACTGGCTCTTTGTTATTTGAGAACAAATCTAAAGTAGCACACTTACGACCTTCTTTCTTGACCCGGTACACTTTCTTGACCACCTCTTTCTTGTTCCTTGAGCTCCGGACCTATTCCTTATGATCGAGACGGTCTTTGACGTGTGATTGTTCATCAAATGTTGATCTTTTTGGAGCTGCATAATGTTGGTGAGATGATCTAAAATATGATGGATAATGTGCCCTTGTATCATACCTACCCCATGATGGATATGGATTTACATGAGCGTAGGGAGGTATCCACGACATTGGCATTGGCGGCCGAAAAGGAGGATATGAAGTCTGCTTGCTCAACGTCTTCCTTTGCCAATCACAGTCTTCAGATTTATGTCTTGGGGGTGACTTCGATGCTTTTGCTTCACTCGGCCGATAAGCACTTTTTGCATCACTTATCTTTTGGTACTTTTCTAATAACTGCGTGAAAGTGACTTTCGGCTTTTTGCTTTTGTGCTTACCATGGCCTTTGCTTTCTTTGGTTGTGCGTGCAACGGTCTTTGAATTCTCTTGTTGCCCCTCAGTGCTAGATGTTACCATTGTAGCTTTGATGGAATTTCCGTCTTCAAGATTGTTCTTGATGCACTTTTAACGATATCCTTGCTCGAAGACTTGACCCCCATCATCATTTACGTGCACATATCCACTTTTAGATAAATCGGCTGGATATAGCCGACTCAACATTTGATGGTCGTCAAAATAATCCGACTGTCCAAATGATCGTGCCTCAACAAACTCCAATCGTTCTATCTAGTCCGATTGCTTGACTTGATGGATCATGTTGCAATCTTTGACATTCTGCTTGAACGAACATTGCGTTGGCTCTTGTCTTGACGGCTCGACATCGTGATCAATTATAATAATAGGATTAGTCAGCGATGTACCGATGATGTGATCAACTATGCCTGCACTGGACGTACACTCCTGGTCCATTAACCGATATTGTGATACCGGCTTTGATACAAAACTACTGAGCGGTGTGAGTTTAACATCATCCGACTCGGCTATGCATTGATTTTCATTCTCCTTTCCCGATGCTCTTGAATCGGCTATCCTGAAGAACTTTGAACCTGGCTTTATATTCCTGCAACCAAAATAATTACAGAATATACGTCTCATCTGAGACCAAATGTTAGCCAGGCATGAAACAAACAAAGTTGTCCGTATGAATATAGAGTTCAGTCGGCATGACGGGAAAAACTTTGGTTGCGATAAGTTGTCACTATTAGCCTCTATGAATGGTGTCATGTGTTGATCAAGATGATTAGTAACAAGATAATTCGTAACAAACAGATTACTCATCTCGATCGGTCTTTCAAAATTAATTAGAATCTTACTAACAGGTGCATCAACAATATGATTTTGACCAAATCGAAAACTGAGTAAACTCTCGGCTAGGTGTACCTTTGTGAAGCCGTTGGAACGAGAAGATGGTTGCACCACTGGAGCAATACCTTGCTCCACTTCTGAATAATTCTCAAATGCATCTTCCTCTTTTTCTGGATCTCGTGCCTCATCACTCGGATTGCTTGAGTATATTTCATTTGGATGCTCTTCGTGAGTTGAACTTTGCTCGACTATATTTTCTTGTTCTTGATGTTTATCGTTAACCGAACTTTGTTCAGCCATATTACTTTGTTTTTGATGCTCATCAATATCTTTAGCACAAAACTCATAGGGTAGCATGTAAGCTTCCTCACATCCAGAAAAATCAAACACGGCCAATTTGTTGCGTTTACTGTTCTTTTGCTCGGTGAAGCTTGCATCTTCTATTTTGGTACACGCAGCAATAACTGGCTTGATGCACTTGGCTTTAGCGGCTTTAGCCGGTGATGTACTCGTCTGACAAGATGTACTCGGTTGGCACGATGCACTCGGCTGGCTCGATGCAACGCACTCGGCCTTAAACGTCTTAGTGGTCAATTTGGTTTCAATTGAATCCACCATTGTCTTGTTACTAAAGGAACTGTTGAACTCAGCTGTAGACGACTTAGTCATATTTGACTCAGTTTCAATCGAATCAACCGTATTAGCCGAGTGAACACCTTCTTGATGATTTTCTTGCAAAGTTTCTTTTTCATCTTGCTTCAAAAGTGCAGAAGAGCCAACATGGTTGCTACATGGAGGAAGGCACTTGATGTATTCTTGCAAATATCCCACTTCACGCTTCTTCTTGAGTGCTTCATAAGCATGTCGATATTCTGCTGGTAATTCCTGAAGAGTCCCTGTGAGCTTTGACTTGATCTTGCCCACTTGGGCCACATATTTTTCTTTAAACTCAGCCCTGCTTGGATCGGCTTGCCCCCCAATACTTTTATGAACTTTCAGCAATGAATTGATGTTGCCGAAACTTTGCGATTGTATAGGGGGTGTATAACATGCTGCAATGATAGGTGAAGATGTGTGCACTGTTGTTGAATATTTTCTCACGCTAATTTGATCAATCGGCAACACTTACTCTTCTTTTAAAACCCTAGATCTTATTGCCTCATAATCAGGAACCAATCCCTTTTCGTGTTGCTCAAGGCAAATAGCACTAATCTTCTTATTTTGGGCTAAACTTTTTAATGCAGCCAGAGCCACCTCATCTCCTGCAATATTAGGCATATTTGCTCCAATAGAATCTTCATTCACTCGGCCATAACCGCGAAGGCGAGCTGAGTCATGAATATTTTTAGTTTCATATGCCCCTGAACAATTAATCTCATGAGGTGTAGTATCTGATGACTGAGGATAACCAGCCAAATAACTATAGGAAGCATGGCCGATTCCCCCGTCCATCGGCATGTTTGGGGATGAACCCGCAAACCGTGAGTCGGTTGCCGATGGATCAAACTATGAGATGCCCTCATGTACATGAGGTGTCATATATTCGTCACTCGAACAAATCATGTTATTCATCGGCATATTGAAAGGTGTTGCCGATGCACGAAAGTTCAGATTCATAAGTTGCATGTCGTGATTCTGTAAATTCCAAGTTTCTCCAACGGAATAACTAGTCGGTCTTTGCTCGTTAGGGCTAGCCGACATGACATGTCCATTGAAAGATCTAGCAACATCAACATAATGGCTATTTTCATCTACATAAGGAGATTGTTGATACATGTTACCGTTGTAGATTGCAGCCGCTTGATGACGCTCTCCTCGTAGCAAGAACAGGCCGGAGACTGTTCAAAGCTTCGTCCCCAGCGGAGTCGCCAAAAAGTGTGTTCGCACATGAACACGTCACCGTGTACCTCCGACGCCGAGGGTGATGCACCGCAGCTCACGTCGAAGGAGACCCGCCCGGAAGCGCGGTACGCAAGCAATCCGGCGGGCGCTTTTGAAGACCTGAAACCCCACGCGTCCGGGAGGGACCCCGTCTGGACACGCGGCGGCTATGGGCTGCCCTAGGTCGACCTGATCGCCCCTAGGGCCTCGAGGTTCGCCGCCCTGCAACAAGAAGAACGAACGAAGAACGAGGAAGAAGATACAAGGGTAGGGGATAGATGAACACGAAAAAGTTGTAGATGTGTTTGTTCGATTGTGTGTTGTTCAATCGGCCGTCACCCCTTAGGTATATAAGAGGCGGCTGGACTTCCCGTGCAAGGAAAAGGCTTGGATTCACGTCCAAAATCCTAGCCAAATTCGGATTGGTTTTGTCCGAACTTTCCAAAACTGTTCGGTTTAAACTGGCTGTACCTTGCGGGTAATTTTTGAGGTGGTAAACAATCTCGGATGGAAAAGAGTCCAAAAGCAATCTTGATCGTTTCGACGAGACGAACAACTTTCATGTTGAACGTTTTTCGATTTAAAGCCATCTTCTAGGTCAAAACGGTCACGAAATACAGGCTGTTATTCGCGCTACCCATCAGACACGTGGCTGGTGGGGCGCGCCACTTATGACTCTGTGACAGGGCTGTGTTCGGATAGCTGTAACTTTTGCATACGAACTCGTATTGGGACAATTTTTATATCAAAACCAACCGTTTCGACGAGACGAAGACAATTCGTGTAGAAAGTTTTTTCATATGAGGCAGTCTTGGTGGTCTAATCTGCCGAATACTGCTCTAGATATAATATCTCAGTGTTTCGAGCATAGTTTTGGCACTCGAGATGAGATCGGATGACGATGGCCCAAACTTCAAAGATGTTCACCTCGACAATACGAAACTTTTTCACATTGAGCACTTTTCCATTTGAGACCATTTTATTTGCTTTTTATGTCGTGCCAAAATCTGGTGTCAACACCAACGTTGTCAGCAAGGGATTGGTGGAAGCTTTGGGGTTACCTACATGGAAGCACCCTCAGCCACACCGTGTTGAGTGGATGTATCATACAGGGAAGCTGAAGGTTACTCATAAGGTCCGTGTTAATTTTTCTGTTGACGATTATAGTGATGTGGTTATCTGTGATGTCATGCCAATGGATGCATGTCATTTGTTACTCGGAAGACCTTGGCAGTACGATCATAATACTACACATGAAGGTCGGACCAACACATATTCATTTTGGGATGCTGGGAAGAGACGTGTGTTTCGGCCCATGTTTGCCGACACAATTAAGGTGGATGACTGTATTTTATTAAACAAAGCGGTTACAAAGACTACCTCGAAACCGAGGACGGTTTCAGTTCAAGAGGGAGGGGATGATGAGACCGTTGATACACTACTCATGAGTTTTATACAAAATGTTAGAGATGTATCGAACCAGACCACGTCGAGGATCCAACCCGGTCTCAAGGTTAACCCAGACATGAGGGCAGGAGCAAGGAGAAATGACAAAGGGTTGCTAGGTTCTGCGCCATCATCAGCTTCTAATATTGTGTGTTCAAATTATTGGGGAGCTAAAAGCAAGGAAGGTGCGTCCGCTTCTGAACCAAAATCAGATGAGGTCAATCCCAATTTTAGAACACCGCCACAACATATCTTTGTTGGATCCCTCCTTGTTGAATTATGAATAAAGAGTCCCTTTGATAACAAAGTGTCCAAGCTCAGGAGATGAAGATAGATCCGAGAAGAATCAGGACACCCGTATTAGTTGGTATTTGTAGTTGAGTTTTGGCTTCTAGCGATCAACGTTGCCGGATATTGAATTAGTATAATCACCTTAATTAGTTTGAATAGAAGAGATAGAGTCCGTATCTATTTGGTTAGCCGGAGTCAGTTTGGTCTGTGTCGCCTATAAAAGGGACCGGCTACCTACGGCCGATGTACGGGATTAGTTTTTCTTTTTGCCGAAGTTTAATTGAATAAGAAAATACCAGAAAACGCCTACATCGGGAGGCACCAAGATGCGTTTCTGCTAATCCTAGGGATTCGATGCTGCTGTTCGCCTGATCTCGTATTAGCTCTGGTGCAAGTATTTTTCTTTGGCTTCTTACATCTCATTTGATCCGAAGATTCTCCTTCTACGTTTGTTTGATTTTCTGTGATTGTTGCTGCTGACGTTCATTGTTGTCTCGCAAATACAGTGAAAGATTGAGCCGTGACTCGCACAATTTAGCATATCGTTAGTTTGTGCTTTATCATTAAGTGTGTTGTGTCTTAACTTTCATTTGATTATTGAGTGTGGCTATTTGGCTCTCGGGCTCATCTGCTCCTGCGGAGAGCAGTAAATTCAAAATAAAATACAAGAAAAGTTCAAAAAAAATCTTTTTACATAGAAGATGCTTAAGTGTGTGCCGTTAGCTTTAAATTCCAGCTCATTTAAACATATGTGCAGCTCTTGGCAAAAAGATAAATTTAGGGTATATGAAAATGTTTACTATTCATGTAATATTTTGATCTGTTTTCTACCATGCAAAAAACATTAGGAATTTCTTGAATTCTTTTTATTTTTCAGGTGCAAATGAGCCCGAGCTCGGAAATAAATATCGTCGATTATCCCCTTATTTTCTCTGTCACATCTTCTCCATGCATGATAGTAGCACCACCGCATATATATCTTCAAGACGGCTTAAGGCTGGTTGTAATGGGGAGTATCATACAGTAGTATCATGCATATGATACTAGTGTATGATACTACATCTGTAATGCATAGTATCATAGGATAATTAATTTATTGTCATGCATGACACATAGTAGCACATTATTTAATATGATACGGTATCATGATATGATACTCAACACTCTCTTTCTACATTTAATTCTAGGGTTAATTATCCTTTTGCCCTCAGTGGTGTCCATGTGCTCAGTTTTGCCCTCAGATGCGAATTGTGCTCAGTTTTGCCCCTAGTCCATGCACAGCGACTCGTTCCGTGAATTCTACCGTCTCCGTCAGGTCAACCTTTTGACTCGACCCTTACAGTTGGGACCAGGCGGCAGAGACAACCAATTGTATTCATACTGTTGCACGCGTGGCTTGTGGGACCCAACAGAGAGCCGTTGAGCAGAGAGCCGTTGCGGGTGTGCTATATAAGCGGGCAAAAGAGGCGCGCGGTGGCCACGGCGACAGAGAGCACGGTGGTGACCACGGCGAGAGAGAGAGATAGCACAGTGGTGACCACGGCGAGAGAGAGCACGACGGTGGGAAGCTAGCTGCGGAGGGCGCGGCGGCGTTGAGATCCCCTTCGCTCCGAGCTCCATGTCTTCCTCAAGCTTCCGCGCCACCTCGCGGATGCAGAGCCGGGCGCGTGTGGACATTCATGTCTTCATCTGTCCGCGGTGCCGGGCGGGCGTTGATCGGACGGTTTCTCACACAACGAGGAACCAGAATCGTCTGTTCTACATGTGCAGCGAGAATGGGGTAAGAATCGGGGCAATTGCACCATTTTCGTGATCGGGATCTTTGAGCAATGGGTTGATCTGTTTATTGTTCATGCAGGTGACATGCTTCTTTCTTTGGGTCGATGCTCTGGCCAAGACACTGATGAATGAACTGCAAGAAGAGCATGAAGAATGGTTGCACATGCTGCCACGAACGGCAGTGGCCGCAACACGAGCTCCGGAAGAAGAGATGGAGGGCAAAGAACACACTGACAGAGAGCTAGTTGTTGAGCTTAGGATGTTGCAGAAGAAGGTTAGGAAGCTTGAAGATCAAGCACAAATAGCAATACCCATTTGCAATTACTTTTGGGCCGTGGTAGGTATGGTACTCGCACTGGTTATAATGTTGAAAATGTATGAAAAGGCATGAATTATTGAGGAATTTGTAAGCTTGAAATTGTGTGAGAAATTCACCTAGTTTAAATGTTGGTCAAAGTTGTTTAAATGTTGAAAAAAAAAGAAGTGACCAAACAATTAATTTAGGCAGTAAATCGTAATGCTGAAACTTTTTGTGGAAGCTAATTGAATTATTCCATAGCCATACAATTAAGTTTAGAATTTTTTTTGTAGTTGTTAAATATTTAATAGCAATTTAATTGCTCCAATTCAAATACACCGTGATTTAAATCAAATACCAAATTGTCATGGAAAATGTGCCTCAGCTCTGGTAGAGGTTTACAC
This sequence comes from Secale cereale, assembly GCA_902687465.1. Taxonomy (NCBI): domain Eukaryota; kingdom Viridiplantae; phylum Streptophyta; class Magnoliopsida; order Poales; family Poaceae; genus Secale; species Secale cereale. Next base: position 641,391,836 of record LR738710.1, read on the forward strand.
CTGGTGCCAAAATAAATGAACATTTTTTAAGGGCATTACATTGAGAAAAAATAATTTGTCTAGAAAAATGAAGGGTGGAAAATGCAAAAAAAAAAATGGTGCAGCTGGGGACTCGAACCTAGGACCGCGTTGGTTTGTGGCATTTAGGGCTGCGCTGATAACCGCTAGGACAGATGGAAAGACTTTGGCATGGGTAGGGAAGGAATGTATACATAGTGAGACAGTGAATGTTTGCACACGTGTGAGAGTGGTTTTCCTTTGTTTTGCACTGAAATTTTGGAGGGTTGGAAACGTATTTTTGCACTGCCACGTGATTGTGGTTACAATGGCACTTGGTTTAGGGTTAGAGTGGCACTTGGTTTAGGATTTAAATGAAGAGGCGATTTCCTATGCATGGTGGAAACTACACACAAAAAAAACTACACACTCTTTGTTTTAAGTTCCTTTTTTGATATATGAGGTGTCGGGTTTCTTATGGCATTGGCACAAGTGCATTTTCGTTATATAGAAATGAATTTTTCTGACTTTTCTTTCTCTTTTTTATTATCTTTTGGACACAAATGTCTTTTTGTTGTGTTGAAAGGGGCTTTACTCACTTCTCTCATTCATTTTGCTTGCCTTTTTGGCATAATTGCATGTTTGCTTGCCTAGCGAGTTCAAAGTCATGATATTTTCGTTATAGAGTTATTTTGTACAGTCCAAAATAAATTATCAAAATAATTAGAGATAAAAATTGGGGCCGTGCGTAGCTACCACCATGGGTAGCGAATTGTTTTTGGAATAAATTTAGGGTTAGTTAATGACTTGTTTTTTTTAATGAAAGAGAGGGCTTCTCACCCCCCTTTGATTTTCATTTTTCATTAATGAAAGCCACAAGTTCTCGAACTTCATGACTTGGTTTAGGGAAAAAAATGATATGTTTGGGCATGAACATTTTTTAACACACATAATAACTTAGATAAGATGCAACACACATAATAATTAAGGATACCCAATAATTAACTTAGATAAGATGCAAAGTTCACGGACACCACAACATAGAAAAGCAACAAAATAAAAACGATAAAACTAAAACATCTTCTTCTTGGCCTCTTTCTTCCACCTCGGCCGCGCGCCCCTTCAACGCCGTCTTCACTCCTCGTCGTCGTCGTCGTCGTAGGGAAGGGAGTGCATCTGGCCTGGAGTGGGGAAGATGTTCTCGTAGTTGGTGAAGATGTTGTACGCCGTGAAGAAGATGGACTCGCAGCCGCACCAATAGACTTGGCCGAGGAGCTCGCGCGCGTCAAACGGGTTGGTGAAGGTGACCGTGAGCAGTTGGAGGATGCCGCCGCGGTCACGAACCTCGTTGAGGGTGAACATCCTCGGCGAGCCCCGTGGGAGGTGGGCATAGCCGGCTCTGAGGAAGGCGCGGGTGAGTTCGACGGCACCCCTCCACCTAGAAGTCGCCCACACACGGAGCTCCCTCTCGACGAGCACGCCCGGCGGGTAGCGCAGCTCTGGCACGACATGCGGACGGTTGAAGGTCGGCCCGTTGAACTGCATCTTCGCTTGGGTGGAGAGGGCTCTGTCGGTTGGGTGGAGAGGGCTCGGAGAGAATGGATCAGATATGGCTGTGGGTGGGAGAGGAAGGAAGAGAGGCACCCTATTTATAGGCCTGTGGGTGGGAGAGGAAGAGATGAAGGATGAGAACGGTGCGTGTGTGAATCCGGGCGCGTGTGTGAATCCGTTACGTTTTGGCTCTTAAAGTTTTGCACGAAAATGATGCATCGGGCGCGTGCGTGCATCTGAATCACTGTCGTAATGGCCTAACTACGTGCATGGCCACCTAGCTCGCCTTGCCACCTAGCTCGCCTCGCTAGCCCACTGCATAGACTAACTAGCCTAGCTGCCTCGCTTCGCTCTGAATCAGTACGTGCATGCATGTCCGGCTCGCCTCGCTCGCATGCATGCACGTCGGGCTCGCTCGCTCCCATGCATTCAGGCCTGCAAAGGCTGAGACGGCCTATTAACTACGGTCTCAGGCCCAGACAACGAGACGGCCCGACGGTCCATCCAGCGCGCCCGGCATTTCTTTAGAAAAAATAATCTTCCAGCCAATCAGATTGCATCTCGCGGATCGCCCCCTCCTCCCCGCAGATTCCTTCTAGAAGGGTTAGATCGACGGCTCTGGATCGCCGCTAGGGTTAGATGGACGGTCCTTGTTCGGCGCTAGGGTTAGCGGGGTTTGGGAGGGGTTTGGAGCAGTCAAAGATATGTTCGACCAGATTTCAAATGAGCATAATAAATTAAATAAAAATCAGAAAAATGAAAACCCTGCGCACATAGTCTTCTTATGTCATATATTAATGATTTAAGTTGGTAAACAAGGTTTACATATATTTAAACGATAAGTTCATGTGTATTATGTGATATCTCGAGTATCTCGAACTCTCTTGTATGAGGTGAAGAGAAGTGTTTTGGTGAAATGAACATGAAAATTTCAAAAAACTCACCACAACTTCATTTTGGAGTGACTAAGAAGGATCCATGCTTAGTTTTTCATTTTGATGTTTTAGACTTGTTTAAATCTTGGTCAAAGTTAAGTTTGAGAATTCAAATGAGCAAAATAAATTCAAAAAAATGAAAAAATGAAGAAAAAAACAGCGCACATAGTCTGTATATATATAATATGTGTAGGAAAGTTATTTGGCTGATTTAGACAAGGTCGAAAAAAACCTTGCTTACAAATGAGGCTGTTTACCCTACCTTTGGACCCCATTTTTTAGCACATTTTTCATGAAATTTTCAAAACCTCACCACAGCTTCCTTTTGAATTGATTAAGAAGGATCCAGGTTTAGTTTTTCATTTTGATGTTTTAGACTTGTTTAAATCTTGGTCAAAGTTAAGTTTGACCAGAATTCAAATGAGCAAAACAAATTCAAAACAATGAAAAAATGAAAAAAAAATCAGCGCACATTGTCTGTATATATATATAATATGTGTAGGAAAGTTATTTGGCTGATTTAGACAAGGTCGAAAAAAACCTTGCTTACAAATGAGGCTGTTTACCCTACCTTGGATCCCACTTTTTAGCACATTTTTCATGAAATTTCCAAAACCTCACCACAGCTTCCTATTAAGAAGGATCAGGCTTAGTTTTTCATTTTGATGTTTTAGACTTGTTTAAATCTTGGTCAAAGTTAAGTTTGACCAGATTTCAAATCAGCAAAACAAAATTCAAAAAAAATTCAAAATGAAAAACATACTTCTAACATAGGTCCAACATCATTTAAACATACTTCTAACATAGGTCCAACATCACCCAACAGAAAATACAACATTATTTATAATGTTTCATAATTATTCATAAATAGCGTTGGGGCTTCTGTCTGTTCCTTGAGCCTCTTGCCATCACTTTGCTCCTCGTGCACCTTGTGCTCATCGCTTCTTCTCTTCTCCTCTTGGTTGTCGGTACCTTGCGCATCTTCTTCAAACCTACCATAGAGCTATGCAAAACATAAAGGGTAATGAGATCATGTCAAGTGATAAATCAACAGTAGCATTTGACCCTTGCAAGATTTACATACCTAGCAGAACTCACAACATCAGAAGGTTGATCAACATTTGGAGCCTCACTTGGATCAACATGATCAACATTTGGAGCCTCACTTGGATCACCATGATCAACATTTGGAGCCTCACTTGGATCACCATGATCAACATTTGGAGCCTCACTTGGATCACCATTTGGAGCCTCACTTGGATCATCATTTGGAGCCTCACTTGAATCATTATTTGGAGGATATTTTGGATCGTCAAAATCATGCGGCTGTTGACCATCATCATTTGGAACCTTGTCAAAATCCTCATCTGATGCAACCGGGTGACCATCATTTTCATCATCTGTTGAGGCAACCGTCTGCTGACCAACATTTTCATCGAAGCCTTCATCGAAACTCTCTCCGAACGCTGGATCTACTGTGTTATCACAATACTTACCGAAATGACCAGACCCAACACACCTTGTGCACTTACGCTTCCTCGCTCCAAGTCCAGCCCCTTCGCTGCGAGGTCTAATCCGACTCTTCCTTGGTCTACCTGCTGCTCTCTTCAGAACTGGAGCGCAAAGCTTGAATCCAGGGTCCACCATGTCCCATTGTTGTTTTCCCTCCATAGCAGGCAAGTCATAAGCATATGTGGCTTTGAACCTTGCAACAGAGTAGTAATCATGCACATAATGATGTATGTTCCCTGCTGGACCTGGGAGAGAAGTGATGAAAAACAAGGCATGAATGCATGGCAACCTAGTTATCTGCCATTGCCTACAACTGCAAGTTCTAGCTTCTAAATCCACTGGATATCTCCATTCCCTCTTCTCTTTATCCGAGCAAAGAGTCATGTTCATTTCCAAGCCTATTGTTTCCTGCTTCAGTTCATTCATCATGGCTGGAATGATAATGTGGCCCATGAATTTTGCCTCGGCTATTCCTGCACGATAATGAAATTTCTGCATGTATTCTACCCTTATCCTGTCAAGTAAATCCACCACATAATGACCCTTTAGTTTCCGGATCGTTGAGTTGAAAGACTTTGCTAGATTATTGTGCACATAGTCAACTTTGCTCAGTTCACTGAATTGGCTTCTGGCCCATAACTTGGAGTGGTGTGTTTCCAAGTATTCTTTCACTTTGGGATTCATGTATAACTGTCTCAAGTGGTACTTGTGCTTCTTCACACTGCAAGTCAAAGATGCTGGCCATAAATTGTCGGTATACACCTTTCCTTTGAATTTCTTCATGAAATTTGCAGCAAGGTGACGCATGCATTCCCTATGCTCTACTCTAGGGAACACATTGTCCACGGACACTTCTAAACCTTTGCAGGCATCTGTATGAATGACTAACCCATTGGGATGTGCAATAGCCCGTCGAAGATTATGCAAAAACCAAGTCCAACTCTTCTCAGATTCTGTCTCCAGCACACCGTAGGCAACTGGAAATACAAAACGGTGTGCATCAACTGCACAAGCTGCTACTAACTGTCCTTTAAACCTCCCTGTGAGAAAAGTGGTATCAATAGCCAAATAAGGCCTGCAGCCTGCCAAAAAACCCCGGCGACAAGCCTCAAAGCAGACAAAAACCCTCCTAAAGCATTCCTTGGTCTTTGTCACTCCCCTGAATGTGTACTCCACGGTGTGGTGATCAATATCTACAATACTACCTGGGCTGGTCCTCTCCACTTCACCTTTGAATGAATACAACAATTGAAAACTTTCCTGGTAGTTACCATAAATAGAATTCATAGCATGTTGTTTACCATTGAACAACCTCATGTATGGTAAATCTATCTTGAACTTATCTTTAATGTTCTTCTGCAATTCCTTTGGACCCATTTGCTGGTTTTCTTTCACCCACTTCTTTACTTTTTCAACCACCCATCTTGACTTGGCTCTACTGATTGTATCCTTCCTAAGGGTTGATTCCTGGCATGTGTGCTTAAAAGGGTTCACTTTGACCTGAACATTAGTGCTATTTCGCATTTTAGATGCAAGCAGCCTCCATGGACAACCCTCAGTAGGACAGTGCACTCTGTAACGTACTTGATCGCTCTTGTCAACTTTGAAAGTACATTCTACCTTGATGCAGTATGTCACAAGTGCATTTCTACACTCAGTCATGGATGCAAAAACGGTACCTTCTTCCATATGAGGGTTCAAAGGGTCCCATTCAACAGCTGCAAGGTCTTCATCCTCACCCACCGCGTCATCGTCCACACGGACTGCATTGTGAGCCTCATCTTGGTTTTCAGACCGAGGTGCCCGTCGTAAATTCTGAATAACATCAGAATATAGCTTCTCTTCATCAACCCCAGAATTGTAGTCATCAGGCTCCACTTCTAGGGGGACCCTACTGCAGTTGCTCACACTTGTCGAGCCACCACGTCGCCGTGCACCAACCGAACTGTTCTGGCTAGAGATGCCATTACGGCGACTTGGTTCTCCCCGAGATGTTGCACCAGTCATCCTAGGCTGCTCAAGCACATCAATTTGCAGCCTCACATGAAAATTATCTTTCTCTTTATGCCTAGCAAACATGGTAGCCAGCTCCTCATCATTACTAACTGTCACCCATTTCTTTTCCCCATCATAGTATTTGTATACCACTTCATCACGCAAACCCCAAGGATATTGGCTACAAATTACCTTCCCAAATTGTCTGAAACTCCAATTACTAGCCATTGGCAACAGATAATCGAAACCTCCTTGGTATTTCTTCTTATCCTTTGCATCAAACATGTACCGGTCCCTTCTAATGTGCATCAAGAAAGCAAACCGCAACTCCATCCTAACCGACAAAAAACAGAGACGCAATCAACATACTAATTGGGCAAACCTACTCGAATCGACTGTTCAAGTGCACAACTAAGCTCAATCTAAACAGGAGGCGTGACTTACCCCTCGGGAACCCAGTCGTGGACGCAGTGGATCTCCGGCCCGACGCCTGCCTCGCCGACGCATGCCTCGCCAAATACTCTGGGGTCGCCGCTGCTCGCCATTTCGCCCTGGGGTTCTTCCTCCTAGCTCAAACAGCTCCAGTAGCCCCCTACCTTTGAGCGCTCCGGCCGGGCACACGGAAGGAGGCCGCGCCGCGGGTCGATCAGGTGGCTGGCGCCCCACTCGTGGCGTCGCAGGAAGGTGGCGGGCGTCGCAGGTAGCGGTGGAGCGGCGGCGCAGGACGGTAGCGGCGGAGCAGGCCGTGCAGCTGGTGGCGGGGCAGGTGCTGGCCGCGGCGCAGGTGGCGGCCGTGGCACAGGACGGTCGGCCGGCGGATGGGCAGGGTGGGCATCGATTTGGCCGGCTAGCTCCTACGAATGATTTGGGGATTTTTTTTCCAAGGGCCCACATGTCAGCTCCGGACCGACGTCCATGCGGTCCCACGTGTAAGATCCGGACCCACTACCCCTAACGGCGGCGGACGGAATGGACTCAAAGCTGGCCGTTTGGCCTTATCATAGTAGCTGTGCATGGACTAGGGGCAAAACTGAGTACAATTCGCATTTGAGGGCAAAAATGAGCACATGGACACCACTGAGGGCAAAAGGATAATTAACCCTTAATTCTATGACACCTCATCAAAATTGCCTAGTTGGCATGCATGATACTACCTATGATACTCCCATTACGGGCAGCCTAATTGGGGGTCTCTTTTTCCTCATCCCTCCTTCATCGATGCATGACCGATTTAATCTGATCTCTCTTTCTCTCATTAGTCCATAATCTCCAATATTAATTACGCGCCATTAACCAATAGTGCTGGCCGGCGGGCCTCACAAACAGGTGTCTTTCCTCCTCGGGTCGGTGCCGTCGCCGATCCGCCCCACCTCTGATGGCCTTTGTGTTATGGAGGTGTGGTGGATTTGAGCCCCTGCCGGCTGGAGGGACCCTGTTCTTGTTTTTATTAGGTTGATCGTCTTGGTTGGGGTTGTGTGGCGGTGACGATGTCCCTCAGTAGTAATAAATGTCTCACACGTCCTATCCCCGTCCCGATGGTGCGAATAGCATCAGAGGAGGATGTGTGGAGGTGTCTCCGTCGGATCTCACGGGATTTGGTCGGTGCTGATCTTCGGTGGTTCTATTTGGATCTAGTTCGTCTTCGTTCGCGTGGTTTCAGGTTTGATCTTTCCGACCTATAACTCTCTTCATCGGCGATAGTTGTTGGCGATGGTTGTTGTTCTGGTACGTACAATAAGGTTTGCCCGGCTCCGGTAATAGAGGGGCGACGAATGCGCGCGCCTTCAGCTCGCTCCGATGCTTGTAATCGTCGCTAGGTGGTCTATGGACCTGGTTGTAATTTTTATTATCTCTAGTGTTCTCTTTACTGTCATAATTGATGAATAGATTAAAAAATTCTCTCGCAAAAAATACAGTGCTGGCCAACTTGATGATTCCTCACGCATTGCTAAACTACTCCTTCCGTCTTGGTGCCAGGCACGCGCATAGTTTTAGGTTGTGAATTTGACTAACTAAAAATGTGTTCTATGTCGTCAAAAGCATATCACTGCATACATATGAGAATGTGTGTGTGGTGGGTCTATTGACTAAGGCCAACTCCACCGCGCGACCCTATCCTGTCCGGCCCCGTCCGTTTGGGTAAAACGGACGAATAGCGCGGTCCAGCGCACGGTCTCAAACGAACAAATGTTCGAATTTCGTCCGTTTTCGACCCATCCTCGGCCCAAACTTGCGCTCGGCTTGGGGTGAAACGGACGCGCGCGGACAGGCTGGACGCACGCCCGTGTCCCCCCGTGGCCCGCCTATCGGGGACACTAGCAGTCCCTCCGCTCCCAACGCTTCCACCCTCTCTCTCCCGCCCCGCCCCGCCGTCGGAGCCGCCGCTATTCTCAGGCCGCCTCCCCACCGCGCAGCCTTCGGCCGTCCCTACCATATCAATTCGCAACATGGCTGCCACCACGCCCGTGCTTTGGCCGTAGTTTTGGCCGTCGATCGGAGGTTTGGCCGTCGCCGTCTTTGCCGGCCGCAGAGCGGACAGGACCGCCGGCGACGCACCACGGCGGCCTCGGCAGCTTCCGACGAGAGCTCCAGATCGGCATGTAGCCGGTCGGCAACCACCCCTGCTGCGTCGCGGTGATCATCGCGGCCTATTCGCCACCACGACCTCAAGGTGTTCGGCATTTTGCCCACAAAGGTATGGACAGTGGAGACGAGTTTTTCTTCCATCACTTCCTTTGTTCATCGGACGATTCGTCGTCGGATGATGAAGATCTTGTGGTGGCTGCACTGGTGGTTCACGACCACATTCAACGGCAGCTTCCTCGGTACAGGGGGTCACTCCCTGGCCGTGCTCCCAACCTGAACCAACAGGGAGAGAGGCCACGCCCTGCTCTATGCTGATTACTTTGCCAACACCCCGCTCTTCAAGCCGGATAAATTCCGTCGCCGTTTTCGAATGGCAAGGCATGTGTTCAATCGTATCCGAGGGAATGTTGCTCATGACCCATACTTCGAGTGCAAGACGGATGTCCTTGGCAAACTTGGATTTTCCTCTTACCAGAAATGCACCGCGGCCATCCGCATGCTTGCATATGGAATTCCAGGCGATCTGATGGATGAGTATGTGCGGATGAGTGAGACAACATGTCTGATGTCAATGTACAAGTTCTGCCAGGCTGTGATCGAGGTGTTTGGCCCTGAGTACTTGAGGCAGCCAACTGTCGCTGACACATAGAGACTGTTGGCGACTAACTGTAATGCCCAGGATGGAATTATACCTCCTACGTGTCGAGGCACGACTTAAAGGCATAAGTCCATCCTAGAATGATCTCAAGTTTGGTAATCTTTGCACAACTCATGTAAAAGAGGGATAGAAAACTGAAAATAGTTGGCTTACAATCGCCACGTCACAGAATAACAGTACAAGTCTCAAACATCATACATTAAGAGCACTACAACCCTCTAAGGGCTAAAGCCAAATGTCAAAGTACCAAACTCAGATAAATAAAGCAACCACAGGCGGATCGAATCCTAGTAAGAGACTCCACTACTGATCGTCCGGGTAGCGCACATAGTAACGACTACGCTCCTCGTCGTACTCCCAGTCTAGCTCGGTGCCATCACCTGGATAGCTCACAGCTGGACCTGCATCTGGTGTGTGAAGTAACTGTGAGCCACAGAGGACTCAGCAATCCCGTTCCCGGGTAACAGAACTATCAAAGCCTTTAGGTGAGGGAAAAGGCTGAAGAAAGAAATGAGGTGAAGGAACAACAAAGAGTCTGCAGCAGCAACTAGCACTAACTTACGCAAGAGAGAGCGAGAAGAGAAGGCATCGGCGAGAAGTGATCACGAAGTGATCCTAGCTACAAGCTCACAAACATAACCCCTCCGTGTTCAACTCCCGAATCCCTATTCGGAAATTGACAGTCACGGAACACACGCTGGTAGTGTATTAGTATCATTGTGTCAAGTTATCTACAACCGGAATTAACAAGCTCCCATCTGCCACATAACCGCGGGCACGGCTTTCGAAAGTTCAAACCCTGCAGGGGTGTTCCAACTTGACCCATTACAAGCCCACGATCCGCGGAGTCGCAACTCCAAAGTGGGAAGACCCGAGTATCCTCGGAATCCCGTGCTCAAGATATACCGAGCTAAGGTAAGGCTAATCCAGCAAATCCTCCCGGCGTGCTGACACCCTGATAGTAGCCGCGCGTATCTAGTCTCAGGCCACGACCGGATGAGCACAGCGTACAGTGGCCGAAATACCCAAGTTGCCAAGGGGGGCCCCGCACACGACTCTAGTTTGGACCAACACTCAAATCGAGCACTGGCCCAGGGGGGTTGAATTAATTAAGCCTCGGGTTAATTACTCCCTCGGAAAGGTTTTAGTTGTGTTAGGCGAATAGTACCAATGTTGGGACTTGCTGGAAAAGACTTAGCACTTAGCGGTTTATCGAGGGGGTCCCATACACCCCAACCGTGTTAGGAACGCATAATCAAGGAACATAAAACCGGCTTATACGGATCCTAACGGCATGAGTGGAACAAAACACCAAGCAAAAGGCTTAGCCTTCCACCCTTGCCAATATATAGGTGATTTCATTTAAAGCATTTATATAGTGTGATATAACCCAACCAAACTTCAACATGGAGCAAGCATCTTCACTTCACCTGCAACTAGCAACGCTATAAGAAGGGCTGAGCGAAGCGTACTTAGCCAATCAACGGTTTGCATAGGTAGGGTGGTTAAACATGGCAATTGGTTACAAGTAGGAGGCTGACAAGAAGAACATGGGCATCGAGGCAAAACTATAGATCGAGACTACTAGCAATAGACAAAGATAGTAATGTTATCGGGGTTCGGTCATCTTGCCTGAAGAGAAGACGTTCGGATCGAAAGAAGGGTCCTCGTGCTCAAACTCGTTGGAAACCTCGTGCTCAACCTCGTTGGAAAACTCGTGCTCAACTTCCGGCTCTAAACAAGACAAACACACCAATCAACACGATGCAATGCGCACTCGAAAACATGAATGCATGATGGATGCACTACGGATGCACATGGAGCACGTAAAACATCACTCAAGAAAAACACCTCAAAACAAGATAACAAGCTGATATTATTAATCTACACAGAAAAACACCCAAGTTTGATATAAGATTCGCTGAAATCGGAGTTACGGGCTAAAAGTTATGCCCGAAACAAGATTTGAGCGAAAACTGCAAATTACAGCAACATAGCATCTTGGGAGCTCAAAATAATTAAACTACAGCACCCAAAAAGCATGGCAAAGGACTTGAACACAAACTAGATATATAGTACAGCAACTAGGTCCAAAGTGCACCCCCAACGGAGTCACGGATCAATAGCAATGATCTTGGACATATTGAACTTTGAAATAAAATTCTGGCAGCAGAATTTTATTGAAAGTTTGGAGCAAAAGATAAACATGCTACAGTCACTCAAATGGACATGTGAGGACATGAAAGGAAAGTCAACAATATATACTTCAAGGAACAATCAAAATCCACCCCAAAACTATCATGCTTTGTCCTACAACATCACACGAACATGGCATCGGAACGTTACAGATTTCAGACTTAGTGAAATTTCACTAAGTCCTAAAACAGCAATATCACCTTAGCACACAAAAGAGCATGTTTAAGTCACCTCGAAACTAAACATGGCAAAGGGTAAGCACCTCATCAAAATACATATGACGGTGATCCCGAAACACACAAGCATGCATCATTGAGGCAAACACAACGATTGCAACGAGCTCAACAAGATGGCATTTCATAACAAGTGAAAACACAACATATGAACATGGCACTTTGTGATGATGATAACAAGGAAACAATAAATCTACCATGCAACCTATCACACACAACATGTAGTTCGTGACAAGACGAACACGTGGACATGTCATTTGCATCGTTTGGACAAACGAGCTAAAAGTTATCCCATGTCAAAGGTGGCATGAAAATAACACATAACAGCAGTTTATATCATCATGCACTCTTGCAACAGCAAAACAAGTGTCAAGATGATCTCTAACATGCATGACTACAACAGGTAAAACGTAGAGGGCATCTCCACGAACATCTGGACATGCTACACGCGCAAAACGGAGCAACAGGCACAAAGTTAGGGCAGGTCAAAGTTAGCATATCAGATTAGAAAACTGGACTTAGAAGATTAGGGTTCAACCTCAGGGATCCAGATCTGGAACGGATGAACAGTAACAGGCCCAGATCTGGAAGAAGCAGGCGAGGCGGCCCGGCTCGGTGTGCGGAGGCCCGGCGCGGGGAGCGGCCCAGGGAGGCAGGAGGCGGTCCGGCCTGGCGGTGCTGGTACGGGCCCGGCGGCTCGGGATCCGGCGGCCCGCGGCGCGGCCCAGCGCGGAGAAGAGAGCGGCGGCCTGCGGGGCGGACGCGAGCGCCCGGCGGCGCGGAGGCCCGGACTGGGCTGCGGTGAAGCGTTCCCGGCCCAGTTGACTCGCGCGGTGGAGCGGGGCGATGGCGTGGGCCTCGCGGCTGTCGACGGGGACGCGGCCCGGCGCGGAGATCCGACGAAGTGGGGACCTCCCCTTGGGCTGGCGCGGCGTACGGCCCAACCCGAAGAGGCGAGCGGGGCGATGCGATGCGGCGCCAAGGGGAACGGCCCGGTCGGTCGATCGCCCGGCGCGGTCGACGCGCGCGAGGAGATCGCGGGGAACCGGCGGGGCGACCTGCTGGCGTTGACCCCGAACGCGCCTCGAGGGGATCTGGCGATCGGCGGCTGCGGGCAGATCGAGGGATCCTTCGGGATCCCGAAGAACAGAGGATTGGATCTGAGGAAAACAAGGAAAAAAAAGGAAAGTGGAGAAGGGGAAGAAGAAGGGGATAGAGATGCCCAAAAATAGACTAGGGGGGTCTATAAGTAGCAGTTTTAGACTAGGGTTTGGAGGCTAGGGGTGTTTAGGAGCCCTCCGATCGTGATCCAACGGATCCGATCGCGGGGATAGAATAAAAGGGCCTAGACGGAGATAAAAGAATGCAGTAGGGGTATTCCCGGGACACGAAGTAAAGGCACTTCGGACCCACACGGACAACGGAGGGAAAAGTCAACGGAGTCCAAACGAGACGAGATTTGAGAGGCGGGTTGCACACAACAAAACAACAACACACAACACACCCTCGCGGCACACCGGTAACGAAAAACGCCCGAACAACAAAGTAGGCCTACGGGACGTCACAGACACGTGAGGGAGCTCCGGAACACGAAACGGACAACGGGAAGAAACACACGGAACCGGAAACAACCCACAACACAAATGCAATGCAATGCACATGTCTACATGATATGAATGAATGCCACACACTCACACAACAAAACGACGAAAGCCCGAAAGACAAAGAACCCGAAATGGAATTAGATGAAGCCGGAGATATATTATATACCCAAAAGGGAAAGTATTACATCCGGGGCATTACAAACTCTCCTCTACTACAAAAAGATCTCGTCCCGAGATCTAGGACTGGAAAAAGGAAGGGTACTCGGAACGAAGATGATCTTCTCGTTCCCAGGTAGCTTCTCGGTCTGTGTGATGTGACCACTTGACTTTCAGAAACTTGATGGTCTTGTTGCGTGTCTTGCGTTCAGTTTCTTCGAGAATGGCAACTGGATGCTCTCGGTAGGAAAGGTCTTGTTGAAGATCAATCTCCTCAAACGGAATCATGCGCTCAGGTGCCTTGAAGCATTTGCAAAGCTGAGACACATGGAAGACATCATGAACATTTGCAAAGTTGGAAGGGAGCTCGAGCTGATAGGCTAGATCGCCTCTTTTGCCAAGAATTTTGAAAGGCCCGACGTATCTAGGAGCAAGCTTTCCTTTGATACCGAACCTTTGGGTTCCTTTCATCGGAGACACTCGGAGATAGACATGATCACCGATGTCGAAAGCCAGATCACGATGCTTTCCATCATAGTAGCTCTTCTGACGCGACTGAGCGGCCTTGAGATTCTCACGTATGACTTTGCACATTTCTTCGGCTTCAGAGATCAAATCATTGCCAAGAAGTTGGCGTTCACCTGTTTCAGACCAGTTGAGAGGGGTACGGCACTTTCTGCCATAGAGAATTTCAAACGGTGCTTTGCCTGCACAAGCCTGAAAGCTGTTGTTGTAAGAGAACTCGGCAAATGGAAGGCAGTCTTCCCATTTCATGCCGAAGGAGATGACACAGGCTCTGAGCATATCTTCTAGGATCTGATTCACACGCTCGACTTGACCACTAGTCTGAGGGTGAAAGGCAGTGCTGAACCTGATCTTCGTGCCCATGGCGGACTGAAAGGAGTCCCAGAACCTTGATGTGAACAAGCTGCCACGGTCTGAGGATATCACTTGAGGAATGCCATGTAGGGACACAATTCTGGAAGTGTACAGCTCTGCAAGTTGAGCTGCATTGATTGATTCTTTGACTGGAAGAAAGTGAGCAACTTTGGTAAGCTTGTCAATCACCACAAAGATAGCATCATTTCCTCGCTTGGATCTTGGAAAGCCAGTGACGAAGTCCATTTCAATGTGGTCGAACTTCCACTCAGGAATAGGAAGAGGTTGGAGAAGACCGGCTGGACGTTGATGTTCTGCTTTCACTCTTCTGCATACATCACATTCATTCACGAATTGGGCAATTTCCCTTTTCATGCGTGTCCACCAGTCAGATTGCTTGAGGTCTTGATACATCTTGGAACTGCCAGGATGAATGGAAAGGAGAGAGTCATGAGCTTCTTCCATTATGAGCTTCCTGAGATCACCTTTGGGAACAACGAGTCTGTCCTCGAAGAACAAGGTATCTCTCTCATCAACACGGAAGCACTTATATTTTGGAGTGCCCTTTGCAATCCCATGTTTCACCTTCTTCACCATGGTATCACTGAGCTGGGCCTCACGGACTTGATCTTCCAAGGTAGGAGCAATTTGGAGATTAGCAAGAAAACCCTGCGGAACAACCTGAAGGTTGAGCTTCCTGAAAGCTTCGCAAAGCTCAGGCTGGTGTGGCTTGATAAGAAGGCTGTTGCAATATGCCTTTCTGCTCAAAGCATCTGCAATCACATTCGCCTTGCCTGGAGTGTACTCAATGCTGGGGTTGTACTCTTGGATCATCTCGACCCAACGAGTCTGGCGGAGGTTCAGATGCGGCTGTGTGAAGATGTACTTCAAACTCTTGTGATCAGTGAAGATGTCGACCTTTCTGCCCAACAACAGATGTCTCCACGTAATCAGAGCATGTACCACATCTGCTAGCTCGAGATCATGTGTGGGATAGTTCTTCTCACTGGGCTTGAGCTGCCGAGAAGTATATGCCACAATTCTCTTATCTTGCATAAGCACACCACCAAGGCCTTGAAGAGAAGCGTCACAGAACACTTCATAGGGCTTGGTTTCATCCGGAGGAGTCAGAACTGGAGCAGAGACAAGCTTCTCTTTGAGGGTTTTGAAAGCCACTTCACACTCGGGAGACCAAAAGTATTTGACATTCTTCTGAAGGAGGTTGGAAAGAGGCTTGGCAATCTTAGAGAAATTCTCCACAAACCTTCTGCAATAGCTGGCAAGACCCAGAAAACTGCGGAGCTGCTTGACGTTCTGAGGAGCTTCCCAGTTGACAATTGCTTCAACTTTCTCGGGATTAACCGCAATGCCGTCAGCTGAGATGATGTGGCCCAGGTACAAAACCTTATCGAGCCAAAACTCGCACTTTGAGAACTTTGCATAGAATTTATGCTCTCGGAGTCGATCAAGAACCAGACGCAAGTGCTTTTCGTGATCTTCTTCATTCTTGGAAAACACCAGAATATCATCCAGATACACAAGCACAAACTCGCCAGTATAGGGGTTGAAGATGTAATGCATCATCCTTGAAAAGGTAGGAGGAGCATTGGCGAGACCGAAGGACATGACGGTATACTCATATGAACCGTAGCTCGTTCTGAAGGCCGTCTTGGGAATGTCTTCCTCGCGAATGCGAATTTGATGATAGCCCATTCGAAGGTCAAGCTTAGAGAACACTTTAGCTCCTTTGAGCTGCTCAAAAAGTTCGTTGATGTTGGGGAGCGGATACTTGTTCTTAATCGTCTTCTTGTTCAGTGGCCGGTAGTCAACACAGAGACGCTCCGTGCCATCTTTCTTCTTGACAAATAAGACACCACAGCCCCACGGAGATGTACTCGGTCTGATGAGACCCATACTCTCCTGCTTATCAAGCTGCTTCTTCAATTCCTTCAATTCATCCGGAGAGAGCTTGTAAGGACGCCGGCAAGCAGGTTCGGTGCCCGGCTCGAGTTCAATGACAAACTCGACCTGACGGTGTGGAGGCATGCCTGGAAGATCTTCTGGAAAGACGTCTTGATATTCATTCACCACTGGAATTTGCTCTATGGCATTAATTTCACCCTTATCATTAAGAGAGAAAAGCCGAATAGTATTATCCCTGGAGGCGAAGATAATAACATCATCATCCGAATGAGTCAATTTGACTTCCTTTTGAGCACAATCAATATGAGCATCGTGCTGAGAAAGCCAATCCATTCCGAGAATGAGGTCAATATCAGAATGACCAAGAACCACCGGATTAGCCAGAAATCGATAATCACCCATGCGGATAGAAACATTCGGAACAAAGTTGTTGGAGTTCATGAGCAAACCCGGAGAAAGCACAGACATCGGACTCGGCAAAGCTTGCAATGGCATATCATGTGACAATGCAAAAGGTCTTGACATGAAAGAATGTGAAGCACCTGAATCGAACAAAACTTTAGCTGGAAAAGAGTTCACTGAAAGGTTACCCAGAATGACATCAGAAGAAGCCTCTTCTTGTGCTGCATTCATCAGATTGACCCTGGCAGCCTTTGGATCATGCCTGACAATAGCTGTACTGACAGGCGGAGGAGGAGGAAGGCGCTTCGGATTCGGACATCTGTTGGCATAATGACCCTTCTGGCCACACTTGTTGCACACCACTTCAGAGAGAGGACGGAACTGAGAGCCACTGGACTTGGAGCCTTGAGACTGAAACTGCTTCTTCGACTGGTTGCTCGGGTTGGGTGGGTGGGAGAAACCACGACCACTAGAGTTCTTGTTGTTGGAGTTGTTGAAGTTGCTGGAGTTGTTGTAAGGAGCTCGAATCATTGGAGGAGGAGGAAGCCAGAATTTCTGTTGTTTCGCAGCCAACTGAGACGATGAGGTAGAGTGAACAGCATCTCGAATTCTCTTCTTAGAAGCCTCCATCTTAAGCTGAGCTGCTTCTTGTTTCAAAGCCATATTATAGAACTTATCGAATTCGTCTGGCTCGAACAAAGTGAGAGCAAGCTGAAGTTCATCTTTGAGACCTCCACGGAACTGATAGATTTTGCTCTTTGCATCAGGAATGTCTTGCTTTGCATAGCGAGCGAGGTTTTGAAACTTGACATTATACTGATAGACTGACATGGAGCCCTGCTTGAGGTTGCGGAATTGCTCACGCATACCCTCGATAACACTTGTAGGAATGTGATGCGAGCGGAAATCCCTGCAGAAATTCTCCCAAGAGATCACTTGACCCGGCCTTGAGTCTTTGTACTGCTGCCACCAATCAGCTGCTTGATCTTTCAGTTGGAAGGCTGCAAACTTCACATAGTCATCTTCTTTCACGTTACTGCACTCAAAATGCTTCTTGATATCGGTCAGCCAATCTTCAGCATCAAGAGGGTCGACACAGTAACTGAAAGCTTTAGGATTGTTGGCCAAGAACTGGTTGAGGGTAGCATGGTGCTGCTGGAAGAAGTTGCCTTGGTTCATTGGAACGCCCTGATTAGCTTGATTAGCTTGATTAGCTTGCATCATCTGCATCATCTGCATCATCAACTGAGTGTTCTGAGCAGTAGTCTGCATAATTGCTCTCCAAGCCTCAGGCGGAGGAGGAGGTGAAGGAGGATGCTCTGGGACCTCTTCCACCTCTGGGTTGGCATTCGGAACCTTTTTCGGAGCCATCCTGTAAGAGATGACCACGAATCAGCAATTGATTGACAAAAGGAATAAGCTGAATCAATGGAATGAATTGCAACAAGTCTTCACAATAATCATTCGAACAATAAGAACGAATGAAATCATCCGAACAAGAGGAACGAATGAATTTCTTAGTTAAATGATAACATCAGTCTTCACGAGAAGCCACATAGGGATCAAAAGGATAAAATAATAAAACAACAAGGTACGGAAAGGAACAAACACAAGAGAGGAGTTTCGTTCTAACATCTTTGTGCTGAAAGCATATGATCGCGTTACGAAAAGGTTTTGCAATCCCCGGATCAGCATAGCCAAGGACCCTTTAAGATGCAACTCCTGATAGTAACAACGGTCATATAACCCCTTCACTCAATGTCGAACCCCGAACTCACTAACCTGCATTCGTTGGAAGAATGCCTACGATCTACTGGATAAAACCCACCTATAGCTTTCCGAAAGATTCCAGTTATGCAATCAGGTGTTGGGGATACACGGGAAGCACCGCGCAATCAACTCTAACCTACATCCAGGTGTATCCATCCTTCAACACATAACCAGTCTTTCTCGGAAACTGTGTACCTCGGACCTTCGAAAAGCATCCACTATAACAAGCTATGGCAATACTCCCGAACTACCTCCCCAGTACTGGGTGATGTCGGGGTTATCTTGCCACTGGCCGTATAGGGGAGATTTTCGATGTCGGCCGTCTTAAGTATTTAGTACTGCCGCGATATGCTTGTTACAATGATACCCCAAAGCTCAACTCCTCGGTAACAGGAGGCATCGGGAACAATATCCTTGTCACAAGAACATCGAAACAATCCCAGAATACTCGCGGGATTCCTAAAAAAAAATTTTGTGCAAATTTTGAAGATAGGAGAGACAAGAGTAGACGTCAGGAGTCCTCACCAGAGAGAAAGGGGATGAGAAGCAAAGAAATCCTACTCTCCGATATAATATAGGACTCAAAAAGTTTTCAGTGTGTGCCTAGACTCAACCGTCAACGGTTCGATCAAACAGTGGGGGCTCCTAGGTCGGAGAAGGCTCTGATACCAACTTGTAATGCCCAGGATGGAATTATACCTCCTACGTGTCGAGGCACGACTTAAAGGCATAAGTCCATCCTAGAATGATCTCAAGTTTGGTAATCTTTGCACAACTCATGTAGAAAAGGGATAGTAAACTGAAAAATAGTTGGCTTACAATCGCCACGTCACAGAATAACAGTACAAGTCTCAAACATCATACATTAAGATCACTACAACCCTCTAAGGGCAAAAACCAAATGTCAAAGTACCAAACTCAGATAAAACAACCACAGGCGGATCGAATCCTAGTAAGAGACTCCACTACTGATCGTCCGGGTAGCGCACGTAGTAACGACTACGCTCCTCGTCGTACTCCCAATCCAGCTCGGTGCCATCACCTGGATAGCTCACAGCTGGACCTGCATCTGGTGTGTGAAGTAACTGTGAGCCACAGAGGACTCAGCAATCCCGTTCCCGGGTAACAGAACTATCAAAGCCTTTAGGTGAGGGAAAGGCTGAAGAAAGAACAAGTCTGCAGCAGCAACTAGCATCTAACTTACGCAAGTGAGAGCGAGAAGAGAAGGCATCGGCGAGAAGTGATCACGAAGTGATCCTAGCTACAAGCTCCAAACATAACCCCTCCGTGTTCAACTCCCGAATCCCTATTCGGAAATTGACAGTCACGGAACACACGCTGGTAGTGTATTAGTATCATTTCGTCAAGTTATCTACAACCGGAATTAACAAGCTCCCATCTGCCACATAACCGCGGGCACGGCTTTCGAAAGTTCAAACCCTGCAGGGGTGTTCCAACTTGACCCATTACAAGCCCACGATCCGCGGAGTCGCAACTCCAAAGTGGGAAGACCCGAGTATCCTCAGAATCCCGTGCTCAAGATATACCGAGCTAAGGTAAGGCTAATCCAGCAAATCCTCCCGGCGTGCCGACACCCTGATAGTAGCCGCGCGTATCTCGTCTCAGGCCACGACCGGATGAGCACAGCGTACAGTGGCCGAAATACCCAAGTTGCCAAGGGGGGCCCCGCACACGACTCTAGTTTGGACCAACACTCAAATCGAGCACTGGCCCAGGGGGGTTGAATTAATTAAGCCTCGGGTTAATTACTCCCTCGGAAAGGTTTTAGTTGTGTTAGGCGAATAGTACCAATGTTGGGACTTGCTGGAAAAGACTTAGCACTTAGCGGTTTATCGAGGGGGTCCCATACACCCCAACCGTGTTAGGAACGCATAATCAAGGAACATAAAACCGGCTTATACGGATCCTAACGGCATGAGTGGAACAAAACACCAAGCAAAAGGCTTAGCCTTCCACCCTTGCCAATATATAGGTGATTTCATTTAAAGCATTTATATAGTGTGATATAACCCAACCAAACTTCAACATGGAGCAAGCATCTTCACTTCACCTGCAACTAGCAACGCTATAAGAAGGGCTGAGCGAAGCGTACTTAGCCAATCAACGGTTTGCATAGGTAGGGTGGTTAAACATGGCAATTGGTTACAAGTAGGAGGCTGACAAGAAGAACATGGGCATCGAGGCAAAACTATAGATCGAGACTACTAGCAATAGACAAAGATAGTAATGTTATCGGGGTTCGGTCATCTTGCCTGAAGAGAAGACGTTCGGATCGAAAGAAGGGTCCTCGTGCTCAAACTCGTTGGAAACCTCGTGCTCAACCTCGTTGGAAAACTCGTGCTCAACTTCCGGCTCTAAACAAGACAAACACACTGTGACGCCCGAGACCGACGTCCCAGAAGATTCCAGAAGCTTCCCGAAGCTTCCAGATGTTCCGGGTTGCCCGTGTGTTCTTTTGTGCTTGTGTTATTTATTTTTGCATTGCATCATGTCATCATGCCATCATGTCACATTTTATTTTTGCATCTCAACCTAATAAACCGTGTGGACCCTCGGTCCATTTAAATCGAGGGAAGGTGACTTCTCTTTATAACATATAAAAGCCTCCTAATAATTATGGAGCTATATTAATAATTATTCCATTCCTCGGAATTACTCAAACACACTTGCATATTTTCCCCATGCCCTGTCTTCGCATTTCTGGCCTCAAGCCTCCCTTTATTTCTTTTTCTCGTTCATCGAGGTTCCTCCAGAAACCCCTCCAATAATTTTATTAAATCCCTGACATTTTTGTGAGCCCGGGGAATTTTACCTCATGCCCAAATTTTGCCCCTATCCTTCCTTTTCTTTTCTCTCTTCTTGTTTTTTTTTTCCCTTCTTTCTTTTCTTCTGTTTTTTTTGGGTAAGCAGAAGAGAGCCAGCCGCAGTGGGCCGCAGCACTCCCTGGCCCTTTTCATTCTAGCCCGGCTCGCCTCCCACTTGGCCACCCCGGCCCGACTACTCCCCCTAACCCTAGCGATCTCCAGCCTCTCCCTCCGTTCCTCCCTCCGCCGCCAGGAGACCGAACCCCTCGTGCCCCGTTTTTCCCCTCGTCCCGCACCAATCCCCTCTCGTCGACCGCACGCCTCTCCCTCGATCTCACTCTCCCTCGCGACCTAACTCACTCGCCCTCTGCCTCCTTCAGCGCCATGGCGCTTCGACCCCGACGGCCCGATCCCATCCCGCTCCCTTCTCCCGCGAGGCCAGGAAGGAGCAGCGCCCGAGCCCGCTTCGGCCCTGCCCCGCGAGCGCTCCTCCCTCCGCGCCAGAGGAGCAGCCGCCGGCCTTCCCCTCCAGCGCCCAGGCGCCTTGGCCATGCCCTCCGTCTGGCGTCCAGCGCCCCGACCTCGGGCCTTCTTCCCTCCAGCGCCAAGGAGCTCCGTCCTCCCGGCTTCCCCGTCCGGCGCCCCCTCCATCCTCTCCTTCGGCCCTCTGGCCCTCAGCGCCCGAGCGCCCTCCCCTTCGCACCGGATCGGATCCTGCCGCGGATCCAGCCCCGGGCCCTTCCTCGTCTCCAGGAGCGCGCCTCCCGGTGCCCGTCCTCGTCGCCGAGCTGCCCTTGTTTTGCTGCTGTAGTATTTTTTTGTGTTGTTTGTTTGCTGGTGTTGACCTTGACAGAGAACGGAACGACTACTCGACGACGACCGAACGTCTACGGAAAACGAGCCCGTGAACGACTACATGTGTGATGCGCCAAGTACCACTACATCCGTGTACGACTACGCGAACGAGTACACGGCGACCCGACCAAGTACCCCTACGAACGCCGACGCGACAAGTACCTCTTCGGAAACGGAAACACCTACGTGAACGTCTACCGTCGCCCCGAGTACCACTACCGTCGCTGGAAACGAGGAATTCGCCAAGTACCACGACACGATGACGTGAACCACTACTTCCTCTACGAGTTGCGAGAACGACTACTTCCCTCTACGGAACGGCTACTCCTCTCCGACGTGAACGACTCCTTCCTCTACGTCTCGAACCGTCCCGAAACGAGTGTTTCGAAGGTATACCGAAACGACCCCGTGGATGACCCGTGTGATGTTTGTTGTGTTGTATGAAATGCTCCTCGTGTGTGCTTCGTGTCCGTTGTGCCCTCTTTTGTCGTGTTCCTCGGTTGCCTCGTCACCGACTCGTGGGAACCCGGCAACGGGATCACCCCACCTCGTTCATCTCGTTTGACTCGCTTCGTCACCTTTTGCACCGGTCTCTTAACGAGATACCGGAACCGATATGATGCGTTGCATCATTTTCGGATCGTTGCCGTGGCATCCTTTTTCCACCACGGTGACAAATGCTTCTTATCTCTTTTAAGTCAACCTTTTAATAAAACTTGCATAAACTTGATCATGTCATCCGCATCATGTTAACAACATTAATATGTGTGTTTGTTGTTGCTTATAATTATTAAACATGCTCATGAGGTTTGTTCCGGATATGTTGTTGTTATTTTCCGGCCTCATTTAAAATGCCTAACTAGTGTAGTTTCTTTATGCTTCACCTCTTGCCATGTTAAAAACATTTAATCTTGTCTTGTTAATAACGAGAGTCAACTAAATAATTAATATGTGGTGCTTCGTCAATATGCAACTCGTTGCATATTGAGCTCCACTTAACTTGTAGTGTTGTTTGTGCATTTTGCCATGCCTTGCATATTTTAAACCGGACATGCATCATGCTTGCTTGTGCATCGTATGCCATGTTTATGCTTGTGTGTTTACCGTGTTGTTTGTTTCTTTCCGGTTGCTTCTCTTGTTAGCTTCGGTTTCGTTCCGGAGTTGTGAGGATCCTCTCGACTGTTGCTCCGTCTTCTTCTTGGATCCGTTCTTCTCCCTTGTGGAATCCCAGGCAAGATGACCGAACCCGGATACCATTACTATTTTTGCCACTGCTAGTAGTCTCGATCTTTAGTTTTGCCTCGATGCCCATGTTTTCCTGTCAGCCTCCTACTTGTAACCAATTGCCATGTTTAATCACCCTACCTACGCAAACCGTTGCTTGGCTAAGTACGCTTCGCTCAGCCCCTCTTATAGCATTTTTAGTTGCAGGTGAAGATTGAAGATGCTTGCTTCATGTTGAAGTTTGGTTGGGTTATATCACACTATATAAATGCTTAAAAATGAAATCATCTATATACTGGCAGGGTGGAAGGCTAAGCCTTTTGCTTGGTGTTTTGTTCCACTCATGCCGTTAGGATCCGTATAAGCCGGTGTTATGTTCCTTTATTATGCGTTCCTAACACGGTTGGGGTGTATGGGACCCCCTTGATAAACCGCTAAGTGCTAAGTCTTTTCCAGTAAGTCCCAACATTTAGTACTATTTGCCTCATAATAACAACTTAATTAAATAATTAAATTTGCATAGAGGGTCGCTCCCTCGAGGATCCTTTATTTCTACATAGCAGGGGGGGCCAGTGCCGATGGTGTTGGTCCCAAACGGGGAACCTGCGGGAACCACCACGGGGAAACTCGAGGTTTGGGTCCTGTAGCTTGTCCCATCCGGTCGTGGCCTGAGACGAGATACGCGCGGCTACTATCAGGGTGTCGGCACGCCGGGAGGATTTGCTGGATTAGCCTTACCTTAGTTCGGTTTAACTTGAGCACGGGATTCCGAGAATACTCGGGTCTTCCCAACTATGGAGTTGCGACTCCGCGGATCGTGGGCTTGTAATGGGCCAAGTTGGAACACCCCTGCAGGGTTTGAACTTTCGAAAGCCGTGCCCGCGGTTATGTGGCAGATGGGAGCTTGTTAATTCCGGTTGTAGATAACTTGACACAATGTTTCTAATACACTACCAGCGTGTGTACCGTGACTGTCAATTTCCGAATAGGGATTCGGGAGTTGAACACGGTGGGGTTATGTTTGACCGGCTTTAGTTAGGATCACTTCGTGATCATCTTTCGACCGATGCACTTCTCTCCTCGCTCTCTTTTGCGTAAGTTAGTGCTAGTTGCTGCTGCAGACTCTTGTTTGTTCCTTCACCTCTCGTTCTTTCTTCAGCCTTGTCCTCACCCAAGGCTTAAATAGTCTTGTTACCCGGGAACGGGATTGCTGAGTCCTCTGTGGCTCACAGTTACTTCACCACACCAGTTGCAGGTTCAGCCGAGTTTGATGCAGGAGCTGGTTCAGTGCTTCACCAGGAGCTCGTTAAAGAGTGTGACCGTTGCTTGAGACGTTTCGATGTTCAGTAGTGGTTTCTACTAGGATTCGATCCTGACCTGTGGCTTTTGTTGTTTTGGTATCTTCCTTTTGGTTCTTCGCCCGTAGTCGGGTTGTGATGTTTTGAATGATGATTGCTTATGTAATGTATTGTGTGAAGTGGCGAGTGTAAGCCAACTATCTTCTTTTGTAATTTAATCCCTCTTTTACATGAGTCGTGCAAAGATACCAAACTTGAGATCATTCTAGGATGGGCTTATACCTTTAAGTCGTGCCTCGACACGTAGGAGGTATAGTCCCATCCTTGGCATTACACACACCAATCAACACGATGCAATGCGCACTCGAAAACATGAATGCATGATGGATGCACTACGGATGCACATGGAGCACGTAAAACATCACTCAAGCAAAACACCTCAAAACAAGATAACAAGCTGATATTATTAATCTACACAGAAAAACACCCAAGTTTGATATAAGATTCGCTGAAATCGGAGTTACGGGCTAAAAGTTATGCCCGAAACAAGATTTGAGCGAAAACTGCAAATTACAGCAACATAGCATCTTGGGAGCTCAAAATAATTAAACTACAGCACCCAAAAAGCATGGCAAAGGACTTGAACACAAACTAGATATATAGTACAGCAACTAGGTCCAAAGTGCACCCCCAACGGAGTCACGGATCAATAGCAATGATCTTGGACATATTGAACTTTGAAATAAAATTCTGGCAGCAGAATTTTATTGAAAGTTTGGAGCAAAAGATAAACATGCTACAGTCACTAAAATGGACATGTGAGGACATGAAAGGAAAGTCAACAATATATACTTCAAGGAACAATCAAAATCCACCCCAAAACTATCATGCTTTGTCCTACAACATCACACGAACATGGCATCGGAACGTTACAGATTTCAGACTTAGTGAAATTTCACCAAGTCCTAAAACAGCAATATCACCTTAGCACACAAAAGAGCATGTTTAAGTCACCTCGAAACTAAACATGGCAAAGGGTAAGCACCTCATCAAAATACATATGATGGTGATCCCGAAACACACAAGCATGCATCATTGAGGCAAACACAACGATTGCAACGAGCTCAACAAGATGGCATTTCATAACAAGTGAAAACACAACATATGAACATGGCACTTTGTGATGATGATAACAAGGAAACAATAAATCTACCATGCAACCTATCACACACAACACGTAGTTCGTGACAAGACGAACACGTGGACATGTCATTTGCATCGTTTGGACAAATGAGCTAAAAGTTATCCCATATCAAAGGTGGCATGAAAATAACACATAACAGCAGTTTATATCATCATGCACTCTTGCAACAGCAAAACAAGTGTCAAGATGATCTCTAACATGCATGACTACAACAGGTAAAACGTAGAGGGCATCTCAACGAACATCTGGACATGCTACACGCGCAAAACGGAGCAACAGGCACAAAGTTAGGGCAGGTCAAAGTTAGCATATCAGATTAGAAAACTGGACTTAGAAGATTAGGGTTCAACCTCAGGGATCCAGATCTGGAACGGATGAACAGTAACAGGCCCAGATCTGGAAGAAGCAGGCGAGGCGGCCCGGCTCGGTGTGCGGAGGCCCGGCGCGGGGAGCGGCCCAGGGAGGCAGGAGGCGGTCCGGCCTGGCGGTGCTGGTACGGGCCCGGCGGCTCGGGATCCGGCGGCCCGCGGCGCGGCCCAGCGCGGAGAAGAGAGCGGCGGCCTGCGGGGCGGACGCGAGCGCCCGGCGGCGCGGAGGCCCGGACTGGGCTGCGGTGAAGCGTTCCCGGCCCAGTTGACTCGCGCGGTGGAGCGGGGCGATGGCGTGGGCCTCGCGGCTGTCGACGGGGACGCGGCCCGGCGCGGAGATCCGACGAAGTGGGGACCTCCCCTTGGGCTGGCGCGGCGTACGGCCCAACCCGAAGAGGCGAGCGGGGCGATGCGATGCGGCGCCAAGGGGAACGGCCCGGTCGGTCGATCGCCCGGCGCGGTCGACGCGCGCGAGGAGATCGCGGGGAACCGGCGGGGCGACCTGCTGGCGTTGACCCCGAACGCGCCTCGAGGGGATCTGGCGATCGGCGGCTGCGGGCAGATCGAGGGATCCTTCGGGATCCCGAAGAACAGAGGATTGGATCTGAGGAAAACAAGGAAAAAAAAGGAAAGTGGAGAAGGGGAAGAAGAAGGGGATATAGATGCCCAAAAATAGACTAGGGGGGTCTATAAGTAGCAGTTTTAGACTAGGGTTTGGAGGCTAGGGGTGTTTAGGAGCCCTCCGATCGTGATCCAACGGATCCGATCGCGGGGATAGAATAAAAGGGCCTAGACGGAGATAAAAGAATGCAGTAGGGGTATTCCCGGGACACGAAGTAAAGGCACTTCGGACCCACACGGACAACGGAGAGAAAAGTCAACGGAGTCCAAACGAGACGAGATTTGAGAGGCGGGTTGCACACAACAAAACAACAACACACAACACACCCTCGCGGCACACCGGTAACGAAAAACGCCCGAACAACAAAGTAGGCCTACGGGACGTCACGGACACGCGAGGGAGCTCCGGAACACGAAACGGACAACGGGAAGAAACACACGGAACCGGAAACAACCCACAACACAAATGCAATGCAATGCACATGTCTACATGATATGAATGAATGCCACACACTCACACAACAAAACGACGAAAGCCCGAAAGACAAAGAACCCGAAATGGAATTAGATGAAGCCGGAGATATATTATATACCCAAAAGGGAAAGTATTACATCCGGGGCATTACACTAACGCAGCTAGAGGCTTTCCAGGCATGCTTGGCAGCATTGATTGTATGCACTGGGAGTGTAAGAACTGTCCATTTGCTTGGCAGGGCCAGTACAAGGGGCATGTCAAAGCGTGCACTGTCATATTAGAAGCGGTGGCATCGCAAGATCTTTGGATATGGCATTCTTTCTTCGGCATGGTAGGTTCTCACAATGATATCAACGTGCTTCAGCGTTCACCAGTCTTCGTGAGGCTTGCAGAAGGCCACTCCCCACCTGTCAACTTTGAGATTAACGGCCACCATTACAACAAGGAATACTATCTAGCAGATGGTATATATCCTCGGTGGTCAACTTTTGTGAAGACAATCTCGAAACCCCTAGATGAGAAGAGAAGGAGATTTTCCCAAGTGAAAGAGTGTTAGAAAGGATGTGGAACATGCTTTTGGTGTGCTTCAATCCCGATGGGGTATCGTTCGAAACCCTGCACTGTCATGGGATGAAAGGAAGCTTTGGGAGGTGATGACTGCTTGTGTGATCATGCACAACATGATCGTCGAGGACGAGCGTGATGAGAGTATCTTCGACCAATGATTTGATTATCAAGGTGAAAATATTGAGCCCCTGCACCAAGACCCGGCCACATTTGAACAGTTTGCCCAGTTTCACCGTGAGATGCGTGATTGGAGCACTCATTTGAATCTTCAAAATGACTTGGTTGAGCACGTGTGGGATCACATTGGCAACCAATAGATGTATTGGTCCATTTTATGTTCAGTCAAGACAATTTCGATTTGGTTGTAAAACTATTTTATTGAAGATAATTTCAATTGGGTTGTTAAACTATTTTAACTTTCAGACAAATATTTGGGTTGGAAACTAGTTTTGATGCAAATTTGGGCATTTTTGGCCCTGACGGACAGGATGGGGCAAATGGATGCGTCCGCGCGCTGGGCGCACGGCCACGGCATCCCAGGACACGCCCGGACACGACCCCAAATCCCTACCTAAACGGACAAAATCCGGACAAAACGGACGTCCGTTGGGGTCGCGCGGTGGAGTTGGCCTAACACTCCATAGAGCATATCCAAAGCGGACCCACAAACCGCCTGCATCCGTCCGGACCACGCGGTGGTCCGGACCGCGGAAGCCATCCAGCATGGGCGCGGGCCTGTATCGATCCGCGGCGCAATCTGGACACGATTTCTCTCGCAAACTGAAGACAAACGTGGGGGGCTTTGCAGGAGTCCGAACCGCTCCCAAGCCCTCTTCTAACTGTCGTGGCCCACCAAAAACCCCTCCTCCCTCCCGCGTTGACTTCTCGCCCGAAACGGTCAGCGTCGCTCCTGAGCGTCACTGCCCACATTCGTGCCTGGCTAGAGCGAAGGGGACCGCTCACTGGCGCCGGCATTAAGCGGTGCACCACTTCCCAATGCAGGCAACTGTCGCACGTTCAACCGACATGATGACCGCCTGCCCGTCCATTTGCGCCCGTGTTAATGGCACACGATTGCCAAGACATCATCCCTCTCCCACCAGTCGGCCCATGGATCCCTCCGCCGCCAAAGCTCTCTAGGACGGGCTAATGCCGGAGCAGAAGAAGGAGATGGCCGCCATTGCTGTCCGCAGGCAGCCGGAGGAGGAGGAGGACGTGCAAATGGAGGATGCCTCCTCCGACGAGCCACTGCCACCATCCTCCTCTGCGCAACCATCCTTCTCTGTGCCACCCTCCTCCTTCGCGCCACCCTCGTCGGTTTATTGCACCATGACCATTGGTGAGGTCCATGCCCATTACATGGACGTGGTGCGGGAGGACGGTTCCGGGCGCAGGCCGACGCCGCCTACAACCACCACCTCCTCTAGGAGCATATGTAAGCGGAGGAGCAGCTTGCCGCCGGTAGGGCGGTCGCGCCGGACGCGGACCTGGCGGAGAAGGAGGTGCTACTCGAGTCCTACCGCTCCGCACGCGAAATCCGCTTCGAGTGGCGGAGGTGGCGGCCGCCAACAAGGAGTGCGACGACGAAGCGGGCGAGACGGTGTTCAGTGAGACTGACAAGGAGGAGGGCAAAACCGAGGTCGCAACCCGCCACCATGACCACGGAAAAGCCGGCGCGTCCACGGGCGCCGCCGGCAGCGAGAAAGAATAGTGCACGATAGGTAGCCGTTGTTCTGGTCCCATGAAGGCCATCGCTCCTCGCCTCCCGTCGACGCCAAGCTTGATGGGCTCTACATCGATGGCCGATTAGTCGCTTGGCGGTGACATGAAGGCAGACAGTTTCAGTTTCCGAGGCTACAAAGGCGAAGCTCGAAAGCGCTGAGGCAGAACTAGAGATGGTGAAGCTTCAGTTCTCGGGGTTGATGGTCGGACACAGGGACATGCATCGATCATTTAGATTAGGTATTAATTATACTCCATAGCCCGACTAGCACCGCTTTGATATAATTACAATGAAATTCCTCGTGTTTATATGAAATTTGACATGTTTATATGAAATTCGATCATGTTTATATGAAATCCAGACTTGTTTGAACAAATTCCGTCCGATTGATTCAAGTTGTTGTGAAAATGTATGCGGGTACGATTTAATGTCCGCGGACTGGTCCCCCTATCCGCGGAAGAATGTGAGAGGGTCTTTGCGGGTTGTTGTTGGACTACTAACTAAAAGCTTATTCTAGTCCCCCTATCCGCGGATGAATGCGAGAGGAACTTTGCGGGTTGCTGTTGGACTACTAACAAAAAGCTTATTCTACTAACACCCCCAGACCCGAACCCACAACCTCTGTACAAAAAAAATCGCACCCACCCACGTCCCCCTCCCCTTGAACCTTATTCTATCTTCACCGAGCTGTCAACGTCCTCGTGAACGGGACATAAACCCTAAAAAACTCAACAACAAAAGAACATCTAAAAACGAAGCAAAAGCCGTTCCACCACGCCTCCGCGGCCCTAAGTCTACAAGAGATGAGGCAGATCAACGGCGACGCTGGCAAAAGGTAGGGGAACCCTAGTATTCCCTCCTAGTGTTCCCTTGGAGTGAGGAAGGAAGGAGGAAAACTCCGAGTGAGGAAGGATATAAACTCCTCTACTCGAAGAGGGGGGAAGGATAAAAACGCTTCGTAACGATCAGTTCAACCGTATTATACAACCTTAAAGAGTCTAAGTTTCAGTTAGCAATCCCTCAAAAAAGAAAAGTTTCAGTTAGCAACAATGGTCGAACCAAAATAGAAATTGGACCCTTAAAAAGGTAGAAATTGTAGCATTTTTCTCCTCGAAACATGATTTAGCCTCACAAAGGACATCTGGAGCCACTCCAAATTACCTCATAAACTGGATAATACAGTTGCGCAAATCGCTTTGTTACTCTCCGTGTAATGCAAATTAGTTCATTATGTTATCGTGGCAACATATAGTGCAGTTGCACCAGGTACCACAAACTGGCAACGAACTTCCCACGGAGCAGAGTGGAAGATAACAAGTAGTACCAAAAAGAAAGAAGAGAAAAACTCGCTTGTAATTGTAATATTATTGGCTTATTTGATAAATAGTGAAATGTATGATTGGTCACTATTGGAAAAAATACCATGCTATAATGTACTGCAACTTTGCAGAATGTAATTAAAACACTTTGAGGGCAAATATGTGTACCTGAAAAGACAACTAAAGAAAGCAAATCTATGTGGAAAAAAGTTCCTGTCGAGAGTCAGGCATCTTAAGACGGGTTCACCACTGATCCCAGTATTTTAGACCCATCACAAATCTCATTTTCAAGTTCTCTTGGTCATTTGGGTTACTGAGTAGTCACCGTAAATCCTGCGGATAGTACACATGTGGGTTTATGTAACCTTGTGGAGGCTGGACATGAGACGGGGTGAGCTGTAAGGATTGGCTATATCTGACTTGCTGCCTTTGAGCACCAAACATTGGGAAAACAGGCATGGATCCAGCAAAATTCTCCCTTGGCAAAATTTGCATCGGCGGTGGATGGCAGTAAAATGGTCTGGGCCCAAAATTGTTTGGCACGGCCATCGATGTTGGATAGGTTCCAGTGGGAGGATGCATACTGACTTGTGGCTCACTTCTGCATTCAGGAGGATCATCATTAATCATGATAACCTCTTTCATCATGTAGGTAGGGTGATGCATGACTGGAGCAGGGTTCCTGTATGGTTTCTGCAGAGAATGATGATTAGATTGCACCATGAAACCACCATGCATTGGAGGCCCAACAAAGTTGCCAGCTTGAACACTTGGAAGAGGAATCTGGTGACTCCTTACTGATGGAGTTCTGTCGATAAATGCAGAATGACTATGTTGGTAGTCTGGAGGCACAAAACTAGCAGGTGGCATGTAATTCCCTCCCAGCATGTAGGCTGGCTTTGGAGCTTGGGGACGCCCACTCTCCTGGCTGTTCATCACCATCAAGTTCTTGCCCATCAGTCTCAACATAGGACTTGGCGGCGATGGAAGCTGAGTTTGCAATGATGGTCTGATACAATCTGTCGCATAAGACGGGGAGCTCATGGAAGATTCAGTTAAAACTTTGCCAGTTAATAGCTGACCATGTGAATCTAAGTAAGGGTTAGAATTTGTGTCTGTTCTTTGGTATGTGCTGAAAGATGATGATGTCCGTAAACCCATGTGCAACTGTGGAACTTGTTTTCTAGCAAAAGTGCCTGATCTGGCTGTTGAACTTTCATGGTCTAAGTGAGGCTCCCTGGAGATGCTCTCACGACAAGAGCAGCAATACAACTTCTCCTTAGCCAACTGTTCACCTTCTCTTGCTGGAGGCATCGACTTCGTCTCTTGAGAGCTCCCAGACATGCTCTTTTCAAGTGTCCGGACATTTACAGTCGATGGGCCTGGTCCTAACTCTTCATTTCTTGAATCATTCAAAGCAACTGGAGAAGACATAGTTGAGGCAACCGAAATAGGAGAGTCTGATGAATCCCGACCAAATGCCAAAAAAACATGATCTTGGTTAGAGTCTTCTCTGTTCGACGTTATTGACGAGTTATCCCGAGGAGTTGCAAGACCCATGTCCCTGTTATTAGTGAAGCAGGTGCTAGATTCCTTTGTTGAAGCTGGGTCTACTTGACATTCCTCCATCTCATTATTGGTAACAATGTTTGACACATGAGTATGATGTGTGGATTGCTTAGTGGAGCACTGATACTGCGTTGATGAACTTCCTTTGGGCACAGTTTTGCTATTTTCAAGACTCAAAGAACCACTACTTATTGCACTGCAACAGTCCTCATGAGTATTTCTGGAGACCGAGGTACATTGCATTTGAGTTGCATGTTCTTCACCTTCATAATCCATATGCGTACTTGTTGTTTGTTGTGTCACATCATGCTGATGATCCCCTTGCCCCAATACCGGCATGTCAGTTCCATAAGAGATATCATTATCTGTGGTATCTTCTTGGGTATGCTTTACAACCTTCTCGGATGTGCCATTATTAGTAACACTGAAGGTATTCTTTACATGTCTGTGATCAAGTTCATGCTCTTGACCAAAATCATTGACTAGCCCACTAATAGAAGGTGAAAAGTCACGCTTGCGAGTCCTCGATAGAGATCTGTGCTTTCTTAACACCTTAGAAGTAGACACTGTCCTCTTTGAGTCATTACTCAGACCTCTAATGGAAACAGAAAGACAAGGTTCAGAGCATTTTGTCGAGGTGGAATTCCTCACTGTTTCATACTTATCAGACTTAGAAGCTTCTCTTCTTCCAATCTCCTTAATTTTTCTCTTCGCGAGAGTAGCAGCTGATCTAGGTACTTTTGGGAAGGCACTGCTGGATGAAGGATTTTCTGATGACCATCTGGGAATTGATCTGAATAATCTTGAAGAACCCTTTTCCTGATCATCATTTTCATTGACTTCCAAAGTGGTGGCTGTCTCTTCTGTTGACCGTGAAGAAAATGCCTCAGTATAACTTTCTGTAATTTGAGGATCATCAAAGCCACCAATCATGCGGCTCCTAGCCAATTTCGTTGTTCCGGGTTTCATGCTATCTGACGATATATTAATTGACTTTCTGCTCAAATTGTTGGTGATACCCGAGCGTTTGGAGCACACCCATTGCCTTATAGTTTCCGAACGACCACAACTGCTGCTTTCAGTAGGTTTCTGTGTATGCATGGTAGGCTCCTCCTCAGAGGTGTCATCGTGGATATCTCCATCTGGGTATAATTCAACCTGGACGTGTATTGAAGGAATAAATGAACGGAAATATTATTGAATAAAATAGACTGGAGAGGAAGCTAACATCATATGCTATTTGGTAGATAAATTCAGTAACATAAATAAAAGTTCCACCAACCAACATGGCATCTGTAAAATAAAAATGATTCATGAACTAAATTAACCCACAGAGAATACATTTTGAATACTACTGTGACTTTTCAAGCTTCTTACAGAAGCAAAGAGCTCAAATAAAATTAGCAAGCATGTCAATCCACATAATCTGAACCATAATCTAAGAGGTTTAAGTAATTATGAGTCATGTGCGTGAACTCCAAGGTACCAGAATGGTTTAGGTCCAAGGATAAGGCTAGGTAAGCTAAACACAAAACCTACTTGAATTACAGTAAAATATACGCATCAAACTAACTATACCTGAGATTTCAAATGGGTTAGTCGATTGCACTTCTTTCCATGTACCTTGAACTTTTTATTCCTAAATGATTTAGATTCCAAGGATGTCTTTTTCATCAATATACTCTTTCCAGTCTGGTGCTTTACAACTTGCTTTAAACCAACTTCATTCCCCAAGACCAAAGGTGCACCAATAGGCTTGGATAAAATTCTGATTTTTATGCCATTTGAATCAACATAGACATCACTATCTCTTTCACTATCTTTTGCTTCAGATGGTACCACTCGTGGGCTTCGGTTCTTAGCGCAAACCACCTTGTTCACAGTTGGCACAGAGAATTCGGTAGCCCAGTTAGTCCCGTTCCTCCGATCAAGGTCATCAAGAGTGTATGGAAGGGCTGTCTTGTAAATGTCCACCATCAGTTGCATCTTCCTCTGCTTCACTTTTGGCTTCACAATAACCGTCTCTACTACTGGCTCGGCATTAGACACAGCATAAAGGCACTGATCTATGTGTGCATTCAAAGTGGTATTTGATGGAGAAGAGAAGACTTTGCAAACAGGACAGGTATTTGAAGCCTTTGGATTCGAAACCGAGCTAGAGTTGTATGATAAATCTTTTCTCTGACGGATATCTGTCATAGAGCCTGACTTGACTAGCAACTTGCCCTTCTTTTCTGAAGTCTCACGTGATGAGCCAAGACTTTTCAAATAGGGTCGAGCAACCTCTGTCCGCGAACTTGCTTTGGTGCAAATATTATCTTCCTGATATGCTTGTATAGCGTCACTAATATGACCTGATTCATTTATGTTTCCACCTTGGTCAGTAGCAGTAGTCTTCCCACCCTCTGTAGGAGTGTATTGAGATGGACCAAGTGACTCATCTGCTGATTGACATGACTGGAGGTTGATACCAGTTGTATTCACATTTGTCAAACCAGCTTCTCTAGCCTTTACCAAATCATCAAAAGCACCGGCTTCTGGGCATGCAACAGACTGCTCAGAGTCTACGCAAGTATAGAAAGACCTTGATCGGAGCAAATCGGGAGGCTCGAATGGAGGCAGTAGATCTTTAACTCCGCGCTTCAAGCAAAGTTCCAGCGACTGCGGGTGGAAAGGCCAACTTCTCTTGATGCCTTTGCTCCTCGAATCAAAAACATAATCTCTGGGAAGATAAAAACAGACGCATTAGCATAAAAAAATACTGCAAACATTTCCTTTGGATGATTTGGATGAAAAATAAATTTAAATAAATTTTGTTCAAATGATTCAGAGTTAAATTGAATATATGTTTAACATAAAGTCATGCCCAAGTAAGCCAACCTGAACTAGAATACAAATTTCGGAGTGTCACGGTCGCAAGGGGATTTATCTTTTTAACAACACAGCCACACCTTCCTCTTTAGAATACCGTAAAAACTGAAACTCTTGGAACGAGACGGTGGGTGTTTAGACACAGCGACTTCGGAAGAAAAAGGATAAAACTATATGGAGCCTGACAGAAGAGCCAAGTCCAATAGTCCCCACCCATTGCACACATGGACGCTATCCCTTGATGCTCGCAAGAATCCCACTACCGCTATCAGCCCGCTCTAAGAAAAAAGCCGGCTGTGTTCCTTTGTGGCATGTTTGCCGTTGGCACTACTTGCCCATAGCCGCATGCGAGGAGATAGACCAGATTGCAACCTTTCGCCACACCGCACATGCAAATGAGCAACATACCAGAAAGTGGCACGCAGTCTCCAAGGTGTTTATGCAGAACAGGCACTACTTGTCATTGGGGATGCCCAGTGGCGGAGCCAGCTTGTTGAGCCGGGGCAAGGTCTGATAGTTGCACTCTCGGTGAGCGAATGCCCATAAAATCTGACGTTGAAACCCTCACTCAGTGATTATACTAATGGAGGCTTCTCCAGTGGAGCAGCTGCCCAAGCTGGCTGTGCTGTGGCTCCATCACTCGGGATGGCTTTTCGCACGTCCGCCGTTGGGATCTGCTCCTGCATGAACAACCAGCTGAAGAACCAGCAATTCCACAGCACCCACACTTTCCAAACAAGCTTCAAGAATGGGTGCCTTATTGCGCTCTCAAAATACGCCCTATAAATTACTTTGGCATCACATATAATATTAATAGAATCCACTACACCGCATCCAATAGGGTAACCCGGTTCTTGCTTTTACCCCCACACCACTAATCAGAAGCATTGACACTTCTTCTCCAGTAAACCATATATGCCACGTGTATAGTATTCAAACGGCTTTGGTAATGGTCAACTGGACTATGTCAAAAGGAAGAAAAGGGAGACGAAACATCAATAAGGAACATAATCACCCTATGTATTTACAGCATATAACATCAGTAAGTAGGAAAAAAGATAAGAAAAAAGGAATAAAAGGAAACGTTAGCTGTAAACAGCTGTCAAATTAGATTCATGGAACAAGGAATCCCTTTTGCATGTTTCAGTTTCTTGGATCCTTTCCCCCCACATCCACAGCCAAGACAGCCTCATCCCATAGCCAGTCAGACACCCACCACAACAACACAGATTAACCCCATGAAAGCAACAGTGCACACCCAATCATCGATTCCACCCCCTCAAAGCTGCAGCCAATAATTAATTCGTGCCGTGCGTATGGATCGGAAAGACACAAATCCGGCATTTTAAGAAGATAATAAACCCCAAGCTGCTAAACCATATCACAAGGTACTAAACCAATAATCAGAAAGGTCCCTCTTATTTCTCACCTTATGGAGAAGGTGGGGCACGGTTGGACAAGATCCACAGGATCTTGGCGTGCTGACTCCGGTGAGTCGGCGGCGTGGAACGTCGCTGGATCAGCACCGACAACCCGGACCACGGACTGGGAGGAGCACGAGGGGGCTGAAGGGTGATCACTGGGTAGCATCGATCTGGTGAATGTAACGAGGTAGTAAGTTCACCCGGTGGAAAGCAATAACCTTTGCTTCCTTGGCTGCCCCCAACTACATCATCAGGCACCTGCAACCAGAAACCAAGACCCATGTTATTTCATGTCCACCCATCAGACGAGCTCTTCTTGGGGAATCTATCGTGTCATTTTATGTGGAAGGGAGATGGAGGAGTGATTGGAGTGGAGAGGGGGAGAGAAGAAGAGGGGTGGAAGACAAGTTGCCCTTAGATTAGTCGAAGACGAAACCACATGAAATATCAGTAGAGTCTAAAGCACAAGTGGGTTGGTGGGCAAATCAAGAAGTGGATTAGTGGGAAACTTACACAGGTCACACAGCTCTTGCAAGGATTTGCAGAAAGGAAGTATGAGGTAACAAGAGATGAACAGTTGCTAAGCACATGAGGTTAGCTTATCTGGTACTGCTTTGTTGATGGGGAAATAAATAGAGAAAAAAATGGAGAAAGGGAGGGGGGAAGTTTAGTTTAACCAGGGAACATATGTGGTGAGAAATCAACACAAGGATTTTGCTGCATAATCTCGGCCTCTCTAGCCCAAAAGGGGATTTTTTTTTTCTTCAGCCTGGGAAAATAAAGTAGCACTAGCCTAGCTAGCAAAGCACAAAATTAGAAAGAAAGGGCATAATCTGCACCAAATCTACGAAAGGCGAGCAGGAACCAGACCAAGAATCTTCTCCGTGTGGTTAATTAAGACCAGAAAAATAGCTAAGATCCAGCATGAACAGCGCGAGAAGAAGAAAAATATCCCAAAGGAGATCCACACACAGTCCACGCCCAACTCGTCGCAAGAGAAGAAGAAAGGGGGGAGGTAGCATAGGGGGGAGAGGCAGGAAAAGGAGCTCACGGGTCGATCCAAGCGGAGAAATCTCAAGAACAGGCGAACAAATCACAGCAAGATAGTGGAAAGTCCTCACCTGTGCTCCTCAAGCCGCGCACGCGCGCGCGCGCCCTGGTAGATCCACCTGGTGACGGAACGCCGGGGCGAGCTGGGGGAGGAGCGTGGAGCTCACTGGCTCAGTATGGGTGGGGGATTTCGATTTGGAGGGGAGAGGGAGAGGAGAGGAGAGAGGGGGAGGGGAGGAGAGCGGAGAAGCGTGCGGAGTCAGACTACCACCTAATCTATCTCGCCTTCTCTCTCCTGGTTAGTAGTTCCACTCAGCGATAGTATATGCTTTTCCCTTTGACATTTCCACCTAGCAATGGTGGAGTGAGTAAAATTAGCGGTGATGTGAAAGAAAAAGGAAGAGAAGGAAACACCAACCACTCGCACACCGGAGGCATCTGGTTCTCAGCCAACCTAGGTGAGGGGTCTACCACTAATAACTGCAGCTTCACAGAGATATACAACATATATGAGGTATTTGTTTCAGCAATTTTTGTTTGTCCCCTTTTTACGTTCAACGGATACGGTCACGTGCGTTCGATGATAACCCTGTATAATTAGGTTCCTCTGTAATCAGGTCCAGACAAGCGGTACCCCTCATCGGTAAAGGATTCCTTCCCACCCTCGAGCGCTTCTCACCTCGAGCCGTCCTCCTCCCCTTTATTTGTATGCACCGCCGCCGCCTTCCTTCGAGTCCAGCGCCGCCACCTCTCGTCGGCCCGCTTTGAGTCCAGCGCCGATGCCTCCCCACGGTCCTCTCCTCCTCATCCAGTCGCCGAGAATGACCTCACAACATCAGTCGCCGAGAACAACCACTCCAGCCACCGCTGCCGACGAGGAGGATGGACCGCTTTGTAAGGGCATTTCCCCTCTTTATGTTTTGGATGATGATGACAACCCTTTGTGGTCTAATCTTGTGCTAAGTGCTTCAGGTTGTCGATGGTTAGGCTTGCATCGGTTTGCTATTCTCTCCGGAAAGGAAAAGATCGAAGACGGTGTTTTCTACGTGTTTATCTCTTTGGCCGTAGGGAACCCGTACTATTAAGAGGGAATCCACATTGGAAAGAGTTGGGGGAAATTCTTGCACGTACACTTCTGCCACCTCTCGTTGCCTTCCTTCTTCAGTGTGAGAGAGAGCTCCATTTCTTTCTACTGCTTACTATGTTCTTCCAGCGGTTGTACCGCTGAGTTCAGCTATTGTCAGGCATGATCCAAAGGCAGCAAGGGTCAATCTGATGAATGCAACACAAGCGGAGAATTCTTCTGATGTCATTTTGGGTAACCTTCCAGTGAACTCTTTTCCAGCTAAAGTGTTATTTGATTCGGGTGCATCATGCTCTTTCATGTCTCAACCATTTGCATCCAAGCACAATATTGCCACTTCAAATTTGCCTCAGAGGTTGGAAGTCATTTCTCCGGGGAGACGTATGTCTTCTACGGTCTATGCTCCGGATGTTTCTATTCGCATGGGAGATTATCGTTTTATGGCTAAACCGGTGGTTCTTGGTAATTCTGACATTGACCTCATCCTCGGAATGGATTGGCTTTCTCAGCATGATGCTCACATTGATTGTGCTAAAAAGGAAGTCAAGTTGACTCATTCTGATGAAGATGTGATTATCTTCGCCTCCAGGGATAACACTATCCGGCTTTCCTCTCTCAATGATAAGGGCGAAATTAATGCCATAAATCAAATTCCGGTGGTAAACGAATATCAAGACGTCTTTCCTGAAGAACTTCCAGGCATGCCTCCACACCGTCAGGTGGAGTTTGTCATTGAACTCGAGCCGGGCACTGAGCCTGCTTGCCGGCGTCCGTACAAGCTCTCTCCGGATGAATTGAAGGAATTGAAGAAGCAGCTTGATAAGCAGGAGAGTATGGGTCTCATCAGGCCTAGTACATCTCCGTGGGGCTGTGGTGTCTTATTTGTCAAGAAGAAAGATGGCACGGAGCGTCTCTGTGTTGACTACCGGCCATTGAACAAGAAGACGATTAAGAACAAGTATCCGCTCCCCAACATCAACGAACTCTTTGAGCAGCTCAAAGGAGCAAAAGTGTTCTCTAAGCTTGACCTCCGAATGGGCTATCATCAAATTCGC
Organism: Secale cereale; assembly: GCA_902687465.1. NCBI lineage: Eukaryota > Viridiplantae > Streptophyta > Magnoliopsida > Poales > Poaceae > Secale > Secale cereale. The sequence goes on from LR738710.1 coordinate 641,431,765, forward strand.
ATTCGCGAGGAAGACATTCCCAAGACGGCCTTCAGAACGAGCTATGGTTCATACGAGTATACCGTCATGTCCTTCGGTCTCACCAATGCTCCTCCTACCTTTTCAAGGATGATGCATTACATCTTCAACCCCTATACTGGCGAGTTTGTGCTTGTGTATCTGGATGATATTCTGGTGTTTTCCAAGAATGAAGAAGATCACGAAAAGCACTTACGTCTGGTTCTTGATCGACTCCGAGAGCATAAATTCTATGCCAAGTTCTCCAAGTGCGAGTTTTGGCTCGATAAGGTTTTGTACCTGGGTCACATCATCTCAGCTGACGGCATTGCGGTAAATCCCGAGAAAGTTGAAGCAATTGTCAACTGGGAAGCTCCTCAGAACGTCAAGCAGCTCCGCAGTTTTCTGGGTCTTGCCAGCTATTGCAGAAGGTTTGTTGAGAACTTCTCCAAGATTGCCAAGCCTCTTTCCAACCTGCTTCAGAAGAATGTCAAATATTTTTTGTCTCCAGAGTGTGAAGTGGCATTCAAAACCCTCAAAGATAAGCTTGTCTCTGCTCCAGTTCTGACTCCTCCGGATGAATCCAAGCCCTATGAAGTATTCTGTGATGCTTCTCTTCAAGGTCTTGGTGGTGTGCTTATGCAAGATAAGAGAATTGTGGCATACACTTCTCGTCAGCTAAAGCCAAGTGAGAAGAACTATCCCACACATGATCTCGAGCTAGCAGCTGTGGTACATGCTCTGATTACGTGGAGACATCTGTTGTTGGGCAGAAAGGTCGACATCTTCACTGATCACAAGAGCTTGAAGTACATCTTCACACAGCCGCATCTGAACCTCCGTCAGACTCGTTGGGTTGAAATGATCCAAGAGTACAATCCCAGCATTGAATACACTCCTGGCAAGGCGAATGTGATTGCAGATGCTTTGAGCAGGAAGGCATATTGCAACAGCCTTCTTATCAAGCCGTACCAGCCTGAGCTTTGTGAAGCATTCAGGAAACTCAACCTCCAAGTTGTTCCGCAGGGTTTTCTTGCAAATCTCCAAATTGCTCCTACCTTGGAAGATCAAGTCCGTGAGGCCCAGCTCAGTGATACCATGGTGAAGAAAGTGAAACATGGGATTGCAAAGGGCACTCCAAAATACAAGTGCTTCCGTGTTGATGAGAGAGATACCTTGTTCTTCGAGGACAGACTCGTTGTTCCTAAAGGTGATCTCAGGAAGCTCATAATGGAAGAAGCTCATGATTCTCTCCTTTCCATTCATCCTGGCAGTTCCAAGATGTACCAAGATCTCAAGCAGTCTTACTGGTGGACACGCATGAAAAGGGAAATTGCCCAATTCGTGAACGAATGTGATGTATGCAGAAGAGTGAAAGCAGAACATCAACGTCCAGCCGGTCTTCTCCAACCTCTTCCTATTCCCGAGTGGAAGTTCGACCACATTGAAATGGACTTCGTCACTGGCTTTCCTAAATCCAAGCGAGGTAATGATGCTATCTTTGTGGTGATTGACAAGCTTACCAAAGTCGCTCACTTTCTTCCAGTCAAAGAATCAATCAATGCAGCTCAACTTGCAGAGCTGTACACTTCCAGAATTGTGTCCCTACATGGCATTCCTCAAGTGATATCCTCAGACCGTGGCAGCTTGTTCACATCAAGATTCTAGGACTCCTTTCAGTCCGCCATGGGCACTAAGATCAGGTTCAGCACTGCTTTTCACCCTCAGACTAGTGGTCAAGTCGAGCTTGTGAATCAGATTCTAGAAGACATGCTCAGAGCCTGTGTCATCTCCTTCGGCATGAAATGGGAAGACTGCCTTCCATTTGCCGAGTTCTCTTACAACAACAGCTTTCAAGCAAGTGCAGGCAAAGCACCGTTTGAAATTCTCTATGGCAGAAAGTGTCGTACCCCTCTCAACTGGTCTGAAACAGGCGAACGCCAACTTCTTGGCAATGACTTGATCTCACAAGCCGAAGAAATGTGCAAAGTCATACGTGAGAATCTCAAGGCCGCTCAGTCGCGTCAAAAGAGCTACTATGACGGAAAGCATCGTGATTTGGCTTTCGACATCGGTGATCATGTCTATCTCCGAGTTTCTCCGATGAAAGGAACCCAAAGATTCGGTATCAAAGGAAAACTTGCTCCTAGATACGTCGGGCCTTTCAAGATTCTTGGCAAAAGAGGCGACCTAGCCTATCAACTTGAGCTCCCTCCAAACTTTGCAAATGTTCATGATGTCTTCCATGTGTCTCAACTTCGCAAATGCTTCAAGGCACCTGAGCGCATGATTCCGTTTGAGGAGATTGATCTTCAACAAGACCTGTCCTACCGAGAGCATCCAGTTGCCATTCTCGAAGAAACCGAACGCAAGACCCGCAACAAGTCCATCAAGTTTCTGAAAGTCAAGTGGTCACATCACACCGACCGAGAGGCTACCTGGGAACGAGAAGATCATCTTCGTTCCGAGTACCCTTCCTTTTTCCAGTCCTAGATCTCGGGACGAGATCTTTTTGTAGTAGAGGAGAGTTTGTAATGCCCCAGATGTAATACTTTCCCTTTTGGGTATATAATATATCTCCGGCTTCATCTATTTCCATTCTGGGTTCTTTGTCTTTCGGGCTTTCGTCGTTTTGTTGTGTGAGTGTGTGGCATTCATTCATATCATGTAGACATGCGCATTGCATTGCATTTGTGTTGTCGGTTGCATCCGGTTCCGCGTGTCCCTTCCCGTTGTCCGTTTCGCGTTCCGGAGCTCCCTCACGTATCCGTGACGTCCCGTAGGCCTACTTTGTTGTTCGGGCGTGTAACGTTACCGGTGTGCCGCGAGGTTGTTGTGTGTGTTGTTGTTTTGTTGTGTGCAACCCGCCTCTCAAATCTCGTCTCGTTTGGACTCCGTTGACTTTTCCATCTGTTGTTCGTGTGGGTCCAAAGTGCCTTCACTTTGTGTCCCGGAAACACCCCTACTGCAGTCTACTACTATCTCCTAGGCCCTCCTAGACTACCCCCGCGATCGGATCCGTCGGATCGCGATCGGAGGGCTCCTAGCGCCCCTAAATCTCCCCTAACCCTAAAAATCTGAGATATATAGACCCCCTAGGTCTATTTTTGGGCATCCCCTTCTTCTTCCTCTTTCCCCTCTCCTTTTTTTTTCTTTTCTTTTCTCAGATCCCAGCCTCCACCGATTTTTTTCCGCACCGGTCGCGCAGCCTCGAGCCTCGATCCCGCAGGCGCCAGGCGCCAGGGTCGCGCCAGCGCCGCCGCCAGGCGCTGGATCCAGTTCGTCGAAGGCCTCGGGGTCCTTCCGATCGACCGGATCTAACCAGCCTCGGTGGCTCGAGGGACCACTTCCCCGGTGCACCGCCAGGGCCCATCGGCCCATCTTCCTTCGGCGATCGCCCCGATCGCACGGCCAGGTCCCCACATCCCCCGCCGCCGAACGGGCCCCAGCCTCCGTACGCCGGCCCAGCTCCCTCCAGCCGCGGGGCGCGCCGCACTCCGCCAGACCAGCCGCCTCCAGCGGGCCCGCGGCCCGTCCACCGCATCGCCAGGCCGCGCCTCCACCTCCTCGCCGGGCCGCCGCCTCGCCGGGCCCGCGTCGATCCAGACGTCCGCCGCCCCAGCCGGGCCTCGTCGCCGACTGGGCCTCCCTCCGTCACCCGCGGGCCGAATCCCAGCCGCCGGCCCGCTCCGTTTTCCCCCAGATCCAGATCTGTCTAGGTTGACCTCTAATCCTTCTAAGTCCCTGTTTTGTTAATCTGAGATGCAATGTTTGAACTGCTCTAACTTTTTGTCTGTTGCTCCGATTCGCGCGTGTAGCATGTCCAGACGTTCGTGGAGACTTGCTCTACGTTTTACCTGTTGTTGTCATGCATGTTAGAGATCATCTAGGTGCTTGTTTTGCTGTTGCAAGAGTGCATCATGTTATAAACTGCTGCTAAGTGATGTTTTTATGCCACCTTTGCCATGTGATATCTTTTAGCTCGTTTGTCCGATTGATGCAAATGACATGCCCACGTGTTCGTCTTGCCACGATCTACGTGTTGCTTGTGATAGGTTGCATGGTAGATTTATTATTGCCTTGTTATCATCGTTGCAAAGTGCCATGTGGCTGTGATGTTATTTCACTTGTTATGAAATGTCATCTTGTTGAGCTCGTTGCTATCGTTGTGTTTACCTCAATGATGCATGCTTGTGTGTTTCGGGATCACCTTCATGTGTACTTTGATGAGGTGCTTACCCTTTGCCATGTTTAGTTTCGAGGTGACTTAAACATGCTCCTTTTGATGCTATGATGATATTGCTGTTTAGGACTTAGTGGTTTTTTCACTGAGTCTGAAATCTGTAACGTTCCGATGCCATGTTCGTGTGATGTTCTAGGACAAAGCATGATAGTTTTGGAGTGGATCTTGGTTGTTCCTTGTAGTATATATTGTTGTATTTCCATCCATGTCCTCACATGTCCATTTAAGTGGCTGTAGCATGTTTATCTTTTGCTCCAAAGTTTCAATAAAATTCTGCTGCCAGAATTTTATTGTCAAGTTCAATATGTCCAAGATCATTGCTATTGATCCGTGGCTCCGTTGGGGGTGCACCTTTGGACTTAGTTGCTGTAGTATATGTCTAGTTTGTGTTCATGTCCTTTGCCATGTTATTTGAGTGTTGTAGCTCAATTATTTTGAGCTCCGAAGTTGCTATGTTGCTGTAATTTTCAGCTTTCGCTCAAATCTTGTTTCGGGCATAACTTTTAGCCCGTAACTCCGATTTCAGCGAATCTTATATCAAACTTGATTGATTTTCTGTGTAGATTAATAATATCAGTTTGTTATCATGTTTTGAGGTGTTTTGCTTGAGTGATATTTTCTGTGCTCCGTGTGCATCCTTAGTGCATCCATCATGCATTCATCTTTTCCGAGTGCGCATTGCATCTTGTTGATTGGTGCTTGGTGTGATTGTTTTGTTTAGAGCCGGAAGCTGAGACCGAGAACGAGGTTGAGCACGAGGTTACCAACGAGGTTGAGCACGAGGACCCTTCTTACGATCCGAACGACTTCTCTTCAGGCAAGATGACCGAACCCCGATAACATTACTATCTTTGCCTATTGCTAGTAGTCTCGATCTATAGTTTTGCCTCGATGCCCATGATCTTCTTGTCAGCCTCCTACTTGTAAACCATTGCCATGTTTAACCAACCTACCTATGCAAACCGTTGCTTGGCTAAGTACGCTTCGCTCGGCCCTTCTTATAGCATTGCTAGTTGCAGGTGAAGATCGAAGATGCTTGCTTCATGATGAAGTTTGGTTGGGTTATATCACACTATATAAATGCTTAAAATGAAATCATCTATAAATTGACAAGGGTGGAAGGCTAAGCCTTTTGCTTGGTGATTTGTTCCACTCATGCCGTTAGGAACCGTATAAACCGGTGTTATGTTCCTTGATTATGCGTTCCTAACACGGTTGGGGTGTATGGGACCCCCTCGATAAACCGCTAAGTGCTAAGTCTTTTCCAGCAAGTCCCAACATTGGTACTATTTGCCTAATAACAAACTAAACTTGCATAGGGAGTTATAAACCCTTTTTCTTAATCAACAACCCCGGGCCAGTGCTCCACATGAGTGTTGGTCCGAAACGGGGAGCCTGCAGGGCCACCTCAAGGAAACTCGAGGTTTGGTAAAAACCCGTAGCTTCGCCCATTCGGTCATGTCCTGAGACTTAGATACGCGCGGCTACTATCAGGGTGTCGACACGCCGGGAGGATTTGCTGGATTAGCCTTACCTTAGTTCGGTATATCTTGAGCACGGGATTCCGAGGATACTCGGGTCTTCCCACTTTGGAGTTGCGACTCCGCGGATCGTGGGCTTGTAATGGGTCAAGTTGGAACACCCCTGCAGGGTTTGAACTTTCGAAAGCCGTGCCCGCGGTTATGTGGCCGGTGGGAGCTTGTTAATTCCGGTTGTAGATAACTTGACACAATGTTTCTAATACACTACCAGCGTGTGTTCCGTGACTGTCAATTTCCGAATAGGGATTCGGGAGTTGAACACGGAGGGGTTATGATTGTGGAGCTTGTAGCTAGGATCACTTCGTGATCACTTCTCGCCGAGGCCTTCTCTTCTCGCTCTCACCTACGTAAGCTAGATGCTAGTTGCTGCTGCAGACACTTATTCTTTTCTTCAGCCTTATCCTCACCCAAAGGCTTAAATAGTCTTGTTACCCGGAGACGGGATTGCTGAGTCCTCTGTGGCTCACAGTTACTTCACACACCAGATGCAGGTCCAGCTGTGAGCTATCCAGGTGATGGCACCGAGCTGGATTGGGAGTTCGACGAGGAGCGTAGTCGGTACTATGTGCGATACCCGGATGATCAGTAGTGGAGACTCTTACTAGGATTAGATCCGCCTGTGGTTTATTTATCTAAGTTTGGTACTTTGACATTTGGATTTTTGCCCTTAGAGGGTTGTGATGTTCTTAATGTATGATGTTTGAGACTTGTACTGTAATTCTGTGACGTGGCGAGTGTAAGCCAACTATTTTCTGTTTACTACCCCCTCTTTTACATGAGTTGTGCAAAGATTACCAAACTTGAGATCATTCTAGGATGGATTTATGCCTTTAAGTCGTGCCTCGACACGTAGGAGGTATAACTCCATCCTGGGCATTACAAGTTGGTATCAGAGCCTTCTCCGACCTAGGAGCCCCCACTGTTTGATCGAATCATTGACGGTCGAGTCTAGGCACACACTGAAAACTTTTTGAGTCCTATATTATATCGGAGAGTAGGATTTCTTTGCTTCTCATCCCTTTTCTCTCTGGTGAGGACTCCTGACGACTACTCTTGTCTCTCCTATCTTCAAAAATTGCACAAGTTTTTTTTAGGAATCCCGCGAGTATTCTGGGATTGTTTCGATGTTCTTGTGACAAGGATATTGTTCTCGATGCCTCCTGTTACCAAGGAGTTGAGCTTCGGGGTATCATTGACACAAGCATATCGCGGCAGTACTAAATACTTAAGACGGCCGACATCGAAAATCTCCCCTATACGGCCAGTGGCAAGATAACCCCGACATCACCCAGTACTGGGGAGGTAGTTCGGGAGTATTGCCATAGCTTGTTATAGTGGATGCTTTTCGAAGGTCCGAGGTACACAGTTTCCGAGAAAGACTGGTTATGTGTTGAAGGATGGATACACCTGGATGTAGGTTAGAGTTGATTGCGCGGTGCTTCCCGTGTATCCCCAACACCTGATTGCATAACTGGAATCTTTCGGAAATCTATAGGTGGGTTTTATCCAGTAGATCGTAGGCATTCTTCCAACGAATGCAGGTTAGTGAGTTCGGGGTTCGACATTGAGTGAAGAGGTTATATGACCGATGTTACTATCAGGAGTTGCATCTTAAAGGGTCCTTGGCTATGCTGATCCGGGGATTGCAAAACCTTTTCGTAACGCGTTCATATGCTTTCAGCACAAAGATGTTAGAACGAAACTCCTCTCTTGTGTTTGTTCCGTCTGTACCTTGTTGTTTTCATATTTTATCCTTTTGTCCCCTATGTGGCTTCTCGTGAAGATTGATGTTATCATTTAACTGAGAATATCATTCGTTCCTCTTGTTCGGATGATTTCATTCGTTCTTATTGTTCGAATGATTATTGTGAAGACTTGTTGCAATTCATTCCATTGATTCAGCTTATGCCTTTTGTCAATCAATTGTTGATTCGTGGTCATCTCTTACAGGATGGCTCCGAAAAAGGTTCCCAATGCTAACCCAGAGGTGGAAGAGGTTCCAGAACATCCTCCTTCCCCTCCTCCTCCGCCTGAGGCTTGGAGAGCGATTATGCAGACTACTGCTCAGAACACTCAGTTGATGATGCAGATGATGCAGATGATGCAAGCTAATCAAGCTAATCAGGGTGTTCCAGGGAACCAAGGCAACTTCTTCAATCAGCCGCACCATGCTACTCTTAATCAGTTCTTGGCCAACAATCCTAAAGCTTTCAGTTACTGTGTCGACCCTCTTGATGCTGAGGATTGGCTGACCGACATAAAGAAGCATTTTGAGTGCAGTAACGTGAAGGAAGATGACTATGTGAAGTTTGCAGCCTTCCAACTGAAAGATCAAGCAGCTGACTGGTGGCAGCAGTACAAAGACTCCAGGCCGGGTCAAGTGATCTCTTGGGAGAATTTCTGCAAGGATTTCCGTTCGCACCACATTCCGACAAGTGTCATCGAGGGTATGCGTGAGCAATTCCGCAACCTGAAGCAGGGCTCCATGACAGTCTATCAGTATAATGTCAAGTTCCAAAACCTCGCTCGCTATGCTAAGCAAGACATTCCTGATGCCAAGAGTAAAATCTATCAGTTCCGTGGAGGTCTCAAAGATGAACTTCAGCTTGCTCTCACTTTGTTCGAGCCGGATGAATTCGACAAGTTCTATAACATGGCTTTGAAACAAGAAGCAGCTCAGCTTAAGATGGAGGCTTCTAAGAAGAGAATTCGAGATGCTGTTCACTCTTCCTCATCGTCTCAGTTGGCTGCGAAACAACAGAAATTCTGGCTTCCTCCTCCTCCAGTGATTCGAGCTCCATACAACAACTCCAACTACTCCAACAACAAGAACTCTAGTGGTCGTGGTTTCTCCCACCCACCCAACCCGAGCAACCAGTCGAAGAAGCAGTTTCAGTCTCAAGGCTCCAAGTCAAGTGGCTCTCATTTCCGTCCTCTCTCAGAAGTGACTTGCAACAAATGCACTCAGAAAGGTCACTATGCCAACAGATGTCCGAATCCGAAGCGTCTTCCTCCTCCTCCACCTGTGAGTTCAGCTATTGTCAGGCATGATCCAAAGGCAGCAAGGGTCAATCTGATGAATGCAGCACAAGCGGAGAATTCTTCTGATGTCATTTTGGGTAACCTTCCAGTGAACTCTTTTCCAGCTAAAGTGTTATTTGATTCGGGTGCATCATGCTCTTTCATGTCTCAACCATTTGCATCCAAGCACAATATTGCCACTTCAAATTTGCCTCAGAGGTTGGAAGTCATTTCTCCGGGGAGACGTATGTCTTCTACGGTCTATGCTCCGGATGTTTCTATTCGCATGGGAGATTATCGTTTTATGGCTAAACCGGTGGTTCTTGGTAATTCTGACATTGACCTCATCCTCGGAATGGATTGGCTTTCTCAGCATGATGCTCACATTGATTGTGCTCAAAAGGAAGTCAAGTTGACTCATTCTGATGAAGATGTGATTATCTTCGCCTCCAGGGATAACACTATCCGGCTTTTCTCTCTCAATGATAAGGGCGAAATTAATGCCATAAATCAAATTCCGGTGGTAAACGAATATCAAGACATCTTTCCTGAAGAACTTCCAGGCATGCCTCCACACCGTCAGGTGGAGTTTGTCATTGAACTCGAGCCGGGCACTGAGCCTGCTTGCCGGCGTCCGTACAAGCTCTCTCCGGATGAATTGAAGGAATTGAAGAAGCAGCTTGATAAGCAGGAGAGTATGGGTCTCATCAGGCCTAGTACATCTCCATGGGGCTGTGGTGTCTTATTTGTCAAGAAGAAAGATGGCAGAAAGGTCGACATCTTCACTGACCACAAGAGCTTGAAGTACATCTTCACACAGCCGCATCTGAACCTCCGTCAGACTCGTTGGGTTGAAATGATCCAAGAGTACAATCCCAGCATTGAATACACTCCTGGCAAGGCGAATGTGATTGCAGATGCTTTGAGCAGGAAGGCATATTGCAACAGCCTTCTTATCAAGCCGTACCAGCCTGAGCTTTGTGAAGCATTCAGGAAACTCAACCTCCAAGTTGTTCCGCAGGGTTTTCTTGCAAATCTCCAAATTGCTCCTACCTTGGAAGATCAAGTCCGTGAGGCCCAGCTCAGTGATACCATGGTGAAGAAAGTGAAACATGGGATTGCAAAGGGCACTCCAAAATACAAGTGCTTCCGTGTTGATGAGAGAGATACCTTGTTCTTCGAGGACAGACTCGTTGTTCCTAAAGGTGATCTCAGGAAGCTCATAATGGAAGAAGCTCATGATTCTCTCCTTTCCATTCATCCTGGCAGTTCCAAGATGTACCAAGATCTCAAGCAGTCTTACTGGTGGACACGCATGAAAAGGGAAATTGCCCAATTCGTGAACGAATGTGATGTATGCAGAAGAGTGAAAGCAGAACATCAACGTCCAGCCGGTCTTCTCCAACCTCTTCCTATTCCCGAGTGGAAGTTCGACCACATTGAAATGGACTTCGTCACTGGCTTTCCTAAATCCAAGCGAGGTAATGATGCTATCTTTGTGGTGATTGACAAGCTTACCAAAGTCGCTCACTTTCTTCCAGTCAAAGAATCAATCAATGCAGCTCAACTTGCAGAGCTGTACACTTCCAGAATTGTGTCCCTACATGGCATTCCTCAAGTGATATCCTCAGACCGTGGCAGCTTGTTCACATCAAGATTCTAGGACTCCTTTCAGTCCGCCATGGGCACTAAGATCAGGTTCAGCACTGCTTTTCACCCTCAGACTAGTGGTCAAGTCGAGCTTGTGAATCAGATTCTAGAAGACATGCTCAGAGCCTGTGTCATCTCCTTCGGCATGAAATGGGAAGACTGCCTTCCATTTGCCGAGTTCTCTTACAACAACAGCTTTCAAGCAAGTGCAGGCAAAGCACCGTTTGAAATTCTCTATGGCAGAAAGTGTCGTACCCCTCTCAACTGGTCTGAAACAGGCGAACGCCAACTTCTTGGCAATGACTTGATCTCACAAGCCGAAGAAATGTGCAAAGTCATACGTGAGAATCTCAAGGCCGCTCAGTCGCGTCAAAAGAGCTACTATGACGGAAAGCATCGTGATTTGGCTTTCGACATCGGTGATCATGTCTATCTCCGAGTTTCTCCGATGAAAGGAACCCAAAGATTCGGTATCAAAGGAAAACTTGCTCCTAGATACGTCGGGCCTTTCAAGATTCTTGGCAAAAGAGGCGACCTAGCCTATCAACTTGAGCTCCCTCCAAACTTTGCAAATGTTCATGATGTCTTCCATGTGTCTCAACTTCGCAAATGCTTCAAGGCACCTGAGCGCATGATTCCGTTCGAGGAGATTGATCTTCAACAAGAACTGTCCTACCGAGAGCATCCAGTTGCCATTCTCGACGAAACCGAACGCAAGACCCGCAACAAGTCCATCAAGTTTCTGAAAGTCAAGTGGTCACATCACACCGACCGAGAGGCTACCTGGGAACGAGAAGATCATCTTCGTTCCGAGTACCCTTCCCTTTTCCAGTCCTAGATCTCGGGACGAGATCATTTTGTAGTAGAGGAGAGTTTGTAATGCCCCGGATGTAATACTTTCCCTTTTGGGTATATAATATATCTCCGGCTTCATCTATTTCCATTCTGGGTTCTTTGTCTTTCGGGCTTTCGTCGTTTTGTTGTGTGAGTGTGTGGCATTCATTCATATCATGTAGACATGCGCATTGCATTGCATTTGTGTTGTCGGTTGCATCCGGTTCCGTGTGTCCCTTCCTGTTGTCCGTTTCGCGTTCCGGAGCTCCCTCACGTATACGTGACGTCCCGTAGGCCTACTTTGTTGTTCGGGCGTGTAACGTTACCGGTGTGCCGCGAGGTTGTTGTGTGTGTTGTTGTTTTGTTGTGTGCAACCCGCCTCTCAAATCTCGTCTCGTTTGGACTCCGTTGACTTTTCCATCCGTTGTTCGTGTGGGTCCAAAGTGCCTTCACTTTGTGTCCCGGAAACACCCCTACTGCAGTCTACTACTATCTCCTAGGCCCTCCTAGACTACCCCCGTGATCGGATCCGTCGGATCGCGATCGGAGGGCTCCTAGCGCCCCTAAATCTCCCCTAACCCTAAAAATCTGAGATATATAGACCCCCTAGGTCTATTTTTGGGCATTCCCTTCTTCTTCCTCTTTCCCCTCTCCTTTTTTTTCTTTTCTTTTCTCAGATCCCAGCCTCCACCGATTTTTTTCCGCACCGGCCGCGCAGCCTCGAGCCTCGATCCCGCAGGCGCCAGGCGCCAGGGTCGCGCCAGCGCCGCCGCCAGGCGCTGGATCCAGTTCGTCGAAGGCCTCGGGGTCCTTCCGATCGACCGCATCTAACCAGCCTCGGTGGCCCGAGGGACCACTTCCCCGGTGCACCGCCAGGGCCCATCGGCCCATCTTCCTTCGGCGATCGCCCCGATCGCACGGCCAGGTCCCCACATCCCCCGCCGCCGAACGGGCCCCAGCCTCCGTACGCCGGCCCAGCTCCCTCCAGCCGCGGGGCGCGCCGCACTCCGCCAGACCAGCCGCCTCCAGCGGGCCCGCGGCCCGTCCACCGCATCGCCAGGCCGCGCCTCCACCTCCTCGCCGGGCCGCCGCCTCGCCGGGCCCGCGCCGATCCAGACGTCCGCCGCCCCAGCCGGGCCTCGTTGCCGACTGGGCCTCCCTCCGTCACCCGCGGGCCGAATCCCAGCCGCCGGCCCGCTCCATTTTCCCCCAGATCCAGATCTGTCTAGGTTGACCTCTAATCCTTCTAAGTCCCTGTTTTGTTAATCTGAGATGCAATGTTTGACCTGCTCTAACTTTTTGTCTGTTGCTCCGATTCGCGCGTGTAGCATGTCCAGACGTTCGTGGAGACTTGCTCTACGTTTTACCTGTTGTTGTCATGCATGTTAGAGATCATCTAGGTGTTTGTTTTGCTGTTGCAAGAGTGCATCATGTTATAAACTGCTGCTAAGTGATGTTTTTATGCCACCTTTGCCATGTGATATCTTTTAGCTCGTTTGTCCGATTGATGCAAATGACATGCCCACGTGTTCGTCTTGCCACGATCTACGTGTTGCTTGTGATAGGTTGCATGGTAGATTTATTATTGCCTTGTTATCATCGTTGCAAAGTGCCATGTGGCTGTGATGTTATTTCACTTGTTATGAAATGTCATCTTGTTGAGCTCGTTGCTATCGTTGTGTTTACCTCAATGATGCATGCTTGTGTGTTTCGGGATCACCTTCATGTGTACTTTGATGAGGTGCTTACCCTTTGCCATGTTTAGTTTCGAGGTGACTTAAACATGCTCCTTTTGATGCTATGATGATATTGCTGTTTAGGACTTAGTGGTTTTTTCACTAAGTCTGAAATCTGTAACGTTCCGATGCCATGTTCGTGTGATGTTCTAGGACAAAGCATGATAGTTTTGGAGTGGATCTTGGTTGTTCCTTGTAGTATATATTGTTGTATTTCCATCCATGTCCTCACATGTCCATTTAAGTGGCTGTAGCATGTTTATCTTTTGCTCCAAAGTTTCAATAAAATTCTGCTGCCAGAATTTTATTGTCAAGTTCAATATGTCCAAGATCATTGCTATTGATCCGTGGCTCCGTTGGGGGTGCACCTTTGGACTTAGTTGCTGTAGTATATGTCTAGTTTGTGTTCATGTCCTTTGCCATGTTATTTGAGTGTTGTAGCTCAATTATTTTGAGCTCCGAAGTTGCTATGTTGCTGTAATTTTCAGCTTTCGCTCAAATCTTGTTTCGGGCATAACTTTTAGCCCGTAACTCCGATTTCAGCGAATCTTATATCAAACTTGATTGATTTTCTGTGTAGATTAATAATATCAGTTTGTTATCATGTTTTGAGGTGTTTTGCTTGAGTGATATTTTCGTGCTCCGTGTGCATCCTTAGTGCATCCATCATGCATTCATCTTTTCCGAGTGCGCATTGTATCTTGTTGATTGGTGCTTGGTGTGATTATTTTGTTTAGAGCCGGAAGCTGAGACCGAGAACGAGGTTGAGCACGAGGTTACCAACGAGGTTGAGCACAAGGACCCTTCTTACGATCCGAACGACTTCTCTTCAGGCAAGATGACCGAACCCCGATAACATTACTATCTTTGCCTATTGCTAGTAGTCTCGATCTATAGTTTTGCCTCGATGCCCATGATCTTCTTGTCAGCCTCCTACTTGTAAACCATTGCCATGTTTAACCAACCTACCTATGCAAACCGTTGCTTGGCTAAGTACGCTTCGCTCGGCCCTTCTTATAGCATTGCTAGTTGCAGGTGAAGATCGAAGATGCTTGCTTCATGATGAAGTTTGGTTGGGTTATATCACACTATATAAATGCTTAAAATGAAATCATCTATAAATTGGCAAGGGTGGAAGGCTAAGCCTTTTGCTTGGTGATTTGTTCCACTCATGCCGTTAGGAACCGTATAAACCGGTGTTATGTTCCTTGATTATGCGTTCCTAACACGGTTGGGGTGTATGGGACCCCCTCGATAAACCGCTAAGTGCTAAGTCTTTTCCAGCAAGTCCCAACATTGGTACTATTTGCCTAATAACAAACTAAACTTGCATAGGGAGTTATAAACCCTTTTTCTGAATCAACAACCCCGGGCCAGTGCTCCACATGAGTGTTGGTCCGAAACGGGGAGCCTGCGGGGCCACCTCAAGGAAACTCGAGGTTTGGTAAAAACCCGTAGCTTCGCCCATTCGGTCGTGTCCTGAGACTTAGATACGCGCGGCTACTATCAGGGTGTCGACACGCCGGGAGGATTTGCTGGATTAGCCTTACCTTAGTTCGGTATATCTTGAGCACGGGATTCCGAGGATACTCGGGTCTTCCTACTTTGGAGTTGCGACTCCGCGGATCGTGGGCTTGTAATGGGTCAAGTTGGAACACCCCTGCAGGGTTTGAACTTTCGAAAGCCGTGCCCGCGGTTATGTGGCAGATGGGAGCTTGTTAATTCCGGTTGTAGATAACTTGACACAATGTTTCTAATACACTACCAACGTGTGTTCCGTGACTGTCAATTTCCGAATAGGGATTCAGGAGTTGAACACGGAGGGGTTATGATTGTGGAGCTTGTAGCTAGGATCACTTCGTGATCACTTCTCGCCGAGGCCTTCTCTTCTCGCTCTCACCTACGTAAGCTAGATGCTAGTTGCTGCTGCAGACACTTATTCTTTTCTTCAGCCTTATCCTCACCCAAAGGCTTAAATAGTCTTGTTACCCGGAGACGGGATTGCTGAGTCCTCTGTGGCTCACAGTTACTTCACACACCAGATGCAGGTCCAGCTGTGAGCTATCCAGGTGATGGCACCGAGCTGGATTGGGAGTTCGACGAGGAGCGTAGTCGGTACTATGTGCGATACCCGGATGATCAGTAGTGGAGACTCTTACTAGGATTAGATCCGCCTATGGTTTATTTATCTAAGTTTGGTACTTTGACATTTGGATTTTGCCCTTAGAGGGTTGTGATGTTCTTAATGTATGATGTTTGAGACTTGTACTGTAATTCTGTGACGTGGCGAGTGTAAGCCAACTATTTTCTGTTTACTACCCCCTCTTTTACATGAGTTGTGCAAAGATTACCAAACTTGAGATCATTCTAGGATGGATTTATGCCTTTAAGTCGTGCCTCGACACGTAGGAGGTATAACTCCACCCTGGGCATTACACATAACCAAGCGGTTGTACCGTCGCTCCCGGGCGGTTGTACCGCCACCATGCTTACGAATGACTGCGGGTGTCTCTGGCGGTTGTACCGGCCATGTACCGCTCAACAACCGGCCAGGTTTCTGGTTTGATGCGGTACTTGGGCGGTGGTGGCCCGGTTGGTCCGGTTGTGCCCCGCACACCGGTACTACCGGTGTCCTGAGCGTTTCTACCGCTTGGGACTTAGTCACCCAAGTGTCCAGGGCCAAGCGGTTGCACCGGACCTATACCACTCGATCACCGCACTCAGGGGTGACACCTTACTGTTTGTATGCGGAGGTTGAGCGGTGGTTGGGCGGTTGTTCCGGTTGTACTCCACAACCGGTACTACCGCATGCAGGTCCGGTTGTACCGCTTGGTAGGGCTTCTGCAGGTAACCCGTGAGTCCCGGTTGTACCGGGCCAAGGAGTGGTTGTACTGCTGCAGTGCTATTTTCGCACTAACGGTTGGATTTTAGGGTTTACTATATAAGGGTGGTTCTTCCACCTACCACACTTACCTCTTGCCTCTCTCACTCCACCATTAATGCTACTCAAGCTATCTTGTCCGATCTCTCTCACTAGCCACTCAAACTTGTTGATTTGCTAGGGATTGAAGGAGGAGACATATATCTACACTTCCACCAAAGGATATTTGCTTCCCCCATACTTTCTTGTGTTGATTTTGTTACTCTTGGGTGTTTGAGCACTCTAGGCGGTTGAGGTCACCTCGGAGCCACATTCCATTGTGGTGAAGCTCCGTGGTTTCGTTGGGAGCCTCCAATTCAGTTGTGAGAGAGTCCCAACCTTGTTTGTAAAGGTCCGGTCGCCGCCTCCAAGGGCACCAATAGTGGAATCACGGCATCTCGCATTGTGTGAGGGTGTGAGGAGAATACGGTGGCCATAGTGGCTTCTTGGGGAGCATTGTGCATCCACACCGCTCCAACGGAGACGTACTTCCCCTCAAAGAGAAGGAACTTCAGTAACACATCCTCGTCGCCACCGGCTCCACTCTTGGTTATCTCTCACCTTTACTTGTGCAAGCCTTATTGTGTTAGTCCCTTGTGCTTGCTTGTGTGCTTACTATTGTTGCATCATATTGGTTGCTCATCTTGTTGCATATCTAGACAACCTATATTGCTGCTAAGTTTAATTTGGTTAAGAAAAGCTAAAAATTGTTAGTTGCCTATTCACCCCCCCCTCTAGTCAACAATATCGGTCCTTTCAATTGGTATCAGAGCCTCGTCTCTTTATTAAGGACTTCACCGTCCAAAGAGTATGGGTGACAACGTAGTCGAGACGGAGGGACACTCCGGTGGAAATCCGTCCTTGCCTACGTCCGATGGGGGACCCTCGGTCTCTCGTGAGGAGTTCAATGTGGCTTTGGACACATTGAAAGACTCATTGACGACCAAGGTCAAAGGCATGTTCAAAGGATTTCTTGAGGGTCTTAAGTTACCCACCGCACCGTTGGAAGTGGTTCGTCCCGCTAACAACATGTCGGATGTTATTCCCGATAAGGGAGAAGCTAGTAGTGAGCAAGTCCCGGTGACTAAGAATGGGAGTGGCATCTTTGCTCATTCCGCACCTCCCATCAATTATGGAGGACCCGTTCCCACCCCGCATCTAAATTCGGTTGGTCCTCCTCCTAAGTTTGTGAAAAATGCTGATTTTGCTACTTGGACATTTCATTTTAAACGTCATTTAAACCATTGTTCTACTAATATTTGGAGAATCATTGAGCAAGGTTTCTACCCGCATGATCCTTACAACTAAACTCCAAGAGAAGCTGCAGATCATCAATTCAACAAGTCCGTTCTTTGCATTCTTCAGGAAGCCATCCCTCCCGAAGATATTGCACATCTTCGACCCTTCTCCATGGCCAAGGAAGCATGGGAGCATGTTGGTTCCTTGTACCGGGGAAGCGCAAGCATTCAACGTTCAAACTATGAGGTTGTGCAAGATGAAGCCGATGAGTTTGCCATGATCGAGGATGAAGATCCTCGCGAACTTTATCGAAGATTAACCACTCTTGCGGTTTCACTTCGTGATCATGGGAGCAAGGATACGGACGACAATTAGATCAAGTGCAAGTTTCTCAAGGCCATGATGCCTTACCACAAGGCCATGTCCTCGGTCATCCGCCAAAGACCGGACTTCCACACTTTGTCCTCAAGTGAGGTGTTGGATGAGTTCGTCGCCATGAGGATCTTGGACAAGACCGCCGACAATGCGGTGTTGCGTGCTCCACGATCAAAGAAGCTCAACCTTGCACTGAAGGCCAAGGCTTGTGCGGAAGAAGAGGATGAAGATGAGTGTTGCCCAGAAGACACCAAATATGCCTATCATGAGCACATGGCTCTAGCATCACGACAATTTTGGGGCAACAAGAAGAATTCAAGGCCCAACTGCAACAAGAACAATTCAAGTGGCTTCAAGGGCAGGCAACGAGTGAGGACGTGCTACAATTGTGGCAATGTGAGTCACTTTGTTGTAGATTGCCTATATGAGAAAAGAGAAGACAATGGAGGCAAGCTTATCCGAAAGGACAAGGCCAAGTCTTATCCCAACAAGAACAACTTTACCAAGAAGACTCCTCCCAAAGGATTGGTGGCCCACGAAGAATATGATGAGGATGACGATGATGAAGAAGATGACGAGATGGTGACCATGGCCACCGTTGCTATAGCAACAACTCCACGATCATCCCTCTTCGACTCACCAAATGAGAACATCACCGCCAAGTGCCTCATGGCTACGGCCACCAACAAGGTAACCCCCAACATCAATAATACCATCACTTCTAATCCTTAATTGAAGGATTGTATTGATGAGAGTGAGGGGGTGGAGGAGGAGGAAAATGAATTTGAGGTGTTTATGAGTAAACTCAAAGGTAAACCCAAGAAGCACTTCGTTGCTCTCTTGGAACAACTTGGTGAAGCCAATGACATGATCGAGGCTCACGAGGAGACCATCTCTAAATGAAGGGTCATAGTAGAGACTATGCCGATGAGATATCAGATCTCTCTAATGCTCTTGAGGAAGAGTGTGGTCTTCGTTTGGCTCTTGAGGAGTCACACAACGATGATCATGCTAAATTAAACAAAGATCTTGATCATGATTTAGTTGTCTCTCGTATGCTCAATTCCGAGAAGGCAAAACTTGTAGTTGACCATGCTAGACTCAAGGAGGAGTTTGATACACTTGACAAGGCTCACAAGGTCTTGAAGAGTGTACATGCTAGCCTCAAAGAGTCTCATGATCAACTTCAAATTTCGCTAACTAAGGAGAAAGCTACTTTTCCTCGCATGGTTTTAATTGATAATGCAAATGCTACTAACCCATGTTGCGAGCATGTGCATCTTGTTGAGGAGAATCCCAATTTAAAGAAGCAACTTGAGAAAGGCCTTGTGTCTTGCATACAAGGTGAGAAGAACCTCAACGATCTTTTGAGTAATCAAAAGGAAGTTGTTGCCAAGAAAGGAATTGGGTTTGCTCCCAAGCCCAAGAAGAAGAAGAACGACAAGACCAAGCAACCCCCTACTCTCAAGCAAACCTTTGTGAAGGAGGGAGAGGGTACTCCTAAGAAGAAGAAGAACAATGTGGAGGGTAGTGGAGTCAAGAAAAACACTGCCTCTCCTTCCAACAAAGCCAGTGACTTTAACCCGTCTTATGTGTTATGCTGTGCTAGTGATGGACATGTTTTTGCTAAATTTGTTGGTTCTTCATATGAGTACATTGAATGGTATATTTTGGTTCCTAAGACCCTTGTTACTAATCTCAAAGGACCCATTACAAAATGGGTACCTAAATCCAAGCATTGATCTCTTGTAGGAGTTTGCTTCCGGTGGGGGATCATGGTTGCTCGATAGTGGAGCCACAAATCATATGACCGGAAGCAAAGACTTGGTGGTGGAAATGCACAAAGGTTCATCTATGGCCACCAATGTCGAATGGGGTGATGCTTCATCTTCAAAGGTATTGGGGCTTGGCAAGGTAGTCGTCTCTAATGATCTCACGATCGAGAAAGTCATGCTTGTTGAGTCCCTTGCATACAATTTACTTTACATTCGTCAACTTGCACTCATGGGCTTTGTGATATTCTTTGATATTGATACAGTGGCCCTCTTGTGGAGCAAGACTCTTAAAGTAGCCTTTGTTAGGCATGTCGAGAATGGTCTCTATGTGGTTAACTTCTCGGAGCGACCCACTAAAATTGCGACATGCCTAATGGCTAAAGTTGATGTGGGGTGGCTTTGGCATCACCATTTAGCCCATGTCAATATGAGATCTTTGCAAAGTATTCTCAAGGGGGACCATGTCCGTGGACTAACAAATGTTAGTTGTGCCAAAGATCGTGCTTGCAGTGCTTGTATCGAAGGAAAGTTACATGAGAAGGCTCATCCTCCCACGACCATCATCTACTCGTCGAGACCTTTAGGGCTCCTTCACATATATCTCTTTGGGCCTCCATCCTTTGATAGTCTTGGGGGAAGAAAGTATAGCTTGGTGATTGTAGATGATTATTCTAGATACACTTGGGTATACTTCTTCAAGAGGAAGAGTGAAACCCAACAAACCGTCATCAACTTTGCCAATGAAGCTCAACGACAACATGATGCAAAGATCTTGATGATTCGAAGTGACAAAGGCACCGAGTTCAAGAATTACACCTTGGATGAGTTTCTTAGTGATGAGGGGATCAAGCATCAATATGCCGCACCGTATACCCCTCAACAAAATGGTGTGGCGGAGAGAAAGAACAGGACATTGATGGACACGGCAAGGACCATGATGGCGGAGTTCAAGTCTCCGTACAACTTTTGGGCCGAAGCCATCAACACCGCTTGTCATGCATCCAATCGGCTCTATCTCCGCAAGGGCTTGAACAAGACTCCATATGAGATACTTACCGGTAACAAGCCCAACCTCAAGTACTTCCGGGTGTTTGGTTTTAAGTGTTTCATACTCAAGAAAGGTGTTCGTTTGTCTAAATTTGAAGCTAGAGCTCATGAGGGCATATTTGTTGGCTATGCTACAAACTCCCATGCTTACTGTGTCCTCAACAAGTCCAATAGACTCATTGAGGAGACATGTAACGTAGAGTTTGATGAGAATAACGGCTCTCAAGTGGAGCAAAGTGGTACTTGTGATGTAGGTGATGAAATTCCTCCTCAAGCCATAAGAAGAATGGGTGTTGGTCATATCCTACCCATTGAGGAACCCCTTATGGCCGAAGGAGAAGGACAATGCTCCACTCAAGTGGAACCATCACCAACCCAAGATCCACACGCTTCCGAAGAACAAAGTGAAGGCCCTCAACCCGATGAACAAGGCCAAGTGCAAGATCAACCGCAAGATAGTGGTGATCCACCAAGTGGTGCACAAGGCCAAGTTCCCTCTCCCGAGCATGTTCAAGATCAAGAGCAAGCTCAAGAGCATGATCAAGCTCATGAGGACACTCAATATGATCAACTCATAGCTCCTCAACTGTCTCTTGAAGAGCAATTGGAGCGTCGTGCTGCCAAAGTTGCTTCCAGGCTCGCTTCTAGAGAGCATCACATGGAGAATATACTTGGAAGCATCACAAAGGGGGTAAGCACTCGTAGACAATTAGCAAACTATTATGCTCATCAAGCGTTTGTCTCTTGTGTTGAACCTCAAAAGGCCTATGAGGCGCTCGAAGACCCCGATTGGCGCAATGCCATGCATGAAGAAATCCATAACTTCGAGCGCAACAAGGTGTGGCGTTTGGTGCCAAGGCCGAAGGAGAACCATAATGTCATTGGAACCAAATGGATCTTTAAGAACAAGGAAGATGCTCATGGGATTGTCATTCGCAACAAGGCTCGTTTGGTGGCTCAAGGCTACTCCCAAGTCGAGGGTATCGACTATGGTGAAACTTTTGCCCCCGTTGCTCGCCTTGAATCTATTTGTTTGTTGCTTGCCCGTGCTTCTCATCATAACTTTAAATTGCAACAAATGGATGTGAAACGTGCTTTTCTTAATGGTCCTCTTAATGAGTTGGTGTATGTAAAACAACCCCCGGGGTTTGAGGATCCTAAGTTCCCCAATTGTCGGAGATATTGACCATAGGTGTCCTCATCGACCACCCATGGTATTTCAAGACAATTTGGGGCCACCTGTTACCCCCCCGACCATCTGCTCATCGGGCCGCCTCCTAGGACAACTTACCCTAGGAGCCGGCTGCCAGTAGGCGGTTGAAAGAACATGCGGTGCCCCCATGTTTGGTTTTGGTAATTGATGACAATCTCTATGGACTAATGGTTTCCTTGAGTAATATTTGAAGGGTTTGTCCATAGGCTTTTCTTGGAGTTCATTTGTTGGTTTCAAGGAGAGTTTGTGATGACCAAGGTGCTATTAAGGAATTATCCAAAGATTGGTCTTGTGAGTGTTGAGCTTATTGCAAGCATGTCTTGAAGAAGAAGAGTGTGTTATCATTCATGTTTACCTTCAAGACATCATCCAAATGAAGAGTTGGAAAGATTCAAGGTTGATCAAGAGTAAGTGAAGGAGTGAATCAAGTTGATCAACACACAAAGCGTAGAAGATGTACCGAGAGGGATCAAGCAATCCTATGGTATGGTAAGCATTGTCAATCACGCTTTGTGTACTAACCCATGGTCTTCGTGAGAGTTCTTTGTGGGGTTAGGTTGCGGTGTGCAAGTTCAAGTGGAGCATCACGAAGAAATCAAGTGATTGAAGCTTGCCGTCCATTGTCGTGACAATGGACTTGTGAAGATATGCCGAAGAGTGGCTCTCCCATAGAGGAGTATGGGGGAGCAATCTACTAGTCTTCACCGAGACAACACAATCAAGAAAGGTGGTCCAACTTGAGGAAGTCAAGATCGTCTACATCTAGCTCAAGTGGACTTTGTGCAAAGCAAAGGTTTGCCCTTGATAGGTTTTCTATTTTACCCGTCTCGTGGTGGTAGTTGGGAGACCGGGTTATAGGATCGTTTGCCGTACTATCAAGGGGGGCTCTCAAGTTGGTAGCTTGATTGTATCGTTAGTAGAGAGCTCAAACCATTGCATCCTTGCATCATGTTTCTTGGTTCTTGTTTGGTTCTCTTTGTGAGTCTTAGAGCTTATGGTCATCTTGATGACAAGCTTGAGTTCATCGAAAACGGAGTTCACATGTGTCTTCTATGATGTTTTCGGTGTTGGGTGTTTTACCGGTCTTATCCGAGGAAGGGTTCTCACCATTTTATTATGGGCCTTTTCTAATTTGCTTCTTATTGGTTTTTCTATCAAGATTGTGTTAGCCCTTGTCGCTAGCTTTCCAACAAACTTGGTTTCATCGAATTCGGAGTCCGTATGCAAAAGTTATTGACGTTTTGGTGTACTGAAAAAGGCTGTAGCTGTACTACCGCGGGTAGGAGCGGAAGTAATTTTTTACTACCGCTTTCGGGAGCGGTACTACCGCTTTCGGGAGCGGTACTACCGCTTGGAGCAGTACTACCGCGGCTACTTCCGTGGCTACTTCCGCTCGGGACCAAAAACTCGTCACAAGTCCAGCGGTGGTAGGCACGAATGTAATTTTTTAGTACCGCTCGCAAGCAGTAGTACCGCTACCCTTAGCAGTACTACCGCTACCCCTAGCGGTAGTACCGTGAGGTCAAGCGGTACTACCGCTCCGACGGTTTTTCTGGCCTTTTTGCCTCCTCGCTGTTGTTTTTCAAAGGGGTTCTACTGCCCTAGCGGTAGTACCGCTCCTGGAGCGGTAGTACCGCTCTGTGCGGGCTGTGAGCATAACGGTTGGATTTTCCCCCCACCTATAAAAGGGGGTCTTCTTCCCCAATGAACCTTATCCTTTGAGCTCGTGTTCTTCCCCCATTGTTGACCTTCTTCGAGCTTGCTATCTCTCAATCCCTCCATGGATTCTTGCTAGTTTTTGGGGGAAAAGAGAGAGGAGATCTAGATCCACATTTCCACCAATCACTTTCTCCTCTAGGTGAGGGGAACCCCTTGGATCTTGATCTTGGAGTTCTTGGTGTTCTCCTTCTTGTTCTTCCTCTCATTTCCCTCCCTAGCATTAGTTGCTTCGGTGGGATTTGGGAGAGAAGGACTTGGGCACTCCGTGTGCCCTTGCCATTGCATTTGGTGCATCGGTTTGAGTTCTCCACGGTGATACGTGGAAGTTACAAGTTGAGAAGCTTATTACTCTTGGGTGCTTGGTACCCTTGAGCTTGTTCCTCGTGGGTGCTTGGGTGCCCTAGACGGTTGTGGTCACCTCGAAGCCATATTCCATTGTGGTGAAGCTTCGTGGTGTCGTTGGGGAGATAGCCCCAACCTTGGTGTTCGGAGCTCAATCATTGTGGTGTAAAGCTCCGGGCAAGCGTCGGGGTCTCCAATTAGGTTGTGGAGATCGCCCCGAGCAATTTGACGGGTTCCGGTGACCGCCCCCAAGGGTTGCCGAAGTGTACGGGTTCGGTGACCTCCCCCAAGGGTTGCCATTTGTACGGGTTCGGTGACCGCCCTCAAGGGTCCCTTAGTGGAATCACGGCATCTTGCATTGTGCGAGGGCGTGAGGAGATTACGGTGGCCCTAGTGGCTTCTTGGGGAGCATTGTGCCTCCACACCGCTCCGAACGGAGATTAGCATCCGAAAGGGTGTGAACTTCGGGATACATCGTCGTCTCCGCGTGCCTCGGTTATCTCTTACCCGAGCCCTTTACTTATGCACTTTACTTTGTGATAGCCATATTGTTTCTTATCATATATCTTGCTATCACCTAGTTGTTTATCTTGCTTAGCATAAGTTGTTGGTGCACATAGGTGAGCCTAGTTGTTGTAGGTTTTGTGCTTGACAAATTAACCGCTAGGTTTATTCCGCATTTGTTCAAGCCTAAACCGTAATTATTTTAAAGCGCCTATTCACCCCCCTCTAGGCGACATCCACGATCTTTCAATTGGTATCAGAGCCTCGTCTCTCTTTATAGGGCTTAACCGCTTAGAGAGTAAGGATGTCGACTAGGGGTTTAGGATTCTCTGACACTCTTAGTTTCAATGGCACAAATTTTGATGTTTGGGTAATTCGCATGCTTAATCTCTTTAGGGTCATGGACCCAAATTTAGAGCGAATTGTAGATATGGGTTTTTCTCCTCCTCCACAAAGATTATCTTTAGAGGATGAGAAAAACTCTTATCTCAATGCTCAAGCTTCTAATGTGCTTTTTGATGCTTTGAGCAATGTAGTTATATTTCAACTCATGCCGTTCCGGGATGCTCATGAGTTGTGGACAAAGCTTCAAGATAAATATGGTGTGTCCAAGAATTGTAGGAATGATTGTTCTCCCTCCACCTCCGGCTGTGTTGTGTTCTCAACTTCTTCTACTTCACCTACATGTGGTTTGCCACAAGGTAATGATATGGTGAGTAGTGTTGGTCATTGCAATGATGATAGTATGCTTATTGTGGATGATCCTTCATCACTATCTTATTGCAATGCATCTTCTTTGGACTTTAACACTTCGAGCACCCTACATGTTTCACATGCTTGTGTTGACAGTCCTTGCATATCTTGTAGAAATTGCTTGACTAAAACTCAGGATGATATGCTTGCTATGTCTTGTTGCCATGATAAAAATGCATCTATTCCCTCGAATTGTTGTGCTAACAATGTAGAGGAAACCCAACACCCCATGGAACAAGATGTAGTCTTGAATGGTGCTTCAAGGGATCCTACATCATCATCTACTGCATTTTGCCTTATGGCTAAGGCTTCAAAGGTATCTCTCACTTTGAACCCCAATATATCTTGTCATGATAGTGATGATAACAATAATGATGATGTAGAAAATGATGAAGAAAATGATAATGTTGCCTCCTTAAAAATTAAGGGGGAAATAATTTTTGAAGCTCTTCATAAGAATAAAATTGCTCGTTCCAACTTCATGGAAATCATGTCTATTGCCATTGAGGGCAAGAAATATATAGAGGAGTTGGAATCTCATCTAGAGGAGCATGAGGTCACCATTGAGAAAATGGAAGGTCATGAGCGTGATTACGCTAATGAGATCGCCGACCTCTCGCAAGCTCTTGAACTTGAACAAACCACCAAGGTATCTCTTGAGGAGACTTTTGCTCTAGAACTATCTAGAATAAAGGAATCCCGTGATAGAGCTCTCGAGGTGGCTAATGATTTTGAAACTAAAAATGAGAAGCTTGAAGTTGCACATGCTAAACTCCTTGAGGATTTTGATCACCTCAAAAATGGCTCAAGGGTCAGTAAGAGTGAGCTCATCAAACTCACCGAGTCTCATGCTCAACTTGAAGCTTCATATTCTAAAGAGCTTGCCAAGTTGCCTTCTCCTCTTGCTATTATTGATGATGCTTTTGCTACTAACTCTATTTCTAGTGAAGCATCTATTTTGAAGGAGAATGTTGAGCTAAGGGCTCAACTTGAGTTGCTATCTAGCAATTATGGGAGATTGGAAGAAAATCATGTAAAGCTCACAAGCTCTCATGATGATCTTCTAGTATCCCATAATGTGCTAAAGATAGCTCATGAGGCTATGATCATCAAGGTAACATCTAGTGAGTCTCATGTGGTCGCTAGCACTACTTCTAGTCAAAATGCTATATTGCCATGTGCTAGTCCTCGTAATTCATCTATGCATAACATTGGTACATCTCGTGATGAATTGCTTTCCTTGCCTTGTTGCTCTAACAATGAAGCCTATACTTCCTCTAGTACTTGTGTTGATACTAACCATGTAGAGGAAATCAAAGAGCTCATGGCCCAAGTCTCTTCCTTGAAGAAAGACTTGGAAAAGTGTCATGAAGGGAAGTCCACACTCAACAATATCTTGAGTGTGCAAAAATCCCCCAATGAAAAAGGTGGTCTTGGATTCAACTCCAATAAGAAGAAATCCAAGAGCAACAAGAAGAAGGGCCAAGAACAACTCAAGAATTCGGCCAAGATTATTTGCTTCAAGTGCAAAATTGAAGGGCATCATGTTAGATCTTGCCCATTGAAGAAGAAGGCCATTAGTGACAAGCAACAAGGGAAGAGGCCACAAGTTCAATCTCGTGCTCAACCGCAAGTTGGAGAAAGGCCGCTTCCCAAGAAGACTCATGCTAATGCTTCTCATTTTGAGAAATCAAATGAGAAGAAAGTGAAGAGTAGATGTTGCTACCTATGTCGTGAGAAGGGTCACCTTGCTTCTTCATGCACTAGTGGTAACTTATCCAACCCAATTATTATTAATGATGTCTATTTTCTTGGGAAGGATAATGTTGGCAATGTGTTTGCCAAGTTTTTTGGTACTCAAAGTGGTGTCAAGAAAAGAACCATTTGGGTAGCCAAGCCTATTGTGACTAACTTATTAGGACCCAACTTGGTTGGGGACCAACTAGCTCAAACTTGATCAATAGGTGTTTTAGATGGCATTGGAGACTTGGCTACATTATGAAGAATTAAGGGGTCTTCATCATTCATATTGTCTCAAGCCAAGTCATTCGGATTATCAAGTTTCTATCTTATATCCAATGTTCCTCCTTGCGGTAACTCGTGCTTAAATTGTCTACATTGAAAGTTACTTGCCCATTTGCATGTTTTGGTTTTGTTCCTTGCATGTGTTTGTATATGTTGTGCGTCCAATTTGTATATCTTGAGAAATCAAGTATGTGTATATTGGTTTGCACATCATGTATGTGTGTGTCGTGCGTTGAGCCTTTGTGCTTCTTGCTTTTATCTTAGTTGGCTCTTGTGAGAGATTAATGGAACATCCCATTTTGGGGGAGTGATGTGCTTTGTGCACCTCACAATCCTATAAATGTGTGTACATGAGGAATACCATCTAGTATGGATATTACAAGATTATCTAGCCTCTATGTGGTATGTCTTCTCATGAGAAAGTCAAATTCTAAATGTTCCATTAATTATCTCTTGTTGGTTCTCTTTTGCATCTTGGTAAGTTTTTCATTGGTATCACATTATGGGGGAGTAATATTCTATGTGCATATTACAA
Organism: Secale cereale; assembly: GCA_902687465.1. Taxonomy (NCBI): domain Eukaryota; kingdom Viridiplantae; phylum Streptophyta; class Magnoliopsida; order Poales; family Poaceae; genus Secale; species Secale cereale. Next base: position 641,459,234 of record LR738710.1, read on the forward strand.
GCCTAGAAAATGTGTAAATTTGAGATATTGTCACCTAGAGTTGATAGTATAAATTATGTTGTTCCTAGGTGGCATGTTAGCTCTACAAGTTGCATTTTGCTTGTGTTTGGTGTGAAGATGATGTTGGATATCATTGCTATCTATCACCGGGAATTATTTCCAAAATACCTCTTGTCTTTGACAATTGGTAATCATTTATGTGGTGGAAATTATTGATCATCTTTACATTGTCTTTTGGTTTTATTTGTCTTATCTCTTGCCAAGTTTGTGTCAACTCCCATTGCCTTCCGTGCCACTTGTGGATCTTGTTATTTTATTGATTTTGTCAAGTGATTTCTATATATAGTGAAAGTGGTGATCCTACCTTGTGCATTTTGTATTCAAATGCAAATTCTCTTTAATGCACAATTCGTGGGGGAGCTATCCTATTTTCGATAGAACACTCATCTTGTGATCCATATCAAGTGTGTGTTGATGGAAGGCAAGCCGTTTCTTTTGGTACTTGTGCCATCATGAAACTTTGTAGATGGGTTGGTTTGTTTGGAACCATCCTCTCTTTTGGGAGTCTGATATATTTCCTTTTGCGTGTATCAATGGATATCTCATTCCTTGATGTATCTTCTAATAGATATCTTCCAAGTGATGATTTCTCCATTTGGTATCCTATTTTCACTTGGTATTTCTTTTTATTTTGTTTTGTTTCTTGAAAGTCTTGAGCATGCATATTTACTTCATGTACTTTCTTTGGCATGCTTTCTTTCTTTAACCCAATATATAAGGGAAACTCCACCTAGTCTCAATTTGGATGAGATGTGCATGAAATTCATCTTCATATATAAATGCACATATGTTTGTGGAGTTTTTCCTATGTATTGGTGTTTCTAACTCTTTGGTCCCAATGAGTTTGGGTACCATTTTGTTTGTGTTGGTGCTCTAGGAACAATTGGAGATGTATTGGAAGCTCAGCTCATTCAAAAGGAAGGTGGTGTCACCATGTGCTTATTGGAGTCAAGCTAGGATGATCAATGAACTACTATCTACCTTCAATTGGTATCTACTACATCCTTCCAATGGTATCTCGGTAACAAGTATCACCATCTACTTCATGCACACATTTCTTGCACCAACCTTGTGTAGGTTCTATCATGGCTTGTTAGTCATTCCTTCTTATGATACTTGTTTCCTTTCTCAAAGCATCCCAACAATGATCTCTTGTTGCTAGTTGTGATGTCTTTGATGCTCGTGTTGTTGAAACTCATTTATATACAATGAGAACATATCTAGCTATGTGCTATGCCTTCAAGCAAATATCTTATTGGTATATTTATGACTTCCTAGGGGAAAACTTATTCATTTCTTTTTGCAACAATTTCATGTGTACATCCTTCTTTGTGGATTGATATCATCATGATCTTCATCTACCTAGAATCTTATACACTTGAGAGAAGTTGCATATCTATTTGATATCCCCTTCTTTCACGTCCACCTTGTCGTTCTTGTATCACTTCTTTGGTGGCTCCGTGAAAGCCTTTGCCTTGAGTGCGGATCTTATCTTGTTGCATCTAGATGCACTCTTGTGTGGTGAGGATATTTTTGTCTCTTGCTTGTCTTGACAAGGATTTTGCCAATTAATTGGTATCCCTCATCTTGATAACGCTCTCTTTTATATCTTCACCACGGGTTGTCACAAGCATAGGTTCTTTATATGCTTATTAGTGAGCTTGTGAACCCGTTTGCTTGTTGTGTGTGGGAATGATAGGCCTTGCACCGAGTATCTCTTTCATTCAAGACTATATTGATGCTTAATGTTCATCCATACATTAGTCTTCTCAAGTGCTTTGCCATGACTCACACACATCATTTTGGTTGAGCATACTCTTAAGTTGTCTCTTTTATATATTGCTCAACCATTTGTTTGTTGCAAGTGCTAGGCTTTGTTACCTTCATGCTCACTTGCACTTGGTGTGAGTTTCTATTGATTTTGGGGGAGTGATGATCCTATTTTGTGCACTTGGTATCCTAATGAAAATTTTCTAAGGAGTGCACAAATTATGGGGAGCTTCACCAGTGTCTTTAGAAAAAATCGGTTGCTATGTCGTGAGTTCTATTGATCTTGGGGGAGCGACGATCCTATTTTGTGCTCGTTGTATCCAGATACAAAACTAAATTGTGCACAAATCATGGGGAGCTTCTCTAGTTTCTCTAGAACACTCCTTTGCTCTTATCATAATATCTTTTATTCATTTGGCATGTAGGATCATTGGTCTAGTTGGGTCAATTGGTATCTTTTGATAGCTTAATTCAATTGGTATCCTTTGATTGCTTGATTGCATGTTTTTCTCCCTTTGTTATGCCTTTGTGGCATATCATTCTTTTGCAATCTTAGGGCCTCAATATAGTTTGTCTTCCTCCAAGTATTTACAGTTGGATATATGTATTGCATTCCACTCTCTATTTTGAGGAATACATAATTTATGGAGGAACACAATTTATATTGACCTTCTAAGTTTTTCGCCCATTTTGGCAATCGATGCCAATGGGGGAGAAGTTTCCGAGAGTTTAGTTTTGTGAGGAAGTTTAGAGAGTTGTCTCTTCGCTCTTCTTGCTTTGGTTTTGTTCCTAAGCTTTTGCATCTCATGCACATACATTATTGTTGCATGGTATGGTGATGCATAATTCCTTATATGAACTCTCTTGAAAGTGATTGTCATCAATTACCAAAATGGGGGAGATTGAAAGAACATGCGGTGCCCCCATGTTTGGTTTTGGTAATTGATGACAATCTCTATGGACTAATGGTTTCCTTGAGTAATATTTGAAGGGTTTGTCCATAGGCTTTTCTTGGAGTTCATTTGTTGGTTTCAAGGAGAGTTTGTGATGACCAAGGTGCTATTAAGGAATTATCCAAAGATTGGTCTTGTGAGTGTTGAGCTTATTGCAAGCATGTCTTGAAGAAGAAGAGTGTGTTATCATTCATGTTTACCTTCAAGACATCATCCAAATGAAGAGTTGGAAAGATTCAAGGTTGATCAAGAGTAAGTGAAGGAGTGAATCAAGTTGATCAACACACAAAGCGTAGAAGATGTACCGAGAGGGATCAAGCAATCCTATGGTATGGTAAGCATTGTCAATCACGCTTTGTGTACTAACCCATGGTCTTCGTGAGAGTTCTTTGTGGGGTTAGGTTGCGGTGTGCAAGTTCAAGTGGAGCATCACGAAGAAATCAAGTGATTGAAGCTTGCCGTCCATTGTCGTGACAATGGACTTGTGAAGATATGCCGAAGAGTGGCTCTCCCATAGAGGAGTATGGGGGAGCAATCTACTAGTCTTCACCGAGACAACACAATCAAGAAAGGTGGTCCAACTTGAGGAAGTCAAGATCGTCTACATCTAGCTCAAGTGGACTTTGTGCAAAGCAAAGGTTTGCCCTTGATAGGTTTTCTATTTTACCCGTCTCGTGGTGGTAGTTGGGAGACCGGGTTATAGGATCGTTTGCCGTACTATCAAGGGGGGCTCTCAAGTTGGTAGCTTGATTGTATCGTTAGTAGAGAGCTCAAACCATTGCATCCTTGCATCATGTTTCTTGGTTCTTGTTTGGTTCTCTTTGTGAGTCTTAGAGCTTATGGTCATCTTGATGACAAGCTTGAGTTCATCGAAAACGGAGTTCACATGTGTCTTCTATGATGTTTTCGGTGTTGGGTGTTTTACCGGTCTTATCCGAGGAAGGGTTCTCACCATTTTATTATGGGCCTTTTCTAATTTGCTTCTTATTGGTTTTTCTATCAAGATTGTGTTAGCCCTTGTCGCTAGCTTTCCAACAAACTTGGTTTCATCGAATTCGGAGTCCGTATGCAAAAGTTATTGACGTTTTGGTGTACTGAAAAGGCTGTAGCTGTACTACCACGGGTAGGAGCGGAAGTAATTTTTTACTACCGCTTTCGGGAGCGGTACTACCGCTTGGAGCAGTACTACCGCGGCTACTTCCGTGGCTACTTCCGCTCGGTACCAAAAACTCGTCACAAGTCCAGCGGTGGTAGGCACGAATGTAATTTTTTAGTACCGCTCGCAAGCAGTAGTACCGCTACCCTTAGCAGTACTACCGCTACCCCTAGCGGTAGTACCGTGAGGTCAAGCGGTACTACCGCTCCGACGGTTTTTCTGGCCTTTTTGCCTCCTCGCTGTTGTTTTTCAAAGGGGTTCTACTGCCCTAGCGGTAGTACCGCTCCTGGAGCGGTAGTACCGCTCTGTGCGGGCTGTGAGCATAACGGTTGGATTTCCCCCCCACCTATAAAAGGGGGTCTTCTTCCCCAATGAACCTTATCCTTTGAGCTCGTGTTCTTCCCCCATTGTTGACCTTCTTCGAGCTTGCTATCTCTCAATCCCTCCATGGATTCTTGCTAGTTTTTGGGGGAAAAGAGAGAGGAGATCTTGATCCACATTTCCACCAATCACTTTCTCCTCTAGGTGAGGGGAACCCCTTGGATCTTGATCTTGGAGTTCTTGGTGTTCTCCTTCTTGTTCTTCCTCTCATTTCCCTCCCTAGCATTAGTTGCTTCGGTGGGATTTGGGAGAGAAGGACTTGGGCACTCCGTGTGCCCTTGCCATTGCATTTGGTGCATCGGTTTGAGTTCTCCACGGTGATACGTGGAAGTTACAAGTTGATAAGCTTATTACTCTTGGGTGCTTGGTACCCTTGAGCTTGTTCCTCGTGGGTGCTTGGGTGCCCTAGACGGTTGTGGTCACCTCGAAGCCATATTCCATTGTGGTGAAGCTTCGTGGTGTCGTTGGGGAGATAGCCCCAACCTTGGTGTTCGGAGCTCAATCATTGTGGTGTAAAGCTCCGGGCAAGCGTTGGGGTCTCCAATTAGGTTGTGGAGATCGCCCCGAGCAATTTGACGGGTTCCGGTGACCGCCCCCAAGGGTTGCCGAAGTGTACGGGTTCGGTGACCTCCCCCAAGGGTTGCCATTTGTACGGGTTCGGTGACCGCCCTCAAGGGTCCCTTAGTGGAATCACGGCATCTTGCATTGTGCGAGGGCGTGAGGAGATTACGGTGGCCCTAGTGGCTTCTTGGGGAGCATTGTGCCTCCACACCGCTCCAAACGGAGATTAGCATCCGAAAGGGTGTGAACTTCGGGATACATCGTCGTCTCCGCGTGCCTCGGTTATCTCTTACCCGAGCCCTTTACTTATGCACTTTACTTTGTGATAGCCATATTGTTTCTTATCATATATCTTGCTATCACCTAGTTGTTTATCTTGCTTAGCATAAGTTGTTGGTGCACATAGGTGAGCCTAGTTGTTGTAGGTTTTGTGCTTGACAAATTAACCGCTAGGTTTATTCCGCATTTGTTCAAGCCTAAACCGTAATTATTTTAAAGCGCCTATTCACCCCCCCTCTAGGCGACATCCACGATCTTTCAGCGGTAGGGGCCCAAACAGGCGGCAGCTCCGCAACCAGCAGCTAGCGGACGGTCCTACGCCCCTCCCTCGGGATGTCTGCTGGAGGACCACCGCGCAGCTGAGGCATGGCTACAGTTGAGCGCGTCCTTAGAGAATCTATACGGGCGTGGCTACAGTGAATGTGTACCTTATGGCCGTCTCTTAAGCGGCGAGTCACTGTAGCCACGCTGCCAGTGACCAAGCTTCGGTCAGAGGAAGCCACGATCCCACTACTGTAGATGGCGGGGCAAGCAGGCGGCTGGCCCCACCGGCCAGTGGGTAAGTCATAAACAAGCCGCCCCTGGCAGGCGGCCAGGGGAGGCGGCCGCCTGGTAACAGACGGCGAATCCCGCCCTAGAAGTCTGAACCTCATCAAAATGACAAGACAAGGCGTGGCGGCAGTGTACGGCAGGAGACGGCGGCACTGTGGCCACTTCCTTCCTGACGATGCTGCCGTCAGTAAAAGCACGCATACAGTGAAAGGCAATCACATGGGCCCGCAGGCGGCGGGCCCCGGCAGACAGGCGGCGAGGCCGGCACTAGAAGACGCTGACAGTCGGGGGCCACTCCGTCGGGATTACAATTGTACCCCTGGGAGGTAGGCCTATATAAACCCCCCAGGGTCCTCCATGAGGAGGGGTTGGAGGATTAAACCCTAGGAGAAAGAGAGCTCATAGAGAGAGAGAGAGAAACCCTAGCTACCATACCGATTCCCTAGAGCGAAGGTAGAGAGCTAGCCTTGCTCATCTTTCTCCTCTAGACGACACAGCTCGAGGAGCAACCTTGTAGCTACCATAGTGACTTTAGTCATGACGTGGAGTCCCCGCAGAGCAGGACTAGGGGTGTTATCTCCACGGAGAGCCCCGAACCTGGGTAAGATCCGTAGGCGTCCTAAGTTCCGCCTTATCCCGCTTCCAGGGCCCGGCGACGCTCTATTGTCCCCATGCATGATAAGCCATCCTTTGGCATATGTCGCCCCAAAACCCCGACATTTGGCGCCCACCGTGGGGCTATGTGCACCGTTGTCCGGAGACATGTTCTGGACGGGAACTTTGTTCCTCCCTGGCGAGCACAGCCAGCCTGGCGCGCCTGCAGGCGTGAAAACCGGGATGCGTCGTGGCGCTGAGGCCGCATGCGCCGCGAGCGGACTCGCCGACCTTCTCGGCGGCGTCCACATTCATGACGAGCCCTCTCCGACGGACGAGCTAGTAGCTTCGGAGAGCTGCCTCGTCGAGCTACTCGACAAGCTCCACATCATCGAGGAGCGCGCCTCTGATGTGGAGTCAGTAGGCTCTTCTGACCCACCAGTAGACATGATCATCGACCTCGACGCTTAGCCTATCGATTCCTTCCCCGAGCACGTGGTGATCATCAACGACCCCCTCCCTGCTCTAACGGGCGGCAGCGCCGCCAGCACCGTCACAGAGGTGCTCGCCACCAACCACGACGAACCGTCCGGTGGTTCGGACCAAGACCCGCTCCAGGCCTCCCTACAGAACCTCGCTGCACCTATTGCAGCGGGGGCAGATGGCGTGGCACTGGAGGCACTTCGTGTCTCGCTCCTCGACAGTGCCAACAAGCTGGCCGCTTCCCGATGCCTCACTGAATCCTACCGCCGCGAGATGGACCGTGCCATTTGCGGCACGCCGGCTGCCGGTGAGCCTAGCAGGGCCGGTGCCGTTCGCGATCGCGGCGGGCTGCTAGCAGACATGCTGGGGGCCCCACGGCCCATGTACCTCACTCCATCGGAGAACCTAAGGGTTGCCCAGGCGGCAGTCGATGAGATGGGCCACTTGGAGGGAGACGCGATGCGTAACTCAGCGCGCCCGCCAGCTCCTCGACGCTGCTGCTGCGCAGCAGGAGGCTCGTCGCCGAGCATCAGAGACCGACACGCAGGATGACAACTGCCCCCTTCGGAGGGAGCAAGGAGCTACGTCCCGCTCTCCAACAGTCGGCGCCCCCAACCGGCGAGACTCAGAGCCGGCTACTAGCCGCAGCCGGCAGACTCGTATCACCATCGAGCGCGACGAAGACGGTCGCCCAAGGGCCGTAGAGCGGCGAGGGGAACACCCGACTCCTCCTAGGCGGGAGAGGCGCGTGTCTCCTCCGCCTGTTGACCATCCCTCTCTGGTAGGCCGCTTGGGCCGCCGCGAGGGGGTTGGGGAGAACGACGCCCGCCACCGCCTAGACCGACTGGCTCGGTCCCAAGCGGTCGAAGAAGAAGGCGACCTCGGCCCGGCCTGTTTCGGCCCCCGCATCCGCAACGAGCCTTTCTCCAAGGGCTTCTCGCTCCCCAGAGATACCCCCCAGTATAACGGATCAGTGAAGCCAGAGGACTGGCTGGTGCATTACTCTAGAGCCGTCAGCATAGCAACCGGCAACAGGCGTGTTGCGGTGAAGTACGTGCCACTTATGCTCCAGGGCACGGCCCGGACATGGCTGAACATCCTCAAACCCAACAGCATCAACGGCTGGTTGGACTTCACCGACGCCTTCACCCGCAACTTCACCAGCACCTACAAGCGTCCTCCCAAGCCGCGCCAGCTCTTCCTATGTGTCCAAGGCCCAGATGAGTCAGCCCGCGATTATCTGACATGTTGGGCAGAGCTGCGAAATTCTTGCGAGGGAGTGCACAAGGTACAAGCCATCGAGTATTTCACGGCCGGGTGCAGAGAAGGCACCTTGCTCAAGCACAAACTCCTTTGCGATGAGCCAGCCACGCTAGACGAGCTGCTGAGCATAGCAGACAAGTACGCCACCGCTGACTCCTCCATGAAGACCGAGGTGCAAGTCGATGCTTCTGGAAAGATGACTCCTCCAACTCCCAAAACGCCGGCTGGAGAGTCCAGCCGACGCCAGCAGCCGAACGATCACAAACGCAAGACCCACGCGCCGGCTGCCAACAGTCGGCTGGTGGCAGCAGTTGATGGCCAGCACCCAGAAGCTCAAGCAGGACCCAAGCGCTAGAAGGGCAGCAAGCCAGCCTGGCAGCCAGCTTTCTCCTTCGACCAATCTCTGGACGCCCCCTGCAAGTTCCACAGTGGTGCGAAGCCTTCCAACCACACCACACGGAAGTGTCATTGGCTTACAAGGATTGCCAGAGGAGAAGCTCTGCCACCGCCGCCTGCTGGGCAGGCGGCCCCGCCTCCCAATCCGCCGGCTGCTCGTCCGGGCGGCCAGGCCCAGGATGAATTCCCAAAAGAAAACGGGGCCTATGTCGTCTTCACCAGCCAAGCGGATGATAGGCACAGCCGGCGTCAGCAGCGCAGAGAAGTCAACACTGTTGCCATCGAAGCCCCAGAATTCATGCACTGGTCTAAGAGGCCCGTCAGCTGGAGCCGAGAAGATCACCCGGCTATCATGCCATCACCGGGGGCCTATGCCTTGGTTCTGGATGCAACTCTCTCCACCGACAGGCGGGCCTGTCGTTTCTCCCGAGTACTGGTAGATGGCGGCAGCAACATCAACATCATGTACCGCGACACCATGGAGACATTAGGCATCAAAGAAAAGCAGCTTCAGCCTACAAGGACTGTGTTCCACGGCATTGTGCCAGGCCTCTCTTGCTCACCAATCGGCAAGGCCAAGATTGATGTCCTGTTTGGTGACAAGAAGCATTTCCAGAGAGAGCCAGTCTGGTTTGAAGTGGTGAATCTGGAAAGCCCCTATCACGTGATCTTGGGCCGGCCTGCTCTTGCAAAGTAATGGCAGTACCCCATTATGCCTACCTCAAGATGAAGATGCCCGGCCCCAAGGGAATAATCACCATAGCCGGGGACTACGAGAAGTCCATCGCATGTGCAACAGCCAGCAGCCGTCTGGCCGAGTCCCTTGTCGTAGCTGAAGAGAAGCGTCGCCTGGAACAGCTGGTGGCAATGGCTGGCGAGCAACCAGCCATACCAGCCGACCCCAGGGAGGCGGAGCCGCAGGGCTCGTTCCAGCTGGCCAAAGAGACAAAGAAGATTGCCTTGGACCCGTCTCACCCAGAGCGATTTGCTGTCATAGGGTCAAACCTAGACAGCAAATAGGAAAGCGAGCTCGTCGATTTCCTCTGTGAGAATCGGGACATCTTTGCATGGTCCCCCAAAGACATGTCGGGTGTCCCGACGGATTTCGCCGAGTACAAACTCCACATGAGAGAAGATGCAAAGCCTGTCAGGCAGACGCTACGCCGCCTGTCAGAAGAGAAGAGAAGAGTTGTTGGGGAAGAAGTTGCCCGCCTGCTAGCAGTCGGCATCACTACGGAAGTTTTCTACCCAGAGTGGCTCGCAAACCCAGTCCTAGTGCTGAAGAAGAACAACAAATGGCGCATGTGTATTGATTACACCAGCCTCAACAAAGCCTGCCCTAAAGATCCGTTTGATCTGCCGCGAATAGATCAAGTGATTGACTCCACAGCCGGATGCGAGTTGGTGTCATTTCTTGATGCTTATTCCGGGTACCACCAGATCAAACTCGATCCGGCCGACCATCTGAAGACCGCCTTCCTCACGCCATTTGGGGCCTTCTGCTACCTGACCATGACGTTCGGCCTGAGAAACGCCGGCGCCACCTTTCAGCGTTGCATGCAGAATTGCCTCCTCAAGCAACTTGGCAGAAACGCCCATGTTTATGTGGATGACATCGTGGTGAAGACGAAGAAGAGAGGAACTCTTTTGGAGGATCTCCAAGAGACATTTGAAAACTTGCGCCGCTTTCAGATCAAGCTAAACCCGGAGAAATGCGTCTTCGGGGTACTAGCCGGCCAGCTCCTTGGCTTCCTGGTATCTGAACGCGGCATCGAGTGCAACCCTGCAAAGATCAAGGCCATTGAGAGAATGGAGCGGCCAACTCGTGTGCGAGATGTCCAGAAATTCACAGGGTGCCTGACATCTCTTAACCGTTTCATCAGCCGGCTGGGAGAAAAGGCACTCCCCCTATATCAACTGATGAAGAAGACCACTTGCTTCGAGTGGAACGACCAGGCAGACGAAGCTTTCCAGCAACTCAAGAGACTGCTGTCCACCCCGCCTGTCCTGGCGGCGCCAACAGACAAGGAACCCATGTTCCTTTACATACCCGCCACTAGCTGGGTGGTCAGCACGATCATTGTGGTCGAGCGCCTAGAAGACGGCAGAGCCTTGCCCATCCAGAGGCCGATCTACTACTTGGGCGAGGTGCTGTCAGTCTCCAAGCAGAACTACCCCCACTACCAGAAGATGTGCTACGACGTGTACTTCACCTCCAAGAAACTCAAGCAATACTTCCAAGAGCACCCGATCATGGTTGTCTGCACGACCCCGCTTGCTGAGATAATGGGCAATAGAGATGCTTCAGGACGAGTGGCCAAGTGGGCCATCGAGCTGGCCCCCTTCACCATCTTCTACCAGCCGCGCTCCACCATCAAATCGCAAGCATTGGCCGACTTCCTCATCGACTGGGCCGAGACCCAGTACCTGCCGCCTGCTCCAGACTCAACCCATTGGCGGATGCACTTTGACGGATCAAAGATGTGCACTGGCTTGGGAGCCGGCGCCGTCCTCACCTCCCCCAAGGGCGACAAGCTCAAGTACACCCTGCAGATCCACTTTGCCGCCTTTAACAACGTGGCCGAGTATGAGGCACTCATCCACGGGCTCCGGATGGCCAAAGAGATTGGTATCCACCGAGTGCTGTGCTATGGTGACTCAGACTTGGTTGTCCAGCAGTCATCTGGGGACTGGGACACCAAGGACGCAAATATGGCAAGCTATTGTTTCCTTGTCCAGCAGATCAGTGGGCATTTTGATGGCTGCGAGTTCCTCCACGTGCCACGAGCCGACAACATGCAAGCCAACACCTTGGCATGAATCGGCTCCACCCGCCAAGCAATACCAGCCGACGTGTCTCTTCAATGCCTGTGCAAGCCGTCTATCGAGCCTTCACGAGAATCAGAGTCAATCTTCATACCAACCGATCCTGGAGCAGACGGCCTGTCAACTTCAACAGCCGGCCCGAAGACTACTCCAGCAGGCGGCCTTGATACTCCAACTCCAGTAGACGGTCCAGTAGTCGCTGCACTGGTTCCTGGCCCGGGGACTACTCCAGCAGGCGGCCAAGAAGCGCCGGCCCCAGCAGGCGGCCCGGGGACTGTCGCAGCCGGCTCGGGGACTTTTGAAGCACAATAGGCGGCTCAACCCAGCCCTCCGCCTCCCAGCCCAACCGCCCTGGTCTCTTTGGTTGAAACAACAGGAGTCTCAGCGCCGTCTTGGGCACATCAAATCCTCACCTTCCTACTCAGAAGAGAGCTGCCAACAGATGAAACCTTGGCACGCCAAGTTCAACGCCGAGCTTCAGCATACACAATAGTCAACAAAGAGCTTGTCAGAAGAAGTGCAACAGGCGTCTTCCGGCGCTGTGTGGAAGGAGAAAAGGGTCTGGCTACTCTGAAGGACATTCACCAAGGGGAATGTTGCTACCACGCGGCCTCAAGATCTCTCATCGCCAAAGCCTTCTGCCACGGTTTCTTCTGGCCGACTGCTTTGGACGACGCGAAAGACTCGGTAAAAAAGTGCAATGGCTGCCAGCGCTTCAGTTCCAAGCAACACTTGCCGGCTTCTACACTCAAGACCATTCCGATCACTTGGCCATTTGCTATCTGGGGGCTGGACATGGTGGGCCCCTTCAAGACAGCCCGAGGCGGCTTGACATATTTACTCGTGGCAGTGGACAAATTCACCAAGTGGATCAAAGCAAAACCAATCAAAAAACTCAACGGCCCCACTACTTTGACATTCATCGCAGACATCACAGTTCGGTATGGCATACCGCACAGCATCATCACCGACAACGGCACAAAATTTTCCAAAGGCGCACTGGCCCGTTTCTGTGCGACACAGGGCATCCGACTTGACCTAGCGTCCGTTGCTCACCCACAGTCCAACGACCAAGTTGAGCGCGCCAACGGCCTTATCTTGTGTGGCATCAAGCCTTGGCTGGTCGAACCTTTGGAACGATCAGCCGGCTGCTGGACTGAGGAGTTGCCATCCATCCTCTGGAGCCTCAGAAAAACTCCAAACAAGTCCACCGGCTTCACTCCTTTCTTCCTTGTTTATGGGGCCGAGGCCGTCATCCCAACAGATGTTAAGTTTGACTCACCTCGCGTCACCATGTATACAAAAGCCGAAGCCAAAGAAGCACGAGAAGACGGCGTAGACCTGCTGGAAGAGGCCCGGCTAGTAGCACTCAGTCGCTCCACCATCTATCAGCAGGGTCTCCGCCGCTATCACAGCCGGCGAGTCAAGCCACGCTCCTTCCGTGAGGGGGACCTTGTGCTCCAGCTGATTCAGCGAACAACCGGCCAGCACAAGCTCTCGGCTCCTTGGGAAGGACCATTAATCATCACCAAGGTGCTAGGCAACGATGCCTACTACCTCATCGATGCCCAGAAGCCAAGAGCACGCAAGAGAGACGACTCGGGCAAGGAGTCGGAGCGCCCGTGGAACGCAAACCTACTTCGTCGCTTTTATAGCTAAAAGACAGTATGTGTTGCGCTATATACTTTATTCTGAGAACCAATGGGACCCCCGAGGAGTTCTCGGGGACTGCCCAACCCTTTATCTATATGATAAGAATTATGCATGTGAATGAGTGTTGTTCATTTCTTTGTCCGGCACCGGAGCCTAGCAGACGGCCCGAGGACTGGCCGCCTAGCCCTATGTTTAAAACTTCTCCTTAAAATAGTCGGACAAGTAATGTGATGGCATCCAAGCCCTCTCCCACCTTCAGTCACATACTCACAGAACGCGGCTGTCCGACTGGCAGGAGCCAAAGGCAGGAAGCGGTGCCCACATGAAAAATGGCTAAGGAAAACAAACATAGGGCAAGACGGCCCTTCATACAAATTAGCCGGCTGTTACACAGCCGGGAGCCAGCTTCTGGCTTAGCTTCGCCGCCTTCCAGAGGGCGGGATACTTGCCCATCCAAAAAACAGCTAAGTACCTGACCCAGCCGCAGAACCACAGAGTGGCTGTATGGCTGACAGGATGGCGGTTAAAGGAGACAGCAAAAGGAAATCGCCCTAAGGAACCAAGGGCGGGGCTAATCCCAGAACCCGGCCAAATTGCATAAACACTATGCAGCATTAAAAGAATATTTACATCAAAAAAGGCCTCAAGGGCCGCCATCCAATAGCAGCTTACTTATACACCCAACAGGTGGAATTGTTCAGACTAATCCTACCAAGTCTTACGAAGAAACAGGAATCAAATGATACAAGAATAAAGCCTAGGGCGCAGTAGGCGGAGCGGGCGGCACGACGGAGCCGGCTTCTGGGGGGCCGCCTGACGGGTCTCGGCCTGGCCGCCTCTTGCAGCAGGCGGAGCCGTGATACGTCCAAAATGCATCACTATTTTGTATCATAATTTATCCTTATTCATTGATATATTTCACATTACGATGATGTTCTCATGTTGTTTTGGCCTATTTTACATAGTTTGCAACTTTCCGGTGCCGAAGCAGCAGATGCAGGATTCAGCGGTAAAAAGTGGACGCTGAGTTGCTGAAGAATAATACCTCCAAATTACCTGAAAATTGATGGAGGATATTTTCCGGACGAATCACGAAGACATGCAAAAGGGCAACCAGAGGGGGGCCACAAGGTGCCCAGGCGCCCTGGGGGCGCGCCCCCCCTGGCCGCGCCGGGGGGGGGGGGGCGCCTGGAGCCCCTGGCGCACCTCCGGCTGCCCCCTTTTGCCTATATACTCTCCGTTATCTGAAAACCCTAAAAACGAGAGTTTTTACGGAGTTCCGCCACCGCTCCGTGGCGGAAACCTACAGAGAAGAAAAAGCCATCTCCGGCGGGCAGATTCTGCCGGGGAGATCACCTCCCAGAAGGGGAGATCGTCGCCATCGTCATCACCATCGTCACGGGCATCATCGAGATCATCATCAACATCATCCCCAACACCAGCACCATCTCCATCTTCATCCAAATCTCATCTCACAATTGCAACTTGTGCTGTAACTCGTACTACCTATCCTCTCTACTCCATCGGTGTTGATTACTACTTTGTGGTGAATGCTATTGAGTTTTGTTGGAGAAATATTATTATGTCCAGATTGTTTATCACCCATTTATCTCCACTGATCATGATCTCTTTTATGTCTCGTGAGTAGTTACCTTAGTTCTTGAGGACATGGGGAAAGTCTTGTTGTTAGTAGTCATATGCTGTTGAAGTAATATGTGTTGTTTGATACTTAAGTTGCGTTGTCATTCTACTAGTGGTGTTGTGTGAGTCGAACACTCAACACTTCGCCTTATTAAGGACCTAGGAGAATTCATTGTGTACAAAGAATGCTTATGGTGGGTTGCCGGAGTGACAGAAACCCGAACCCCAGTTCGCACGCTTTTGCATAAGGGAATAATGGATCCTCGATCGTATTGCTATGGTTAGGCTTTTGCCTTAAATTCTATCTTGTATTTGTGGATGCTTGCAAGGTGTTTAATCATAAGAGTGCACTCATCTTAGTCTAGAGAGTGTGCTAGCATAGATCCACCCACTCAACACTTATCAACACATAACATAGTATCGATACGGAATATGGCGAAAGCACATGACTACCTCTCCCGTGTGTCCTCAGGAACGTTTTAGCCTTTATAAGTTCAGTTGCTAGGCCTTTCCTTTGCTAAGAAAGGATTGGGCCACTTGTTACTCTAAGTGCCTTTTACATGGCTCGCTTTTACTTTCCCGTTGCTTATATCGAGAAAACCCCTAAAAAGTTATCTTTCAGTGCTTGCAGTAATTTCTTGCTCAGAATCGCTTATCAATACCTTCTGCTCCTCGTTGGGTTCGACACTCTTACATATCGAAAACGCTGCAATAGATCCCTTACGGTTGTGGGTCATCAAGTACCATATTCTGGCGCCGTTGCCGGGGAGCGTAGCGCTATTGGTAAAGTGAAACTGGTAAGGAAGTTTTTATAATTCTGTTTTTATTTTCGCTATTTCTGCTCTTTGTCCTTATGGACAACCTTGTTATTGGATCGTTGCTTACGGGAAGGCGCTCCACACCTGTGGTGGTTGATCCTCCCCCTACTGAAATTGTGCCCTATAAAATACCAGCTGGTATTATCGATTATGTTTTGGCTAATCGTTATGCAGGAGACAGACATCCCGGTGAACACTTGCTATATTTGTCACAACTATGTTCATTATTTAAGCTTGCAGGTGTATCGAGGGAGTTTGTCATGAGGAAATTGTTTGCTGTGTCACTTATAGATAAAGCTTCAGATTGGTATAGGCTTCTCGATAATTCACACTTGCTTGACTGGCAGGAGCTTATGTCTCTCTTTTATACTAAGTTTTATCCTCTTCATGAAATTCATCGAGACAGGAACTATATCTATAACTTTAGGTCTCGTGACGGAGAAAACATTGCTCAAGCTTGGGGGAGATTGAAGTCCCTAATGCTCAAATGCCCTATTCATAAGCTTCCCAAGGAAATTATACTTACAAAATTTTATGCCAGGCTTTCTCGTCAGGATAAGGAGATGCTGGATGCCTCCTCTAGTGGGGTATTTCAGAAGAAGAGTGTTGAAGAAAGGTGGGATCTCATTGAAAGGATCCAGAGGAATACCGAAGATTGGGAAATTGATAAAGGTATTGAACCCGCTATAAATTATGAACATGATTATATTGAGAGCTATGTGAAAACTGATTACTTCAATACTTTTTGCTCTAAGATTGGTCTTGATTCCCATCTAATGATTGATTTCTGTAAGAATTTTGCCTCTCACGTTGATTCTTTTAAAAAGAATAGAGACCAGCATCATGAACCTTTTAAAGAGCCACCTGTTGATATTCATGTTGCTGACCCTATTTTGCCTGCAGTTATATATG
Source organism: Secale cereale (assembly GCA_902687465.1). Taxonomy (NCBI): domain Eukaryota; kingdom Viridiplantae; phylum Streptophyta; class Magnoliopsida; order Poales; family Poaceae; genus Secale; species Secale cereale. Next base: position 641,475,532 of record LR738710.1, read on the forward strand.
AACAGCCTCCTTTTCCTGCAAGGATAAGGGAGCACTCTCTTGTGACAGGCATAATAAATAAAAGTGAGAGAAGAGTTGATGAGCCCGAGGACCAGATCAGGGTCGATCCTCAAGTTGCATTGATTAAAGACCTTGTTACTAATGATGTTTTGGATTCCAATATAATTTTTTGTGCTGTTTCCAATAACCTTGTCACAGCCAAGAATAAAGGCCCAATTTCAGGTACTCCAGTGGTATCTGTTAAAATAGGAGATCACAATTATTATGGGCTATGCGATTTGGGATCGAGTGCAAGTGCTATCCCCTATTCACTTTATGAAGAGATCATCAGTGAGATTTCCCCTTGTGAACTTGAAGAAGTTGATGTTACTATTCATCTTGCAAACAGAACAACTATCTCTCCTATCGGAATTATGAGGGACGTTGAAGTCCTATGTGGAAAGGTAAAATACCCTACCGACTTTCTAGTACTTGGTTCAGAGAGGGACAATTTTTGTCCAATTATTTTTGGTAGACCTTTTCTTAGAACTTGTGGAGCTATAATAGATTGCAAGAAAGGTAAAGTTTCTGTTGAATTCGATGGTGAGCCATATGAATTTAATTTTTCTAAGTTCTCTAAGCAGCCTCATGGTACTGATTTACCTAGTGATGATAAAATTATTGAAAGTATTGCTTCTATTGCTATTCCCCCTAATGATCCTTTGCAGCAATATATGGAGGACCACGAGAATGATTTGCATATGCAGGAAAGAAATGAACTAGATGAAATATTCTTAAGGCAACCTTCTATCCTGAAGCACAACCTCCCGGTTGAACCTTTGGGAATTTTATCAAAACCGAAAGAGGACCCGGTGTTCGATCTTAAACCTCTTCCCGATACGCTCAAGTATGCTTATTTAGATGAAAAGAAAGTATATCCTGTTATTATCAATTCTAACCTTTCAGGATATGAAGAAGAGCGACTATTGGAAGTACTCCGTAAATACCGAGGCGCAATTGGCTATACCCTTGATGACCTTAAGGGGATTAGTCCATCTATATGTCAACATACTATCAACCTCGAGCCTGATGCTAAACCAGTTGTTGATCATCAACGACGGTTGAACCCGAAGATGATGGATGTTGTGAGAACTGAGATTCTCAAGCTTCTAGCCGCAGGTATTATCTACCCTATAGCTGATAGTAAGTGGGTAAGCTCGGTACATTGTGTTCCTAAGAAAGGAGGTACAACTGTGGTTCCTAATGATAAAAATGAACTAATACCTCAGAGAATTATTATTGGATATAGAATGTGTATTGATTACAGGAAGTTGAACAAGGCAACTAGGAAGGATCACTACCCGTTGCCGTTCATCGACCAAATGCTTGAAAGGTTATCCAAAAATACCCACTTTTGTTATCTCGATGGTTATTCTGGCTTCTCTCAAATTCATGTTAACACTGCTGATCAAGAGAAGACCACTTTTACTTGTCCCTTTGGTACTTATGCTTACAGGCGTATGCCTTTTGGTTTATGTAATGCCCCTGCTACTTTTCAAAGGTGTATGTCTGCTATCTTTCATGGTTTCTGTGGGGATATTATGGAAGTCTTCATGGATGATTTCTCCGTCTATGGAACCTCCTTTGACCATTGTCTTCACAATCTTAATAAAGTTTTGCAGAGATGCGAGGAGACAAATTTGGTACTCAACTGGGAGAAGTGCCACTTCATGGTTAACGAAGGAATTGTTCTTGGTCACAAGATTTCCGAAAGGGGAATTGAAGTGGACAAAGCCAAGATCGAAGCTATTGAGAGGATGCCCTATCCAAGGGACATCAAAGGTATTCGCAGTTTTCTTGGTCATGCTGGTTTCTATAGAAGATTTATTAAAGACTTTTCTAAGACCTCGAGGCCCCTCACTAATCTTCTCCAGAAGGACGTTCCTTTTGTATTTAATGAGGATTGTAAGGAAGCTTTTGAAGTTCTTAAGAAAGCTTTAATAACCGCTCCAATAGTACAACCACCTGACTGGAATTTACCTTTTGAGATTATGTGTGATGCTAGTGATTTTGCTGTTGGAGCTGTTTTAGGACAAAGAGTTGATAAGAAATTGAATGTTATACATTATGCTAGCAAAACCCTTGATAGTGCTCAAAAGAATTATGCTACTACTGAGAAGGAATTCTTAGCTGTAGTATTTGCTTGTGATAAGTTTAGGCAGTATATTGTTGATTCCAAAGTTATTATTCATACTGATCATGCTGCCATTAAGTACCTTATGACAAAGAAGGATGCCAAGCCAAGGCTTATCAGATGGGTACTCCTTCTTCAAGAATTTGATTTGCAGATTGTTGATAGAAAAGGAGAAGACAATCCGGTAGCGGACAATCTTCCAAGGCTGGAAGATATACCGCACGACCCCGTCCCAGTCAACGATAGTTTTCCAGACGAGCAACTTGCCGTTGTAAAAGTACAATCTCTTTCCGATCCTTGGTATGCAGATTATGCTAATTTTATTGTTGCAAAGTATTTGCCTCCAGGTTTAACATTTCAGCAAAGGAAGAAGTTCTTTCATGATTTGAGGCACTACTTTTGGGATGACCCACATCTTTTCAAAGAAGGTCCCGACGGGATCGTGAGAAGATGCATACCGGAACATGAGAAGAAGGACATTCTCAGACGGTGTCATGATAGTCCCTATGGAGGACATCATGCCAGTGAGAGGACTGCACATAAGGTTCTTCAATCAGGTTTTTATTGGCCTACTCTCTTTAAGGATGCTAGAAATTATGTTTTAGCCTGTGATAAATGTCAGAGAGTTGGTAACATTAGTAGAAGGAATGAATGCCTATGAATTATTCACTAGTGATTGAACCTTTTGATTGTTGGGGTTTTGATTTTCTGGGTCCTTTTCCTTCTTCGCACAAGTACACTCACATTTTAGTAGCTGTTGATTATGTGACAAAGTGGGTTGAAGCAATCCCCATTGAAAGTGCTGATCACAAGACATCTTTGAAAATGCTTAAAGATGTAATTTTTCCTAGGTTTGGTGTACCAAGGTATCTCATGGCTGATGGAGGATCACGCTTCACGCACGGAGCTTTTAGAAAAGCTTTAGCAAAATACGATGTCAACCATAGAATTGCTTCACCATATCACCCTCAAACTAGTGGGCAAGTTGAGCTCACCAATAGAGAGATTAAGTTGATCTTGCAGAAGACAGTAAACAGAAATAGAAAGGACTGGTCAAACAAGTTAGGAGATGCTTTGTGGGCGTATAGAACTGCTTACAAAAACCCCATGGGCATGTCCCCCTATAAGATGGTGTATGGCAAGGCTTGCCATTTGCCATTAGAGTTAGAGCACAAAGCTTTCAGGGCTGTTAGAGAGCTTAATGCTGACCCAAAATTAGCTGGTGAGAAGCGTCTCATGAACTTGACTTCTCTAGATGAATGGAGAAGTGAAGCTTACGAGAGCGCTAAAATGATCAAGGAAAAGGTAAAAAAGTGGCATGATAGGAAGATTCTGAAACGTGAATTTAATGTTGGTGATAAAGTTTTGTTGTTTAGATCCCGTTTCAGGTTTTCTCCAGGCAAACTACTTTCCAGGTGGGAAGGGCCATTTCATATTGAAGAAGTTTATCGGTCTGGTGCGATTAAGATTAACAATTTTGAAGGCACCAAACCTGAAGTTGTGAATGGGCAAAGACTTAAACATTACATAGCAGGAGACCCTGTCAATGTTGATGTGAATATAATATACACAACAACTCACGAAGAACATGTTGCAGCCCTGTTTCAGATGCCAGCAGAAGCAGAATAAAGAAAAGGTATGTAGTACGGTAAGGAAACATCGCGAACCGCCATAAAAGTTCCGTATTACGAGTTTTTGCAAAATTAGTAAAATTCTGAGCCTATGTGGATCCGGAGACGAGCTCCAGGGGGTCCAGGCGCCCCCCTGGCGCGCCCTACCTCCTGGCCGCGCCGCCAGGGCGCCTGGACACCTGGGAGTCCATCTCCGACCCCGCTTTAGCCTGTTACCTTCCTTTCTGTGCATAAATTTTTGCTATATATTTGCCCGAATTGTTCCGGCAACGTATCTTGCGATTTCTTGTGTTTTCTTTTCGATCTGTTTCTGCCAGGGAATCTTTCAGCTGAATCTAGGTGCCATGGCTTCTCCAAGTTCCCCCAAGGACAATTTTGTCGTCAACGTCATCAACCCTTACCTCACTGAGGTGAAGAAGCACCCTCAGGTTGTTCGGATGGAGGACGGTGTCCTTCATCAAGAAGATCTGAAGGGACCTATCAAGGAGGGGAGCATCCAGGCCAGGCTGGAAGAAGTGGAGCAAGAAATCTTCAAGTAGAAGAAGATGATTGAGCGTGGTGTTGAAGCTAACTTTGACATCATCAACGAGTTGAAGACCTACTTCTTGAAGGAGATGAAGGAGATGTGGAAAATCATCACTGCGTCTGAAGAAAGAATTGAGGAGCTCCAAGGGCAAATTTATGATCTACATAACCAGAACTGTGAGTATGAACTAAGGTTTATGCGCATGGGTATGGGTGCTGAATGCAGGATTCAGGAGACAAACTTCTCATATGCGACTGGAGAACCCCTTCCATGGAAGCGTTTCGCCGGAGACTACGTGATCAACGCCAACAAGGATGAGGAGTGAAATCTCCTTGGGTAACGACATTCCCTTGGCTTGTTCCAAGCTTGGGGGAGTGCCCGGTATCTTTATCTTTACCTTTTGTCTTTTAGAGTCAAGTAGAGTCATATCATGTTTAGGGAGGTTATTATATGAAATAGGTGTGTGCATTGAGGTCTATCACTCCTTCGGTGGAGAGATTGTATCCGTGAGTGTGGAGTCCTCTATGATGGAATATTAATGAGAAGTTTATTGGTTCCTTTTGTTGCACTCGGTATTCTCTTCACGCAATCGACCTTATATGATGATTCTTATGGGGAGTATTGACCTTATATCAGGTATGGCTGTGAAAACTTTATTTAATCTTGGCAAACATAGCTTTGGTCATAACAACAAGCATGATTTTCTTAAAAGTATCGACATAGCCAAAACTTTTATGTTATTATGCTTGAAGTGTTATGCTGACAAGGAAGACAACTTGATGTGTTATGCTTATTTCAATGTTTATGCTTTATATTGTTTTGCATCTTAGTCATCATCAATTGTCTGTTCTCTTAAAACCTTTGCTAGCCTAACTCTGTACTAAGCGGAATTCTGCTTGTGCATCCATACCCTTAAACCAATACCTTCCATATGAGTCCACCATACCTTCCTACTCGTGGTATTCCACTGCCACCTCCTAAAGTACAGAATTTATGTGTTATCCTTAAATGTTCAAAAATCTTTTATTTTGTGCCTCTGTTTTAGCTCATGAGGAAGTAATAGTTAGTTCATGGTCTTTTTGAGTTGGACAAGCTTCACCCCGGGATTGCATGTCTAATGTGCAAACCCATAATACGAGAAGGAACTGGCAAAGAGTGCGCCCGGCTCGAAAATAATATAACAAACAAACCCTCCTTCACGCTTTGTTCATGATAAATCAGAAAACTTTGGCAGTGATAAACAAAGGAGAATAAGAGGATGTGATCGTCCTCGTGCGGGAGCCGTTCCTCGAAACTTGTCCAGCTCAAGAAGCAATTGAGTTATCTATTAGCATTCGTTGACAAATCATGCACCTTTCAAAACTTGTTTTCATTCTGTTTGATTTAAGGATAGCACATGAGTTTTCCCTACTACCCTAGAGCAGGGCCTATCTTTTAATTTTAAATTGAGTCAGTTATTCCTACTTCCTTCTATTTCTTAAAGAGAGCAGACATTTGATGTTGACAAGGATTCATTCATATAAAGTTGCATTAAGATTTGTCATATCATATCCTTGTTGACATTATCATGTGATAAGTAAGTTGTTTGTCAAGCCCAGCTAAGTCAAATATCTTCCTTTGTGTTAACACTTTCACTTCTTGCCTGATAACATGTTCTTTAAAAAGCTTTAATTAATCTCATCAAAACATAAAGAAAGAGCAAAAGTAAAAGCTATTAGTTGTTCTTTGATTAAAGGATATGTTTGCCATGATTCAATGAGTTTCCTTAGCCCTACTTCCGATTATAAGTGTTACCACTCTTTTATGACCTTATATCAGGTATGGCTGTGAAAACTTTATTTAATCTTGGCAAACATAGCTTTGGTCATAACAACAAGCATGATTTTCCTAAAGTATCGACATAGCCAAAACCTTTATGTTATTATGCTTGAAGTGTTATGCTAACAAGGAAGACAACTTGATGTATTATGCTTATTTCAATGTTTATGCTTTATATTGTTTTGCATCTTAGTCATCATCAATTGTCTGTTCTCTCAAAACCTTTGCTAGCTTAACTCTGTACTAAGCGGAATTCTGCTTGTGCATCCATACCCTTAAACCAATACCTTCCATATGAGTCCACCATACCTTCCTACTCGTGGTATTCCACTACCACCTCCTAAAGTACATAATTTATGTGTTATCCTTAAATGTTCAAAAATCTTTTATTTTGTGCCTCTGCTTTAGCTCATGAGGAAGTAATAGTTAATTCATGGTCTTTTTGAGTTGGACAAGCTTCACCCCAGGATTGCATGTCTAATGTGCAAACCCCTAACACGAGAAGGAACTGGCAAAGAGTGCGTCCGGCTCGAAAATAATATAACAAACAAACCCTCCTTCACGCTTTGTTCATGAGAAATCAGAAAACTTTGGCAGTGATAAACAAAGGAGAATAAGAGGATGTGATCGTCCTCGTGCGGGAGCCGTTCCTCGAAACTTGTCCAGCTCAAGAAGCAATTGAGTTATCTATTAGCATTCGTTGACAAATCATGTACTTCTCAAAACTCGTTTTCATTCTGTTTGATTTAAGGATAGCACATGAGTTTTCCCTACTACCCTAGAGCAGGGCCTATCTTTTAATTTTAGATTGAGTCAGTTATTCCTACTTCTTTCTATTTCTCAAAGAGAGCAGACATTTGATGTTGATAAGGATTCATTCATATAAAGTTGCATTAAGATTTGTCATATCATATCCTTGTTGACATTATCATTTGATAAGTAAGTTGTTTGTCATGCCCAGCTAAGGCAAATATCTTCCTTTGTGTTAACACTTTCACTTCTTCCCTGATAACATGTTCTTTCAAAAGCTTCAATTAATCTCATCAAAACATAAAGAAAGAGCAAAAGTAAAAGCTATTAGTTGTTCTTTGACCAAAGGACATGTTTGCCATGATTCAATGAGTTTCCTTAGCCCTGCTTCCGAATATAAGTGTTACCACTCTTTTATAAGGGCCTTATGAATTGAAGATTGCTATTGAGGATATTTGAGTTGGTGAAGAAACTGTGATGCTTCTTGTCCGTATTCTATTTATCGACACTTCACTCTCTAAACTTGTGGACAGGTTTACCGAGCTCAGTATTCGCTTGGGGACAAGCGAGGTCTAAGCTTGGGGGTGTTGATACGTCCAAAATGCATCACTATTTTGTATCATAATCTATCCTTATTCATTGATATATTTCACATTACGATGATGTTCTCATGTTGTTTTGCCCTATTTTACATAGTTTGCAACTTTCCGGTGCCGAAGCAGCAGACACATGATTCAGCGGTAAAAAGTGGACGCTGAGTTGCTGAAGAAGAATACCTCCAAATTACCTGAAAATTGACAGAGGATATTTTCCGGACAAATCACGAAGACATGCAAAAGGGCAACCAGAGGGGGGCCACAGGGTGCCCAGGCGCCCTGGGGGCGCGCCCCCTGGCCGCGCTGGGGGGGGGGCGCCTGGAGCCACTGGCCCACCTCCGGCTGCCCCCTTTTGCCTATATACTCTCCGTTATATGAAAACCCTAAAAACGAGAGTTTTTACGGAGTTCCGCCGCCGCTCCGTGGCGGAAACCTAGAGAGAAGAAAAAGCCATCTCCAGCGGGCAGATTCCGCCGGGGAGATCACCTCCCGGAAGGGGAGATCGTCGCCATCGTCATCACCATCGTTACTGGCATCATCGAGATCATCATCAACATCATCCCCAACACCAGCACCATCTCCATCTTCATCCAAATCTCATCTCACAATTGCAACTTGTGCTGTAACTAGTACTACCTATCCTCTCTACTCCATCGGTGTTGATTACTACTTTGTGGTGAATGCTATTGAGTTTTGTTGGAGAAATATTATTATGTCCAGATTGTTTATCACTCATTTATCTCCACTGATCATGATCTCTTTTATGTCTCGTGAGTAGTTACCTTAGTTCTTGAGGACATGGGGAAAGTCTTGTTGTTAGTAGTCATATGCTGTTGAAGTAATATGTGTTGTTTGATACTTAAGTTGCATTGTCATTCTATTAGTGGTGTTGTGTGAGTCGAACACTCAACACTTCGCCTTATTAAGGACCTAGGAGAATACATTGTGTACAAAGAATGCTTATGGTGGGTTGCCGGAGTGACAGAAACCTGAACCCCAGTTCGCACGCTTTTGCATAAGGGAATAATGGATCCTCGATCGTATTGCTATGGTTAGGCTTTTGCCTTAAATTCTATCTTGTATTTACGGATGCTTGCAAGGTGTTTAATCATAAGAGTGCACTCATTTTAGTCTAGAGAGTGTGCTAGCATAGATCCACCCACTCAACACTTATCAACATATAACATAGTATCGATACGGAATATGGCGAAAGCACATGACTACCTCTCCCGTGTGTCCTCAGGAACGTTTTAGCCTTTATAAGTTCAGTTGCTAGGCCTCTCCTTTGCTAAGAAAGGATTGGGCCACTTGTTACTCTCAGTGCCTTTTACATTGCTCGCTTTTACTTTCCCGTTGCTTATATCGAGAAAACCCCTAAAAAGTTATCTTTCAGTGCTTGCAGTAATTTCTTGCTCAGAATCGCTTATCAATACCTTCTGCTCCTCGTTGGGTTCGACACTCTTACTTATCGAAAACGCTGCAATAGATCCCTTACGGTTGTGGGTCATCAAGCCACCACGCCGGATCCGCTTGTCGAGGATTGGTCAGGCTGATGCCAGCAGACGGATCCGCCTCCTAGGAGCTGGCCTCCTCGTCGCTGTCTCCCTCCTCCTCGCCTTCATCGCTGGAGGCGATCTCTTCGTCCAGCTCCTTCGACGCCACCAAGTCCAGCCCGAAGTTGCTGGGTGGCACCACATGACCATTCTCATCTAGCTCTGGGACGAAGATGGCGGTGTCTACATACTCAACAAGGGCGGCGACACGTCTGGCGAGGTCTCCTTGCACCGCGGCCAGCTTAGGCTCAGCCTCCACACGGAAGGTCTTCAACTGGTCGAGATTCAAGTCCGGGTACCAGCCCTTGGCAAACTCCAGGGCGGTCCGTGCACCAGCCCTCGCTACGGCACCCTTCCAAGCCTCGAAGCGGTGGCCGGCCGCCTCCAGCCAGTCGGCAGTTTAGCTGGGAGTGTGGAGTACTGGAGCGCCCGGCCAGATGGCGGCCAGCACTTGGGCACCAGCGCGCTGCAGGCGGCGAAGCAGGCGATGGACCGGCTGGAGGCGCGCCTTGACAGCGAGAAGCTGTTCGGCCGGAGTCCTGGGCACATTGGGTGAGATCACCCGGTCCGCCTTGCGCCTCTCGTCACGCTGGGCCTCGATGGCCTGGCTGGCGGCCACTGAGTGGCCCGGGAAGAACTCTGCAAAAGCTAGAAGAAGAATCAGAGGAAAGAGAAGTGGCTGTGACAGACGGCAGGCACAAGAAGAAGGGGCAGGCATCTTACCGTCGACCATGTCTGCAATGACCCCATAGCCGTCTTGCAGAGCCGCCTCCTTCTCGACCCAGTTTGAGTGCTCAGCCTCGAACTCTGCGCGAAGGAGCGTCTCGACGTCCAACATCTTCCCAAGATCGACCTTGTTGGCTGCCGCCTGGTCCGCCAACTCCTTGACCAGACGGTCACGGTCCCGGGCGGCAAGATTGCGCTCTCGCTCCTTAGCAGCAAGCTCTGACTGGGCCTCGCCCAGCTGGTTGCGGAGGTTGGCTGTGACCGCTAGCAAGAGAAGAGGAAGAAGAATATCAGCATCGGCAAAGAGATAACCTTGGAGTTCCAAGCCGCCTGCTCAGCAGCCGGCTCGGAACTCGGGGACTACACCCAGCGGGTGCGCTGACGCGCCCCTGCAAGGAGGAGAAGAGGAGCACTCACCCTGACTGTCTGCCAGGGCAGCCTACAGTTGTGCCAGCTCCTGGCGCTGTGCGTTGTAGGAGGCCACCTGGAGGTTGTGGTAGTCCTACAACAAGACACAAGATTAGCCCGCAAGATAACCTTAGAGTTCCAAGCCGCCTGCTCAGCAGCCGGCTCGGAACTCGGGGACTACACCCAGTGGGTGCGCTGACGCGCCCCCACAGAAGAAATTGAAGGAATAAAAGCTAAAGATCATAGATTCAACGTACCCGAATAGAGGATCGCGTAGCCACGAACTCCTGCATCACCGTCTGCACGCCATTGCTCAGGGAGTTGAAGTGGTCGAGGACGTCCCGCGACGCGACAATCAGCGTGCCGCCGCCTCCAGTCCTCCAGCCTGATGGCGCCGTGCTGGTGGCTTCACTCTCTGGCGTGGACGAGCTAGCGCCGCCGGCCTCTACCTGCTGCGGCACGGAGACCGCCCTCACAGGGCGCGGACGGGTAGGAGCTTGGGGGGCCGGCTGAGGGCTAGTCACCAGCACACCCTCCGCTGGCAGCACCTCCGCTCCTGCAGGCCGGCTGCCCTGCGTCCCAGCAGGCAGCGCGGGGGCGGCGCCTCTGTCTCCATGGCGACGCGGCCGTCCCCCTCGTTGTCTAGAGTTGGCTGCTCGTCAGCAGCCGGCACTCGGGCGGACGGCTCCGGAGAGCCTGCCTCTTGGAGAACGGCGCGGCCAGCTGGCTGCTGGGAGCCCGCCTCTTGCTCCTGGGCTCGGGCGGTGGCGTCTGCCTAGGCCTTAGTAGCCGCCTCGGCCCCTGCCCTGGCAGCGGCATCAGCCACCGCTCGCTTACGGTCCACGGTCTCCTGCTCCTCGCGCGCCTCACGGGCGTTCCACTCCGTCCCTTCCCAGAGCGCGGCGGCAGGATCCACGCGGCGGGGTGCAGGGGGGACGTCTGTGCCCCCCACAATGGAGCCCACCAGCGCCCGCGAGAGGGAGAGCGGCGCGCTGTGTGGGCATCCCGAAGAAGATGGAAAATCAGCCAAGATGGGAACGGCAGAAAAAGATAAGCATCAAACAAAAAGAAGAAAGCAAGGTACTTACCCGGATACGACCGGCCTGGCCTTGGGTAGCCTGGGTAGGATCGCCTTGGCGGCCGCCTGGTGGCGGTGGTCGATAGCCGGAGCTTCTTGGGCTGGGTGCCAGACGACCCCATAGAAGACCGGCGCTTCACGCCACCAGCTGCGGCCGACGGCCCCGCCTGTTGGCTGTTGCGACCAGGCGGATCCGCCTCTCGGACGCGGATCGGCGCCTCCTCCTCCTCCTCCTCATCGTCCGGCCAGCTCTCGACGCCGCCTTCCGACAGGCCGCCTGCTGGCTGGCCCCCGCCGCCTATCACCTCTTCCTCCTCCATGGCGGCGGCCCCAAGATCGGGGTCGCTCGTGTCGCTCTGGGAGCGATCTGGTTCCAGAGGGTGGCCTGGCTGGTCAGAACCCGGCGCCGGCTGGCCGGGGAAGATCTGCAGACGGGACCAAGATCAGACGGCTATGGCAGCCAGAAAGAAAAGAAAGAAAAATAAGAGAAGGCACAAAAGCTCACCGCAGGCGGCTGGTTGCTGCGGCTGTACGGCGGCTTGCCAAAGGCCCAGCCGGAGTCGGAGACCTTGCAGTTGGACACGTAGTTTACCAAGTACGGCACTTCCTTGTATGACATTAACTTGGTGCATGTCCGGTTGGGGTCCCGGTGCCCGCTCATGTCACAGATCAAGTGCGGGCGGCGTTGCAGCGGCAGCACCAGGCGCTCCGCAAACGTGGGCAGAAGGTCAGCAAAAACCAAGCCCTCACTGTCCCTCAGCTCCCGGAGACACCGCACGGCGATGGAAGCACCTGCCGTGAGAGAGGTGGGCTGGTCCTCCAGGAGTCACAGGGCTCGGCAGGCGGGCTGGGTGCCCAGTCCGGCAAGCAAATGAAATCATGGGCGGGATCGACGTTGGAGACATAGAAATATGTCTTCTGCCACAACTTCACCGAAGCCACAAGCTGCGGCGCCGGGAAAAAGTTTCTTGACCCACTGCGCTTCACTTCAATACACCCCCCGCACTGGGCGGCCACGCTCTAGACTGCGGTACCGAGCTTCATGTAGAAAAGCTCGGTCCACAGCTCCATCATGGGGAGGATACCGAAGTATGCCTCCCATAGGACGACGAAGGCAGACAACGTCACCACCGTGTTTGGCGTGAGGTGGTGGGGTTGGATGTTGAAGAACTCCAAGAACAACCGGAAGAAGCCGCTCGCGGGGAGGCCGAAGTTGCACGGCAAGTGCGAGCGGAAGATGACCCGCTCGCCCAACCACGGGGCCGGCCTGATCTCCGCCGTCGGTGCTAGGCGCACGGTGACCTTGTCTGCGAGAGGCAGCTTTCGCACCCGGCGGAGGTAGTCGACGTGTTCCTCAAGGACGTCCCTGCCGTCCCTCTCACCGTGGGGGCGGACTGGTCCTACGACGGCCATAGCTCAGGTGACGGCCCGGTGCGGAGTTAGCAAGAGGAGCGGACGGGAGCGAGGAAGAAGAAGGAGAATGGAGAGGGGCGGGCGCGAGAACAGCGCTAATCCATCTCCCCCGACCTACTTATAGGCTCGAGCCGGCGAAGCCGAGGGGGCGGGCGTGGAATCAACTGCTCCACGCCCCGCACGACCCCCGCCTTTTGCGCACCAAATCCGCGCGCATTAAATGCGCGTGGGGAGGGCAATCGATTGCCCCTGCCACACCGGGTCCGCGCGCAGGCCGAGGCCCTGTAGTGGCGGGCCCCAGCCCACTGCCACGTCCCGTCACGCGTGTGGGCTGGCAGGCTGACGCGACGGGGCGACGACGCGCGGGGAGGCGCCAATGGTCGGCAGGCCCGCACGACCGCCTGATGACCAGGCGGTGTCTTCACCTCGAAGATTTGAAGACAGAGGTCTGGCTGCTGGAAGCCGGCCCCCGCTACGGGGGCCCGGCCGCCAGCAGACGACTCTTTTCAGAAGACGAATGAAGGACGCCGGTCTTACTTAGGGGGGGGGAAGCTGCTGGAACCCCGCAGCCCTCAAACATAAACCACAGAGTTCCACCAGCTTCGGGGACTACTGTTGGAGATATTGACCACGGGTGTCCTCATCGACCACCCATGGTATTTCAAGACAATTTGGGGCCGCCTGTTACCCCCCCGGCCGTCTGCTCATCGGGCCACCTCCTAGGACAGCTTACCCTAGGAGCTGGCTGCCAGCAGGTGGTAGGGGCCCAAACAGGCGGCAGCTCCGCAACCAGCAGCTAGCGGACGGTCCTACGCCCCTCCCTCGGGATGCCTACTGGGGGACCACCGCGCAGCTGAGGCATGGCTACAGTTGAGCGCGTCGTTAGAGAATCTATAAGGGCGTGGCTATAGTGAATGTGTACCTTATGGCCGTCTCTTAAGCGGCGAGTCACTGTAGCCACGCTACCAGTGACCAAGCTTCGGTCAGAGGAAGCCACGATCCCAGTACCCGTAGACGGTGGGGCCAACAGGCGGCTGGCCCCACCGGCCAGTGGGTAAGTCATAAACAAGCCGCCCCTAACGGGCGGCCAGGGGAGGCGGCCACCTGGTAACAGACGACGAATCCCGCCCTAGAAGTCTGAACCTCATCAAGATGACAAGACAGGGCGTGGAGGTAGTGTACGGCAGGAGACGGCGGCACTGTAGCCACTTCCTTCCTGACGATGCTGCCGTCAGCAGAAGCACACCTATAGTGAAAGGCAATCACATGGGCCCGCAGGCGGCGGGCCCCGGCAGACAGGCGGCGGGCCCCGGCAGACAGGCGGCGAGGCCGGCACTAGAAGACGCTGACAGCCGGGGGCCACTCCGTCAAGATTACAATTGTACCCCTAGGGGGTAGGCCTATATAAACCCCCAGGGTCCTCCATGAGGAGGGGTTGGAGGATTAAACCCTAGGAGAAAGAGAGCACATAGAGAGATAGAGAGAAACCCTAGCTACCATCCCGATTCCCTAGAGCGAAGGTAGAGAGCTAGCCTTGCTCATCTTCCTCCTCTATATGACACAACTCGAGGAGCAACCTTGTAGCTACCATAGTGACTTTAGTCATGACGCGGAGTCCCCGCAGAGCAGGACTAGGGGTGTTATCTCCACGGAGAGCCCGGAACCTGGGTAAGATCCGTAGGCGTCCTAAGTTCCGCCTTATCCCGCTTCCAGGGCCTGGCGACGCTCTATTGTCCCCATGCATGATAAGCCATCCTTTGGCATATGTCGCCCCAAAACCCTGACACCAATCACGTGTATCAATTCGATAAGGCGCTCTATGGCCTTAAACAAGCCCCACGTGTGTGGTATGAGCATCTTACCGAGTTGTTGCAAGATCGTGGGTTTGAAATTGGGAAAATTGACCCCACTCTTTTTACTAAGAAGGTCAAAGGGGAGTTGTTCGTATGCCAACTATATGTTGATGATATTATCTTTGATTCACCTAACAAAGCTTTCAATGATGAGTTTGCCGCACTCATGACCGCAGAGTTTGAGATGTCCATGATGGGAGAATTGAAGTTCTTCCTTGGGTTCGAGATCAAACGAAGAAGAGAAGGAATCTTCATCAAACAAGCCAAATACACTCAAGACATGCTCAAGAGGTTCAATCTAAGTGATGTCAAGCCGGCTACTACTCCAATGCCCACCAAGTGCCAACTTGACATTGATCCCAATGGTAAAGCGGTGGGTCAAAAGGTATATCGTTATATGATTGGATCCTTGCTTTACCTTTGTGCATCTAGACCGGATATCATGTTGAGTGTGGGAATTTGTGCACGGTTTTGAAGCCTCACCTAAGGAAAGTCACTTTGTGGCAGTCAAGCGAATCTTTCGATATTTGGCTCATACCCCAAACTTTGGCTTATGGTACCCAAGAGGAGCAAACTTCAACCTTGTAGGTTTCTCAAATATGGATTGGGCGGGAGACAAAGTGGATAGGAAGTCCACTTTCCGCAGGGTGCCAATTCCTTGGTTGCTCTTTGGTCAGTTGGTCTTCTAAGAAGCAAAGTTTTGTGTCTCTCTCGTCCACCGAAGCGGAGTATGTGACTGCCGGTAGTTGTTGTGCACAACTTCTATGGATGAGGCAAACTTTAAAGGATTACGGTGTCACTTGTGACAAAGTGCCTCTTTGGTGTGACAATGAAAGTGCCATCAAGATTTCTCTCAACCCGGTGGAACACTTCAAGATGAAGAATATTGAGATTCGGTATCACTTCATCGGGGAGCATATTCGGCGAGGGGAAATTGATCTTCACTATGTCAACACTCATGATAACCTTGCAAATATCTTCACGAAGCCTTTGGATGAAGCAAGATTTCGCGAGTTAAGGCATGAGCTAAATATCGTAGATTTGAGCAATGTGGATTGAAACTAGGCACACCTCCCCATACTCATCATGTTATCTTGTGTAGGTGTAGGCATGAACATAGGGGGAGTGTTGTTCTCTTAGTGAACCCTTCTTCCCCCCATTATGCATAAATTGATCAAGTCTTTCACATCAACCATTTTTATGGTACTTGTGCTTCAAAGACGAGTTTTGGTCATGGCCCAAGGATAATTCTTTGCGGTGCCATACCAATTGACTCAAACATAGGTGGCTCCGGCCACCGTCCTCTCTTGGGAGAGGTTGTGTTTCGCGTTTTGTTTCTATTGTGTTTTCGTTAGTCGTGTTTTTGGCCCTAAGTGTGGTGGTCTCCAAGTTGGGTTTCCTCTAGTTGTTTGCTTTTTGTTCTCTTAGAGATCATCTCACTATATTCCAGTGTCGTGCTCTATCCCAAACCTTTCTCCATCCCTAAAACAATCCAATCCTATTGCACACATATCGATCTTGGCATTTGGTAATGCTGACCGGGCGGTACAACCGATGTCATGAGCGGTTCAACCGCCGATGCACTCGTGTTGTACCATCCCAGGAGGACTCCCAGGGGTGTCAGCGGTTCCACCGGTCAACCCCAGGCTGAACTTCTGGCCGGTACTACCGGTCGGTTCCATGCGGTACTACCGCTGCCCTCCAGGCAACAGAAGTACCGCCTCCAACCACTGGCTAGTACTAGGTAGCGGTACAACCGCCCCTTGATGTGGTACAACTGCTTCGCCACTACGGGCTTATATATAGGGTCGGGGCCGAAGGGGTTTTCTTTTCCCCTCCCCTCCCCTCCTCTCTCTCCTGCCCTAGCCGCTGGTCACCATTACCACTTCCCCGGGGTACTCGTCGTGCTCCGGATCCGTGGGCTCTTCGTGGATCCGCTCCATGGAGGGGCCCCTCCTCCTCGATCTCTTCCCATGGATGTTGGTAATGCCCCATTTCTTTTGTTCTTCGTTGTAGGGTTCCTTCCCTTCTTCTAGGGCATTACTTGACATTCTGTGTTTATTACTCAAACTATTGGGTGGAAGAGATCTATTTATGCCTCCTGCGTAGTTTGCATCTCTTAGAAGTTGGAATAGCGTTAGTGTGACTCAAATATTATGTTTAGACATTCTTCAATTGTTAGTACCACGTTTTCAGTGGTTCTACCACCTTGTAGGGCGGTACAACTGCCAGAGCTGTACTACCGGTCGCAGAACCGGTACAACCGCGGTTTTGGAACCCCGTGGCACTATTTTGCCTTCTCTATTTTGTAATCTATTTTATTCCTCTGCTTGTGTGTGCAATCCTCTCATCTTTGTTGGGTTTCGTGTGTTCTTCTTGTGTGTGTGTGTGCAGATGGCTCTAGTTCTTGCTCTGCTCCTCGCAAGACCAAGAAGAGGGCTAGGAGATGCAAGCGCCCGGCTGAGTCTGATGAAGAACAAGAGGTTGTGATTCCCACCAAACCCTCTTGCCGTGAGAAGTCTGCCGCGGCCAAGCAACATGTGGTTATGCCTTTGCACCGGTTGAAAGCCAAGGATTGGGAAGCGTTCCGGACGAAGAATCCATATGAGGTTCCCATTGCAGCTTGTTGGACCACCATACAGTTCTGGAATGAGATGCAAGTGAGGATTGTTTATGAACTTTTTGAGCACAACAAGAATAGGTATACCAAGCAGTGAACTATCGATCTTGGTCATTGGCGGAGCAACTTGGAGTATTTTGGTGAGGCTTTGGCTCTTTGTGAGGAGTTTGATTTGGTCAAGCTCATGTCTGTCAACTGTGACTTTGATACTTAGCTTATCCATCAGTTTTATGGCACTGTTCATTTTGGAGAAGATGAAGCGCGCACACTCACATTCATGTGTCGTGATGAGCTCTTTCAAGTTCCGTGGAGGGCTTTTTGCAATGCTATTGGGTATGACGATACCGGTCTTGAAGGAAGGGGTGGCATTCGTCCTCACAACCATCCTAATTCCATGCCTAAGGAAAAACTCGCTCCTCTGTACATTAGGGGCCATGGCATTATTGTAGAATCCAAGGATCTTGAGAAGGTATATGACATCATGCATCAAGTGTTTCGCAATGTGCTATTGCCCAAGGTTAAGGATGGCAATGGGTCGGGTTTGGATCGGGTTGAATAATATCAAATCCATATCCATATCCATGAAGACAGTCTTTGTCCATCCATGAAAAAATCCATGGGTGAAAAAATGTGTCCATGTCCAAACCCGATGGATATCCATACCCACTGGATATCCATTGGGTCCTCTCGAGACATATAAATAAGACATAACAAAACATTGGCATAAGCTCCTTCATTCTTCACATTGTGGTAGGCTAGGCCTCACATATGCTAAACATCAACTTATGGTAAGTCAACGTCCACTAACAACCTAAGATCATTTAGTATTTTTCTAATAGATGTGAATGACGAGCCATTTAACAAGGAGAAAAAAAATAAGGGAAGAGGCATTGGAGTATGTTACTGATGGCATTGAATGTCAACTAATAAAAGTTACGACGGAGATTGCGCAGTTTCTTTTGCATGTTTTAGATAACTAAGTGTAAAATTGCAGCGGGACATGTGATTGTGGGGTAGGGATAGCAGATTTTTGCCCATTAAGTCATACTATCGGGTCGGGTTTGGATATACCCACGGGTACAAGATTATATCCATGCCCTATCCATGAGTAATCGGGTCGGGTTTGGACTCCATCCATGGACACAAATGCTTATCCAAACCCTGTCCATTCGGGTCGGATATCCATGGATATCCATGTCCATGGGTAAAATTGCCATCCTTACCCAAGGTGGGCAATCAAGATGAGATTCATGGCTACCTTGTGGACTTGATGGTTGCTATGAAGACCAAAGTGGGATCTGGTGCAACGTTTGACGTGTCCAACTGGATGTGGCACGAGATGTACAACATGGTCATCTACAGAAAGGTCCGCATTTATGCTTCGTTCGTCATGTGCTTTCTGAGCTCTGTTTGGGTTGTTCACCGTCCTGCAGAGCTCCTCACTTCTCCAAATAATCTTCCTGTTCATGAGGTCAAGCAACTCAAGAAGAAGAAGCATGCCGAGCCTCGCTTTCCCGAGAATGGTCCTGAGGATGTCTATGCCACTTCAGAGGATGAGGACTTTGAGATGGAGCCAAGGGCCAAACCCTCTTGGGTGGCCAAGCTCACTGCCAAGGTGAAGAAGACCTTCCGCCTCCAGACTGATATTCAGAAGAAGATGTATGAGGCCCATATCAATGAGAAGCATGCCATGCGTCGTCAGATTGCTATGATGAAGCACCTCAACATGCCCGTTCAGAGTGGCTTTGAAAAGAGCATCACACCGGAGGCGCGATGGATCTCTGCGCATAACACTTGGTCTGATGATGAGGCGCCTCGCCAGCCTCCCACCTCCTTTGCTGCTGATGATGATATCATGGATGACTCGGATCGGGACGATGCTGAGGGGTCTGATGCGGAGGAGGATCCTGATGAGACCGAGGAGTCAGAGGAGGACGACTGAGCTCTGTGGCGCTAGCTTCACTCCTTTTCTTTTTGGTGTCTTGATGCCAAAGGGGGCGAGAGTTCTATTAGGGTCTCGGGATTTGCATGGGCATGAGTTTTGTTGCTTTGCTTGGTTTTGTGTCTTATTTTTTCGTCATGTTGAACTTTAGTTCGTGGACCTCGTTTCTTATCTCGACTTGCATGGTGTGAGACATGCGCTCCTCTATTTATCAACATTATCATTATTATCGTTAATGTTGTCATTTATTTGTTATAGTCTTTTCTCTCCTATTATGTGCTTATCGCTTATCCTCGCATGTCTAGTAGGAGTGGTGGGTCTATAAAATCTAGGGCGAGTCTTGCCCCTAATGTGTGCACTCGCTTTCCATCAGCTATATCAAACTAGGGCACACACATAGGGGAAGTCCCGTCTATATTTTTTAGACCTCTCTCTTGCAAATCGTGTTGTTGTCATCATCCACCAAAAAGGGGGAGATTGTAAGAGCATTTCCCCTCTTTATGTTTTGGATGATGATGACAACCCTTTGTGGTCTAATCTTGTGCTAAGTGCTTCAGGTTCTCGATGGTTAGTGATACGTCTCCAACGTATCTACTTTTCCAAACACTTTTGCCCTTGTTTTGGACTCTAACTTGCATGATTTGAATGGAACTAACCCGGACTGACGCTGTTTTCAGCAGAACTGCCATGGTGTTGTTTTTGTGCAGAAATAAAAGTTCTCGGAGTGACCTGAAATTCAACGGAGATTTATTTTGGAATATATAAAAAATATCCGCGGAAAGAACCAGACCAGGGGGCCCACACCCTGTCCACGAGGGTGGGGGCGCCCCTGCCTCGTGGGCCCCCTGTTGCTCCATCAACATCTTCCCCAACTCCATATATTCACTTTCGAGGAGAAAAAAAATCAGAGAGAAGGAATTATCATGTTTTACAATACGGAGCCGACGCCAAGCCCTAATATCTCTCGGGAGGGCTGATCTGGAGTCTGTTCGGGGCACCGGAGAGGGGAGATCATCGCCATCGTCATCATCAACCTTCCTCCGTCACCAATTCCATGATGCTCACCGCCGTGCATGACTAATCCCATCGCAGGCTTGCTAGACGATGATGGGTTGGATGAGATTTACCATGTAACCGAGTTAGTTTTGTTAGGGTTTGATCCCTAGTATCCACTATGTTCTAAGATTGATGTTGCTATGACTTTGCCATGCTTAATGCTTGTCACTAGGGCCCGAGTGCCATGATTTCAGATCTGAACCTATTATGTTTTCATGAATATATGTGTGTTCTTGATCCTATCTTGCAAGTCAATAGTCACCTACTATGTGTTATGATCCGGCAACCCCGAAGTGACAATAATCGGGACCACTCCCGGTGATGACCGTAGTTTGAGGAGTTCATGTATTCAGTATGTGTTAATTCTTTGGTCCAGTACTCTATTAAAAGGAGGCCTTAATATCTCTTAGTTTCCACTAGGACCCCGCTACCACGGGAGGGTAGGACAAAAGATGTCATGCAAGTTCTTTCCCATAAGCACGTATGACTATATTCGGAATACATGCCTACATTACATTGATGAACTGGAGCTAGTTCCGTGTCACCCTATGTTATAACTATTACATGAGGAATCACATCCGACATAATTATCCATCACTGATCCAATGCCTACGAGATTTTCACATACTGTTTGTTGCTTATTTACTTTTCCGCTGCTACTGTTACAATCACTACAAAACTACTATCACTACTTTTGCTACCGTTACCGTTACTTCCATATTACCTTGCTGCAGATACTAAGTTTTCCAGGTGCAGTTGAATTGACAACTCAGCTGCTAATACTTGAGAGTATTATTTGGCTCCCCTTGTGTCGAATCAATAAATTTGGGTTGAATACTTTACCCTCGAAAACTGTTGCGATCCCCTACACTTGTGGGTTATCAAGACTATTTTCTGGCGCCGTTGCCGGGGAGCATAGCTATATTCTTTAATTCACTTGGGATTTATATGTGTTGATCACTATGAAGAACTTGAAAGACTCAAAAACCAAGATCTATCCCTCAACTACGAGGGGAGGTAAGGAATTGCCATCTAGCTCTGCACTTGATTCACCCTCTGTTATGAGTAAACTTGCGACACCTACTCCTGCTATTGAATCTGATATGTCGCATGTTCTTGATGATGCCACTTCTGCTATGTATGATGAAACTACTTCTATGCTTGATAATACTGTGCCACTAGGTGAATTTCTTGGTGAACAAATTGCTAAGGTTAGAAAGAATGCATTTATTGAAAATGATAATATTGATGTAAGTGATGATGAAGATTCTCCCCCTAGATATGAATTGCATGTTATTCCTGAGGGTTATGTTATGGATGAAGAAATTTCTAGAGACTTTCTTGCTTGCAACGATAGATATGATCTTAAGAAATTATTAGCTAAGCTGAAAGAAAAGTCTTTGAATGCTAGAATGAAATATGACCCTGCTTTTGCTACTTCACCTATCTTTGTTACTGATAAGGATTATGATTTCTCTGTCGATCCTGAGTTAATTACTTTGGTTGAATCTGATCCTTTCCATGGCTATGAATCTGAAACTGTTGTGGCACATCTTACTAAGTTGAATGATATAGCCACCCTATTCACCAACGAGGAAAAAATTCATTATTACTATATGCTTAAGTTATTTCCATTCTCGTTAAAGGGTGATGCTAAGACATGGTTCAATTCTCTTGATCCTGGTTGTGTGCGTAGTCCCCAGGATATGATTTATTACTTCTCCGCTAAATATTTTCCCGCTCATAAGAAACAAGCTGCCTTACGGGAAATATATAATTTTGTGCAAATTGAAGAAGAGAGTCTCCCACAAGCTTGGGGGAGGCTTCTCCAATTACTTAATGCTTTGCCTGATCTCCTCTTCAGAAGAATGAAATAATTGATGTCTTTTATAATGGACTAACCGATGCTTCCAGAGACCACCTAGATAGTTGTGCTGGTTGTGTTTTCAGGGAAAGAACTGTTGATCAAGCTGAATTGTTATTGAATAATATGTTGACCAATGAAAATAATTGGACACTTCCTAAACCAACTCCTAAGCCAACCTGTAGCTGACACACCTGAGAATCCCAATGATATCTCTATCTTTGATGCTGAAACGCAATCCAGTAATGAACATGAACCTAGTGATAATGTTAATGATGATGTTCATCATGATGCTCAACCTAGCAATGACAATGATGTAGAGATTGAACCTGTTGTTGATCTTGATAACCCGCAATCAGAGAATCAACGTTATGATAAGAGAGACTTTGTTACTAGGAAGCACGGTAAGGAAAGAGAACCATGGGTTCAGAAACCCATGCCTTTCCCTCCTAAATCATCCAAGAAAAAGGATGATGAGGATTTTGAGCGCTTTGCTGAAATGATTAGACCTATCTTTTTGCGTATGCGTTTGACTGATATGCTTAAAACAAATCCCTATGCTAAGTATATGAAAGATATTATTAACAATAAAAGAAAGATACCTGAAGTTGAAATTTCCACCATGCTTGCCAATTACACTTTTGAGGGTGGAATACTAAAGAAACTAGGAGATCTAGGAGTACCTACTATACCTTGCTCCATTAAAAAAACTATGTTAAAACTGCTTTATGTGATCTTGGAGCCGGTGTCACTGTTATGCCTCTCTCTTTATATCGAAGACTTGACTTGAATAAGTTGACACCTACTGAAATATCTTTGCAAATGGCCGATAAATCAACTGCTATACCTGTCGGCATTTGTGAGGATGTGTCTGTTGTGGTTGCAAATGTTACTATTCTAACGGACTTTGTTATCCTTGATATCCCCAAGGACGATAGTATGTCTATTATCCTTGGTAGACCCTTTTTGAATATTGCAGGGGCTGTTATTGATTGCAACAAAGGCAATGTCACTTTTCATGTTAATGGTAATGAGCATACGGTACCCTTTCTGAGGAAACAACCTCGGGTCCATAGTATCAATTCTATTGGAAAAAATTCACTGATTACTATTGGAGGTTTTGAATTTCCTCTTCCTACTGTCAAGAAGAAATATGATATTCTTATTGTTGGGGACATGCATATACCCATTGAGGTAACCTAGTGTTATTCAGAAATTCTCCGGTTTCATGTTATTCGGAAAGAGTTTGTTAACAAGACTTGATCAACCTTATTATTGGATTCCTTTTGATGAGCATGCGATGGGTGAATCTAGAAAGCACAACCTTCTGTACCCTCCTTTTACTTTCTGTTAATTAGATTAAATAAATAAGAAATAGTATTTTCTGTCTGTTTCCAGAGTTATCCATGCAATAAAAAATACCCCGAAAATAAAAGTTCTCCAAATGCCCCGAAAATGAAATATGATTTTTCTAGAATATTTGAGAATATTTTGCATTGAGAACACAACAGGGGGAGCCAGCACCTGGACACGAGGATGCAGGGCGCGCCCCCTGCCTCGTGGGCCCCACGTGGCCCCCCTCCACTTACTCCAGCACCCACACACTCCTTCTTCCTCCCCAAAAAATCACTATCCAGCTCAAGCATGAGTTCTAGCTCATCTTGCTGCCATTTTCGATCTCCTTGCTCAAAGCTCCATTCACAAAACTGTTTGGGGGAGATTGTTCCTTGCTATGTGACTCCTCCATTGGTCCAATTAGTTTTTGTTCTGGTGCTTTATTTATTGCAAATTTTTGCTGCTGAGGTGACCCTATTCTTGAGCTTGCATGCCAAATTTATGAGGTCCCAAGTAGTTCTAATACATGATATGGTCTCTAGACACTTGTGGGAGTAGTTGCTATCAATCTTGCTGAGTTTGGTTCAATTTTATTTTGAGTCACTAAAAATTTCAGATATTTTTCAGAAAAAAATGCATAGGAAACTCTATCAAGGTGGTTCCTCAAGGAAGCAAGGACCAAGGCTCACGATACGCGAGCTAGACGATGAGTTACCAAGGGAAGCTCAAGTGCGGCCCTGTGAATGGCCATCAGAGGAGTTTATGATCCGGGCAGGTATCAAGGAAGAATTTTACACATATGTGCGTAATGCGGATATTGAGAACTTCGAGTCAGATAAGGGCCCCCAATACCAGTAGCTAACTGACACCTTTGTGAGAAGGTTTAAATTTACATCTTCACGTAACTCTCCCACTGTCTTATTTGATCTCTATGATAAATCTTATACTATGGACTTATAAATTTTTTAATGATGCCTGTAAACTCCCACAATGGGGTAGTGTTGGTGAACCTCGCAAATCTGAGTATAAGGACTTTCTAGCTAGTATCACTATGGGGGAGTCTAGAGAAGTCACCCAAGCTACCATAGGGAGCATTCATTTTCTTGCTATACATTATTTTGCTCTCTTCATTGGTAGATGCATTAACGGTAAAGATGAGACTTGCCACATGTGTGTACCAGATCTTAGTGTCCTCAAAAGTGCGGTATTAGGTGATAGACAACATAATTTGGGGGCTATTGTTGCCCGTAGGTTACATCATAATGGTTTAAATGGCGATCTGTTTGGTGGAATTTATGCAACTCGCTGGGCTAATTATCTTCATGTTCCCATACACGAGAATGATGCGGAGTTGCCTCATGCTTTTCTAGATTATAATGCCATGATTTGCCATCAATTCGTTGAGAGGGATGAACAATCCCTCCAGTATCGACTAATCTTTGACAGGCGTCACACTGTCCATATTGCTCTCCCTGCTCCTACTTTCTTTGACTTCCAGGCAAAAGGGAGATATACTATAACTAGGGAGGAGGCGAATGAGTAGTAGGAGAAGACGAGGGCAGCTCGTCTTCAGGATGCAGCTCGTCAGGCGGTTGCCACTGCATCTCAGTATAACCACAATTACGATTTTGGATATCCTTCAGGCCAGTACTGGCGATAGACCAACTTAGGCTAAAAGTCTAAGCTTGGGGGAGTACGTATTTCTCACTGACATTACATTCATGTTCACACACTTATTCCAATAGTCGGTGCTCTCACTGTTTCATTGTACCATCCATGCTAGTTTCATTTCTTAGTCTTTTTCTTGTGTGTTAGAAAAACCTTAAGAAAAACAAAAAATTAGTTGTAGCTTTTTAGCTAGTTTACTTTCCATGCATGTAGTGGTAGTAATTAAAAGAAAACCCAAAAAGATTTCTCGTTCTTCTTTTGCTTGTTGGGAGCTTTCCCGTGTAAATAGTTTCTTTTCTTTTCTTTGGGGGTCAAGAGGTGAAGACCATGATGAAAATGTTTAGTGGCTCTTATGTGCATTACTATTGATTTAACCATGAGCCATATTACTTTGTCTTCTCTCTTGTATTAAGTGCTTGCAGATTCCAGCTTAGTCCAATGCACGTGCACTGTTATTATTATCCACACCGTTCGGTCGTGCGAGTGAAAGGCAATAATGACGATATATGATGAATTGATTGAGATGAGAAAAGCCGGTATGAACTCAAACTCTCTTGTTTTTGTAAATATGCTAGTTCATCGTTCCTGATTCAGCTTATTATGAATGAAACATGCTTGCAATGACAATTAGAGATCATAGTTGCTCATGCCATGCTTAATTAGCTAAGAGTTTATAATGGACTATCTTGCGTGCCAACATGATATTAAAATGGTTGTGATGTGGTATGATAGGGTGGTATCCTCCTTTGAACGATTCAAGTGGTTTGACTTGGCACATGTTCATGCATGTGGTTGAAACAAAACCAACATAGCCTCCACGATATTTATGTTCATGGTGATTTATATCCTACTCATGCTTGCACTCATTGTTGATTAATTTTAATGCATGTTCATGAATGTTGTCGCTCTCTAGCTGGTCGCTTCCCAGTCTCTTTCTAGCCTTCACCTGTACTAAGCGGGAATACTGCTTGTGCATCCACTTCCATAAACCCCAAAGTTATTCCATATGAGTCCACAATACCTTCCTATACGCGGTATCTACGTGCCGTTCCAAGTAAATTTGCATGTGCCAAACTCCAAACCTTCAAATAAAATTCTGTTTTGTATGCTCGAACAGCTCATGTATCAACTACGACTGTCTATATCTTCCATGCTAGGTGTGTTATTCTCACGATGAGTGGACTCCGCTCATCATTCATGAGAAAATGGCTGGTAACCGGGATGCCCAATCCCATGCTCAAATCATAATATTTAAACAAAACTCACCCAGGTTTGTTGTTGGTTTGGACGGTACCCATTATTTCGGGTCAGCTGTGGAGTGTGCTTGTTGGTGGTTGGGGGAGTATAAACTTTACCATTCTGTTTGGGAATCACCTATAATGTGTGTAGCATGGAAGATATCGACATCTCTTGGTTGTTATGTTGATAATGAAAGTATACCGCTCAAAATATTATTCATCTCTATTTCAAAATCGAGCTCTGGCACCTCTACAAACCCCTGCTTCCCTCTGCGAATGGCCT
The DNA here is from genome assembly GCA_902687465.1 of Secale cereale. Classification (NCBI taxonomy): domain Eukaryota; kingdom Viridiplantae; phylum Streptophyta; class Magnoliopsida; order Poales; family Poaceae; genus Secale; species Secale cereale. Next base: position 641,502,063 of record LR738710.1, read on the forward strand.
ATCTATTTACTTTTATGTTGAGTCATCATCCTCTTATTAAAGAGCACCAGTTGGAGAGCACCGCTGTCATTTGCATGTATTGCTATTAATTTGCATTGAGTATGATTGTGACTGGATCTCTTTTACCATGAATTAGAATGTCTAGCCAGTCCTTGATCTTAAAAGGTGCTCTGCATTTATGTTTTGCGGTCTCAGAAAGGGCTAGCGAGATACCATCTTGTTATATCATATTATGATTGTTTTGAGAAAGTGTTGTCATCTGAGATTTATTATTATTGCTCGCTAGTTGATTATGCCATTGATATGAGTGGACATGAGACCTGAAAGTTATTGTGAATGTGGTTAGTTCATGTTCTTTGCTGAATTCTTGAATGTTGGCTTTGCATATTTACAACAACAAGAGCAAACATAGTTTGCCAAAGTTTTCTTTATCACTTTCAGTTTATCAACTGAATTGCTTGAGGACAAGCAAAGGTTTAAGCTTGGGGGATTTGATACGTCTCCAACGTATCTACTTTTCCAAACACTTTTGCCCTTGTTTTGGACTCTAACTTGCAAGATTTGAATGGAACTAACCCGAGTGACACTGTTTTTAGCACAACTGCCATGGTGTTGTTTTTGTGCAGAATTAAAAGTTCTCAGAATGACCTGAAATTCAACGGACATTTATTTTGGAATATATAAAAAATATCTGTGGAAAGAACGAGACTAGGGGGCCCACACCCTGTCCACGAGGGTGGGGGGGGGGGGCGCCCCCTGCCTCGTGGGCCCCCTGTTACTCCATCGACATCTCCCCCGACTCCATATATTCACTTTCGGGGAGAAAAAACCAGAGAGAAGGAATTATCGTGTTTTACGATACGGAGCCGCCGCCAAGCCCTAATCACTCTCGGGAGGGTTGATCTGGAGTCCGTTCGGGGCTCCGGAGAGGGGAGATCGTCGCCATCATCATCATCAACCTTCCTCCATCAACAATTCCATGATGCTCACCGTCGTGCGTGAGTAATCCCATCGTAGGCTTGCTCGACGGTGATGGGTTGGATGAGATTTACCATGTAATCGAGTTAGTTTTGTTAGGGTTTGATCCCTAGTATCCACTATGTTCTAAGATTGATGTTGATATGACTTTGCCATGCTTAATGCGCACTAGGGCCCGAGTGCCATGATTTCAGATCTGAACCTATTATGTTTTCATGAATATATGTGTGTTCTTGATCCTATCTTGCAAGTCAATTGTCACCTACTATGTGTTAAGATCCGGCAACCCCGAAGTGAGAATAATCGGCACCACTCCCTGTGATGACCGTAGTTTGAGGAGTTCAGGTATTCAATATGTGTTAATACTTTGGTTCGGTACTCTATTAAAAGGAGGCCTTAATATCACTTAGTTTCCACTAGGACCCCGCTGCCACAGGAGGGTAGGACAAAAGATGTCATGCAAGTTCTTTCCCATAAGCACGTATGACGACTATATTCAGAATACATGCCTACATTACATTGATGAACTGGAGCTCGTTCTGTGTCACCCTATGGTATAACTATTACATGAGGAATCACATCTGACATAATTATCCATCACTGATCCAATGCCTACGAGCTTTTCACATATTGTTTGTTGCTTATTTACTTTTCCGCTGCTACTATTACAATCACTACAAAACTACTATCACTACTTTTGCTACCGTTACCATTACTTCCATATTACCTTGCTACAAAATTACCTTGCTGCAGATACTAAGTTTTCCAGGTGCGGTTGAATTCACAACTCAGCTGCTAATACTTGAGAGTATTTTTTGGCTCCCCTTGTGTCGAATCAATAATTTTGGGTTGGATACTTTACCCTCGAAAACTGTTGCGATCCCCTACACTTATGGGTTATCAGTTAAGCTTGCATCGGTTTGCTAATCTCTCTGGAAGGAAAAGATCGAAGACGGTGTTTTCTACGTGTTTATCTCTTTGGTCGTAGGGAACCCGTACTATTAAGAGGGAATCCACATTGAAGGATATGGGGGAAATTCTTGCACGTACACTTCTGCCACCCCCTCGTTGCCTTCCTTGTCCAGTGTGAGAGAGAGCTCCCTTTCTTTCTACTCCTTACTGTGTTCTTCCAGCGGTTGTATCGCTCGTTCGAGCGGTTGCACAGCTGGCTCCTGGCACTTACTCACGCACCCCCGAGGGGTGATACCCTGGGGTTGAACAACCCAGGCATAACCAAGCGGTTGTACCACCGCTCCCGGGCAGTTGTACCGCCACCATGCTTACAAATGATTGCGGGTGTCTCTGGCGGTTGTACCCGCCATGTACCACTCAACAACCGGCCAGGTTTCTGGTTTGATGCGGTACTTGGGCGGTGGTGGCCCGGTTGGTCTGGTTGTGCCCAGCACACCGGTACTACCGGTGCCCTGAGCAGTTCTACCGCTTGGGACTTAGTCACCCAAGTGTCCAGGGCGAGGCAGTTGCGTCGGACCTATACCGCTCGATCACCGCACTCAAGGGTGACACCCTACTATTTCTATGCGGAGGTTGAGCGGTGGCTGGGCGGTTGTTCCGGTTGTACTACACAACTGGTACTAGCGCCTGCAAGTCCGGTTGTACCTCTTGGTAGGGCTTCTGCAAGTAACCCGTGAGTCCTGGTTGTACCGGGCCAAGGAGCGGTTGTATCGCTACAGTGCTATTTTCGCAGTAACGGTTGGATTTTAGGGTTTACTATATAAGTGTGGTTCTTCCGGCTACAACACTTACCTCTTGCCTCTCTCACTCCACCATTAATGCTACTCAAGCTCTCTTGCCTGATCTCTCTCTCTAGCCACTCAAACTTGTTGATTTGCTAGGGATTGAAGGAGGATACCTGGATCTACACTTCCACCAAAGGATATTTGCTTCCCCCATACTTGCTTGTGTGTATTTTGTTACTCTTGGGTGTTTGAGCACTCTAGACGGTTGAGGTCACCTCGGAGCCACATTCCATTGTGGTGAAGCTCCATAGTTTTGTTGGGAGCCTCCAATTCAGTTGTGGAGAGTGCCCCAACCTTGTTTGAAAAGGTCCGGTCACCGCCTCCAAGGGCACCAATAGTGGAATCATGGCATCTCGCATTGTGTGAGGGCTTGAGGATAATACGGTGTTCCTAGTGGCTTCTTGGGGAGCATTGTGCCTCCACACCGCTCCAACGGAGACGTACTTCCCCTCAAAGGGAAGGAACTTCGGTAACACATCCTCGTCTCCACCAGCTCCACTCTTGGTTATCTCTCACCTTTACTCGTGCAAGCCTTATTGTGTTAGTCCCTTGTGCTTGCTTGTGTGCTTACTATTGTTGCATCATACATGTTGCTCATCTAGTTGCATATCTAGACAACCTATATTTTTGCTAAGTTTAATTTGGTTAAGAAAAGCTAAAAATTGTTAGTTGCCTATTCACCCCCCTCTAGTCAACCATATCGATCCTTTCACACTTTCAAGCCATCGCTGAGGAGCAGCAAGGCCCATCTCCGGATCGATCTCTTCATCCTCCGTCAACCTCCTCCTATAGATCAAGGATGTACCTGTTTTCTTTACACTACAAAAACAAACAGAATGGGGTTTGTACATTTGGTGATGTTACAGTGTGTAATCAATGCCCCTTTACATTTATGTTACCACTCATCGAAACAAACACCTCCATAGATGAAATGGCCGGCACGCTAACTTTGACTGGACCGACCTTTTTAAGTAAAGAACACGGTTGTGTCGTGTCAGGTGGCACCGCTACTAGGGAGGCCTTGCAGTAGCATTGGGGTACGCGCTACTACTAGGGCGATGTAGCTAAGTCTTAGTAGTAGCATGGGTATATTCCAGCACTACTGCTAATTCTGATAGCAGTAGCGCTTTATATGGTTATCGCTACTGCTAAATAGCATTAGCGCTTACTTCAGCCCCGCACTATTGGTATTTTTGTGTATTTCATTTCATTTCATTTTTTATGCACCGTTATAAATTTTTATACAGTAGTAATGTCGAGGTTCTGGAAGAATCGCCGATTAGATTAAAGCGAATGGATCCAAGTAAGCAAGTTGAATAAGTTCAACTTAATGACTTGGATCCGTCCACTTTAATCTAATTCGTGTTTCTTTCACCCCAATAATACAATAACACATCATCCATAGTCATATATAATAACTCATCATCATGTAGCACATAAAAAGTTGTAATTAAGGTCTCCTCATCATCATAGTTGCCATATAACAATATAGCACATGATCACACGTAACCAACACTAGGTGTTGTGCCGGTTGCCAACCAGGCGATCGACCAACTTCCGACCAGCTGCCCCGCCACTTCAGGCAGGTTAGTTACTCTGTCGTTGCCTACCCAAGTGAAATTATGATAAAAGAAAAGCATGGGTGTCACGAACAAAAATAAGGAAAGATCCCAACTTTTCACTGCTCTGTCGCAAAACTATTCGAGAGGTATATGACAAAAATTATGGGAGGTACTAGGGGTATTGCTTTGAATTCGGTATCCTTCTTCATTGGTCCGGGGGATAGGGAACCATCTACCAGCACAAGTTAAGCAACACTAACTGCCTAGGACACCTACTCCTCTCTTTTAGATAAAATAGCATAAAATAGGAGAGGCTTTCCATCTCCATTATGGAGAATAGAGATCCACCTGTCTCCAATTTTTGGTCTGCGCACCACGTTGCTTCCAAATAGTTCCCTAAACGCATTCGTTACATCTCTCCATCCTTTGATTCTAAGGCCTTGGTGTGGTCGAGTAATCTTTTATGGAGAGTGCCAAGCCACCGGCAGATTTGGCCGTAAGCAAAGAATTCTCATGTCACCATCCAAATACGTCAAATGAGGCACATAATCTGATGGGACCTTTTTTTCAAGAACAAATGAGTAACATAGTTAGCAATGTCATTTAGCATAAGAAGAATGTATGCACAAGATGGACTAGTGACACAATAGTAAGAAAATAGCATGTTATCTCCATGGCTGTTACCATAGTTCAACACGTGGACTAGTGGCACATATTGACCATAATTTTGGCCTATTTCATAATTGATCGTGAAAGTCTCAAGCTCATTAATAAATGACACAAGATGACGTTTCTCCTCCCAAATTAGTTTGGAGCCATAAGTGTAGTACCGGAACTACTTCACAGACGATTTTTAGCCGAACGATACCTGCACGATAGCTAATCCAAGTGTGTACGACTGTTCAGAATTGCTAATGGACGGTGGGAGGATACATGTCGTCCATGTATCGGCTAGCAACCGTCGTCTGTGTAGCAATGCTCCTATAGTACGTATTGTCTACTACCTTCCGTACATCTTTTGGAGATTGGAAATAAGCTGTCAGTTGGAAATAAACAAGTTTATTATGGATGAATACCAACTATTTTTAAATAAAGAATATAAAATACTTAACAAATTTGTTTGGCAAACTCACATAGAGGTAGAATAAGAAGCATGTCGACATCCACCCAAATGTCGATATTATCTTCAATTTCATCTTCAGGCCGAATATCCAAGGTTATTATCGTGGGATTTCTATTTCTGTTCCCCTCCTTCCTTAGTTGTGCTCAGTTTTCCCCAGCCCAACTAAGCGTGCTCACTTTTGCCCTCCTCCGCTCGCCCACGCCTCACGAAAGGCCAAACAATGCCTTGTCGTCTGGACAAAGCTATTGACAGTTACCTAGCCGATACTGACGCGTGTAGATGACCTGAGATGCTAACACGTGGGACCGGTTGGTGCTGACGCGTGTGGCTAACCTGAGATGCTGACATGTGGGACCGGTTGGTTGATGGTTGGTGCTGAAGCATTTATCTAAAAAGGGGGACGAAATATCTCTCTCTCATTTAGCATCCCCCACAGCCCAAGCAACCCACCTCCCCCGTCCCCACTCCCCCAATCCAGCGGCCACCGGCGGTGAAGATGACGTCTATGAGGTGTTCTGTGTCAGCGACGCTGTCTCGCTGGATAAGTGCAAGGAGATATCCTCTTGGTTTCCTAGCATGCAAGCTTTGGCGGAGCATGCACTGCAATTATTGAGAGATGTGACGTCGGATGAGATCTGGCGGATGATTCTAGATCCAGTCAATGGGGTCACTTCTATGGGCGTTTTTGTTTGGGCGATGCATGATGCACTGGAGTCGCTGGATCCTCGTCAGCAAGCTCGCTGGTACTTGATACGTCTCCAACGTATCTATAATTTTTGATTGTTCCATGCTATTATATTATCCTTCTAGGATGTTTTATGGGCTTTTATATACACCTTTATATGATTTTTGGGACTAACCTATTAACCCAGAGCCTAGTGCCAGTTTCTGTTTTTTCCTTGTTTTTGAGTTTCACAGAAAAGGAATATCAAACGGAGTCCAATTGACGAGCCAATTTTTGATGATTTTTTCTGCACCAAAAGAAGGCCCCAAAGTAAAACAGTTGGGCCAGGAGAGCCACGGGCTACCCACGAGGGTGGGGGGCGCGCCCACCCCAAGTGGTGGTGCCCCCCTATCTCGTGGATAGCTGGAGACCCCCCAGACTTGTGCCCTACGCCAAAAAATCCTATAAATACAGAAACCTCCAGAAAATAACCTAGATCGGGAGTTCCGCCACCGAAAGTGTGGCACCCCGGATCAGAGCGACCGGTTTACCTTGCATTGCCAGCCCAGAGACCGCGTCTTCTGGCAACACACAACATCTTGGTACAGAAAACAACCGCTTTATTGATACTAGTGGACCAAAGTTTTACATTACACAGTTAGCGAGGCCGAGCGGCACACACAGTGCGGCTAGACAATATGTACATTATTTACTGAACATAAAAGGGCCTCGGGCATAAACTACACAGCAGCGGAACGACGTCGTAGCAAAACTCCATCTCACAGGGACACCGATGTGGATACAGACTAGACTCGGACGACACTCCTTCCCAGCGGAACTTTCCTGAAATCTGGCATGACACGCCAGGTCAGTACTTTGAATGTACTTGCAAGCTTACAACAAAACATAATCATAATGACAGTCAATACCATGATGACTAATCAATTTTAAATATGCAACAACAGAATTAAATGGATATTTACCAACATGCTATGCTCATGACTTTGCAAAAATAAACCTCAGTCTATCTTACTCATGCTTATAATCACCAACTTGTTCCTTTAAGCCAGATAGCACTCGTGATCCTTCCGGTGATCACAAACCTGCCCATACTAGGTCTCAAAACATCCCGGAAGCTCTTCCATCAACTTATCTTAGTACCAGAAATTTAGAACATAGTGAGCAAAATTTTATTATCTGTTGACCCATGGTGTGACCTACTTTCGAGCGTGTCCGTGACCATGGACTCGGCTATCGATAGATTAAATACACTCTGCAGAGGTAGTGCACTGTACCCACACCACGGAACCCATGGCCTCTTTATCCCATTCAGGTGGACCAACGGCATTCCGACGAAACCCGTCCATTGCCATGACACTCCTCCGGCCACTCCGACTCGTTCACCCACTGGAACAGTCCTGGGTGGCCCTGTGTCTACCAAAGACACACCTGGCACCGTCGTGGCCGAACAAAAATTGTCCCAACCGGGAGCTCGGTACCATAAAACTAACTACAGGCACACAAGGTTATGTCTGCTTACCGGGCCAGGGTACTGCACGCCCATAACCTTCCCTATCTGGAGGTACCACCAGGAGGCATGTCAATGGACAGAATCAAGACCTTCCCATAAAGGTAAATGTGGTTGCACGGGGAAAGACTCGATTCAGTGGCACCATGACCCGGTCAACAGTTTATTCAAGTTGAGTTATTAACAATTTCAACTTAGAAAGAAATAAAGTAACCGGTGTCATACAATGCCATGCAATATACCAAAGTGCAGTACATAAGTAAAATGCCATGCAACAATAAAACTGAGTCAACTATCATCTTAACTTCAACATTACTCTGGTTATACTTGACTTCCAACAAAATTTAACTTAGCAAAATTTTATCATAGTTACTTAATGCAAGAGAAAATAACTTCGCGTATGTATGTCCATAATCATTCACAATATCCCAACTTTATTTTAACTATCTTAATGACTTAAACCAAACTCCAACTTTCTGTAAAGTGAAATGAAACTAATAACTACAACAACCAAAAGGACTATTTAAAAAAATATTTAACATGCATAATATAAATCATTTATTCAAGTTGGAAAAATCACAAATATTGAAATGGCATTATGAAAATGTTGCTGTGGCTTGCCTTAGTTCAAATGAGGCTCACAAGCCTCCTGGTGATCCTCAGGACAAGCCTCTTCTTCTGAAAATAAATAAAAGTTCAGAAAGAAATCATCAAGATTCATTCAAAAATTCACCAGAAAATCTATACAACACCAAATGGTTTCATTTTTGGTGTGCTGCAAGATTTCTTTACCAGGAACACAATGCAAAAAGAATCAATTCATTTGGACTTATGGTTAAAAAGTTACAGCATTATGAAGTTTTCTGGAATTAATTTAAATTCAGAAGTTTAAATAAAAGAATGGGGGGGGGGGTGACGTCGAAAGCGTAAACGCCCCAAGCGCCACCACTTATACTGCTTCGCGTGGGAGTGGAGACACTGACTAGCGGGCCCCGCTAGTTAGGTGAGAGGGAGAGAAATATGGGCAGAGGCGGCCGTCATTTCGTCGGAGAGTACACCGGCGACGTTGCCCCTTGGCTCAAACGGAGAGGATAGATTGACGGAGAAGGTTGAGGCGCACCTGCCTGTACCCGTAGGGTGGTTGGAGGTGGATGGACGGCAACGGAATGGAGCTCGGAGGCGGAGGCAGAACAGGGTACTCACTGGAGTTGGGGAAGGCGACGAGCTACGACACCTCCAGCAGCTCCAGCTAGGTGAAGTAGCTTCACCAGAGAGTGGCGGAGGTCCTGGTGCGGTCGCCTTGAACGGAGAGGACTGAGAGTTACCTCGACGACCCGAGGGGGATCGCCGGTGAGCTCGGCTCGGGAACAGTGGCCTGAGGCCTGCTTGGCCGGGCCACGGGGTTCTACTCTATCTGGAGTCGTGTGGAGTGGAGTGGTGTGCTCGAACTGGCTGGGGAAGGGCCTATTTATAGGCAAGCGAGAGGGAGGGGGATCAATGCTCCGCCGGCGACACCTGGCCGGCCCCGGCGACGAAATGACGTTAGTGAGAGGGGGAGGAAGAAGACGGGGTCACAAGGGAGCTGTGGCCGTGCGGAGACGAGCATAGGGGTGCTGAAGATGGCGACGAGCACGCCGGACCGCGCCCGTGCTCGCTGCGGCGTCGGCGAGCGCCAGGGGTGCACTGCGAAGATGAGGATGACGATGGGGGCGGGGTTTGGCACGGTTGGGCAGGTTCGGAAGCGAGCACGTGCTCTAGATAGCGCTAGCGGCAACCAGAGCGCGCCGGCTGCATGCCATGGCACGGTGTACATGCGCGGTCACCGCGCGAACCCGTGTTTGTAGGCTGACTTGGTGCCAAAAACCTTGTCTGGCGTGTTGTTCGTGGTAGATAGGTAAGTTATCCAGGGTTGTTATAATTCCAGATGCAGTAGAATGAGATTAACTATCTTAATGACTTAAACCAAACCCCAACTTTTTGTAAAGTGAAATGAAACTAATAACTACAGCAACCAAAAGGACTATTTAACAAAATATTTAACATGCATAATATAAATCATTTGTTTAAGTTGGAAAAATCACAAATATTGAAATGGCATTATGAAAATGTCGCTGTGGCTTGCCTTAGTTCAAATGAGGCTCACAAGCCTCCCGGTGATCCTCATGACAAGCCTCTTCTTCTGAAAATAAATAAAAGTTCAAAAAGAAATCATCAAGATTCATTCAAAAATTCACCAGAAAATATATACAGCACCAAATGGTTTCATTTTTGGTGTGCTGCAAGATTTCTTCACCAGGAACACAATGCAAAAAGAATCAATTCATTTGGACTTATGGTTAAAAAGTTACAGCATTATGAAGTTTTCTGGAATTAATTTAAATTCAGAAGTTTAAATAAAATAATAGGGGGGGGGGTGACGTCGAAAGCGTAAACACCCCGAGCGCCACCACTTATACCGCTTCACGCGGGAGTGGAGACACTGACTAGCGGGCCCACTAGTCAGGTGAGAGGGAGAGAAAGAGATGGGCAGAGGCGGCCGTCGTTTCGCCGAAGAGTACGCCGGCGACGTTGCCCCTTGGCTCAAACGGAGAGGATAGATTGATGGAGAAGGTTGAGGCGCACCTGCCTGTACCCGTAGGGTGGCTGGAGGTGGACGGACGACGATGGAATGGAGGTCGGAGGCGGAGGCAGAACAGGGGGCTCGCCGGAGTTGGGGAAGACGACGAGCTACGGCACCTCCAGCAGCTCCAGCTAGGTGAAGTAGCTTCACCAGAGAGTGGCGGAGGCCCTAGTGCGGTCGCCTTGAACGGAGAGGACTCGGAGTTACCACGACGACCCGAGGGGGATCGCCGGTGAGCTCGGCTCGGGAACGGTGGCCTGAGGCCTGCCCGGTCGGGCAACGGGGTTCTACTCTATCTGGAGTCGTGTGGGAGTGGAGTGGTATGCTCGAACTGGCTATGGAAGGGCCTATTTATAGGCGAGCAAGAGGGAGGGGGGATCGGTGCTCCGCCGACGACACCTGGCCACGCCCGACGACGAAATGGCGTCAGTGAGAGGGGGAGGAAGAAGACAGGGTCACAAGGGAGCTGTGGCCGTGCGGAGACGAGCACAGGGGTGCTGGAGATGGCGACGAGCACAGTGTGCACCGCACTGTGCCTTGGCCGGACCGCGCCCGTGCTCGCTGCGGCGAGCTCCGGCATCGGCGAGCGCCAGGGGTGCACTGCGAAGATGAGGACGACGATGGGGGCGAGGTTTGGCGCGGTTGGGTGATACGTCCAAAATGCATCACTATTTTGTATCATAATTTATCCTTATTCATTGATATATTTCACATTACGATGATGTTCTCATGTTGTTTTGGCCTATTTTACACAGTTTGCAACTTTCCGGTGCCGAAGCAGCAGACGCAGGATTCAGCGGTAAAAAGTGGACGCTGAGTTGCTGAAGAAGAATACCTCCAAATTACCTGAAAATCGACGGAGGATATTTTCCGGACGAATCACGAAGACATGCGAAAGGGCAACCAGAGGGGGGCCACAGGGTGCCCAGGCGCCGTGGGGGCGCGCCCCCTGGCCGCGCCGGGGGGCGCCTGGAGCCCCTGGCCCACCTCCGGCTGCCCCCTTTTGCCTATATACTCTCCATTATCTGAAAACCCTAAAAATGAGAGTTTTTACGGAGTCCCGCCGCCGCTCCGTGGCGGAAACCTACAGAGAAGAAAAAGCCATCTCCGACGGGCAGATTCCGTCGGGGAGATCACCTCCCGGAAGGGGAGATCGTCGCCATCGTCATCACCATTGTCACGGGCATCATCGAGATCATCATCAACATCATCTCCAACACCAGCACCATCTCCGTCTTCATCAAAATCTCATCTCACAATTGCAACTTGTGTTGTAACTCGTACTACCTGTCCTCTCTACTCCATCGGTGTTGATTACTACTTTGTAGTGAATGCTATTGAGTTTTGTTGGAGAAATATTATTATGTCCAGATTGTTTATCTCCCATTTATCTCCACTGATCATGATCTCTTTTATGTGTCGTGAGTAGTTACCTTAGTTCTTGAGGACATGGGGAAGGTCTTGTTGTTAGTAGTCATATGCTGTTGAAGTAATATGTGTTGTTTGATACTTAAGTTGTGTTGTCATTCTACTAGTGGTGTTGTGTGAGTCGAACACTCAACACTTCGCCTTACTAAGGACGTAGGAGAATACATTGTGTACAAAGAATGCTTACGGTGGGTTGCTGGAGTGACAGAAACCTGAACCCCAGTTCGCCCGCTTTTGCATAAGGGAACAATGGATCCTCGATCGTATTGCTATGGTTAGGCTTTTGCCTTAAATACTATCTTGTATTTGCGGACGCTTGCAAGGTGTTTAATCATAAGAGTGCATTCATCTTAGTCTAGAGAGTGTACTAGCATAGATCCACCCACTCAACACTTATCAACACATAACATAGTATCGATACGGAATATGGCGAAAGCACATGACTACCTATCCCGTGTGTCCTCAGGAACGCTTTAGCCTTTATAAGTTCAGTTGCTAGGCCTCTCCTTTGCTAAGAAAGGATTGGGCCACTTGTTACTCTCAGTGCCTTTTATATTGCTTGCTTTTACTTTCCTGTTGCTTATATCGAGAAAACCCCTAAAAAGTTATCTTTCAGTGCTTGCAGTAATTTCTTGCTCAGAATCGCTTATCAATACCTTCTGCTCCTCGTTGGGTTCGACACTCTTACTTATCGAAAACACTGCAATAGATCCCTTACGGTTGTGGGTCATCAAGTACCGTTTTCTGGCGCCGTTGCCGGGGAGCTTAGCGCTATTGGTAAAGTGAAACTGGTAAGGAAGTTTTTATAATTCTGTTTTTATTTTTGCTATTTCTGCTCTTTGTCCTTATGGACAACCTTGTTATTGGATCGTTGCTTGCGGGAAGGGGCCCCACACCTGTGGTGGTTGATCCTCCCCTACTGAAATTGTGCCCTATAAAATACCAGCTGGTATTATCGATTATGTTTTGGCTAATCGTTATGCAGGAGACAGACATCCCGGTGAACACTTGCTATATCTGTCACAACTATGTTCATTATTTAAGCTTGCAGGTGTATCGAGGGAGTTTGTCATGAGGAAATTGTTTGCCGTATCACTTATAGATAAAGCTTCAGATTGGTATAGGCTTCTCGATAACTCACACTTCCTGGCAAGAGCTTATGTCTCTCTTTTATACTAAGTTTTATCCTCTTCATGAAATTCATCGAGACAGGAACTATATCTATAACTTTAGGTCTCGTGACGGAGAAAGCATTGCTCAAGCTTGGGGGAGATTGAAGTCCCTAATGCTCAAATGCCCTATTCATAAGCTTCCCAAGGAAATTATACTTACAAATTTTTATGCCAGGCTTTCTCGTCAGGATAAGGAGATGCTGGATGCCTCCTCTAGTGGGGTATTTCAGAAGAAGAGTGTTGAAGAAAGGTGGGATCTCATTGAAAGGATCCAGAGGAATACCGAAGATTGGGAAATTGATAAAGGTATTGAACCCGCTATAAATTATGAACATGATTATATTGAGAGCTATGTGAAAACTGATTACTTCAATACTTTTTGCTCTAAGATTGGTCTTGATTCCCATCTAATGATTGATTTCTGTAAGAATTTTGCCTCTCACGTTGATTCTTTTAAAAAGAAGAGAGACCAGCATCATGAACCTTTTAAAGAGCTACCTGTTGATATTCATGTTGCTGACCCTATTTTGCCTGCAGTTATATATGAACAGCCTCCTTTTCCCACAAGGATAAGGGAGCACTCTCTTGTGACAGGCATAATAAATAAAAGTGAGAGAAGAGTTGATGAGCCTGAGGACCAGATCAGGGTCGATCCTCAAGTTGCATTGATTAAAGACCTTGTTACTAATGATGTTTTGGATTCCAATATAAATTTTTGTGCTGTTTCCACTAACCTTGTCACAGCCAAGAATAAAGGCCCAATTTCAGGTACTCCAGTGGTATCTGTTAAAATAGGAGATCACAATTATTATGGGCTATGCGATTTGGGATCGAGTGCAAGTGCTATCCCCTATTCACTTTATGAGGAGATCATCGGTGAGATTTCCCCTTGTGAACTTGAAGAAGTTGATGTTACTATTCATCTTGCAAACAGAACAACTATCTCTCCTATCGGAATTGTGAGGGACGTTGAAGTCCTATGTGGAAAGGTAAAATACCCTACCGACTTTCTAGTACTTGGTTCAGAGAGGGACAATTTTTGTCCAATTATTTTTGGTAGACCTTTTCTTAGAACTTGTGGAGCTATAATAGATTGCAAGAAAGGTAAAGTTTCTGTTGAATTCGATGGTGAGCCATATGAATTTAATTTTTCTAAGTTCTCTAAGCAGCCTCGTGGTACTGATTTACCTAGTGATGATAAACTTATTGAAAGTATTTCTTCTATTTCTATTCCCCCTAATGATCCTTTGCAGCAATATATGGAGGACCACGAGAATGATTTGCATATGCAGGAAAGAAATGAACTAGATGAAATATTCTTGAGGCAACCTGCTATCCTGAAGCACAACCTCCCGGTTGAACCTTTGGGAATTTTATCAAAACCGAAAGAAGACCCGGTGTTCGATCTTAAACCTCTTCCCGATACGCTCAAGTATGCTTATTTAGATGAAAAGAAAGTATATCCTGTTATTATCAATTCTAACCTTTCAGGATATGAAGAAGTGCGACTATTGGAAGTACTTCGTAAACACCGAGGCGCAATTGGCTATACCCTTGATGACCTTAAGGGGATTAGTCCATCTATCTGTCAACATACTATCAACCTTGAGCCTGATGCTAAACGAGTTGTTGATCATCAACGACGGTTGAACCCGAAGATGATGGATGTTGTAAGAACTGAGATTCTCAAGCTTCTAGCCGCAGGTATTATCTACCCTATAGCTGATAGTAAGTGGGTAAGCCCGGTACATTGTGTTCCTAAGAAAGGAGGTACAACTATGGTTCCTAATGATAAAAATGAACTAATACCTCAGAGAATTATTATTGGATATAGAATGTGTATTGATTACAGGAAGCTGAACAAGGCAATCAGGAAGGATCACTACCCGTTGCTGTTCATCGACCAAATGCTTGAAAGGTTATCCAAAAATACCCACTTTTGTTATCTCGATGGTTATTCTGGCTTCTCTCAAATTCATGTTAACACTGCTGATCAAGAGAAGACCACTTTTACTTGTCCCTTTGGTACTTATGCTTACAGGCGTATGCCTTTTGGTTTATGTAATGCCCCTGCTACTTTTCAAAGGTGTATGTCTGCTATCTTTCATGGTTTCTGTGGGGATATTATGGAAGTCTTCATGGATGATTTCTCCGTCTATGGAACCTCCTTTGACCATTGTCTTCACAATCTTAATAAAGTTTTGCAGAGATGCGAGGAGACAAATTTGGTACTCAACTGGGAGAAGTGCCACTTCATGGTTAATGAAGGAATTGTTCTTGGTCACAAGATTTCCGAAAGGGGAATTGAAGTGGACAAGGCCAAGATCGAAGCTATTGAGAGGATGCCTTATCCAAGGGACATCAAAGGTATTCGCAGTTTTCTTGGTCATGCTGGTTTCTATAGAAGATTTATTAAAGACTTTTCTAAGACCTCGAGGCCCCTCACTAATCTTCTCCAGAAGGACGTTCCTTTTGTATTTGATGAGGGTTGTAAGGAAGCTTTTGAAGTCCTTAAGAAAGCTTTAATAACCGCTCCTATAGTACAACCACCTGACTGGAATTTACCTTTTGAGATTATGTGTGATGCAAGTGATTTTGCTGTTGGAGCTGTTTTAGGACAAAGAGTTGATAAGAAATTGAATGTTATACATTATGCTAGTAAAACCCTTGATAGTGCTCAAAGGAATTATGCTACTACTGAGAAGGAATTCTTAGCTGTAGTATTTGCTTGTGATAAGTTTAGGAAGTATATTGTTGATTCCAAAGTTATTATTCATACTGATCATGCTGCCATTAAGTACCTTATGACAAAGAAGGATGCCAAGCCAAGGCTTATCAGATGGGTACTCCTTCTTCAAGAATTTGATTTGCAGATTGTTGATAGGAAAGGAGAAGACAATCCGGTGGCGGACAATCTTTCAAGGATGGAAGATATACCACACGACCCTATTACAGTCAATGATAGTTTTCCAGACGAGCAACTTGCCGTTGTAAAAGTACAATCTCTTTCCGATCCTTGGTATGCAGATTATGCTAATTTTATTGTTGCAAAGTATTTGCCTCCAGGTTTAACGTTTCAGCAAAGGAAGAAGTTCTTTCATGATTTGAGGCACTACTTTTGGGATGACCCACATCTTTTCAAAGAAGGTCCCGACGGGATCGTGAGAAGATGCATACCGGAACATGAGCAGAAGGACATTCTCAGACGGTGTCATGATAGTCCCTATGGAGGACATCATGCCGGTGAGAGGACTGCACATAAGGTTCTTCAATCAGGTTTTTATTGGCCTACTCTCTTTAAGGATGCTAGAAATTATGTTTTAGCCTGTGATAAATGTCAGAGAGTTGGTAACATTAGTAGAAGGAATGAGATGCCTATGAATTACTCACTAGTGATTGAACCTTTCGATTGTTGGGGTTTTGATTTTATGGGTCCTTTTCCTTCTTCGCACAAGTACACTCACATTTTAGTAGCTGTTGATTATGTGACCAAGTGGGTTGAAGCAATCCCCACTGAAAGTGCTGATCACAAGACATCTTTGAAAATGCTTAAAGATGTAATTTTTCCTAGGTTTGGTGTACCTAGGTATCTCATGACTGATGGAGGATCACACTTCACGCACGGAGCCTTTAGAAAAGCTTTAGCCAAATACAATGTCAACCATAGAATTGCTTCACCATATCATCCTCAAACTAGTGGGCAAGTTGAGCTCACCAGTAGAGAGATTAAGTTGATCTTGCAGAAGACATTAAACAGAAATAGAAAGGACTGGTCAAATAAGTTAGGAGATGCTTTGTGGGCATATAGAACTGCTTACAAAAACCCCATGGGCATGTCCCCCTATAAGATGGTGTATGGCAAGGCTTGCCATTTGCCATTAGAGTTAGAGCACAAAGCTTTCTGGGCTGTTAGAGAGCTTAATGCTGACCCAAAATTAGCTGGTGAGAAGCGTCTCATGAACTTGACTTCTCTAGATGAATGGAGAAGTGAAGCTTACGAGAGCGCTAAAATGTTCAAGGAAAAGGTAAAGAAGTGGCATGATAGGAAGATTCTGAAACGTGAATTTAAGGTTGGCGATAAAGTTTTGTTGTTTAGATCCCGTTTCAGGTTTTCTCAAGGCAAACTACTTTCCAGGTGGGAAGGGCCATTTCATATTGAAGAAGTCTATCGGTCTGGTGCAATTAAGATTAACAATTTTGAAGGCACCAAACCTCAAGTTGTGAATGGGCAAAGACTTAAACATTACATAGCAGGAGACCCTGTCAATGTTGATGTGAATATAATATACACAACAACTCACGAAGAACATGTTGCAGCCCTGTTTCAGACGCCAGCAGAAGCAGAATAAAGAAAAGGTATGTAGTACGGTAAGGAAACATCGCGAACCGCCATAAAAGTTCCGTATTACGAGTTTTTGCAAAATTAGTAAAATTCTGAGCCTAAGTGGAGCCGGAGACGAGCTCCAGGGGGTCCAGGCACCCCCCTGGCGCGCCCTACCTCCTGGCCGCGCCGCCAGGGCGCCTGGACACCCGGGAGTCCGTCTCCGACCCCGCTTTAGCCTGTTACCTTCCTTTATGTGCATAAATTTTTGCTATATATTTGCCCGGATTGTTCCGGCAACGTATCTTGCGATTTCGTGTGTTTTCTTTTCGATCTGTTTCTGCCAGGGAATCTTTCAGCTGAATCTAGGTGCCATGGCTTCTCCAAGTTCCCCCAAGGACAATTTTGTCGTCAACGTCATCAACCCTTACCTCGCTGAGGTGAAGAAGCACCCTAAGGTTGTTCGGATGGAGGACGGTGTCCTTCATCAAGAAGATCTGAAGGGACCTATCAAGGAGGGGAGCATCCAGGCCAGGCTGGAAGAAGTGGAGCAAGAAGTCTTCGAGTACAAGAAGATGATCGGGCGTGGTGTTGAAGCGAACTTTGACATCATCAACGAGCTGAAGACCTACTTCCTGAAGGAGATGTGGAAAAGCATCACCGCGTCTAAAGAAAGAATTGAAGAGCTCCAAGGGCAAATTCATCATCTACATCGCCAGAACTGTGAGTATGAACTAAGGTTTATGCGCATGAGTATGGGTGCTGCATGCAGGATTCAGGAGACAAACTTCTCATATGAGACTGGAGAACCCCTTCCATGGAAGCGTTTCGCTGAGGACTACGTGATCAACGCCAACAAGGATGAGGAGTGAAATCTCCTTGGGTAACGGCATTCCCTTGGCTTGTTCCAAGCTTGGGGGAGTGCCCGGTATCTTTATTTTTACCTTTTGTCTTTTAGAGTCAAGTAGAGTCGTATCATGTCTAGGGAGGTTATTATATGAAATAGGTGTGTGCATTGAGGTCTATCACTCCTTCGGTGGGGAGATTGTATCCGTGAGTGTGGAGTCGTCTATGATGGAATATTAATGAGAAGTTTATTGGTTCCTTTTGCTGCACTCGGTATTCTCTTCACGCAATCGACCTTATATGATGACTCTTATGGGGAGTATTGACCTTATAACAGGTATGGCTATGAAAACTTTATTTAATCTTGGCAAACATAGCTTTGGTCATAACAACAAGCATGATTTTCCTAAAGTATCGACATAGCCAAAACCTTTATGTTATTATGCTTGAAGTGTTATGCTAACAAGGAAGACAACTTGATGTATTATGCTTATTTCAATGTTTATGCTTTATATTGTTTTCCATCTTAGTCATCATCAATTGTCTGTTCTCTCAAAACCTTTGCTAGCTTAACTCTGTACTAAGCGGAATTCTGCTTGTGCATCCATACCCTTAAACCAATACCTTCCATATGAGTCCACCATACCTTCCTACTCGTGGTATTCCACTACCACCTCCTAAAGTACAGAATTTATGTGTTATCCTTAAATGTTCAAAAATCTTTTATTTTGTGCCTCTGCTTTAGCTCATGAGGAAGTAATAGTTAATTCATGGTCTTTTTGAGTTGGACAAGCTTCACCCCGGGATTGCATGTCTAATGTGCAAACCCCTAACACGAGAAGGAACTGGCAAAGAGTGCGCACGGCTCGAAAATAATATAACAAACAAACCCTCCTTCACGCTTTGTTCATGAGAAATCAGAAAACTTTGGCAGTGATAAACAAAGGAGAATAAGAGGATGTGATCGTCCTCGTGCGGGAGCCGTTCCTCGAAACTTGTCCAGCTCAAGAAGCAATTGAGTTATCTATTAGCATTTGTTGACAAATCATGCACTTCTCAAAACTCGTTTTCATTCTGTTTGATTTAAGGATAGCACATGAGTTTTCCCTACTACCCTAGAGCAGGGCCTATCTTTTAATTTTAGATTGAGTCAGTTATTCCTACTTCTTTCTATTTCTCAAAGAGAGCAGACATTTGATGTTGATAAGGATTCATTCATATAAAGTTGCATTAAGATTTGTCATATCATATCCTTGTTGACATTATCATTTGATAAGTAAGTTGTTTGTCATGCCCAGCTAAGGCAAATATCTTCCTTTGTGTTAACACTTTCACTTCTTCCCTGATAACATGTTCTTTCAAAAGCTTCAATTAATCTCATCAAAACATAAAGAAAGAGAAAAAGTAAAAGCTATTAGTTGTTCTTTGACCAAAGGACATGTTTGCCATGATTCAATGAGTTTCCTTAGCCCTGCTTCCGAATATAAGTGTTACCACTCTTTTATAAGGGCCTTATGAATTGAAGATTGCTGTTGAGGATATTTGAGTTGGTGAAGAAACTGTGATGCTTCTTGTCCGTATTCTATTTATCGACACTTCACTCTCTAAACTTGTGGACAGGTTTACCGAGCTCAGTATTCGCTTGGGGACAAGCGAGGTCTAAGCTTGGGGCTGTTGATACGTCCAAAATGCATCACTATTTTGTATCATAATTTATCCTTATTCATTGATATATTTCACATTACGATGATGTTCTCATGTTGTTTTGGCCTATTTTACACAGTTTGCAACTTTCCGGTGCCGAAGCAGCAGACGCAGGATTCAGCGGTAAAAAGTGGACGCTAAGTTGCTGAAGAAGAATACCTCCAAATTACCTGAAAATCGACGGAGGATATTTTCTGGATGAATCACAAAGACATGCGAAAGGGCAACCAGAGGGGGGCCACAGGGTGCCCAGGCGCCTGGAGCCCCTGGCCCACCTCCGGCTGCCCCCTTTTTCCTATATACTCTCCGTTATCTGAAAACCCTAAAAACGAGAGTTTTTACGGAGTTCCGCCGCCGCTCCGTGGCGGAAACCTACAGAGAAGAAAAAGCCATCTCCGGCGGGCAGATTCCGCCGGGGAGATCACCTCCCGGAAGGGGAGATCGTCGCCATCGTCATCACCATCGTCACGGGCATCATTGAGATCATCATCAACATCATCCCCAACACCAACACCATCTCCATCTTCATCCAAATCTCATCTCACAATTGCAACTTGTGTTGTAACTCGTACTACCTGTCCTCTCTACTCCATCGGTGTTGATTACTACTTTGTGGTGAATGCTATTGAGTTTTGTTGGAGAAATATTATTATGTCCAGATTGTTTATCACCCATTTATCTCCATTGATCATGATCTCTTTTATGTCTCGTGAGTAGTTACCTTAGTTCTTGAGGACATGGGGAAGGTGTTGTTGTTAGTAGTCATATGCTGTTGAAGTAATATGTGTTGTTTGATACTTAAGTTGTGTTGTCATTCTACTAGTGGTGTTGTGTGAGTCGAACACTCAACACTTCGCCTTATTAAGGACCTAGGAGAATACATTGTGTACAAAGAATGCTTACGATGGGTTGCCGGAGTGACAGAAACCTGAACCCCAGTTCGCACGCTTTTGCATAAGGGAACAATGGATCCTCAATCGTATTGCTATGGTTAGGCTTTTGCCTTAAATACTATCTTGTATTTGCGGACGCTTGCAAGGTGTTTAATCATAAGAGTGCATTCATCTTAGTCTAGAGAGTGTACTAGCATAGATCCACCCACTCAACACTTATCAACACATAACATAGTATCGATACGGAATATGGCGAAAGCACATGACTACCTCTCCCGTGTGTCCTAAGTTCAGTTGCTAGGCCTCTCCTTTGCTAAGAAAGGATTGGGCCACTTGTTACTCTCAGTGCCTTTTACATTGCTTGCTTTTACTTTCCTGTTGCTTATATCGAGAAAACCCCTAAAAAGTTATCTTTCAGGGCTTGCAGTAATTTCTTGCTCAGAATCGCTTATCAATACCTTCTGCTCCTCGTTGGGTTCGACACTCTTACTTATCGAAAACGCTGCAATAGATCCCTTACGGTTGTGGGTCATCATTGGGCAGGCTCGGAAGCGAGCACCCGCTCTACAGAGCGCTGGCGACATCCAGAGCGCATCTGCTGCATGCCATGGCACGGTGTACACGCGCGGTCACCGCGCGAACCCGTGTCTGCAGGCTGACTTGGTGCCAAAAACTTTGTCTGGCGTGTTCTTCGTGGTAGATAGGTAAGTTACCCAGGGTTATTTTAATTCCAGACGCAGTAGAATGAGATTAACTGGCCTGGTAAGTTTCTGGACAGAAACTTTGAGAGCTTGCTGTGGTAAAATGGTGAATAGTTGGAGGCCGTGCTTTGGAGGCTAGTCATCAGTTACTAAGGTGAATATGCACAAGAAGATTCAGGAGGATTGGAGCAAGTAAAATGGTAGTTGCTGAAGAAACTACCATTTCTGTCCAGAATGGAGAAGATTTTCTGTAGCAAAAATATTCCAAAAAGTAGTGCAATATTTTTGCTCAGGAATGTGCCTAAGGGTCCAAAGAATATTTAGGAATTTCCTCAGAATTTTCGGAGCCAGAAAAATAGGGGTTCCTTTGGAGCACAAAGAATTTAGCTAGGGTGTTAGGGAGAAAAATGATTACTTTTCAAATAAGAAAAATATTCCATGGAGTATATTGGGGTGGTCCACAGATAGGTAATAGTTTGAGATGGATGGGAGGCACTTGGGTGAAAGCCAAGGGTACCCAAGTGGTTTAAGTCCATATGAAATGATTCAAAACACCAAGGTTTGAAATAAACTCAAATAAATCTTTGGCAAATAAGAGAGGGCAAAAATCAGGCTATCATAGAAAGCCTCTGTTGCCACCAAAAACCAATCTAGACCCTGTTCCGGCACCCTGTTGGAGGGGGGAACCCTCACCGGTGGCCATCTTCATCATCCCGACGCTCTCCATGACGAGGAGGGAGTAGTCCACCCTCGGGGTTGCGGTATGTATCTGTAGCTATGTGTTTGATCTCTCTCTCTCTCTCTCTCTCTCTCTCTCTCTCTCTCTCTCTCTCTCGTGTTCTTGTGATGGCACGATCTTGATGTATTGCGAGCTTTGTTATTATAGTTGGATGTTATGATGTTTCTCCCCCTCTACTCTCTTGTGATGGATTGAGTTTTCCCTTTGAAGTTATCTTATCAGATTGAGTCTTTAAGGATTTGAGAACACTTGATGTATGTCTTGCATGTGATTATCTATGGTGACAATGGGATATCACGTGATCTACTTGATGTATGTTTTGGTGATCAACTTGTGGGTTCCGTGACCTTGGGAATCTATGCATAGGGGTTGCACACATTTTCGTCTTGACTCTCCGGTAGAAACTTTGGGGTACTCTTTTAAGTACTTTGTGTTGGTTGAATAGATGAATCTGAGATTGTGTGATGCATATCGTATAATCATGCCCATGGATACTTGAGGTGACAATGGAGTATCTAGGTGACATTAGGGTTTTGGTTCATTTGTATCTTAAGGTGTTATTCTAGTACGAACTCTATGATAGATCGAATGGAAAGAATAGCTTCGTATTATTTTACTACGAACTCTTGAATAAATCGATCAGAAAGAATGACTTTGAGGTGGTTTCGTACCCTACCATAATCTCTTCGTTTGTTTTCCGCTATTAGTGACTTTGGAGTGACTCTTTGTTGCATGTTGATGGACAGTTATATGATCCAGTTATGTTATTATTGTTGAGAGAACTTGCACTAGTGAAAGTATGGACTCTAGGCCTTGTTTCCTATCATTGCAACAACGTTTATGCTCACTTTTATCTTTAGTTACCTTACTGTTTTTATATTTTCAGATTACAAAAACAAATATCTACCATCCATATTACACTTGTATCACCATCTCTTCGCCGAACTAGTGCACCTATACAATTTACCATTGTATTGGGTGTGTTGTGGACATAAGAGACTATTTGCTATTTGGTTGAAGGGTTGTTTGAGAGAGACCATCTTCATCCTACGCCTCCCACGGATTGATAAACCTTAGGTCATCCACTTGAGGGAAATTTGCTACTGTCCTACAAACCTCTGCACTTGGAGGCCCAACAACGTCTACAGGAAGAAGGTTGCGTAGTAGACATCAAGCTCTTTTCTGGCGCTGTTGCCGGGGAGGTTAGTGTTTGAAGGTATATCATTAGATCTTGCAATCGAATCTTTTAGTTTCTTGTTTAATCACTAGTTTAGTTTATAAAAGGAAACCACACACAAAAATGGAATTAAGGTTACCTCATATGCTTCATCTTTTTAATATCTTTCGTGAAAATGATGGGAAGGAAAAATGTGCTCAAGTACTAGAAGAAGAATTACATAGAATGCTTGGCACTAAAAACTTGAATGATAAGCATGATTGCAATATTGTTAGTGTGAATTCTTCGAATATCCATAGTACTAATGATGATTGCACTAGTCATGATGAAAATATCTCATATAAGCATGTCGATTTTTGTGGAGTGCATACAGTTTGGAAGTACATACCAAATAGGGAAGATAGGTTTTGCAAGAGGCATAAGTATTTAGAAACTAAATGGTTGCTAGAGAGGCTAGATGATTGTGCTGAAAATTTAATATGTCTTAGCTGTACTTGTGAACTCTGCAATGAACGTGGTCATTCAACTTTCCAATGCAAATTGTTTCATGATCGAATCGTGTCCAAAAATTGTGATGACTTGATTTCCCTTGCACATCATAATGAACTTAGCTTGCTTTTGGGTTATGAAGAAATCAAACGTAAAACTAAGCATCTTCCAGGATTTGCCCTTGATAAACTTCTTGATTTTGATCTAGAGGAAATTTATATGTATTGTGCGGTGAATTGCATTGAAAATCCTTATATTGCCAATTACCTAAAGACAAGAAAACAAATAGGAGATGAAGAGAATACTAATGAAGGGAACATATTACCCAATATCTTCCTATTCTTTCTTATGATGAATCAGGTAACGAGGAGGAGCCTTCTATTCAACCAATCTCATCAATAAGGAGCTCCAAAAAGAAGATTAATCCCATACCTAAAGTGAAGAAGAAAAAGAAAAGACGGAGAAGGAAAGATAAAAAGGTATCCCTCCCAAATGATGTTGCTCCTGTCACTCATTGTGATTATGGTAATTGCTATACTATCGGTGCTATCCATACTATTAATGATGAGAGTGATTATGCTTGTGATATGAAAGGACCCAAGCTTGGGGATGCTATGTTTGATGAGAATGACATGTTTGAGAATTTATTTGCTGCAATTAATGTTTGTCCCAAGCTTGGGGATGCGACGCTTGATGAAGACGATATTTGTAGCCTCCCAATTCTTGATATGCAAATCTATTTTGATGAAAGCATGCCACCTATTTATGATGATTATTGTGATGACACTTATGCTATAAAAAGTAGTGATTATTATATTTATCAAACTTGTCATGATTACGATTACCCTTTTTCTGAACATTACACTTTTAATGTGGAAACAATCTATAGTATTCAAGTCTCTTATGATACTCCCACTACTCCGAATGAGAAGAATTTTGCTTATGTGGAGAGTAATAAAATTCATATGCTTGGGGATCATGAAAAAAATGCTTTATGTGATAGTTACATTGTTGAATTCATTCATGATGCTACTGAAAATTATTATGATAAAGGATCATATGCTTGTAGGAATTGCAATAATATGAAGTTTCCTCTCTATGTGCTTGAAGTTTTGAATCTATGCTTGTTTTGCTTTCCTATGCTAGTTGATTATTGTCCCATAAGTTGTTTGCTCACAAAATCCCTATGCATAGGAAGTGGGTTAGACTTAAATGTTCTAGTCATATTCTTCATGATGCTCTCCTTATGTTTCAATTCTTATCTTTCACGTGAGCATCATTGAAATCATCACGCCTAGCTAGGGGCGTTAAACGATAGCGCTTGTTGGGAGCCAACCCAACTTTATTTTTGTTCTTTGTTTTTGCTTCTGTTTAGGAATAAATATTGCATCTAGCTTCTGTTTAGACGTGGTTTTGTGTTTTAATTAGTGTTTGTGCCAAGTAGAACCTTTGGGAAGACTTGTGTGAAGTTTATGCGATCATGCTGTAAAAAACAGAAACTTTAGCGCTCAAGAGATTGGCTACCATTTTTTACTGGAGAGTGCTTTTTAGTTGATTATTTTTGCAGATGATTAATAGACAAGTTCCTAAGGTTTACCAATTTATTTCAGAATTTTTAGAGTTACAGAAGTATTCGAAAGTTACAGATTGCTACAGACTGTTCTGTATTTGACATATTCTGTTTTCTATGTGTTGTTTGCTTATTTTGATGAATCTATGAGTTTATCGGAGGGTATGAACCATAGAGAAGTTAGAATACAGTAGATATTACACCAATATTAATTTATAATGAGTTCATAACAGTACATAAGTGGTGGTTTTATTTTCTTATACTAACGGAGCTCACGAGTTTTCTGTTGTGAAGTTTTCAAGTTTTGGGTAAAGATTCGATGGACTATGGAATAAGGAGTGGCAATAGCTTAAGATTGGGGATGCCCAAGGCACCCCAAGGTAATATTCAAGGACAACCAAGAGCCTAAGCTTGGGTATGCCCCGAGAAGGCATCCCCTCTTTCGTCTTCGTTCATCGGTAACTTTACTTAAGGCTATATTTTTATTCACCACATGATATGTGTTTTGCTTGGAGCATCAATTTATTTTATTTTGTTTTGCTTGCTGTTTGAATAATATCCCAACATCTGAAATTCTTAAATGTTAGAGAGTCTTCACATAGTTACATAATTATTCAACTACTCATTGATCTTCACTTATATCTTTCGGAGTAGTTTGTCATTTGCTCTAGTGCTTCACTTATACCTTTTTAGAGCACGTCGATGGTTTTATTTTGAAGAAATAGATGAACTCTCATGCTTCACTTATATCTTTTTGAGAGTCTCTTAGAACAACATGGTAATGTGCTTTGGTTATAAAACTAGTCCTAATATGATAGGCATCCAAGTTGGTAATAGTAAAAACTTTCATATAAAGTGCATTGAATATTATGAGAAGTTTGATACTTGATGATTGTTTTGAGATATGAGGATGGTGATATTAGAGTCATGCTAATAGAGTAATTTTTCATTGCACATCTCGGTACACCGCCGGAGGCATTCATATAGAGTCATACTTTGTTCTAGTATCAAGTTGTAATATCGAGTTGTAAATCAATATAAGTGTGACGATCATCATTATTAGAGCATTGTCCCAAAGGAAAAAAAAAGAAGAAGAAGGAAAGGCCAAAGAAAAAAAATAAAGGCCCAAAAAAAGAAAAAGAAAAAATAAATAAAAAAAGGAAAAAAATAAAAATAAAATAAAAAAAGGGACAATGCTACTATCTTTTTCCACACTTGTGCTTCAAAGTAGCACGATGATCTTCATGATAGAGAGTCTCTTGTTTAGTCACTTTCATATGCTAGTGGGAATTTTCATTATAGAACTTGGCTTGAATATTCCAACGATGGGCTTCCTCAAATGCCCTAGGTCTTCGTGAGCAAGCAATTTGGATGCACACCCACTTAGTTTCTTTTGTTGTGCTTTCATACATTTATAGCTCTAGTGCATCTGTTGCATGGCAATCCCTACTCACTCGCATTTATATCTATTGATGGGCATCTCCATAGCCCATTGATATGCCTAGTTGATGTGAGACCATCTTCCTCTTTTGTGTTCTCCACAACCACCACTCTATTCCATATAGTGCTATGTCCATGGCTCACGCTCATATATTGCGTCAAAGCTGAAAGAGTTTGAAAAAAAATTAAGTATGAAACAAATGCTTGGCTGAAACCGGGGTTGTGCATGATTTGAGTACTTTGTGTGACGAAGATGGAGCATAGCCAAACTATATGATTTTGTAGGGATGAACTTTCTTTGACCATGTTATTTTAAGAAGACATAATTGCTTTGTTAGTATGCTCGAAGTATTATTATTCTTATGTCAATATAGACTTTTATCTTGAATCTTTCGGATTTGAACATTCATGCCACAATAAAGAAATTACATTGAGAATTATGTTGGTTAGCATTCCACATCAAAAATTCTTTTTTTATCATTTACCTACTCGAGGACGAGCAGGAATTAAGCTTGGGGATGCTTGATACGTCTCCAGCGTATCTATAATTTTTTATTGTTCCATGCTATTATATTATCCTTCTAGGATGTTTTATGGGCTTTTATATACACCTTTATATGATTTTGGGAACTAACCTATTAACCCAGAGCCCAGTGCCAGTTTATGTTTTTTTCCTTGTTTTTAAGTTTCGCAGAAAAGGAATATCAAACGGAGTCCAATTGACGAGCTAATTTTTGATGATTTTTTCTGGACCAAAAGAAGCCCCCGAAGTAAAAGAGTTGGGCGAGGAGATCCACGGGCTGCCCATGAGGGTGGGGGCGCGCCCACCCCAAGTGGTGGCGCCCCCTATCTCGTGGACAGCCCAGAGACCCCCTGACTTGTGCCCTACGCCAAAAAATCCTACAAATACAGAAACCTGCAGAAAATAACCTAGATTGGGAGTTCCACCACCGAAAGCCTCTGTTGCCACCAAAAACCAATCTAGACCCTTTTCCGGCACCCTGCCGGAGGGGGGAACCCTCACCGGTGGCCATCTTCCTCATCCCTGTGCTCTCCATGACGAGGAGGGAGTAGGCCACCCTCGGGGCTGAGGGTATATACCAGTAGCTATGTGTTTGATCTCTCTCTCTCTCTCTCTCTCTCTCTCTCTCTCTCTCTCTCTCTCTCGTGTTCTTGAGATGGCACGATCTTGATGTATCGCGAGCTTTGCTATTATAGTTGGATCTTATGATGTTTCTCCCCCTCTACTCTCTTGTGATGGATTGAGTTTTACCTTTGAAGTTATCTTATCAGATTGAGTCTTTAAGGATTTGAGAACACTTGATGTATGTCTTGCATGTGCTTATCTGTGGTGACAATGGTATATCACGTGATCTACTTGATGTATGTTTTGGTGATCAACTTGCGGGTTCCGTGACCTTGGGAATCAATGCATAGGGGTTGGCACACATTTTCATCTTGACTCTCCGGTAGAAACTTTGGGACACTCTTTTAAGTACTTTGTGTTGGTTGAATAGATGAATCTGAGATTGTGTGATGCATATCGTATAATCATGCCCATGGATACTTGAGGTGACAATGGAGTATCTAGGTGACATTAGGGTTTTGGTTGATTTGTATCTTAAAGTGTTATTCTAGTACGAACTCTATGATAGATCGAACGGAAAGAATAGCTTCGTGTTATTTTACTACGGACTCTTGAATAGATCGATCAGAAAGAATAACTTTGAGGTGGTTTCGTACCCTACCATAATCTCTTCGTTTGTTCTCCGCTATTAGTGACTTTGGAGTGACTCTTTGTTCCGTGTTGAGGGATAGTTATATGATACAGTTATGTTATTATTGTTGAGAGAACTTGCACTAGTGAAAGTATGGACCCTAGGCCTTGTTTCCTATCATTGCAACACCATTTATGCTCACTTTTATCTTTAGTTACCTTGCTGTTTTTATATTTTCATATTACAAAAACTAATATCTACCATCCATATTGCACTTGTATCACCATCTCTTCGTCGGAGTAGTGCACCTATACAATTTACCATTTTATTGGGTGTGTTGGGGACAGAAGAGACTCTTTGCTATTTGGTTCCAGGGTTGTTTGAGAGAGACAATCTTCATCCTATGCCTCCCATGGATTGATAAACCTTAGGTCATTCACTTGTGGGAAATTTGCTACTGTCCTACAAACCTCTGCACTTGGAGGCCCAACAACGTCTACAATAAGAAGGTTGCGTAGTAGACATTAGTACTCGTCCGGTTCTCGTCACGACCCGCTAGATCTAAAGGTCAAGCGAGAGCTCGCAGCTATTCCGAGGGGGAGATACGTGCAGCCTCCTCCCGGTATGTCTCTCCACATAATTATGCCTAATGATATGGAGGAGTTTATGAGGACCATCGAAAGGCCTGCGCCTAGAGACAAGCAAATGGTAGTTGGGAAGGAGGAGGAGGATTTGTTGTCAAAGGTTGTTGCGGTCGCCGACGAGCAGGAGCACGAGGATCACTATGCTGAGGAGGATAGGTATTTGTACCCCGTAAACCGTATGAGCAAAGACGACGACATTTTAGGGCTTATCATGTAGAAAGCAAGCTAGAGGATGAGTGGAAGCCCGTAGTTGTGTAATTGGAGTTGTGATGTACTTTTAGTATGATCATCACTATTTACTAAAGTTGGCTATATTCATCCGAGATGTGTATGCTACCTTATCTATTTTTAGTTTGTTCATCTGAAGTGTTTATGCAACCTTATGTAATGAACTTTGTTTGTTTATGGTTGCTTATTTCAATATTGTGAATCCGAGGCCACCATGAAAAATGAAAAATTAACTTTTGATTAACCAAATCTTTAATTTTTTTTGTGAAGTGTTACTCACTATTGTAACACCCTTGCTAGTTCCAAAAATGGTCATGTTATCATGTACAACGTCACGTAGATGCTCATGGGAATGGTGATCTTAGTTGAAAGTCATTGATATCTTCATATGAGATAGGTCTGTTTTGTGAAGGAATTTTTTTCAGGTATGTGGTAATGTCAGTTTATCATTTTTCCCACAAGCCATTACACACGAGAGGCGACCATGCAAAAGGATTTCAATTTTTGAGCATTTTTCATTTTCTATAAAAAAATCGTTGTGTTGTCAAAATTGCATGGATGACTAATCATATAAAATGGTTGGGAATTAGAATTTTCTTTGTGGGTACTGCCTAGACTAGTAATGTGGAAGGTGAGCACACTTGTAGTTCAAATTTGAATTACTTGGTGTAAATCACCGGAAATTCAATAAATCAATGGAAAATGGCAACATCACTAGGAAATTCATGAAAAAAATGGCAGTTGGAATACCATATAATTAATGTGAAAATTGTAACGACACTATTTAAAATAGTATCCATGGCACGTGCTTCATAAAAAATTCATGTATGGCACAAGAAAAATGAAAAATTACCTTTTTATTAACCAAATCTTTAACTTTTTGTAAATTATTTCTCACTATTGTAGCACCCTTGTTAGTTACAAAAATGGTCATGTTATGTACAACGTCATGTAGATGGTCATGGGTATGGTGATCTTAGTTGAAAGTCAATGATCTTCATATGAGATAGGTCAGTTTTGTGAATTTTTTTTTCAAGTATGTGGTATTGTCACTTTATCATTTCTCCCACAAGCCAGTACACATGAGAGGCCACCATGCTAAAGGATTTCAATTTTTGAGCATTTTTTATTTTCTATAATTTATTTCATTGTGTTGTCAAAATTGCATGGACGACTAATCATATAAAATGGTTGGGAATTAGAGTTTTCTTTGTGGCTATTGCCTACATTAGTAATGTGGAAGGTAAAATGATTTTTTTTAGAATTTATCAGACCAAACTAGAGCACAATTGTAGTTCAAATTTGAATTACTTCATGTAAATCGTAGAAAATTCAATAAATCAATGGAAAATGGCAACATCCCTCGGAAAATTCATGAAAAATTGGCAGTTGGAATACCATATAATTCATGTGAAAATTGTAATGACATTATTTACAATATTATTCATGGCACTTGCTTCACAAAAAAAGTCATATATGGCAGTAGAAAAATGATAAATCAACTTTTTATTAACCAAATCTTTGATTTTTTTTTGTGAATTATTGCTCACTATTTTAACACCCTTGTTAGTTCAAAAAATGGTAATGTTATCATGTACAACGTCATATAGATGTTCATGGGTATGGTGATCTTAGTTGAAAGTCATTGATCTTCATATTAGATAGGTCAGTTTTGTAAAGTTTTTTTCAAGTATGTAGTATTGTAAGTTTATCATTTTCCCACAAGTCATTACACATTAGAGGGCACCATGCAAAACTATTTCAATTTTTGAGCATTTTTCATTTTCTATAATTTATTTCATTGTGTTATCAAAATTGCATGGGTGAGTAATCAAATAAAATGGTTGAGAATTAGAGTTTTCTTTGTGGGTACTGCCTACATTCCTAATGTGGTAGGAGAAAATGATTTTTTTAGAAATTATTGGACCAAACTAGAGCACACTTGTAGTTCAAATTTTAATTACTTGATGTAAATCGCTGGAAATTCAATAAATCAATGAAAAATGGCAACGTCACTTGGAAATTCATGAAAAATTGGCAGTTGGAATACCATGTGGTATAACACATGTGAAGATTGTAATTGCACTATTTAAAATATTATTTATGGCACTTGCGTAATGTATGACACTAGAAAAATGAAAATTTAACTTTTTATTTGTGGTATTGTGAGTTTATCATTTCCCCAGAAGTCTTGCACATAAGAGGGCTCCATGCAAAATAATTTCAATTTTTTAGCCATTTTCTTTTTTGCTATAATTTATTTTCAGAATTGATGAGTTATTCCAAGCGCATGCAAGCAACTAGAAATACAATCATTCCAAATGCTTTCTGCAGATAAATCATGGGTCATTCCGAGTGCATGCAAAACAACTCGAAATACAATCTTTCCAAATGACTTGTGCACATACTCAATACGAATTCATACATATTTCATTCAAATAAAATGACAACTTTGGCGCAGCCTGTTATGTCTCCGTCGTATCTGTAGTTCTTGTTTGTTCGATGCGAATATTATACAACTTTCACATATTTTTGGCAACATTTTATATAATTTATTGGACTAACATATTGATCCAGCGCCCAATGCCGGTTCATGTTTCTTGCATGTTTTTTGTTTCACGGAATTTCCATATCAAATGAAGTCCAAATGCGATAAAAATTTACGGAGAATTATTTTGGAATATATGTGATTTTCGGGAGTAGGAATCAATGCAAAAGGAGGTCCACGGCCCCCATAGTACACCAGGGCACGCTCGAGGGCCCAGGCGGCAGGCGCGCCATGGTGGGTTGTGGTCACCTCGTAAGGCGGTTGCTGCTCTACTTCGGACGCAAGGAAGCTTATATCCGAAAAAACGTGTTAAAATATCAGCACAATCGGAGTTAGGAATCTCCGGATATTTAAGAAATGGTTTTCGGCCAGACCTGGGTTCGCGAAACAGAAGAGACCAGAGAGACATATCCAATATAGGAGGGGATCTCGCCCCTCCGCCGCTATGGAGGCCAAGGACCAGAGGGGAAACCCTCCTCCCATCTAGGGAGCGGACAAAGGAAGAAGAAGGAGGAGGGGAGCTCTCTCCCCCTCTCTCCCGGTGGCGCCGGAGTGTCATCGGGGCTAGGATCATGACGGCGATCTACGTCAACAACCTTGCTACCGTAAACACCAACTCCCCCCCCTCTATGCATCGATGTAACACCTCTTTTCCCCGATGTAATCTCTACTTAAACATGGTGCTCAACACTATATATTATTTCCAAACGGTATGTGGTTATCCTATGATGTTTGAGTAGATCCGTTTTGTCCTACGGGTTGATAGATGATCATGATTGGTTTCAGTTGTATATTTTATTTTGGTGATGTCCTACGGTGTCCTCCGTGTCGCACAAACATGAGGGGTCCCCGCTGTAGGGTGTTGCAATATGTTCATAACTCTCTTGTGGTGGGTGAAGGAAATATGCCCTATAGGCAATAATAAAGTTGTTATTTATATTTCCTTATATTATGATAAATGTTTATTATTCATGCTAGAATTGTATTAACCGGAAACGTAGTACATGTGTGAATACATAGACAAAACAGAGTGTTCATAGTATGCCTCTACTAGACTAGCTCATTGATCAAAGATGGTTATGTTTCCTAGCCATAGACATGAGTTGTCATTTGATCAACGGGATCACATCATTATGATAATGATGTGATGGACAAGACCCATCTGTTAGGTTAGCAACTTGATCATTTAGTTTTACTGATATTGCTTTCTTCATGACTTATACATGTTTCTATGACTATGAGATTATGCAACTCCCGAATACCATAGGAACACCTTGTGTGCTATCAAACGTCACAACGTAACTGGGTGATTATAAAGATGCTCTACAGGTGTCTCCGAAGGTGTTCGTGGTGTTGGCATAGATCAAGAATAGGATTTGTCACTCCGAGTGTCAAAGAGGTATCTCTGGGCCCTCTTGGTAATACACATCATAATAAGCCTTGCAAGCAAATGACTAATGAGTTAGTCACGAGATGTTGTATTATGGAACGAGTAAAGGGACTTGCCGGTAATGAGATTGAACTAGGTATTGAGATACCGACGATCGAATCTCGGGCAAGTAACATACCCATGACAAAAGGAACAACATATGTTGTTATGCGGTTTGACCGATAAATATCTTCGTAGAATATGTAGGAGCCAATATGAGCATCCAGGTTCCGCTATTGGTTATTGACCGGAGATGAGTCTCGATCATGTCTACATAGTTCTCGAACCCGTAGGGTCCGCATGCTTAACATTTGATGACGATCGGTATTATGAGTTTATGAGTATTGATGTACCGAAGGTAGTTCGGAGTCCCGGATGAGATCATGGACATGACGAGGGGTCTCGGAATGTCCAACACATAAAGATTAATATATTGGCTATATTCGGACACCAGAAGTGTTCCGGGTGTTATCGGGTAAAATCGGAGTGTCGGAGGGGGTTACCGGAACCCCCCGAGGGAGTATGGGCCATAGTGGGCCATGAGGGAATAGAGAGAGGCAGCCCATAGGGCTGGCCGCACCCTCCCCATAGGAATCCTAGTTGGACTAGGAAAGGGGGGAGGCACCCCTCTTCTTCCTTCTCCTCTCCTCCTTCCTTTCCTACTCCTAGTAGGAATAGGAAGGGGGATTCCTATTCCTACTAGGAGTAGGAATCCTACTCCTGGCGCGCCATACTTGGCTAGCCGCACCTCCCCCCTTTCTCCTTTATATACGGGAACACCCAAAGACACACAAGAAACATTGTTCTAGCCGTGTTCGGTGCCCCCCTCCACAGAAACACACCTCGGTCATACCGTTGCAGTGCTTAGGCGAAGCCCTGCGCCGTTAGCTTCATCATCTCCGTCACCATGCTGTCGTGCTGACGAAACTCTCCCGTGAAGCTCAACTGGATCAAGAGCTCGTGGGACGTCATCAAGCTGAACATGTGCTGAACGTGGAGGTGACGTACGTACGATGTTTGATCGGTTGGATCGCGAAGACGTTTGACTACATCAACCACGTCACTAGACGCTTCCGCTTTCGGTCTACGAGGGTACGTAGACACACTCTCCCCTCTCGTTGCTATGCATCTACTGTAGATAGATCTTGCGTGATCGTAGGAAAATGTTGAAATACTACATTCCGCAACAGTGGTATCAGAGCCAGATCTATGCTTAGATGATATGCACGAGTAGAACACAATGAGTTGTGGGCGATAATAGTCATACTGCTTACCAGCATGTCATACTTTGATTCAGCGGTATTGTGAGATGAAAGTGGCCCGGACCGACATTACGCGTACGCTTACGCGAGAATGGTTTCACCGTTATGAGCACTCGTTGCTTAAAGGTGACTAGCGGGTGTCTGTATCTCTCGCTTTAGCTGAATCGAGTGTGGCTATGCCTGGTCCTTGCGAAGGTTAAAACATCACATACTTGACGAAAAATCATTGTGGTTTTTGTATGCGTAGGTAAGAATGGTTCTTGCTAAGCCCATAGCAGCCACGTAAAACTTGCAACAACAAAGTAGAGGATGTCTAACTTGTTGTTGCAGGGCATGCTGTGATGTGATATGGTCAAAACATGATGGGTTATACGTTATTGTATGAGATGATCATGTTTTTTAAAGTTATCAGCAACTGGCAGGAGCCATATGGTTGTCGCTTTATTGTATGAAATACAATCGCCATGTAATTGCTTTACTTTATCACTAAGCGGTAGCGATAGTCCTGGCAGCAATAGTTGGCGAGACAACAATGATGCTATGATGGAGATCAAGGTGTTGCGCCGGTGATGATGGTGATCATGACGGTGCCTTGGAGATGGAGATCAAAAGCACAAGATGATGATGGCCATATCATGTCACATATTTGGATTGCATGTGATGTTTATCTTATTATGCTTCTTATTTTGCTTAGTACGGCGATAGCATTATAAGATGATCCCTTACAAAATTTCAAGGTACAAGTGTTCTCCCTGAGTATGCATAGTTGCGAAAGTTCATCGTGCCGAGACCACGTGATGATCGGGTGTGATAAGCTCTACGTTCACATACAATGGGTGCAAGCCGGTTTTGCACACGCAGAATACTCGGGTTAAACTTGACGAGCCTAGCATGTACAGACATGGCCTCGTAACACTGGAGACCGAAAGGTCGAGCGTGAATCATATAGTAGATATGATCAACATAAGATGTTCACCATTGAAAACTACTCCATCTCATGTGATGATCGTACATGGTTTAGTTGATTTGGATAACGTGATCATTTAGATGACTAGAGGGATGTCTATCTAAGTAGGAGTTCTTTAGTAATATGATTAATTGAACTTCAATTTATCATGAACTTAGTCCTGATAGTATTTGCAAATTATGTTGTAAATCAATAGCTCGCGTTATAGCTCCCCTATTTTTTTGATATGTTCCTAGAGAAAACTAAGTTGAAAGATGTTAGTAGCAATGATACGGACTAGGTCCGTGATATGAGGATTATCCTCATTGCTGCACAGAAGTATTGTGTCCTTGATGCACCACTAGGTGTCAAACCTATTGCAGGAGCAGAAGCATATGTTATGTATGTTTGACAAGCTCGGTATGATGACTACTTGATAGTTTAGTGCACCATGCTTTACAGCTTATAACCGGGACTTCAAAAACGTTTTGAACGCCAAGGAGCATATGAGATATTCCAAGAGCTGAAATTAGTATTTCATACTCATGCCCGTGTCGAGAGGTATGAGACCTCTGACAGTACTTTGCCTGGAAGATGGAGGAGAATAGCTCAACCAGTGAGCATGTGCTCAGATTGTCTGGGTACTACAATTGCTTGAATCAAGTGGGAGTTAATCTTCCAGATAAGACAGTAATTGACAAAGTTCTCTAGTCACTATCATCGAGTTAGTAAAACTTTGTAATGAACTATAATATGAAAGGGATGACAAAAGTAATTCCCGAGCTCTTCGTAATGCTAAAATCGGTGATGGTAGAAATCAAGAAAGAGCATCAAGTGTTGATGGTCAACAAGACCACTTGTTTCAAGTAAAGGGCAAAGGGATAGAAGGGGAACTTCAAGAAGAATGACAAGCAAGTTGTCACTCCCGTGAAGAAACCCAAAGCTAAACTCAAGCCTGAAACTAAGTGCTTCTATTGCAAAGGAAATGGTCAGTTGAAGTGGAACTGCCCTAGATACTTGGCGGATAAGAAGGATGGCAAAGTGAACAAGCTATATTTGATATACAGATTATTGATGTGTACTTCACTAGTGTTCATAGCAACCCCTGGGTATTTGATACCGGTTCAGTTGCTAAAATTAGTAACTCGAAACGAGAGTTGCAGAATGAACACATACTAGTTAAAGGTGAAGTGACGATGTGTGTTGGAAGTGGTTCCAAGATTGATATGATCATAATCGCACACTCCCCATACTTTCAGGATTAGTGTAGAACCTAAATAAATGTTATTTTCCATTTGCGTTGAGCATGAATATGATTTGATCATGTTTGTTGCAATACGGTTATTCATTTAAAGTCATAGAGTAATTGTTATTCTGTTTACATGAATAAAACCTTCGATGGTCATACACCCAATGAAAATAGTTTGATGGATCTCGATCGTAGTAATACACATATTCATAATATTCAAGCCAAAAGATGCAAAGTTGATAATGATAGTGCAACTTATTTGTGGCACTGCCGTTTAGGTCATATTGGTGTAAAGCGCATGAAGAAACTCCATGGTGATGGGCTTTTGGAATCACTTGGTGCTTGCGAACCATACCTCATGGGCAAGATGACTAAAACTCCGTTCTCCGGAACAATGGAGCGAACAACAGATTTGTTGGAAATCATACATACTAATGTATGTGGACCGATGAGTGTTGAGGCTGGCGGCGGGTATCGTTATTTTCTGACCTTCACTGATGATTTGAGCAGATATGAGTATATCTACTTAATGAAACACAAGTATGAAACATTTGAAAAGTTCAAAGAATTTCAGAGTGAAGTAGAGAATCATCGTAACAAGAAAATAAAGTTTCTACGATCTGATCATGGAGGCGAATATTTGAGTTACGAGTTTGGTCTTCATTTGAAACAATGTGGAATAGTTTCACAACTCACGCCGCCTAGAACACCACATCGTAATGGTGTGTCCGAACGTCATAACCGTACTTTATTAGATATGGTGCAATCTATGATGTCTCTTACCGATTTACCACTATCGTTTCGGGTTATGCATTAGAGACATCTGCATTCACGTTAAATAAGGGCACCATCTAAATCCGTTGAGACGACGGCTTGTGAACTATGGTTTAGCAAGAAACCAAAGTTGTTGTTTCTTAAAATTTGGGGCAGCGATGCTTATGTGAAAAAGTTTCAACCTGATAAGCTCAAACCTAAATCGAAGAAATGGGTCTTCATAGGATACCCAAAGGAAACTGTCGGGTACACCTTCTATCACAGATCCAAAGGCAAGATATTAGTTGCTAAATATGGATACTTTCTAGAGAAGGAGTTTCTCTCGAAAGAAGTGAGTGGGAGGAAAGTGGAACTTGATGAGGTAATTGTACCTTCTCCCAAGTTGGAAAGTAGTACATCACAGAAACTAGTTCCAGT
Organism: Secale cereale; assembly: GCA_902687465.1. NCBI lineage: Eukaryota > Viridiplantae > Streptophyta > Magnoliopsida > Poales > Poaceae > Secale > Secale cereale. The sequence continues at coordinate 641,539,990 of LR738710.1, forward strand.
GATTCCTACACCAATCAGCGAGGAAGCTAATAATGATGATCATGAAACTTCAAATCAAGTTACTACTGAACCTCGTAGGTTAACCAGAGTGCGTTCCATGCTAGAGTGGTACGGTAACCCGGGTCTGGAAGTCATGTCACTAGACCATGATGAACTTACGAACTATGAGGAAGCGATGATGAGCCCATATTCCACAAAATTGCTTGAGGCCATGAAATCTGAGATGGGATCCATGTATGATAACAAAGTGTGGACTTTGATTGACTTGCCCGATGATCGGCAAGCCATCAAAAAGAAATGGATCTTCAAGAGGAAGACCGACGCTGACGATAATATTACTGTTTACAAAGCTCGACTTGTTGCGAAAGGTTTTCGACAAGTTCAAGGAGTTGACTACGATGAGACTTTCTCACCCGTAGCGATGCTTAAGTCTGTCCGAATCATGTTAGCAATTGCCGCATTTTATGATTATGAAATCTAGCAAATGGATGTCAAAACTACATTCCTGAATGGATATCTCAAAGAGGAGTTGTATATGATGCAACCAGAAGGTTTTGTCAATCCTAAAGGTGCTAACAAAATGTGCAAGCTCCAACGATCCATCTATGGACTGGTGCAAGCATCTCGGAGTTGGAATATACGCTTTGATAAGTTAATCAAAGCATATAGTTTTTATATAGACTTGCGGTGAAGCCTGTATTTACAAGAAAGTGAGTGGGAGCACTACATAATTTTTTGATAAGTATATGTGAATGACATATTGTTGATCGGAAATGATGTAGAATTTTCTGGAAAGCATCAAGAATTGTTTAAAAGGAGTTTTTCAATAAAAGACCTCAGTGAAGCTGCTTACATATTAGGCACCTAGATCTCTAGAGATAGATCATGATGCTGGATAAGATTTTCAATGAGTACATACCTTACTAAGATTTTGAAGAAGTTCAAAATGGATCAGTCAAAGAAGGAGTTCTTGCCTGAATTGAAAGGTATGAAGTTGAGTAAGACTCAAAATCCGACCACGGCAGAAGATAGAGAAAGAATGAAAGTCATTTCCTATGCCTCGGCCATAGGTTCTATAAAGTATGCCATGCTGTGTACCAAACCTATTGTGTACCTTGCCATGAGTTTGGCAAGGAGGTACAATATTGTTCCAGGAGTAGATCACTTGACATCAGTCAAAATTATCCTTAGTTACTAGATGAGTAAGGAAATGTTTCTCGATTATGGAGGTGATAAAGAATTTGTCGTAAAGAGTTACGCTGATGCAAGCTTTGACACTAATCCAGATGACTCTAAGTATCAATCTGGATACATACTGAAAGTGGGAGCAATTAGATAGAGTAGCTCCATGCAGAGCATTCTAGACATAGAAATTTGCGAAATACATACAGATCTGAATGTAACAGACCCGCTGACTAAACTTCTCTCACAAAGAAAAACATGATCACACCTTAGTACTCTTTGGGTGTTAATCACATGGTGATTTGAACTATATTATTGACTCTAGTAAACCCTTTGGGTGTTGGTCACATGGCAATGTGAACTATGGGTGTTATTCACATAACGATGTGAATTATCGGTATTAAATCACATGGAGATGTGAACTAGATTATTGACTCTAGTGCAAGTGGGAGACTGAAGGAAATATGCCCTAGAGGCAATAATAAAGTTGTTATTTATATTTCCTTATATCATGATAAATGTTTATTATTCATGCTAGAATTGTATTAACCAGAAACTTAGTACATGTGTGAATACATAGACAAAACAGAGTGTCCCTAGTATGCCTCTACTAGACTAGCTCATTGATCAAAGATGGTTATGTTTCCTAGCCATAGACATGAGTTGTCATTTGATCAATGGGATCACATCATTAGGATAATGATGTGATGGACAAGATCCATCCGTTAGCTTAGTAATTTGATCGTTTAGTTTTACTGCTATTGCTTTCTTCATGACTTATACATGTTCCTATGACTATGAGATTATGCAACTCCCGAATACCGAAGGAACACCTTGTGTGCTATCAAACGTCACAAACGTAACTGGGTGATTATAAAGATGCTCTAAAGTTGTCTTCGAAGGTGTTTGTGGTGTTGGCATAGATAAATAATAGGATTTGTCACTCCGAGTGTCGGAGAGGTATCTCTGGGCCCTCTCGGTAATACACATCATAATAAGCCTTGCAAGCAAATGACTAATGAGTTAGTCACGAGATGATGTATTACGGAATGAGTAAAGAGACTTGCCGGTAACGAGATTGAACTAGGTATTGAGATACCGACGATCGAATCTCGAGCAAGTAACATACCGATGACAAAAGGAACAACATATGTTGTTATGCGGTTTGACCGATAAAGATCTTCGTAGAATATGTAGGAGCCAATATGAGCATCCAGGTTCCGCTATTGGTTATTGAACGGAGATGAGTCTCGATCATGTCTACATAGTTCTCGAACCCGTAGGGTCCGCACGCTTAACGTTTGATGACGATCGGTATTATGAGTTTATGAGTTTTGATGTACCGAAGGTAGTTCAGAGTCCCAGATGAGATCACGGACATGACGAGGGGTCTCGGAATGTCTGAGACATAAACATTAATATATTGGACGACTATATTCGGACACTGGAAGTATTCCGGGTGTTATCGGGTATAATCGGAGTGCCGGAGGGGGTTACCGGAACCCCCCGAGGGAGTATGGGCCATAGTGGGCCATGAGGGAATAGAGAGAGGCAGCCCATAGGGCTGGGCGCACCCTCCCCATAGGAATCCTAGTTGGACTAGGAAAGGGGGGAGGCTCCCCTCTTCTTCCTTCTCCTCTCCTCCTTCCTTTCCTACTCCTAGTAGGAATAGGAAGGGGGATTCCTATTCCTACTAGGAGTAGGAATCCTACTCCTGGCGCGCCATACTTGGCCAGCCGCACCTCCCCCTTGCCCCCCTTGCTCCTTTATATACGGGAGCACCCAAAGACACACAAGAAACATTGTTCTAGCCGTGTTCGGTGCCCCCCTCCACAGAAACACACCTCAGTCATACCGTTGCAGTGCTTAGGCAAAGCCCTGCGCTAGTTGCTTTATCATCTCCGTCAGCACGCCGTCATGCTGACAAAACTCGCCCGTGAAGTTCAACTGGATCAAGAGCTCGTGGGACGTCATCAAGCTGAACGTGTGCTGAACGCAGAGGTGCCGTACGTTAGGTGCTTGATCGGTTGGATCGCGAAGATGTTCGACTACATCAACCGCGTCACTAGACGCTTCCTCTTTCGGTCTACGAGGGTACGTAGACACACTCTCCCCTATTATTGCTATACATCTAGTAGATAGATCTTGCGTGATCGTAGGAAAATTTTGAAATACTACGTTCCCCGACAGTGGGTGGCGTGAGTGACAAAAGCAGAGACCCGAGTAAGGGTGTTGTTCTGTATGGGAGTAAAGAGGACTTGATACTTAATATATGGTTGGGTTTTACCTTAATGATCTTTGGTAGTTGTGGATGCTTGCTAGAGTTCCAATCATAAGTGCATATGATCCAAGTACGAAAAGTATGTTAGCTCATGCCTCTCCCTCGTATAAAACTGCAATAATGATTATTTGTTTAGTTATCGATCAATTAGGGACAAATAACTTTCTTGTTTGACAAATGCTATTTACTAAACAACTAACTTTTATTATCTTGCAAAGTACTCATAGATTTATTTTCTCTAAGTACTTCTTGTTTTATTCTTGTTCTAGGTAAAGCAAACGCTAAGTGTGTGTAGAGTTGTATCAGTGGTCGATAGAATTTGAGGGAATATTTGTTGTACCTTTAGCTCCTCGTTGGGTTTGACACTCTTACTTATCGAAAAAGGCTACAAACAATCCCATATACGCTTGTGGGTTATCAAGACCTTTTTCTGGTGCCGTTGCCTGGGAGCAATAGCATGGGGTAATATTCTTGTGTGTGCTTGTTTGCTTTATCACTAAGTAGTTTTTATTTTCTGTTCTAGGTTGTTCTCTATATTTAGTTATGGATATGAAACACGAAATACCAAAAAAATAGGTGTCCCTGCTATGCATGGAGATGGATAACCTCCTAAAACCCTTGACGTTGGTTATGTGAAAAGTATTAAACACCACTTTGATAATCCTGAGAAAGCCCCATTTAACTTGATAATGGGAGTAGCGTTGGATCAACATGAATAGTTTACGGATTATCACTTTAATCAAAAAGGTAAATTGTTATGGGATCAAATTCATATGTTGCATTGGTATGCTCGGGAGCTATGCTTGAGATATGATATTACTTGTTGCTCTAGGATGAACGCTCCACACCTTCTCTATTCATGCAAATTTAACGATAATGAAACCTTGGCTTCTTATGCTAAATGTATATATGATTATTGTGATGTGGATCAAATAGAAGATTTTGTTGCTTTTAAGGGTGCTTATGAAATTGAATCTTTGTTTGAAAGGTGTGAAAATTATGATGATGTTGTTTATAGACCTATTTTTTTGCTATACTTAAATATTGCCTTGAGAATTATGAATACAAATCCGATATTGATGCATTTATTGAGAAGGTCTCCGCTGTCCAAGAAGAGACTAATATTTTGCAGGAACCTATGGAAGAATAAATTTATGACATTGTGAGCTCATTGGATGAAAAAGATGAGGAGGAGAGTGAAGAAGAAAAGGAGGAAGAGTGGATTGATCACCCATGCCCACCATCTAATCATAGTAACTCTTCAACTCATACATTGTTTAATTTCCCCTTCGTGCTTGCCGAAGGATGCATGCTATGATGATTGATATGACCCTTAGATTTGTTTCGAATATATCTTTTTGATTATGCTTGTGGCCAAGATGCCAATATGAATTATGCTTATGGAGATTAACTTGCTATCACTACAGGAAGCAACTTATTTGTCGTCCGCCATGGCAGACGGCAAAGGACCAGAAAGCTGACGACAAATCTCTTTACCGTTAGCCGTAGACGGCAAATGTGTTCGACACTATGAACTATGGCAAAGAGTTTCTTTGTCGTTTGTTTTGTGACAGCGGACGACAAAGAACCCTTTCCTGTCTGTAGCAGATGACAAAGGAGGTGGACGGCAAACAACTGACGTCAGCCATGTTAGGTGGCTACGGGAGGCTTTGTCGTGGCAAACATGCCCTCCCCTTTGCTGTATGCCTTGTGATGTCAGCAGACGCATCACTACACCCAGCTCTTTGCCGTCAGCCACTGACAGCAAACCCTGCCATCCTTTGCTGTCTGCCACGGATGGCAAAGTGACCAAATGGGTCAGCTCCCAGGTTGCACAGGTAGCTGCCACGTGGCCTCTTTGCCGTTTGTGGCAGACGGCCAAGACCCCTTTGTCGTCGGTGGCACAAGGCAAAGTGCATGTCTTGTTACTATATTTTTTCTTCTGTTTTATGTTATATCCCTGCATTTTCAAAAGACATATATGATATATATAGATTCAACCTCAAACATAGCCTATGTATCCAACATCTAGTAGACCATCAATGCAACAGAACACATAGGGTATTAAAAGATCCAATATATACATAGTTTCATGGAGTTCATCCATATATACATACATAGTTTCACATTGTTCATCAATACAAATGTAAACAAAAACTAAACACTAGCAGTCCATCAATGCTGCTTTCATGAAGTGAATGAAACCTGCAAAAATGGGAGTAAGAAAGTTAGAAGAAGAAGAAGAAGAAGACTAGAAGAAGAAGAAGAAGAAGAAGAAGAAGAAGAAGAAGAAGAAGACTAGAAGAAGAATAAGAAGAAGAAGATGAAGAAGAAGAAGAAGAAGAAGAAGAAGGAGTAGAAGATGAAGAAAAAGAAAGAAGAGAAAAGGAAGAATAAGAAGATATTTTCTTCTTATTCTTCTTTTCTCATCTTTCTTCTTCTCTTCTATCTTTTTATCCTTTTCCTTCCCATTCTCATTCTTCTTCTTTTATTATTTATTTTTTTCTCTTTCTTCTTCTATTATTTCTTTTTCTCCTCTTCCTTGTTTTTCTTCTTCTTATTCCTTATTTGTGTCAATCTAGAGCTAACTTAGGTAATTATGCCATTTTGAGCTAACTAAGCTTATTATGTCATTTTGGAGGAAAATAAGGCAAGTATAGGTAATTTTTGTGCTAACCTAGGTGATGATTCCATTTTTGAGCCAAGTTAGGTAAGTATAGCTCATTTTATCTAACTTAGGTAATTATGCCATTTTTAGGAAAATAAACTAAGTATATGACATTTATGAGAGAACGAAGTTTATTATGCCATTTTCGAAATGAATAAGCTAATTATGTCATAAATGAACTAAATAAGCTAATTATATCATTTTGGAGGATAATTAGCTAAGTATGTGGCATAATAGGGCTAACAAGCATGTACAAAGCTAAGTATGCATTTGTTAAGCAAAACACTAGAGAAAACTTACCGTCATCACAACAAATGCGATCAAGATCGCAACTAAGGTAGTAATTGAGTACCTGACTGATACGTCTCCAACGTATCTATAATTTTTGATTGCTCCATGCTGTTATATTATCATTCTTGGATGTTTTACAATCATTTTATAGCAACTTTATATTATTTTTTGGGACTAACCTATTGACACAGTGCCCAGTGCCAGTTGCTGTTTTTTGCTTGTTTTCTACATCACAGAAAATCAATATCATACGGAGTCCAAATGCAGCGAAACTTTTTGGAGATTTTTTTGGGACCAAAAGACCGCCAGTGGGCCAAAGAAGCACTTGGGGGTGCCCCGAGGGGGCACAACCCACCAGGGCGCGCGGCACGCCGAGGTGGGTTGTGCCCACCTAGATGGCCTCCTGCACCGCCTCTTTGCTCTATAAATGCCCAAATATTCCAAAAATCCTAGGGGAGTCGACGAAATTTTGTTCCAACCACCGCCAGTTCCAGAACCACGAGATCCAATCTAGAGCCCTTCTCTGGCACTCCACCGGAGGGGGAAATCATCACCGGTGGCCATCTTCATCATCCCGGCGGCCACCATGATGAGGAAGGAGTAGTCCACCCTCGGGGCTGAGGGTTTGTACCGGTAGCTATGTGCTTAATCTCTCTCTCTCTCTCTCTCTCTCTCTCTCTCGTGTTCTTGAGATGTCACAATCTTGATGTATCACGGGATTTGTTAATATAGTCGGGTCATATGGTGTTTTCCCCTGTCTATCTTGTTGCGATGAATTGAGTTTTCCCTTTGAGATTTCTTTGGATCGAATACTTTTATGGATTTGAGGACACTTGATGCATGTCTTTCTATGAATTCCCGTGGTGACAATGGGGTATCATATTGATTCTCTTGGTATGTGTTTTGGCACTCAACTTGCAGATTCCTGATGTGACATTGGGGTAATCTATGCATGGGGGTTGATGCATGTTCTTGTCTTTGTTTCTCCGATATAAATCTTGGGGCATTCTTTGAGGTTCTTTGTGTTGGATTGAGTATTATGAATCTGAAATTGTTCGATGCATATTGTATAATTAACTCACGGATACTCACGGTGACATTGGAGTGTCTATGTGACATTAGAGTTGGTTGATGTGTATCATATGGTGATATTTTAGTATGAACTCTTGATAGATCCATCAGAAAGGATAGCTTGATGTTATTTTAGTACGAACTCTTGATAGATCTATCGAAAAGATAACTTTGAGGTGGTTTCGTACCCTGCAAACAATTTCTTCTTATGTTCTCCACTAGATAGGAACTTTGGAGTGATTCTTCATTGCACGTTGAGGGATGGTTATGCACTACTAGGGAAAAGCCTAGTAGTAGCGCGGGTTTTAGGTGTATCAGTAGTTTGGCTGCCCGCGCTACTGATAAGGCACTACAGCTATAGCGCGCTTTGACACGCGCTACTGCTATACCTGGTTAGCAGCAACGTTGTTTACTTGAGAGCGCTACAGCTAATAGCTGTAGCGCTGTGATGTAGACCACTCTACTGGTAGGACCACGCTGCTGCTAACTTCGTTTCCCTCACCGCTGCTAGTTCTATTTGTTTTTGATTTTTTTTGCATATTTGTTTTGTATTTCAACAGGCTTTATAATATACATACAAATAGTCTCATCAAATCATGTCGTCATCATAATCATCATCCAACAGAAAGTGATCCATCTAAACAATGATAATCATCTAAAAAATAGTGATACAAGTCTCGAATACTTGCAGCTACATCGTCATCCATCTAAACATTGATATACACGAGAGAACCTAAACTAACTACTGGTTGTTGTATACTCCTGGGCCAGACACTCCGGCCACTCGTCGTATATACTCCTGGCATAGCACATATTTGCCATCGATGGTCTATGCATATGCATCGTCACATGAGTCAATGATATGCAACATATATAGTTGAGCAACAGAAAGAGACACACTTTGCAAAAATAGAAGCAACATATCATAAGCATAAATAACAAAGTTCATCATACCCAAAATGCCCTAACTAGAGTGATCTTTGCTAGTTGAGGAGGACGGTTGAATTACATCACAAATAAAGTTTCGTCGTGCATAACTCAAAGTTTTGTCATAGAGAAAGTATGGACTAAACAGACACATTGTCATATATCGCCAATCACTCGATCATGTCGTGCCATCCATCCAAATCAGGGAGATAGTCCCCGAGCACAGTGAAAGGCTTCAGGTCGAGACGCTGAGCGGCTACGCGTGTTCGGACGTCTTCCCGCGACAGTTGCCCTTCTTCGTAGAATAGCCCTGTTTTTTCGAGGACCTCCTCCATGATGACTTGGGCTATTTCACGCTGGATGTGATAGAACTCATCTCAAAGTTGGTGATCTGGGATATCTCCTAGTGTCTTTGCCCATCGCAGAATATGGGCATCACCGGATGTTGGTGACATGCGAAGGCGCTGGCGATCCCGTCTGTACTCCAGCATGAAGTGGATGACATATAATCCATCACTAAGAGTATCACTCGGTTGCTGTATGCAGCAGAAGTCGGTCTTATGGCCAAAGGCGGGCGCGCGGTTCCTTGTCTTCCTGACCGTGATCTCTCCAGCCCGTATGCTATAGCTTAAGATAGCTTTGTCGAGAACAGACTTGATGTCGGTGTAATCCTTTTTATTCAAGTTCTTCGACGAGTCCAAGTAAAGAGCGTGGGATAATTGGGGGTAAAGGATGACGAGGAAGGCGCGCCCGTCCCTGCGGAATATAAGTACACCTCAAATTATCCTCCGCGCGTGCAAATGAATGATTGAAATCGAACAAAGGATATTAGAGGATGACTTACATGGGATGATAAGGCAAGAGAATTGCCTCCTTGTCCTTATTGCCGACCATGAAATTGGCGAGGTAGTTACTCATGTAATCACGGTGCTCTTGGCAGACTCTTCAGCCACAATAGGATCCAACGCTTGCAATCACCAAGCCGTCACGTGGTCTTGTCGTAATCTCCCCCTAGTGCTACCGGAGGAGCCAAATTCTCGTGGCCCGGTTTGACACTGGCCACGAAAACCATGAAGACGTCTGGGGGGGGGGGGTCTGCTGGCTGTGGAACAATTGTTCCTTCGGCTTCATTATCGTCGCCTTCCCCACGTCCACCTTCTGGCCGCTGATGTTGTACAGTATGGTGCAAGGGGTTATGTCGGCCTGCAAAGACATGTCTATGACGTGAGACATCCGAAAGGCAATGGAAACGAGAGATTATACATATATTAAAGAGGGCTAGTGTGACATGTACCGTGAGGGCGTCGAGCTCGGCCAAAGACGAAGCACCGCCGAGAGCAGGTGTGGGAGCCGGTGCAGGAGCAAGTGCGGGAGCTGGTGCGAGAGCAGGTGCTGGAGCCGGTGCAGGAGCAGGTGCAACGCTAGTCGAGCTGCTCCCCAAGAAGTTGGAAAGGGGAAAGTCCGATGCAACCTTATTTGGATTTTGCTTGGTCCAACTGATGACAGCCGGAACCAAGACACCATATTAAGTTGCAAACTCCTCTTTTGCGGCAGCTACTGCTACTTTGATTCTCTCAGCTGATTTCTTATCAACCGCAATCGCAACCTTCTTGGCGATGTTTTCTTCATTTATTAACCTTCGTCTTTCCTTTCTCTCCTCCGTGGGCTCACAGTAGTACTTCTTCCACGTGGCTCCATCTTTGACGCCGTGCACGCGTCCATATGATGGCTGAGTGTCCAACATGAGTCCTTTCTATATGTTTAAGGCCGTGTTGAATGGGGGTGTCCCACTATGGCCTCGCCAACGCCTCAGACGACGACTCACTTTCGACCGCAATCTTGTGCTGCTCTTTCTGCAAAAGGAATAAGGATCATTTACAAATATGACTAAACGTGCAGTCGAATTGATCAGAAGCTAAAATTAGGGGGTAAATTAAAAAATACCAGCAGTCTCATGAACTCCTCGTGACCGGATCCGTCTCGAAAACCTTCTTAACTGGGTCCCAATGGTACCGTGCCCTCATGATGTCACACTCCTGTGGGACGGCGAACTCTGCCAAGGGGTCTGGTATGCCCAGACTTTCGCGTTCCGCATCCTCCTTGGCCCATTTGGACCTCTTCCCCGCGTAACAACGGCTTCCGAGATGGTGGCACCCCATGTTCCTCTCTTGAAGCCCCTTCATGTACTTCAACTTTTCTTTGGCAACTTTGGCAACGCAAGCCGCCTTGAATATTTCAAACTGCTCTTCCGTAATTGTTGGATTATCCTTTACAATCTCGGAGTAGGGTTCCTTTTTGTCGAGGATCCTTGCTTTCACCCTTACTTTCCAAGCGGCCAATGCGTCGCTAAACTTGGTCATGGCGCGTTTGTTTATCTTCTTCATTGCCGGGTCTTTATCTGGATCAGTATATTTGATTTCATCCTGGCCTAGGAACAAGAATACCTAGTGCAGCTTCGTTACGAGGGAGTGCTTCATATTTTCTATCTTCTTTAGTTTCTCATCATTGATGGTGGCGGTTGTCTATAGGATGCAGCCTATTTGATTGCCGTAGCACGCACGCGCTTCTAGAGGCTGTGTTGGTTCAAAATTGCCATCGTCAACCTCCGCAACCACCAGTCTAGTAGTGATGAGCTGGTTTGGGCGTCGACGTCTCCTCTTCGATTTCGGTTCTAAATCGGCTTCACCAGTCTTGGTGCCGGTCTGGATCTCAACGCCAGTCTCGGCGCCGGTCTCGATGTCGATCTCGGATGAGACAGGTGGGCTGTGCAACAACCGTTGCTCGTCGAGAAGGTTTAAATAAACATCTGCCGCCTCGTAGACGTTGCAATCACCAGAACCCTGTCCTTCATCGTTGCAAGCCATGTTTCCTAGGATTAAATCTATTCAATAAATTCTATACCTAATAAAATGAATAATGACATAAAAGACGGTGCGGGTAATCTCGGGCACTCGATATGTCCTAGTTTGTAGCACAAGTCATGCCAAAATTCACGGAAACTTTCGGCATGACCTTTGCTAAAGAGTGGACAAATCGAGCACCTGAAATTTGCCGGAATGGAAACTAATCAATATTCTGGCAAAACATAGGCCACTCGGCTTCATTCCCTGGAAACAACAGAAGGCCACTTGGGCACAACAGTAGATAAAAATGAGCAAACACTATTAAGGAATTTGCATATAACATGACCACTTCAAATTTGCATCTCCTAGTGTTTGACACTTCAAGAAAATCTACACAAATCTCCTAGCATAAACATGAGCAACACATTCTAGAAATTTAGATGAACCCTAGCTATCTACTTAAGCATATACAACTACTTAAGCTACTAATTTCATTCATTTAGGTCATTCTTTTAACTTCACCTAATTAACCTAGTAAAACCCTACTTCCCTAACTAAAAACATCTAATTAACATCTACTTAGTTACCTAACCTACTCCCCTAAATAAAAAACATATAATTAACAGTACCACTACTTCCCTAACCTAATTAACATGTACTTAGTTACCTAACCTAGTTAGTTAACCAAACATCTAATTAACCTAGTTAGTAAACCAAATTAACCTAGCTAGTTCAATTGGTTACCTAACCTAGTTAGTTTACCTAAATTAACCTAGCTAGTTCACTTAGTTCACTTCGTTAACCTAATGTACTATATTCCCGTAAGTTAATTAACCTAGAGGGAGGGGTGGGGCTTACAGAGAGGAGGGACGACGAGGGAGCAGGGGCGGCGAGGGAGCAGTAGCTCCGGTGACGACGACGACTCTGGCGGTGATGGGGCACGGGCAACGAGGGAGCTGGGGCTGCAAGGAGTGGACGAGGGTGGCTTTGCGGACGTGCGGCTCTGGCCAGAAGAATGGGGAATTGGGGGAAGGAGGGACGCCAGCGAAGCGGCAAGTCAAACTTAGTAGTAGCGCTTTTACAAGACATGCGCTATAGATACTTAACTATAGCGTGTTTTGCAAGAACATGTTACATCTATGGATAAGTTAGCTACAACATGTGTTCGGAAAACGTGCTTTAGCTAAAGTAGCTACAGTGCTTTCGTAAAAAATGTGCTGCTGCTATTGCTTTAATTTTTTATTTTACTTTAATTTTCCTTTTCTTTTTTACTTTCCTTTTTTCCTTTTCTTTTCCTTTTGTTAGTTGCAGCACTGTCGCCTTAAAATGCACCGCTGCTGTTTTGTTAGAAGTAGCGCAGTTTGTAGAAGCGCGCTGCTACTATACCAAGCCTAGCAGCAACGGTTCTGGTCGTCATAGTAGCAGCGCGTTTAATGGGGACGCACTACTGCTATCTTTGTGGTAGTACCGTGTTGTTCAGACCCGCGCTACTGCTACGTACCAGTAGCGTGTCGCTTTAACAAGCGCTACTGATAAGTTTCTATGTATAAGCTTTTTCCTAGTAGTGATTGATGACCCACAAGTATAGGGGATCAACTGTAGCTCTTTTCAATAAGTAAGAGTGTCGAACCCAACGAGGAGCAGAAAGAAATGGCAGGTGGTTTTTCAGCAAGGTAATGTCTGCAAGTGCTGAAATTGTAAGTAACAGAGTAGTTTCATAGCAAGATAATTTTGTAACGAGTAAGTAACGATAGTAGTAGCAAAAGTGCAGCAAGGTATCCCAATCCTTTTGAGGTAAAGGACAGGCCAAGACGGTCTCTTATAATAAGCAAAGCGTTCTTGAGGGTACACGGGAATTTCATCTAGTCACTTTCATCATGTTGGTTCGATTTGTCTTCGCTACTTTGATAATTTGGTATGTGGATGCATCAGTGCTTAGGTGCTGTTCTTACTTGAACAAACCTCCTACTTATGATTAACCCTCCCGCAAGCATCCGCCACTATGGGAAAAGTATTAAGAATAAATTCTAACCATAGCATTAAACTTTTGGATCCAATCGGTCCCTTACGGAATATCGCATAAACTGGGGTTTAAGCTTCTGTCACTCTCGCAACCCATCATCTAATTACTACTCCACAATGAATTCCCTTAGGCCCAAATATGGTGAAGTGTCATGTAGTCGACGTTCACATGCACCACTAAGGGAATCACAACATACATACTATCAAAATTTCGAACACATATCAAATTCACATGATTACTTGCAACATGATTTCTCCCGTGACCTCAAGAACAAAGGTAACTACTCACAAATGATAAGCATGCTCAAGATAGGATGGGTATTAAATAGAATATTGGATCTAAACATATAATCTTCCACCAAAGAAACCATATAGTAATCAACTACAAGATGTAATTGTGATGCCCCAAGATCGACGCTCCAAAAGACTTCCAGCTATTCTTGGTTTCACCATTTGTTTTATTTGCTTTTGCTTTGTATCATGTCATCATGCCATCATGTCCTTTAATTTACAAAACTCAACTAAATAAATTGCATAGATCTTTTGATCTATTTAAATCGTGGGATATTTACAATGGTGATTTCTCTTTAGAACATATACTCCCAATATTTTTAGGGAGCTATAATAAAAATATTCCATTAGTTTGGAATCACCAAAACACACTTGCAAACATTCCCCATGTCTTTTCTACTTCAAGTTTGACTTCAAAACCTTGTCTATAATTCTTATCTCTTTTATCGAGGCTCCCCCTAAAGTCTCAACATTTTTGGACTCTTCTAAAATGTTGTCCTAGTTAAAACCATTCCAAATATATTCAAATGATTTTGAATTCAATTCTTGCAATCATGCCCACTTCTATATTTCTTGGATCAAGCGCATTTTTATGATCCCGGGAAAATTATCGCCATGCGCAAAATCTTTCTCTAATTTTTTTCTACTAAAGTAAATAGGAGGGAGAGAGAGAGCCTGCACTGCTGGCCTTTTGGGCCAGACCAACCAGGCCGGCCCAACCTTCCTCTCCTAAGCCCAGCCCGCACCCCTCCTAACCCTAGCGTGCCTATGCCCGATCCCATCTTTATCTCCCATCTCTCCCGACCTCTTCCTCCTACCCGCCGCTCCCGCTCAATGCCATCTACTCGCCTCCTCCTGCCTCGATGGAGTAGGGACCCAACGCCTGTGTCTGTTCCCGCAAGCCAACCACCCCGCCGGACCTCCTCTGCCCCTCCATGTCCGCCGTGCCGCCCTCGGTTTCTCGCCTCCCTCTCCTCCTAGCGCCTCGCCTCCACCAGGTCACCGCCCCATCAGAGCTCCACCACTGCCGCGCCCCTCGCCGGTCCCGCGGGCCGCACCCTCCGTCGACCTCTGCCTGTCCCCGACGTCCTTCTCCTCCATTGCGACCCCGCGTCCCTGCCTCCAGCCACCGTCGCCGCCCCGAGCGCTCCGGCGGTCCTCTGCCGCGCCCGCGACCTCCGGCGCCCTGCGCGGAAGCCCAACACACGCGCGACCGCGCCTGTGTCTCTGTCCTCGCCGCCGCCTCGGCAACCACCAGGGCCTGCCTCCCTCTACTTTGCCCGAGTCCCCTGCATCAGGCCAGGCCGCGCCCCGCCTTCCTCGCCTGTGACCTCCTCTATGCTGGATCCAGGCTCGACGATCCATCCCCAACCTCCGCTTCGCCAGATCCGCGTGCCACATCATCCCCGTCCTCGCAAAGTCCTGCCATGGACCAGCGCTTCCACAAGCTCGTCCGTGGCCATATCACCTCCTCGCGCTAAGCCCTGCCCTTGCTTCGTCCGACCTCTCCATGTCTCTGTCCAACGCCGCAAGTCCGATGCCAAGGCCACCTCAAGTTCGTCTACATGTAACAACATGTACCACTACACACGGATGCGCCAAGACCGTCCCGGATTCGGAAAGCAAGCACCAAGTACCACGACTATAGCCGATGCCCCGAGAACACCGAGTACGGCTACACATGGTGATGTGTCAAGTACCACTACCCTCGAACGTCGAGGAACTTGGAACCATCAAGTTCCTCTACGCCCCGTGAACGACTACCGTCGACCCTCGAAGACCCCGTGAACAACTACTTCCACTACTGTCGCCACGTGAACGACTACTTCCACTACGAACTCGAACCGCATCGAAAACGAACGCTTCGAAGGTATAACCCCGAGACGACGCCCGTGGAACGAATGCATGTTGTATGAGATGTATCACTTGTTCGCACCCTGTTCGAGTTGTCGCTTGCATGTTTTTCCTCGTATGCCTTGCTGTTGACCCGTGGGAACTCGGTAATCAGGAGCACCCCACCATCTTGCTTGACTCGCTCACGCCACCCTTATTTTGCATCGGCATCTCAATGAGTTGCCAGATCATCGAAATGTTGCCGTGGCACCATTTCGGTTATCACCGCTGTGGCACCCTTTCTTTCCACCACGGCGACAAATGCTCCATATCTTATAACATGCCAACTTTTCATAAAATTGCATAAAACTTGTACATGTCATCCACATCATGATAACAACATTTAAATGGTTAAAATTGTTGTTTGCTTTAATAATCGCTAAATATGCACATGTGGATTTCCGGAATTGTTGTTTGTTATGTCCGGCCTCATTTAAATTGCCTAAATAGATAGTTTACTTATGCTTCACCTCTTGCCTTGTTAAACAACATTTAAACTTGTTGGGTGCTTAAATGAGAGTGAACTAAATAAACTGATGTGGTGTTTCGTCAATATGCAACTCGTTGCATATTGAGCTCCACTTAATTTGTAGTGTTGTTTGTGCACTTTGCCATGCCATGCATATTTAAACCGGACATGCATCATACTTGTTTGTGCATCATATGCTTGTTTATACTTGTGTGTTTACCATGTTGTTCGCTTCTTTCCGGTTGCTTCTCTCGTTAGCTTTGGTTTCGTTCTGGAGTTGTGAGGATTTGTTCGACTACGACCGTTTGTCTTCTTCATGGACTCGTTCTTCTTCCTTGCGGGATCTCAGGCAAGATGACCATTCCTTGATATCACCTCTATTGTTGCTATGCTAGTTTCCTCGCTCTATTGCTTTGTCGCGAGACCTATCCTTTTGCATGTCAGCCCGTACCTTGCCATGATACCTCAAATCACCTTCCTAGCAAACCGTTGTTTCGCTAAGTTACGCTTTGCTCAAGCCCCACCTCTTATAGCGTTGTTAGTTGCAGCCGAAGATGAAGTTTGCTCCATGTGGATTGGATATTTTGGAAATAACAAAATATCTCTATTTAAATTAATGCACCTTATATACTTGGTAATGGGTGGAAGGCTTGGCCTTTTGCTCGGTGTTTTGTTCCACTCATGCCACCTTAGGAACCGATAAACTGGTGTTATATTCCTTGATTTTGCGTTCCTAACACGGTTGGGGTTTATGGGCCCCCCTCGTCAATTCGCTTTGTGTAAAGCTTTTCCAGCAAGATTCAACTTTGGTTTTACCTTTTGACTAATAACTAAAACTTGCTGAGGGAGTTGCAAACTCGAGGATTATTTAATCAACCCCCCGGCCAGTGCTAGTTTTGAGTGTTGGTCCAGACTAGAGCACCGTGCAGGGCCGCCCCTAGGAAACTTGGGGTATTCTGGCTCCTGTACTCTTAGCTTATCCGATGTGGCCTGAGATGAGATACGTGCGGCTCCTATCAGGGTGTCGGCACGTCGAGACGTTTTGCCGGATTAGTTTTGCTATTGTCGAAATATCTTGTGCACGGGATTCTAAGAATACTCGGGCCTTCCCAACATGGAGTTGTTACTCCGCTGATCGTGAGAGCTTGTGATGGGCCAAGTTGGGACACCCCTGCAGGGTTACGATCTTTCGAAAGCCGTGCCCGCGATTATGTGGCAGATTGGAATTTGTTAATATCCGGTTGTAGATAACTTGACACAACAACTCAAGCATAATACACTACCGTGTGAGTAGTCGTGATGGTCTCTTTTCGAGGGAGTTCAGGAAGAGAACACGGCTGGGTTATGGATGACTCGTAGGTAGAGATGATCATCTAGTGATCATGGACTAGTTCATGACCGATGGCTTTCACTTCTCTTCTCGCTCTGAAGTTACGTAAGCTAGCCACCTCATCTACGCTTAGTGCTTGCAGCAACCCACATATACACTTCCTCCTTACCCCAAAAGCTTTGATAGTTTTGATACCCGGGAATGGGATTGCTGAGTCCTCGTGACTCACGGTTTACTACAAAACCATATGCAGGTACAACCGAGTATGATACATGTGTTGGCCAGGAACTCAAGTGGGAGTTCGATGAAGAGCGTGGGCGTATGTACGTGACGTTCCTCGACGATCAGTAGAGGTTCCTACTAGGGCCGATCGGGCATAGTGGGTGGTTATCTTCTTTTTCATTTGGATTCGTTTGTAGCCGTACTATGTGTGTACTCTGGATGATGTATGCTTATCTATGCATTGTGTGAAGTGGCGATTGTAAGCCAACTATGTATTTTACTTTGTTCTCAAATAACAGTAAGAAAACATGATGCAAAATGCACGTATCAACTCCCTCAAGCTTAGACCTCGCTTGTCCTGAAGCAAAAACCAAAATCAAAAAACATGTCCACATACTTTGAGAGAGAGGTGTCGATAAAAAAAATATGGACATATAAGCATCATGTAGATTATTATGACAACAACAAATTTAAACATAAGACTTTTATCAAAGGACTTTTATCATAGACTTCTCATGAACAAGTAACGATTCATCACACAATTGAAGTTAAAAGCATAAACTCTATTAGAAACCAACAAACTATGTTCCGAGTCAACTTTGCAACTACAATTCATCATCTTTTCAGGATGGGTCATGTATCGGAGCCTTTAGGCAATTCCACATACTCAACCATCATATAGTCTTCTATGATTGCTAACACTAACCGCATACACATGAGCAAAACGTTTCAACCGGACACATAGTAAGATAGGGGCTTATAGTTTTGCCTCCCATCGTATTCACCTCAAGGGTGATGTCAACAATAATAACTCATGCCACTCATATTCAACTAGACATATGTGCCTAGATCTTTCCTCACCACATGATGCTTGCCAAAGGATAAAATAAAAAGGAATAGAGATATAAGTTTGACTCTTTGCATAAAAGTAAAAGATAGACCCTTCGCAGAGGGAAGCAGAGGTTGCCATGCGCTTATTTGTTTGTATGCTCAACCCCTTATTCCAAAAGAATGTCACATTGCATTGCCCCTTGTGATAGCAACCTTTATTATGCAGTCTATTGCTTTTATTCTTCATCATCACAAGTTCATGAAACGCTCAATTTTCTCTTACACTAAATGATCTCACACTTTTAGAAGCAATTTTTATTGCCTCATTGCACCGATGACAAATTACTTGAGGGATCTTACTCAATCCATAGGTAGGTATGGCGGACCCTCAAAAAAGGTTTGGGTTTAAATTTTTTGGACGCACATGTAGTATCTCTACTTAGTGCAGAATTTTTGGCTAGAAAAGATATTGAACAAGCACCACATGTTAAAGGATCTATGACAATATGACTTCTATGTGAATATGAACAAACATAAATCATTAAGTAGTCTTCCTTGTCTAACGTCAACAATTTTGGCATATAATATTTTGATGGGGGCTCACAATCACAAAAGATTTCTAGGATAGTATATTTATATGTGAATCTTCTCTTCCCTTATAAATTCTTTCATGAGTTGCATCATTGACCAATGCTATGTTTGTCAATCTCAAATAAAATTTTCTACTTATACTTTTCCTTATGTGGTGCCATCACCTACCATAAGATTAGCATATGATCTTCTTAATTTATTTCCTTTCTTTTATTTATTGATTTATTTATAACCTTTCTTTTTATTGCAACAGGAAGGTAAAGAAAACAAAAACTCAAAACTAAACTTTATTACATAACTCGCACATGATTGAAATGATAGATCACTAAGCAAATTCTCGAAAAGAAAGGATCGAATTAAACTTTCATACATTCTAAAGCAAAAGATCAAACTAAAATAAGTAAAGGTAAAAGGATGGTGGGGATGATATGATACCGGGGCACCTCCCCCAAGCTTGGCGGAGGCCAAGGGGAGTGCCCATACCCGATACTCAATTTTCTTTTGGTGATAAAGAAGATGGTGGTGGTGGTGATGAAGTATCAATTTCTTCCTTCAAGATCAAGAGGTTCTCCAATCTATGGATGACACTCTAGAGGAAGGTGATGTGCTCTTGTTGAAGAATTTTTTCATGAGTGGGATATTTATTTTGCACATGAACTGTTTCAATGATACGTAAGGCTTCAATCTCAGTGGGAGTAAGAAGAGCATAGTAGGGTTTAAGGATATCTTCTTCTTCCTCCTCTGCTAGCAGTGCTTGCTCGACTATCGGTGCTTGATCACCGATAACCTCCTTGCCTTTGTCGCCTTCTGCAGCTTCTACGGGCTCCTCTTTGTTCAGCTCGATCTTCATCAGCCAAGCATCTTCTTCCATTGGGTTGGAGGAGGAGGAAGACATGATGCCTGGCTTGGTAGATCTGACCAAAAACAGCAAGAAAAGAGAACAGAAGATTTCTCCGCGATACGGTGGTCAACAAGATCGGGGGTTATATAAAGATTTTTCTTGGGAAACAAACAAACTGTAGAAAAACAGAGTCCGGAAGGTGCCCGAGGTGGGTACAACCCACCTGGGCACGCCTGGCAAGCCAGGCGCTCCCTGGTGTCTTGTTCCCACCAAGGTACGCTTCCTGGAAGTTTCTTATTTTCCTAATTTTCTAAATATTCCAAAACTGACAAAAAATATTTTTGCGGATTTTTCGGAGTCCGTTTACTTACCGTATCATGTACCTCCTTATTTTCACGATTCTGGAGTGTTCTGTAAGGACTCTTTTATGTGTTCATCCGGTGCCAAGGTTTGGATAATATTGCTTTCAACATTAATGGGCATACCTGAGATATAATGCTTTATTCGTTGCCCATTAACAACCTTCGGGTTAGTACCTTCGGCATTATTTATTTTGATAGCTCTAGACCGATAAACCTCCTCGATGACATAGGGGTCTTCCCATTTAGAGAGGAGTTCTCCTGCAATGAACCTGAAACGAGAGTTGTACAAAAGAACATATTCTCCAACTTTGAACTCACGCTTCTGGATTCTTTTATCATGCCATCTTTTAACCTTTTCTTTAAATAACTTAGCATTTTCATAAGCTTGGGTTCTCCATTCATCTAAAGAGCTAATATCAAATAACCTCTTTTCACCGGAAAGTTTGAAATCATAGTTGAGTTCTTTGATTGCCCAAAATGCTTTATGTCCGAACTCAAGAGGCAAATGACAAGCTTTTCCATCAACCATTTTATAAGGAGACATACCCATAGGATTTTATAAGCTGTTCTATAAGCCCAAAGTGCATCATCTAATTTCTTAGACCAATTCTTCCTAGACCTATTGACAGTCTTTTGCAAAATTAATTTTATTTCTCTATTACTAAGCTCAACTTGACCACTGGACTGAGGATGGTAAGGTGATGCAATTATATGGTTAACATCATACTTGGCAAGCATTTTACGGAAATGACCATGAATAAAGTGTGAACCACCATCAGTCATTAAATATCTAGGGACTCTAGACCTTGGGAAAATAACTTCCTTAAGCATTTTCATAGAGGTGTCATGATCAGCACTACTGATTGGAATAGCTTCTACCCATTTAGTAACATAATCAACAGCAACCAAAATATGTGTCTAGCCATTAGAGGAAGGAAAAGGTCCCATGTAATCAAATCCCCAAACATCAAATGGTTCAACAACAAATGAATAATTTATAGGCGTTTCTTGACACTTACCGATATTACCTATTCTTTGACATTCATCACAAGATATGATGAACTTATGGGCATCCTTGAAGAGAGTAGGCCAGTAAAATCCAGATTGCAATACCTTGCGAGCAGTTCTATCTCCAGCATGATGCCCTCCGTATGCTTCAGAGTGACATTTCTGAAGCATTTGTCCCTGTTCATGCTCAGGTACACAACATCTAATAATACCATCTACTCATTCTTTATAAATATGTGGGTCATCCCAAAAGTAGTGTCTTAAATCACAAAAGATTTTTTTTCTTTTGTTGGTATGTAAAGCTAGGTGGTAAATATTTAGCAACAATGTAATTAACATAGTCAGCATACCAAGGAGTATTATTAGCAACATTTATTGCAGCTAACTACTCATCGGGAAAACTATCGTCAATAGGTAGTGGGTCATCAAGCACATTTTCAAGCCTAGACAAGTTATCAGCTACGGGGTTCTCAGCTCCTTTTCTATCAGTGATATGCAAATCAAATTCTTGTAGCAAGAGAACCCACTGAATAAGTCTAGGTTTAGCATCTTTCTTGTCCATAAGATATTTAATAGCAGCATGGTTAGTGTGAACAATTACTTTTGAATCAACAATGTAAGATCTAAATTTGTCACAAGCAAACACCAATCTTAGGAATTCCTTTTTAGTAGTAGCATAATTATTTTGAGCACTGTCTAGAGTCTTACTAGCATAATGAATAACATTTAGTTTCTTATCAACTCTTTGTGCTAGAACAACACCAACAACATAATCACTAGCATCACACATAATTTAAAAAGGCAAGTTCCAATCAGGTGGTTGAACAATAGGTGCAGAAATTAAGGCTTTCTTGAGTGTTTCAAAGGCTTCAAAGCAATCATCAAGAAAAACAAAAGGAATATCCTTTTGCAAAAGATTTGTAAGAGGCCTAGAAATTTTAGAAAAGTCTTTAATGAATCTCCTATAGATACCAGCATGACCTAGGAGACTACGAATACCTTTGATATCCTTAGAACATGGCATTTTCTCAATTGCATCAACCTTAGCTTTGTCCACTTCAATACCCTTTTCAGAAATTTTATGGCCCAAGACAATACCTTCATTAAGCATAAAGTGGCACTTCTCCCAATTCAAGACAAGGTTTGTTTGTTCACATCTCTGCAAAAATCAATCAAGATTGCTTACACAATCATCAAAAGACGTCCCATAAACAAAGAAATCATCCATGAAAACCTCTACAATCTTTTCACATAATTCAGAGAATATAGCAGTTATACATCTTCGAAAGGTAGCAGGTGCATTGCATAATCCGAAAGGCATACGTCTATAAGCATAATTCCAAAGGGACAAGTAAAAGTGGTCTTTTCTTGATCAAGTTGAGAAACATGTATTTTCAAAAAACCAGAGTATCCATCAAGGAAGCAAAAGTGTGTTTGCTTAGATAATCTTTCTAGCATTTGATCAATAAAAGGAAGAGGGTAATGATCTTTTCTAGTTGCTTTATTTAGTTCTCTAAAATAAATTACCATTCTATAGCCCGTGACAATTCTTTGTGGAATAAGTTCATTCTTATCATTAGGAACAACAGTAATACCTCTGTTCTTAGGAACACAATGAACTTGACTTACCCATCTACTATCAGCTATAGGATAGATTACACCTGCTTCCAGAAGTTTTAATATTTCCGTTCTTGCCACTTCTTTCATTTTTGGATTTAACCGACGTTGATGATCAACAACGGGTTTAGAATCAGGTTCCATGTTGATCTTATGCTGACATAGAGTGGGACTAATGCCCTTTAAGTCATCAAGAGTATATCCAATAGCAGCTCGGTGCTTCCTTAGAACTTTCAATAATCTTTCTTTTTCATGTTCTTAAAGGTTAGCACTAATAATAACAGGATATATCTTCTTTTCATCAAGATACGCATATTTCTAAGTGTCTGGCACTTTTTTAATTCAAACACAGTTTCACCTTTAGGTGGAGGAGGACCTCCCAGAGTTTCAATAGGTAGATTGTGTTTAAGCAGAGGAAGTTGTTCAAAGAAAATATCGTCTATTTCATTTCTTTCATTCATATGAAAATCATTTTCATGGTCTAGCAAATATTGTTCTAGAGGATCAGTGGGAGGCACATCAATAGAAGCAAGACCAATTATTTCATCATTACTAGGAAATTATTTTTCATGAAGATTTCTATTAAACTTGGAGAAATTAAATTCATGAGGCTCATCACCAAAACTAACACCGACGGTTTGTTTCTCACAATCTATTTTAGCATTAACGGTGTTCAAGAAAGGTTTACCAAAGATAATGGGACATAAGTCATCTTGTGGGGAACCAATAACAAGAAAATCAGTAGGGTGTTTTATTTTCCCACACAAGACCTCAACATCTCTAACTATCCCAATTGGTGATATAGTATCTCTATTAGCAAGTCTAATAGTAACATCTATGTCTTCTATCTCTGCGGGTGCTATGTCATTCATAATTTCTTAATATAAAGTGTAAGGAATAGCACTCACACTAGCACCTATGTCACATAAACCATGATAACAATGATCTCCTATTTTGACTGAGACAACGGGCATGCCAACAACATGTCTATGTTTATCCTTTATATCGGGTTTGGCAATTCTAGCAGTTTCTTCACAGAAGTAAATAACATGTCCGTCTACATTTTCTTCCAAGAGATATTTAACCATAGCAATATTAGGTTCTACCTTAATTTGTTCATCTGGTTTATGTGTTCTAATATAACTTTTGTTAACCACAGTTGAAACTTTAGCATGTTCCTTTATCCTAACAAGAAAATGTGGTTTTTCAATATAAGCAGTAGGAACAACTAGATCAACATTATAAAGTATAGTTTCTGCGTTAGCTAGTACCGGTTCTTTAATTTCCTATTTAATAGGTGGCTGATATTTAAACCACTTATCTTTAGGGAGATCAACATGAGTAGCAAATGATTCACAAGATGAGGCTACTATCTCAGAGTCAAGTCCATATTTAGTGCTAAACTTTTGAAAAGCATCGGTATCCATAAAAGATTTAACACAATCATACTTAAGCTTAATACCTGACTTTTTACCTTCGTCGAGTTCCCAATCTTCAGAGTCGCGTTTAATTCTTTCCAAAATATCCCACCGGAATTCAATAGTTTTCTTCATAAAAGAACCAGCACAAGAAGTATCAAGCATGGATTGATCATTACGAGAAAGCCGAGCATAAAAGTTCTGGATAATAATTTCTCTTGAGAGCTCATGATTGGGGCATGAATATAACATTGACTTAAGCCTCCCCCAACATAGAGCGATACTTTATCCTTCACGAGGCCAAAAATTATATATGTAATTTCGATCACGATGAACTAGATGCATAGTGTTGGGGATATAACTACTAAGTATAAACCACCCAGGAGGGGCCGGGTTATATGTGTAATGAGTTATCCATATTAAAGCCCGTGAAGACAAGGAGTATGGCGGTTTACTACAGAGATCTAAAAGCCCAGGGCCCAAAGGAGAATTAGGGCCCGTAGACATAAACCGTCATAAGGTGTGTAACTTGTGTGGTAAGATAGGAAAGGAGAGAGACCGGGCTAGACACATTTATGAGCCGGCCTCGGGATTTTGTAAACCACCGGGCGTCAACCTATGTATATGAAGGGACGACCCGGCGGCGGTTCAGGGACAACAGACAACAACTCGAGAGCCAGGTTAAGCGGATTCGCTCCCTGGTCATCGAAACCCCAGCAATTCCACAACAAATAGAGTAGGCCTTTACCTCACCGCAAGGGGCCGAACTAGTATAAATTCCTTGCGTCCTTTGTCCCGCTTTAACCCCTTTAAGCTAACCCATCGCGATGGCTACACGACTAAGTCCTCATGCTAGGACATCTGTTGTGACAAAACCATGAAAGTTGGCACCCATCGTGGGGCTGTCGCACGATGGTTTCGAGTTCTTAGAGGGCAGCTTCGAAGGGCTCAAGGGATACGCGGTGGGCCGGATGACCAAGAGTCATCGCGACAAGATCTACATCGACGACGTAGGCTAGGGCCCCGAGGCCGGCTCAATTGAGTACGGGTACCGGGTCCCCTTCGGCGGCATTCACGTTTTTATTGGCAAGATCGGCGAATCGGGCCCTGAGCCGGACATCTGCACCGACATCGTCGAAATAGCTCAGCGTGCGAGACCTGCCCGGGTTCGGCCTGCCATGAAGCGTGCCTTCGTGGGAGTCATCCACAGAGCGGAATATGAGGATAGATCGGTGTTTGGTGGTGAGACCGTCCTTTACTCTGGTGACGAGTCATCTACCGTAGAGACCGAGTCATTATACCAGCTGCAAGATGGCCGATTTGGGGGCTGTTTCGATGGCGACAGTATTCCGGACCCCCTCGATCCGCCAAGCCGAGTTGCGGTCTTCATGGCCGAATCACAGTCCGTGCCACACTCTTGGACCGCAGCAGCGATGATCTCCGGTTTAGCGGCGGCAACAATAGTTGGGGTAGGAGGCCCTGCGCAGCCACCAGCTCAGGTTTTGTCCGGTTTATTCGACACTTTGACAACACTGTTGTCCGCTGAAGTTAACCCGGCGGATCAGGATCGGCATGACGCAGAAGTTGCGAAGGTGAAGGATCAGATAGCTCAAGCCAAGATAGATCTGGCAGCTGAAAAAACACCAGTATGGCTGCAGAGCGGGCCGAGTTGGATGCACAGGCTTACCGGCTTATGTTGGATCAAAACGCGTCAAATGATGTAATGAGGAGAAGGTACCGATCTCACATGCCTCCGGTTTATGAGGCAAGGAATCTCTTTAACACGCCAGGAGGAGGAACCAGCAATCAGCCAGTGCTAAACCGGGTAGAAGCACCTGGAACGGGGGCGCCGGTCCAGCCGCGCCCAACGGATCCGCCTCGTCAAAACATCCCGACACAACATGTGTCGACGCCTCTGGGTCATTACTCCAACCCTTTGGATTACATAGTCACTGCCGCTTCACGATCGGCGGCCCTCCCTGTCAAAGGCGAGTCCCCCGTAGCGGTGGAGATGCGACGAGCTAGGGAGCTCCTTCAGACAGCTTTGACTCAGCAGTAGGCTTATTCGTACAACCGCGAGAGGATTCATTCCACCCCCGCCCAAGCCGGAGTTACAACAGGCATATGGATGAACCGACCGAGTCAAGCAGTGCGTGAAACTGTAGTCCGCCTCGGGGGCATAACCCGGTGGGTGGTGGCGCTAATGCTCATGACATGGTGGATCAAGGTAGATAATGTCGAGAAGCCGAGTTAGCGGCGCAGTACAAGGCCCGTCAACTTACTCCGATTCGTCCAACAACTTCGGTGGAGCGAGGAGTTACTTCCAGTTCTTTGGGGGTGCCGTGTCTCACCCTGGCCTTACATAATGTACGGCTGCCCAAGGATTTCAAAGGTCCTCGACAAGTGCCCGATTACACCGCCGATTTATCCCCCAAGTCATGGGTTGAAAGCTGTGAGATGGCGATGGAGATGCTGGATGTGGACGATGCAGCATGTGCTAAATACTTCACCATGATGTTGGAAGGAACATCTCACACTTGGCTAAAAGGTTTGCCGGCTAACTCCATTGGGTCATGGGCTGAGTTAAGGGCCCGGTTTATCCAGAATTTCAAAGGCACATGCAAGCAGCCCATGTCAATTGTGGACTTAGCTGTCTGTGTCCAAGGAGAGGGTGAATCGACAATCCATTGGGTGCACCGGGTTTCAGAAATCTTGCATTCATCGGACCACATCAATGCCGATACAACAGTCTTAACGTTGAAGTTGGGACAGCTCAAGCATCACTGCGATGACATGGGAACGCTCATGGCAGCTCTGGTTAAGTACGCCGACTCTGATAGTACCAAGGACCCTGAGTCGGACGATGAAAAGCCAGGAAAGGGAAAGAAGAAGGACAAAGGGCAACAACATAACCCGGCGGGCCATGGAAACCGCGGTAAGCGTAAAGTGGATAACAATTTAGATTTTGTGGCTAAGACCAAGACGCAGAATGATGGTCAGTGTCGTAAGGGTAGGCCGCCCCATGGAGCGGAGGAGCAGGTATCAATCTTGAATGCCTGTTAAATCAGCCTTGCCCAAAGCACGGGATGAAAGAAAGGCCAGCTACGCACCTCTGGAAGGATTGCTTTATTATGCGGGAGTTCAAAAATTCGGATCGTTTCCAATATGATCATGGACTGTCCGGTGGTTTAGGGCCCAGTTCTCATGGGCCGGGTTATGGTGGAGGCAGTTCTGGCTCAGGATTTCAAGGCAATCAAAGAGGGCATGGCAATCAGGGCAGTCAAGGCAGCCAGGGTGGTTATAATCATCAGGCGAGTCAGCAGCAGCAACAGTCGGGTTACCAGAGCAACCCGAAGCAGTGGAATAGTGGGCAGTATCATGTCTTCATCACTAGCCTATGTAAGCGCGATCAGAAGCTTCATAAAAGGGCAGTGAACTCTGTTTAACCGGCGGTGCCCCGTTACTTACGCTGGTCTAAACAACCCATTGTGTGGAGTCGAGAGGATCATCCGCCCCGGGTTGATAACCCGGGTCAGCTGGCACTGGTGGTGGCGTCTCAGGTTGGAGGGTATAAATTCACCAAGGTGCTCATGGATGGGGGGAGCAGTATCAACATCCTTTATTATGAAACCTTCCATCGCATGGGGTTAACAAATAAAAATCTTAAACCGTCAAACACTGTTTTCCATGGTATGGTGCCTGGTAAATCGGCATATCCAGTTGGTCAGATAGCTCTGGAGGTTGCTTTTGAAGATGAGCATGATTCAAGATCAGAGACCTTCACTTTTGAAGTGGTAAAAATCAAGAGCCCGTATCATGCCCTGTTTGGACGACCGGTTTATGCTAAGTTCATGGCAAGGCCCTGTTATGTTTATCTGCAGCTCAAAATGCCGGGTCATAAGGGGACCATCACAGTACATGGGAGGCGTAAGATCGCTTTGGAATTTGAAGAAGGTGATGCGTCCTATGCTGAGTTGGTTTGTGCAATAGAGGAGTTGAAGTTCTACAAAGACAATGTTGATCCGACAGATATGACTTCTTTGAAAAAGCCAACTACAGAGCATGATCCGACCTTAAAGTTTAAATCGGCCGATGAGACTAAGCTGGTTGATTTTACTCCCGGCAATTCATCCAAGCAGTTTAGCATCAACGCTAACTTGGATCCGAAATAGGAAAGCGCGCTCATCGAGTTCATCAGTGAGAACCGGGACATCTTTGCTTGGAAACCTTCTGACATGCCAGGTGTACCGAAGGAACTCGCTGAGCACACTCTTAATATCGACCCCGAGTTTAAACCGTTCAAGCAGTTTATCCACCGCTTCAATGAAGAAAGACGCAAGGCCATTGGTGAGGAGGTAGCAAGGCTCTTGGCGGCTGGGTTTATCATCGAAGTATTTCATCCTGAGTGGTTGGCTAATCCGGTGCTAGTACTTAAGAAGAACGGCACTTGGCGCATGTGTGTGGACTACACAGATTTGAACAAGTCTTGTCCAGCTGATCCCTTTGCTCTCCCTCGTATTGATCAAATTATTGATGCTACGGCGTGTTGTGAGAGTTTGAGTTTTCTTGATGCTTATTCTGGTTATCATCAGATCAAAATGGAAGTTAAGGACCAGGAGAAGACATCTTTTATAACTCCCTTTGGAGCCTTCTGCTATGTATCTATGCCCTTTGGGCTCAAGATTGCCCAGGCAACTTATCAGCACTGTGTGCAGAATTGTCTTCATAAACAGATTGGGCGTAATGTTCTTGCATATGTGGATGATATTGTGGTGAAGTCTAGAAAGGAGGAGACATTAATAGATGATTTGAAGGAAACTTTTGATAATCTCCGGGTCTATAAGATGATGCTTAGTCCGGCCAAGTGTGTTTTTGGTGTACCGGCAGGAAAGCTCTTGGGGCTTCTGGTGTCTAACAGGGGCATTGAAGCTAATCTGAAAAAAAATCAAAGCTATTATGTCTCTGGCTAAACCGGCATGTATCAATGACGTTCAATGTCTGGCGGGCCGTATTGCAGCGCTGAGTTGGTTTATCAGCAGATTGGGAGAAAAAACTATCCCTCTATATCAGATGATGAAAAAGACAGACACTTTTGTCTGGAGTGATGCTGCTAATGCGGCGTTTGAGGACTTGAAGAAACAGTTGGCAAAACCACATGTCCTTGCTGCTCCGGCCGATAAAGAGCCGCTGTTGTTGTACGTGGCTGCTAATGCCTGGGCTGTCAGTGTGGCCATTGTGGTGGAGCGCACGGAGGCTAGGAAGGAATATCCGGTTCAACGGCTGGTTTATTATATCAGTGAGCTGCTTACAGAGTCCAAACAAAGATACCCACATTGGCAGAAACTGGTGTATGGAGTCTTCATGGCAAGCCGGAAGCTTGAGTAGTATTTTCAGGGTCATCCTATCACTGTGGTCAGCTCTGCCTCTTTGGGAGATATAATCCAAAACAGAGAAGCAACTGTCCGGGTTGCCAAGTGGGCCATTGAGCTTGGACATCACGGGTTAAAATATGTGCCTCGTACGGCAATCAAGTCCCAAGTACTTGTGGATTTCATCAATGACTGGACGGAGCTACAAGCGCCGGAAGAAAAGCCGGATCATACTTATTAGACTATATACTTCGATGGATCCAGGCAATTGGAGGGCTCGGGGGTTGGAGTCATTTTAACTTTCCGACGAGGTGATAAGTTTTGTTATGTTCTCCGTTTAATGTTCCCTTGCACTAACAATGCAGCTGAATATGTGGCTTTACTCCACGGTCTTCAAATGGGTAAGGAGATAAATTTAAGTCGGGTTAAGTGCTTTGGTGACTCGGACCTGGTGGCTCAACAAGTATCTGGTACTTGGGATTCCAAGGACCCGCTCATGGCAGCATATCGCCGAGAGGTGGATACTGTTGCTGGACACTTCAAAGGTTATCAAGTTGGCCATGTGGATCGGCAAAAGAATGAAGCGGCGGACGCCTTAAGCCATTTCGGTTCCCAACGTAAACTGGTTCCACCCAATGTTTTTCTGGATGTTTTGCATAACCCGTCGGTCAAGCTACCTACAGAGGAGGATTTGGCTGTTCCTGATCTGGAGGCTCAGTTGGTGGCGGCTCTTCATGTTATCCCAGATTGGACAGTTCCATATTTGGCGTATATGAACCAGGGCGAGTTATCAGAGGATGAAACTTCGGCCAGGCAGATAATCCGGCGGTCCAAGTCAATGACTATCGTTAATGGAGAATTGCATCATTGCAGTGTAACAGGGGCGTTTCAGTGCTGTGTATCTCCTGAAGAAAGTTGTGAGATTTTGCGTGAGATCCACGAAGGAGATTGTGGTCACCACGCCGGTTCAAAGTCCTTGGTAGCTAAAGCTTTTCGTCACGGCTTCTATTGGCTGACTGCTCATGCTGATGCTGAAGACTTGGTCAAAAAGTGTGATGGCTGTCAAAAATTCTCATGGCGTGCTCATGTACCGGCTCAGGAATTGAGGATGATTCCAATCACCTGGCCATTTGCAATTTGGGGGATGGATATGGTTTGGCCTTTTAAGAGATCCAAGGATAAGAAAACCCACCTTTTGGTGGCGCTTGACAAGTTAACCAAGTGGGTGGAAGCAGATCCAGTCAGTAAGTGTGATGTAGCCACGGCGGTTCAATTCATCATGAAGGTGATTTTTCGGTTTGGTTTTCCACACAACATTATAACTGATAATGGCACTAATCAGTCCAAGGGTGCTATGAAAGACTTTTGTCAACGTGAGCACATCCGGCTTGACGTGTCATCAATGGCTCATCCTCAATCTAATGGTCAAGCTGAAAGAGCTAATCAACAGATCCTGAGAGGCATCAAGCCCCGGCTTATGGTTCCCCTGCAGAGGACACCGGGTTGTTGGGTTGAGGAGTTACCTCCTATGTTATGGAACATCAATACCACACCCAACAGATCTACAATGTGATTCAGTATCACACGTATGATATATTTCATATTTAATTATTTTAAAATAGAGCCTTGGTTATAAACCCAAGTTATGCGTTGGGCATTATGACCCGTCTGGCGGTAAACCGCCAGGACACTTTAAACTTGTTGTTGATACGTCCAAAACGTATCTATAATTTCTGCTTGCTCCATGCCTCTTTTGTGTGATATTGCTATGATATTTATGCACTTCCATACACTTTTGATCATATTTGGACTAACCTATTAACTCAGTGCACCCCAGTGCCAGTTTCTGTTTTCTGTTGTTTTTGTATTTCAGGTTTTCCCATTACTTAAATTGCCAGAAAAATTCCGGGAAAAATATATAAAAAATCAGCGCTCCGGAAGCTTCCACGCGCCAGAAGTGGGGCCAGAGGGGAGCCAGGGGCAGCCCAGGCGGCCTGCCCACGCGGCCCCCCTCCTGGCCGCGCCGGGGGGGGGGGGGGCGCCTGGGCCCCCCTTACCTCCTCTGGTGACCCCCTTTGGCATATATTTACATCGCGTCCCGAAACCCTCGATTCCAGAACCCTTTTCTCCAGAAGCTATTCCGATCTCCGCCGCCATCGCCACCAAGTTTCAGGGGACCAGAATTCCTGTGCCGGCACCCTGCCGGGACGGGGAAGTGCCCCCGGATTCATCTCCATCGACGTTGCTTCCTCCCTCCATGATGCGGGAGTAGTTCCTCCTAGGGGCTGAGGTTTTCTACCAGTAGCTATGTGGTCAATTCTCTCTCCCATGATGTGATCTTCATTGTGATCATAGGCTATGTTAATCTAGGGAGATCCCATGATATTTCCCCTTCCTCTATGTATTGGATTGATGTACTCACTTGTCTTTATCTAGTATAATCTCCGAGACCAAGGTGACAGCGGTCTATTGGACATGGATTAGAAGAATATTTTCATGAGTGATTTCCTCTTTTGTGTGTGGATTGAAGATTGAGAGTCTCTTGGTGCTTGTCTTTGACTATCCTTGAGATATGTTGTGGTGATTGTGGTACTCTCTTTGGATGGCCGCGGTGACATTGGGAAATCCATAGGTTGAGAACTACGAACTTTGAGGTGTGCTTTTGTAGCCCTACATAATTCTCGTCCTCTCTTGACCACAAAGGAATGACCTCCGAGTGCGTCCCCCTTGCATGTTTTATGGGAAATATCATGTGATTCGATAATGTTAATGTTGTTGGGAGTTGCCACTAGTGAAAGTATGAAGCCTAGGCCTTGTTTCCACCATTGCAATAACATTTGTGCTCACGTTTACCACTTGTTTGCTTGCTGCACTTTTTATTACAGATTTATATTACTTTGCTTTGCCACTCCTATCATCCATATTTTACCATCTCTTCGCCGAACTAGTGCACCTATACATCTGACAAGTGTATTAGGTGTGTTGGGGACACAAGAGACTTCTTGTATCTTGATTGTAGGGTTGCTTGAAAGGGGTACGTTCAACCTCCACTTCCCTGAGTTCGATAAACCTTGGGTTACTCACTGATACGTCTCAAACGTATCTACTTTTCCAAACACTTTTGATATTGTTTTGACCTCATTCTTGCATGATTTGGACTAAACTAACCCGGACTGACGCTGTTTTCAGTAGAGCTGCCTGTATGGTTTATTTGTGTGCAGGAAAACGGATTTTTAAGCATCTCGGAAAAATCCACGAAAAATCACGAAAAATCCACGCACCTGAAGAAACAACATACCAGAAGTGGGGCCAGAGGGGGGCCAGGGGGTGCCCAGGCGCCCTGTGGGCGCGCCCCCCCTGGGCCGCGCCGGGGGGGGGGGCCTGGGTGGGGCCCACGCCCCCTGGTGCCCTACTTTAGCCCGTATTTTTTCCTCCGAGGCAGAAACCCCAGATCGGGAGTCCTTTCGCTGTTTCTCGTCGCGGAGCCGCCGCCACCCTCTGTTCTTCTTTGGGAGGGCTAATCTGGAGGCTGATTTGGCCTCCGGAGAGGGGAGATCGTGGCCATCGTCATCATCATCACCCCTCCATCATCCCTCCATGACTTCCCCCTTCATGTGTGAGTAATTCCCTTGCTGTAGGCGAAGGGGATGGTACGGATTGGATGAGTTAGATCATGTAATAGTTCGTCAGATTGTTGGGGGCATGTTGCCTATCATCTAGTATGGTGTTTATCATCTTTGCTACAACTTGTTATTCTTAATGCTTGACACTAGGGCCCGAGTGCCATGATTTCAGATCTAAACCATATGTGTTTGCATGTATATATTTGTGTTCTTGATACTATCTATGAGTTGTATGCACCTATTACGGTTCGGAACCGGCGATCCCAAAGGTGACAGCTTGGGACACCAAAGGGGATGGTCCGTAGTTTGAGGATTACATGTATCCATTGAGTTCATTGCTTTGTTCCGGTGCTCTTTGACAGGAGCACCTTAATATCCATTAGTTCCTTTTGGCCCCGTTCATAGCGGGATGGTAGGACAAAAGATGTTGTGCAAGTTCTTATTGCAAGCACGTACAACTACCTACGGGATACATGCCTAATGTTTGATATTTGCCTAGATGATCATTACTTTTCCGTGTGCCGTGCCCCGAGTTAGAAACTATCTCATCCATGCAATGCCCAACCATCCATCTCCCTAGCCTGCAGTATTTTAAACCTTGCTTGTTACTAGTCGCTACTTTCACTATTTACTTTGCTATCTACTTTAGCTGTTTGCTTTTACTATTACTATCATCACTATCATATCGCTGTTACCACTTATCTTTTGTTGCAAGTTAGTATATTTCAGGTGCGGTTGAATTGACAACTCAACTGTTAAAGCTTATAAATACTCTTTGGCTCCCCGTGTGTCGAATCAATAAATTGGGTTATTCTTACCCGCGAAGACTATCTCGATCCCTTACGGTTGAGGGTTATCAAGTACCGTTTTCTGGCGCCGTTGCCGGGGAGCATAGCAATATTTACAAGTCTACTTGAGGTATCCTACCTGCTGCACTTTATTCACTATGGGTAAGAAAGGTGACCCCAAGGTTCCGATCTTACGATCCACTACAAGAAGAGGTACTGCTCTGAGCACTAGTGCTACACTTGATTCACCTTCTGTTATGAGTAAGTTTACCTCACCACCACCACATGATGCTCCTACTGAATCTGTTACTATGTCTGATGCGCTTGATGATGCTTCTACTACTCTTGATGATGATATTAGTTCCCTTGGTTATGCTCTTGAGAAACAAATTACTGCTGCTGCTGAAAAATATGGAATTGAACTTCCTGTTACTCGCTACCCTATTGGTGAAACTTATGATTTTCCTGATTTGAGTAAACTCCAGGAGAGGCTTCTTGATGATGATTACTATATACTTGATGAAGATTTATGCAAGGAACTGACAGAGTTTGCTGGCTCTGACCCTGAAACTATTAAGAAAATATTTGAAAAACACTCTTTGAAAAACAAAACCGTTCCTAATCCTGAGTTTGCTACATCTCCTATATGCATTGATGATCCTGATTTTAATTTCTCTGTTGATCTTTCACTTATACCTATGGTTGAGGCTGACCCCTTTTATGGCAGAGAAAATGATGATGCTATTGCACACCTAACTAAACTTGGTGAGCTAGGTAGCCTGTTTACCATAGATGAGAAGATACGCTACTTTTATGTGACCAAGCTTCTTCCTTTCTCCTTGAAGGAAGGTGCTAAAGCATGGTATGATTCACTTCCATGCGGTTCTATTAAGAGTCCTCAGGACTTAGCTCACTCTTTTGTTGATAAGTACTTTCCTGCTCATATGCAACATGCTGCTTTACAAAGAATTTATAATTTTAAACAGTTGCATGATGAGTCCCTCCCTAAAGCTTGGGGGAGGTACTGCAGTTTGATCCAGGCTAGACCAGGACATGGAGTTCCTAAGAATGAATTAATTGATATATTCTATGCTGGTTTAACTGATGAATCTAGGTCCTATTTGGACAGTTGTGCTGGTTGTGTTTTCAGGAAAAGAACACCGGACGACGCGGAAGATCTAATGGGCAAGATTGCCAAAAACTATGAAGATTGGTCCGTCCCTGAACCACCTCCACCAACAAAGAAGAGGGGCATGTTTGTCCTAAGCCCCGAGGATATGCGAGAAGCAAAGAAGTCTATCAAAGAGAAAGGTATTAAAGCTGAAGACGTGAAGAATCTACCCCCAATTGAGAAGCTGTGTGAGCCTACCACTCACCCTCCTACGGTAGAGGTACACTCTCTTTTAGATTTCAACGAAAGTGACATCCCTCATGGTAAGCCTCCTGATCAATGTTTAGATGAGTTTGATAATTTTATTATGAAACAGAATCATTTTAATGAGAGGATAGAAAGTTAGTTGCATGATAATTCCCTTGCTATTAAAAAGTTGCTTGGTGTTTTAGATAGAACAGTTAATGATGTTCAATGTCTTGTGAAGCATTTTCATATGGTTCAAACTCAGCTTGATCAAATTTCTAATGTGCAAAGAGATTTGCTTGCTAACAATGCCAAACAAGATAAACTCCAGGCTTTTGGGATTAAGACCCGAGGAGGAACTAGTACTCAAGATCCTCTTTATCCAGAGGGACATCCGAAGAGAATCGAGCAAGATTCTCAAATGCAGGAAGAAGAAATTGTTGTCTCTCCAAATAAGAAGAAGAAACATAGAGAGACTGACAATTCTAATGATCCTATTGCAGATGAAGAGCCAGCTATTGATCCCAACAGTGTATCTATTTCCGATGTTGAGACTGAAGACGGTGCTGAACCTGAAGGTAATAATAATGAGAAGAATGATCCACCTGAAGTTCGAGAAGAAGAAGCACCTGACAAACGTAAGAGGTACACGAAAGAAGACTTCATCGCAAGGAAACATGGGAAGGAGAAAGAACCATGGGTACAGAAACCCATGCCCTTTCCTGGTAAGTCCATCAAATCTAAAGAAGAAGAGCATTACAATAAGTTTTGTGAATGAATTAAACCTCTTTTTCTTCAAATCCCTTTGACTGATGCTATTAAGTTACTTCCTTATTCAAAGTATACGAAAGATATTGTCACTAAAAAAAGAAAGGTTCCTAATGATGCAATATCTACTATGCTTGCTAACTATTCTTTTAGCGGAAAGATTCCTGAGAAGCTCGGTGATCCAGGTATACCCACCATTCCTTGCTCCATAAAGAATAATTATGTCAAACCTGCTTTATGTGATCTTGGAGCGGGAGTGAGTGTTATGCCTCTCTCTCTTTACGAGAGGCTCTGTTTAGAGAAACTAATTCCTACAGATATCTCCCTTCAGATGGCTGACAAGTCAACTGCTGTCCCGATAGGTATTTGTGAGGATGTTCCAGTTGAAGTTGCTAATTGTTTAATTCTTACTGATTTTGTTGTACTTGACATGCCCGAGGATGGGAGCATGTCCATTATTCTTGGTAGACCTTTCCTTAACACCGCAGGTGCTATTATTGACTGCAACAAAGGGAAGGTTACCTTTCATGTGAATGATAAAGAACACACGGTATATTTTCCGAAGAAGACCGACAGGAGGCATGCCCTCAACTCTATAGAGAATATCGAGACCGTGAAAATTGGAGAATGGGACTGTCCACTACATGTGCCTCACAAATACAAAACTATCATGGTAGGGACAATGTCCATCAAGGTAAAAGTTCAGTGATTACTTCGTAGGAGGTGAGAATTTTTGTTCTATATACCGCTTGTTTGTTGGTAAGACTTGATCAACCTTACTAGTGAACGTGTTATATACGGATAAAAAGTTGAGCTTTCTATGTTTTCATTTGTTTTTAGTATTGTCCTACTTGCTGTACCAAGTATCTATGTTTTTGAAACTTCACAATACTACTAACTACTTCAAGTTTTTAGAGAGTTTCGCAGCTTTTTGAACTTCGAAAAAATTTCAACAGTGAAGTTTTCAGAAAAATTATATTAAAAATTTCCACAACGGGAGAGACCTGAAAAGTCCTGGGGCCAGCCAGGGGGGCCACCAGTGGCCCAGGCGGCCAGCTGGCGCGGCCCAGCCCCTGGCCGCGCCCACAGGGCGCCTGGGGCCCACAAGGCCCCCCTCCAGGTACCTCTTCCTCCTCTCTCTCTCTCTCTTTTTCCAGAAACCCGAGTTCTGGTCGTGTTCTTCTTGTTCTTGCTGTTCTTGGGGGCGATTCTTCGATCTCCCTCTACAGCCCATCATTTGAGCTGAAAGTTTGAGCAAATACTCCCTGGTATGTGAATCCTCCACCCCTCCAATTAGATTTTTGATTGGTGGCCTCATCTGTGAGTATTTAGTAGTTCTTGGTGCTGTAGAGATGAGCTTGCATGCATGTGTAGAAGGTTGTTTTCCAAGTTTTGATGCAAGTTTATGCCTTGGGCAAGTGAGTTGAGTAGTTTGCCTTAGCTCACTTTGTTTTAATCCTCGTTTTTGTGAATTGTAAAAAATTTCAGAAATGAGTTTATTAGGAAGGGCAAAAGGATGGCTTGAGAAGAGGAGGCCCGCACACTCCGATCGAGTCACCAGAGCCGCAGCTTCACCATCGACTGCTAGGGTGAGCTATAATGAGGATCATGTGCCCATGGAGTTGTTGGAAGACACAAGTCCAGCACGTGCGATGACATATCCATGTGATGAATTCATGGAAGCCACGGGAATCAAGGATGAGTTTTATAATCTTTGTGCTAATGCAGGTTTGACACGACTCGTCACGAGCCGTGTTACTCAGTATCAGAAACTCACCTCCATTTTCATTAATAGTTTTAGATATAATCCTGAATCAGGTGCTATTGAGTTTAAACTTTATAATGATCTTATCACCATGACTTTGGGAAATATTTGTGAAGTAATAGGTGTGCCAAACGTTGGGAGGACGGCAAGGATGGCCACTCAGCCCTCCGAGCTGAAAACCGTCATCAACTCTCTCTGCAGCATGGGTACGAGGGATATTCATCGGTCAAATATCTCCAGTATCTTGTTTCCTCACCTCAGATATTTTGCATATTATATTGCTAGAGGTGTATTAGCTCGTGACAACACGAGCAACATTTCTGCTCCGGATATTGCTATCCTGGCAGCAGCCCTCTCAGGGAGGTCTGATTATAATATTGGTACCTTAATTGCTCGACGCCTTGCTATGAACGGTAACAAGGGGGACTTATATGGTGGCATTTTTGCCACGCTTATCTTAGAGCATCTTGGAGGCACCCCACACCCTGATGATACTCCTTTTATTTATTTGAGCTTTGATCTTGCTGCGATGAAAAGACATAAGTTTGTTACCATGGGGTCTGAGCTTGATAACCTTGTTTATATCTTGCGTTTCGGAACTACTGCGGAACGCGAGATCCGTCTACCTGCACCTCTTTTGTTTGATTATTCTCGCAGGAACGGATGGTCCTTTGATGTTGTCCAGTTCGATGAGTTCATGGTCCAGCATCAATTCCATAGCCCCATGGAGGGGGTTGTGCCCGACGAGGAGAGGCACGGTGAGATACCACATTTTCAGGAGGAGACCGCCACCGAGTTTGGTGAAGGGTCTTCCTCTGTTTGGCGCTCGGAACCTTCCTCGTGGGAGACTCCGAGGAGTTCGGTGTACGCGCCATCATCCTTCTACGACCCTTGGTCTCACCACCATACCCCTGGAGCAGGAGGCTCCTGGGGGCAGTAGCTGCTACCAACTTAGGCCAAAAGCCTAAGCTTGGGGGAGTACGTGCCCTTCTCACTTTTCCATTGTATTATCCGTTTTATTCACTTTGATCTTTTCGAAGTTTTTACCCGTTCTTCTTTATTCCTCTATTTGCAAAAACAACAAAAAGATTTTCTCTTTCTTTTGCTTTTTATTCAACCTTTGAAAAACCCAAAAAGATTTTCTTTCTCTATTTAGTTTGCTTTGTTTTCATAGATCAGCTCGAGTCCGTGATGGCATTTGATTATATTTCCTACGTTCGATCGTGCAAGTGACAAGCAGTAATGATGAAGATCGACTGAAAGGAAGCAACAAGGAAGACCGGTATGAACTCTTATTGTTTCTACTTTTGTACATATGCCTGTAATTATGATCTAGAGACCAGCTTGTAGCGACATAGTGCTATGTTTACAATGCTCTTCCAGTGGTTCATGCTTTCCTTGCGGCTAGTATCGAATAATTAGAGTATATAATGTGTTATTGAAATGATCTACATGCATTGCATTATTCCTAGTCTGGCATACTATGGTGGTATTTCCCTTTAGAGAATTTTTGGATTGACTTGGCACATGCTTACACATGTTTAAGACTAAAAAGTCTACTTTGCCTTGATGATCTTTGAGTTTTAGAATAGTTATATAACTTTTATGCCCGATTCAATGTTGCTTTGTCGCTCTGCATGATTATGACCGTTATTGCTCTCTAGTTGGTCGCTCCCCAGTCTTTTGCTGAACCTCCACCCGTACTAAGCGGAATGACTACTTGTGCATCCAAAACCTTTAAACCTGTTATGCCATATGAGTCCACTATACCTTCCTATACATGGTATTTACCTGCCATCCCTAACGAAGATTTTCATGTACCATCTCGAAATTAATCAAAAGCATTTCCTCTTTTGTGCCTATGTTTTAGCTCATGAGGAAGTAGTAGTTAATTCATGATCTCTTTAAGTTGGACAAGTTTCACCCCTGGATTGCATGCATAATGTGCAAACCCCTAATATGAAAAGGAAATGGCATTGAGTGCGCCCGGCTCAAAAAGATAATACAACAAACAAACCCTCCTTCACGCTTTGTTCATGAGAAATCAGAAAACTTTGGCAGTGATAAACAAAGGAGATTAAGAGGATGTGATCGTCCTCATGCGGGAGCCGTTGCTCGAGACTTGTCTAGCTTAAAAAGTGATTGAGTTATCTACTAGCATTCGTTGACGAAATATGCACCTCTCAAAACATATTTACTTCTGTTTTTAAAACCAAGAGCTCTGGTACATGTTTAGTTTTTGTTTCCGATCACGGGTTTTCAACTTTGCCAATAAAAGCCATGGTTCGAGAGTCTCATCTTCTTTCTTCAAAGCACTGACTAGGAGAGCATAATTGTCATTCTGAGTGTAATGTGCATTGTCCCAAAGTATTACATTGTCTTCTGCATACTTGTGATATGATTTATTCTGAAATTCTTAGTTCTAGTCTCCTTTAAAACTCTGGAGGAGTCTCTGCATTTATGTTTTGCTTCACTCATGGAGGCTAGCGAGATACCACCTTAGTATGCTCAAGCTATGTGCAATGTGATCTTGTCTTGATTTTCAATAATATATTGTTTACTCTTGATTATTTGTGACTGGTCACTTGAAAGAAGGATTGCTCCTTGCATTGTTCTCATAGGTACTGTTTCAATACTGGCTAGACTCTTTTCGTAGTACATGCTTATATACATCTAATGAAGCAAAAGAGTTTGTCAAAGTTTTCTTTGTCGCGTTCAGTTCGTTGAACTGAATTGCTTGAGGACAAGCAATATGCTAAGCTTGGGGGAGTTGATACGTCTCAAACGTATCTACTTTTCCAAACACTTTTGATATTGTTTTGACCTCATTCTTGCATGATTTGGACTAAAATAACCCGGACTGACGCTGTCTTCAGCAGAGCTGCCTGTATGGTTTATTTGTGTGCAGGAAAACGGATTTTTAAGCATCTTAGAAAAATCCACGAAAAATCACGAAATATCCACGCACCCGAAGAAACAACATACCAGAAGTGGGGCCAGAGGGGGGCCAGGGGGTGCCCAGGCGCCCTGTGGGCGCCCCCCCGGGCCGCGCCGGGGGGCGCCTGGGTGGGGCCCACGCCCCCTGGTGCCCTACTTTAGCCCGTATTTTTTCCTCCGAGGCAGAAACCCCAGATCGGGAGTCCTTTCGCTGTTTCTCGTCACGGAGCCGCCGCCACCCTCTGTTCTTCTTCGGGAGGGCTAATCTGGAGGCTGATTTGGCCTCCGGAGAGGGGAGATCGTCGCCATCGTCATCATCATCACCACTCCATCATCCCTCCATGACTTCCCCCTTCATGTGTGAGTAATTCCCTTGCTGTAGGCGAAGGGGATGGCAGGGATTGGATGAGTTAGATCATGTAATAGTTCGTCAGATTGTTGGGGGCATGTTGCCTATCATCTAGTATCGTGTTTATCATCTTTGCTACAACTTGTTATTCTTAATGCTTGACACTAGGGCCCGAGTGCCATGATTTCAGATCTGAACCATATGTGTTTGCATGAATATATTTGTGTTCTTGATCCTATCTATGAGTTGTATGCACCTATTACGGTTCGGAACCGGCGATCCCAAAGGTGACAGCTT
Source organism: Secale cereale (assembly GCA_902687465.1). Lineage (NCBI taxonomy): Eukaryota > Viridiplantae > Streptophyta > Magnoliopsida > Poales > Poaceae > Secale > Secale cereale. The sequence continues at coordinate 641,581,401 of LR738710.1, forward strand.
GGGACACCAAAGGGGATGGTCCGTAGTTTGAGGATTACATGTATCCATTGAGTTCATTGTTTTGTTCCGGTGCTCTTTGACAGGAGCACCTTAATATCCATTAGTTCCTTTTGGCGCCGTTCGTAGCGGGATGGTAGGACAAAAGATGTTGTGCAAGTTCTTATTGCAAGCACGTTCAACTACCTACGGGATACATGCCTAATGTTTGATATTTGCCTAGATGATCATTACTTTTCCGTGTGCCGTGCCCCGAGTTAGAAACTATCTCATCCATGCAACGCCCAACCATCCATCTCCCTAGCCTGCAGTATTTTAAACCTTGCTTGTTACTAGTCGCTACTTTCGCTATTTACTTTGCTATCTACTTTCGATGTTTGCTTTTACTATTACTATCATCACTATCATATCGCTGTTACCACTTATCTTTTGTTGCAAGTTAGTATATTTCAGGTGCGGTTGAATTGACAACTCAACTGTTAAAGCTTATAAATACTCTTTGGCTCCCTGTGTGTCGAATCAATAAATTGGGTTATTCTTACCCGCGAAGACTATCTCGATCCCTTACGGTTGAGGGTTATCACTCACTTAAGGGAAATTTGTTGCTGTCCTACAAACCTCTGCTCTTGGAGGCCCAACACTGTCTACAGGAATAGAAGCGTGTAGTAGAAATCAAGCTATTTCTGGCGCCGTTGCCGGGGAAGTGAGGTAAGTGAAGGTACCTTCTCTAGATCTTGCAATTAAATCTTTTCGTTTCTTGTTTTTAGTTTCACTAGTTATGTTTATGGAAAACCGCACTCTTAGTTCGCTGCTTGGGGAAGGCCGCTTTACCACACCCGTGGTAGAGAAGTCTCCTCCACCTACTGAATGTATCCCGCTCCAAATACCACTTGGGATAATTGAAATAATTTTGAATGATTGTTATGATGGGACGGTCAATCCTAGTATTCATTTGTTGAAACTTACAGAACTTTGTGAGTTGTTTAAGTTTTCAGGTTTGACAAGAGATGGAGTCATGAGGAAATTATTTGCCTTGTCACTGAAAGGAAAAGCATTGGAATGGTATAGGCTACTAGATGACTCTCACCTGCTGGATTGGGAAGAGATCCAGTCTCTCTTTTACTCCAAGTTTTATCCTCTTCATGAAGTCCATGAGAATAGGAATTATGTTTATAATTTCTATCCTCATGACGGAGAGAGCATAGCTCAAGCTTGGGGGAGACTGAAAACGTTAATGCTAAAATGTCCTAACCATGGTGTCGGGGGAAACTGTCCGCCACGAACACCTATGGGACCGGAGCCCCTTGTCTGTGCGGTACGAGGGCGGAGGGAGCACAAAGAGCAGATCGAAGCAGACGCGCGGGCAGTTTTACCCAGGTTCGGGCCGCACGGATGCGTAAAACCCTACTCCTGCTTGGTTGTGTATTGAGTTGAGCGCTCGGGAGCTTGAAGAAGCAGCTACACCGTGCGTGAGAGTAATCTAGGTTTCGAACCCCTTCCACGTTGTGCATGGGCCTCCTTTTATAGTGCAAGGGGTCACCGACAGGTGTCAACGTAGGAGTAAGGGGTAAAAATGTAAAAGAGGTGGTAGTTGTAACAGTGCGGGAACAGTGGAGCTACAGTACAGAACAGTGGTCTATACCTACTTTAACAGTGGGGGACAAGGGCATTCAATGCCCGTCGTCGTCGACCCCAAAAGCTCCCGCCTTAGCGTCTCCGTCCGCCACGGCGACGGATTTATCGCCGTGGTGTGCCACCGTGTACCCCAGGCTGCACAGCCATCCGCCACGCGTCCCTGGTTAGGCCCCAGGGCGACGCGTGGGCCGATGAGCTGGAGCGCGGGCACACAGCGTAGCCTCCCCGGCAAGCGCCTTGCCGGGGCCTTGATCTTGCCGGGCCCGGGAACTTGCCGCTCCCCGGGCCCCTTACCGGGGCGCGCATAGCGCCGAGGCAATATCTTCTAATCTTCCTGGCAAGCTCCTCTTGCCAGGGTCTTGTGCTAGTGGAACAGCCTTGAGCCTGGTACGGCCTTCCCGGCAAGCTCCTCTTGCCGGGGTCTCGATCTTCTGTCTTGTATACTTTGTTTTTGAATGGTTTAATAGGAGGCAGGAAGGTCTCCGGCGAGCACGCAGTAAACCTTGCCGCGGGAAGCTGCAACTGCCCGTGCACAAGTTGGGGTACTGGGGTACCCCTACCTTAGTACACCGACACATGGGCTCCCCAAAGATATGATTATTACTAATTTCTATGCGAGGCTCTCTCGACAGGATAAAGATTTGCTTGATGCTTCCTCTATGGGTTCTTTCACAAACGAAAAGATTGATGCTAAATGGGAACTCCTTGAAAGAATTCAATGCAACACTGAAGATTGGGAGATCGACAAAGGTAAAGAGTCATGTATAATTTATGAGTATGATTGCATTAAGTCCTTTGTTGAAACTACAAGTTTTAATAAGTTTAGTGCTAAGTTTGGGCTTGATTCTCAAGTCCTTGTTGATTTCCTCAAAACTTTTGCTTCACATCTTAATATGCCTAAGGAGGATTGGATCAAGCATCATGACCCTTTTAAAGAGATTTGCAAAGAAAATGAAATTGTTCATGATGATTGCAACATGCATGATCCAATTCCTAAAAATGAAGTTTTATATAAGCATGTTAATTTTTGTGGAGTGGATAGACCTTGTGAAAGGCCTATGATTGAAGAAGAGAAGTATTGTAAGCAACATAAGCATGAAAGAACAATCACTTGGGTCAAAGATTTAAATAAAATTGGTAGAGAATTGTGTGACCTTTATCCTTTTACTTGTGAACTTTGCCGTATAGAGGGTCACTTTAATTTTCAATGCATGCACTTTCAAAACATAACTGTTACCCAGTTGTGTGATAACATGATCACCCCTGATCTTTATGATGAGCTTATGTTATTTTTGATGTGTGAAGAGTTATCAGAAAAGACTTCTTGGCTAGATGTTAATGCCTTAGGAATAAAAAACACTTTGCAAAATTGCCATCTCTATTGTGTTGTTAATTGCCATGAAAATGATTACATAAGTAAGATTAGAAAGGAGGGAACTTTACCAAAGTATAAAAATGTCTCTTATATTTCTGCTAATAAAAAGGACAGTGTCTCCCAAGTTTCCCCTATTGTTTCTAATGATAAACCAGGATATGTGGAGAAGCTTCATCTCCGACCACTCCCTCCTAAGGTGAAGAAGGAGAAAAAGAAGAGGAGGAGGAAGAGGAGCAAGAAGGAAGAAGAATGGGTATCAACCTGGCTTGAGCATATTCCTCCCATCAACTTTTATCCTAACGGTTGTAAGTTTAAAGAAGAAGGTGAAGTTTATTGCCTTAATTATCATCTTGATGATACATCCGTAGGTACTATTGAAGATGATTTTGATTATGATATGCATGTTACTTATTGTGATTGGGAAAATGATGATAATGCTACTTATGATCTTGAAAATCTTTTTGGTACCAACTCTGAAAGTGATGATATGGAAAGCTCTAAGCTTGGGGATGATAGGATTGCAAATCCTTTACCCACTAGTGATGTGACAATTGATAATTCTTTTGCTAGTAAGAATAGAGACAACATGTTTACAAATATAGTTTCTAGCAATGATAATGCTCTTCTCTACTATGATGATGTTATAACTCCAATCTATAGTGATTATAAAGGTACCTATGACATAAGGAGAAATAATCCTTATGAAACTTGTCATTATCATGGAGGGAATTACTCCCTTGTTGAACACCATCTTCCTAATACACAATTAATCTATAGTGTTCAAGTTGTTTATGATAGTCCTACTCCCACTATTACCAATGAGAAAGATTATGCTTATGTGGAGAGTAAGAGTACCTTTTTGCATGTGGATCATGGTAACAATGCTTTATGTGATGCTTATATTGTTGAGTTTACTCGTGATCCCACTGAAAATTATTATGAGAAGGGAACATATGCTTATAGATATTTCAATAATATTAAGTTCCCTCTCTTTATGTTGAAGGTTTTGAAGCTGCACTTGTTTTGTCTTCCTATGCTTATTGCTTTGTGCTTCAATGAATTATTCTATTGCAATATTCCTATGCATAGGAAGCATGTTAGGCTTAAATGTATTTGGTATTTGCTTCTTGATGCTCTCTTTTGTTCTTCAACTCTTATTCCTACGAGAGCATCATTAAAGTCTTAAGCCTATCTTTATGGCTATAAAGAAAGAGCTCTAGGGAGACAACCCTTGTTATCTTTGCTTTCAGTTTGTTCTTTCAGTTTTTTAGTGGTCTTGATGTTTGTTACTACTGTAGCAACATCATTGTATCTTTATTTTTCAGCTTTGTGCCAAGTTTAGCCTCTGATTGCAAGAAAGTGCAAAAGTTGTGATGTGCTGTCCAGGAAACAGATTCTGTCCTTGGACAGAAAAATTCGTATAAAAGCACCAGATCATCTTTTTGATCTGAATTTTTTTGACAGCGTACTCTATACAATTGGCTTTTTCGGGCGTCTGTTCTGAGTTTTTGATTTGAGTTGCAGAAGTGCCCCGAAAAAATTATTTACTACCTGCTGGTCTGTTTTTCACAGATTTTGTCCTGATTTGCCTTTTCTTCGTTTTGCAAACCTTGAGCTTGCTTTTTCTTTGCAAAAACCTTTTGGTAATCTTGATAAACAATATCCCTTCAAGATTATCCTTATTTCCAGCAAGGAAAAATTATTTTATTATTGGTACTAACCTCGCTAATCAGATTATGATGAGTTATGTATGACGGGAGTTTTCAAGTGTGCGAGGGAAGATGATAAAAAGATTCAGGAGGGTCAAACGCTCAAGCTTGGGGATGCCCCCGTGCACCCCCAAGAAATATTCAAGAAGACTCAAGCGTCTAAGCTTGGGGATACCCCCGTGCATCCCCTTCTCCATCAACAATTATCAGTTCGTCTTTCGTTCCACTATATTTTAATCACTTCATGCGTTATGTGCTATGCTTGGAGCGTCTTGCTTTTAGTTTCCTTTTTAGTTCTCTTTAGCTTTGCTTGCTGTTCATAACGAGTTAGAACCCAACTTTCTTTGTGTGGGAGAGAAACACGCTCCACTTCAACCTAGAACACAACATAGGATTTTCATGTTTATCTTTGCTGTGTATGTTCTTTGTCTTTCAATAGCTACTGTCATGTTTAGCTCTTAGTTTTCATGCTTTTCTTTTTAAAGTGCTTTTGTTTAGTTGGTTGCTTCTGGAACTCTCTTGAGTTATCATGCTTATCTTGTTAAGAGAGTTGGCTTCTGTGGCACTGGTTGATATGTCTATGATGAAAATGCTATGTGCATAATGGTGCTTAGTAGTTCATGTTTTCTTATGGTTAGTCTCAAATAGCTGGGGGTTCTTAATGTGTTATTGAAGTACCAGCATGATTTGTTTGCCTATGATGTGGTATGGTTTAGTGATATCTTCCTCCAAGAATTTATTTTGATTGACTTGGCATATGCTCACGCATATTTAAGACTGTAAAGAAAGTCTATCAAGCCTTGATGATCTTTAATTTCTGAGTAGCGATATAACTTCCATGCCCGATTCAATGTTGCTTTGTCGCTCTGCATGATTATGGCCGTCTTTGCTCTCTTAGTTGGTCGCTCCCAGTCTTTTGCTAGCCTTCACCTGTACTAAGCGGAATGACTGCTTGTGCATCCAAAATCCTTGAAACCAGTTATGCCATATGAGTCCACCATACCTTCCTATATATGGTATTTACTTGCCATTCCTAACGAAGACTTTCTTGTACCATCTCAAAATTATTCAAAAGCATTTCTCTTTTGTGCCTCTGTTTTAGCTCATGAGGAAGTAGTAGTTAATTCATGATCTTTTTAAGTTGGACAAGTTTTACCCCGGGATTGCATGTCTAATCTGCAAACCCCTAATACGAGAAGGAACTGGCATGAGTGCGCCCGGCTCATAAAAAAATACAACAAACAAACCCTCCTTCACGCTTTGTTCATGAGAAATCAGAAAACTTTTGGCAGTGATAAACAATGGAGATTAAAGGGATGTGATCGTCCCCGTGCGGGAGCTGTTCCTCGAAACTTGTCCAGCTCGAGAAGTAATTGAGTTATCTACTAGCATTTGTTGACGAAATATGCATTTCCCAAAAATCATTTTTACCTCTGTTTTTAAAAACCAAGAGCTCTGGTACATGTTTAGTCTTTGCTTCCAACCACGGGTTTTCAACCTTGCCATCAAAATCCACGGTTCGAGAGTCTCCACCTTCTTTCTTCAAAGCACCAACTATTGAGAGCATGGTTGTCATTCTGAGTGTAATGTGCATTGTCCCAAAGTACCATTGTCTTCTGCATGATTATGATATCGCTTATTCTAAAATCATCGTATCTAGTCGTCACTTAAACTTCGGAGGTGCTCCTGCATTTATGTTTTGCTTCACTAAAGGGGGCAAGCGAGGTATCACTTTGTCATGTTTGCACACCATGCTCACTACAAATCTATTGGGTATTTCAGTATCATATTGTAAAACTTTCAGTTCTTTGTGATATTCTCATGAGGCAACTTAATTACTAAAGATTCATTATCTCAGTAAGCATTTGTCATGTGACTGTGAAAGGTTCTTATATGGTTGATAGCATGTCACCATAGAAATTATGCTTGTTATCATTTACCTACTCGAGGACGAGCAGGAATTAAGCTTGGGGATGTTGATACGTCCAAAACGTATCTATAATTTCTGCTTGCTCCATGCCTCTTTTGTGTGATATTGCTATGATATTTATGCACTTCCATACACTTTTGATCATATTTGGACTAACCTATTAACTCAGTGCACCCCAGTGCCAGTTTCTGTTTTCTGCTGTTTTTGTATTTCAGGTTTTCCCATTACGTAAACTGCCAGAAAAATTCCGGAAAAATTATATAAAAAATCTGTTTTCTGCTGTTTTTGTATTTCAGGTTTTCCCATTACTTAAATTGCCAGAAAAATTCCGGGAAAAATATATAAAATATCAGCGCTCCAGAAGCTTCCACGTGCCAGAAGTGGGGCCAGAGGGGAGCCAGGGGCAGCCCAGGCGGCCTTCCCACGTGACCCCCCTCCTGGCCGCGCCGGGGGGCGCCTGGGCCCCCCTTACCTCATCTGGTGACCCCCTTTGGCATATATTTACATCGCGTCCCGAAACCTTTGATTCCAGAACCCTTTTCTCCAGAAGCTATTCCGATCTCCGCCGCCATCGCCACCACGTTTCGGGGGACCAGAATTCCTGTGCCAGCACCCTACTGGGATGGGGAAGTGCCCCCGGATTCATCTCCATCGACGTTGCTTCCTCCCTCCATGATGCGGGAGTAGTTCCTCCTAGGGACTAAGGTTTTCTACCAGTAGCTATGTGGTCAATTCTCTCTCCCATGATGTGATCTTCGTTGTGATCATAGGCTATGTTAATCTAGGGAGATCCCATGATATTTCCCCTTCCTCTATGTATTGGATTGATGTACTCACTTGTCTTTATCTAGTATAATCTTCGAGACCAAGGTGATAGCGGTCTATTGGACATGGATTAGAAGAATATTTTCATGAGTGATTTCCTCTTTTGTGTGTGGATTGAAGATTGAGAGTCTCTTGGTGCTTGTCTTTGACTATCCTTGAGATATGTTGTGGTGATTGTGGTACTCTCTTTGGATGGCCGCGGTGACATTGGGAAATCCATAGGTTGAGAACTACGAACTTTGAGGTGTGCTTTTGTAGCCCTACATAATTCTCGTCCTCTCTTGACCACAAAGGAATGACCTCCGAGTGCGTCCCCCTTGCATGTTTTATGGGAAATATCATGTGATTCGATAATGTTAATGTTGTTGGGAGTTGCCACTAGTGAAAGTATTAAGCCTAGGCCTTGTTTCCACCATTGCAATACCATTTGTGCTCACGTTTACCACTTGTTTGCTTGCTGCACTTTTTATTACAGATTTATATTACTTTGCTTTGCCACTCCTATCATCCATATTTTACCATCTCTTCGCCGAACTAATGCACCTATACATCTGACAAGTGTATTAGGTGTGTTGGGGACACAAGAGACTTCTTGTATCTTGATTGCAGGGTTGCTTGAAAGGAGTACGTTCAACCTCCACTTCCCTGAGTTCAATAAACCTTGGGTTACTCACTTAAGGGAAATTTGCTGCTCTCCTACAAACCTCTGCTCTTGGAGGCCCAACACTGTCTACAGGAATAGAAGCATGTAGTAGACATCAGTTGTATGCAGAAACAAGGTTGAATAAAGCTACTCAGAATGATAAGCAGACATAGTATAATGATGAAAGATTAACATCATCATGCAAAATGAGTATGCACGATGGCATAGTAGACCAAGTATTTCAACTAGCCTATTACAAGGCGCTTTGATGCCCAAAAGAATAATTGTTTTCAGCAAGTGCTGCGATATGCAGAAGGCTAAACCGGCCTCCGGATCATGCTTCCTCGCCGGGCTGACTTGATGGTTGTGGATCATCCTGTGCCGGTTCACCGTCCTCCTGTCCACCCAGTGGCTGGAAGTCAATGGTTGCCCAATCGATCCTAGTTAGGGCTTGAAATATAGCTCCATCGCTTATAAGCATGGAGGGTTCAACATCAGGGGCATACGTATGCTTACGGATTGGTGGGATAAGATTTTGCACATCATGAGTTGGCGCATTAACCCGCTTGTTGTCGGCATCGTAAATTGACAGATAATGGGAAAGATCGGTTTCTTCAGCCAACTTGCTAGCCAAGGGGCGCATTTCCTTCGTCAAAGCTCGAAGATCATTATTATCGAAATCTGATCCGTCCTCCCTTAAGCTTTGATAGCCATTCCACACGTCAACCGGATCAAGATCAGGTACCCATGCCTTCGCCTGATTTAGTGCGGTCAAAGCACCGGCTCTTGCAGCTGATGTTTTTGACTCTTCAAACCGGGCAGGCGGCTTGTTATGAGAGGCAGTACATATGATCCGCTGCGCACCGGTATATAATTGCTCTATAAGAGTATAAGCAGCCTTCAATTTCTTCAGCATGTCAAAGCCCAAATGGGTAATGCGGGTTCCTGCATCATTACGAACATCGATAAACCGACATTTTATGGGATAATACATGTTGAAAGCTTATAATAAGAATATTTACCAAACACAACAGTGGTCATGGCATTTATCTACCACTTCAAACCAGTAAGCTCTTCTACCACCGGTTTAAGGGTTGTTTCTGCATCCTCAACCCTTTTCTGCAATGCGGCTTTCTCTATGTCCCAATCCGCCCGTTCCTTCTTGAAATTCTCCTTCAACTTCTCATGGCTGCTAAGGCACTGGTCAGTTCATCTTTGGCTTTGTAGGTTTCTGCTTGTTGGGACTTGATGTTTTCTTGAAGATCAGCAGTTTGGGATTCCTTTTTGCTCAGCTCAACCTACAAGAGACATATATATCATGAGTTGGCAGAACATATTTGAAGTACCAAGCACATAACAAGTTATACACTTGGATCATGGGGGCTAATGCCTATTTGCTTATTATCATAAGTTTTGACAAGTCCCAAGCTCAATACAAGTATTATGCATGGCATTTGGGGGCTAATGCATATTTGCTCAAAATAACATTCCGGTGTTCTTCCATTTAGCCAGCTTACTAGATGATTGGTGTACAATGATATTCAACAAGAAACTTGGCAGGATAAAAGTCCTGGTTCATCTTGAAAGAATGAACCGGCCCTTGGGGGCTACACATGCGAAAGTTGCAAAATTAATATTCTAAAAAGTCCCGGTTCATCTTGAGAGATAAACTCGCCCTTGGGGGCTAAAATGGAGTTGATATTAGAAATTTGACAAGAGAGAAACAGTTATGTAGAGTTAAGCAGTAGTTACCTCATATCGCTCTTTCATCAAGTTCACTAAACCGGCTTCATAGTCGCGGCTTGTGTACAGACGGTTTAAAAAGCCAGAATGAATGTCTTGGGTGTTGAGGTGGGCATAGCTTGACAATCCGCATTCCACTTACCTTTATCCATAGCAGAAAATTCTTCCTTGGCACTATGCTTTGATAAAGCAACATGACTGCCAGGAGTGGTGTGGCCAAAGCCAGTAATCATAATATCATCTGCTTTGCCATCAGCAGCCTTGACTGGGCTTGACGGTTTATCATTAGCTCGGACTGGGCTTGTTAGTTTATCAACATGGTCCGTTGGATCAACTTCTACTTGTTCAACGGAAAAATCATGATCTTGTGGTGGTGGGTCATCAAGCATGGCGTCAGCATTAGCTTCTACCGGTTCTGGAGTTTTTTTTGGTTCGGTGTCCACATTATCATCGGCCGGTTTACTTAGCTTGGCCTTTTTGCTGGGTCTAGGCTTGGCACTGAGAGGAATAAACAAAAAGTTTAGTACATTGGATAAACATAAAGTGTAAAAAGTAAATTTAAAGCATAAACTCACCCAGGAACCGTCTTGAGGGTTGGAAGTTGTGTGGCTGTTGACTCGCCAGATGATGAATGAGGTGTTCCCTGATAGTTTGAATCAGACGGATTAGGAGGCTATCGGAAATGACCCGCCTTGGGATAAGAAACATCAGAAATATATGAGACCTCTGATCGACATTTCTGGATCGGAGTGTTCGGTAAACCGGCTGAAGTAACTACTTGGCCACTGTGCCGGGTTGTGCAACGAGCTTCGTGTTGCTGCTTCTTCAAAAGAAAGTTTGGGTCCAAGTGAGTTAGGGGGTGAGAAAATCTTACTTTCCGGTTTGCTTGATGGATTTTCTGTGTTGGCAGAGGATCTGAACCGGAGGAAAGAATAATTACCTCTACATCATTAGCCTGGCTACCTTCAGCGTCATCCTGATAATATTTATTGTCAATGAGGTGTACGAAAAGGGAGCCAAGAGAGTCAAGTTCGACCTCTGATTCCGGTTTATCCAGATCATCATCAATGTTTAATTCGGAGGACTCAGTGGTTTTCTTTTTGGCAGGTTTCTTGATAACCTTAGTCTTGGGCCAAGATATCTTTGTCGGTTTATCCTGTGATTTCTTCTTCCAGAATGGATCATCACCCTGTCAAAGATTGAAGAAATTTTGAGAGGATATTTAAAAGGATCGAATTAAAACAATAGTTATAGGACCCTTGCAGCTAGCGGTTTATTGGAAGCACAGAAGGGATTCAGCCATGTTTTGCTGTAGACAACCACCGGTTCATCCAGTATCTTCTTAACAGATTCAGTAACTTCATCTTCTGTTAGCTGAGAGTCAATATGTCGTTGATGATCTTTCAAGTCCCCTGTGTACTCGCACATTAAACCGGAGCGTCGGCTTAGAGGAAGAATGCTCCAGGAGATCCAGCAACGAACAAAATCGACGCATGTTAAACCGTTTGCAATGAAGGTCCAAAGCTTTGAAAGCTATGGTGCATACTTGGATCGTTCCTTGGCGTTAAGCCGTTGGGGAAATAGATGGTTATTGGTAAGCCGGTGAGGACGATAACCCGACAAAGGATTCTCATCAGTTGGGGACGTAACTTGGCAGTAAAACTAAGTCTGATTCCAGTCCTTGGGGTGACCATGATGCTTGGCATGAGGGAAGCTGACATCTTTCCTCTTCTGGATAGCCATCCCGCCAAGTTCAGTATTGGGTCCGTCTGTAAATTTTGTACGACGGTTCAAGTAGAAGAAATCTCAAAACAGTTCAACTGTGGGCTCCTCTTGCAGGTAAGCCTCGCAAAATACTTGGAAGTTGCAAACATTGGACACATAGTTTGGTCCAATATATTGAGGATGCAGTTGGAAGCTAGCAAGCACATCATGGCAATTTTTTGATCAGGGAGGGCTAAACCCTCGGGCCATATGATCAATGAAAACAATCACTTATCCATCTTTAGGTTTAGGAGGATTTTCTGGACCATGGACTCTCCAGTGGATGACATCCTTTTTTTGCTAAAGCGCTAATCTCGACTAACCCGTTCAGCTGTTCCTCGGTAACCCGGGACGGAACCCAATCGTAGGAATAAAATTGCTTGGCCATTTTCAATGAAAAGATGAAATTACACATGAAATGCCGGTTTATGAATCATGATTAACATGTATAAAGCGTCGCAAGATCAGCAGAAGAAGATGTTGAGGCGTATACACATTGTTAAACCGGAGTCAGACATTGGAAGGGTTACAAAGATAACCGAAACGGCGGTTTAAGAGGGGACTAATGGTACCTGCCGGATTATCATTTTCTAAAGTTAAACCACCTATGTGGATATGGAGGGTACATATCTGAAATAACTAAGTGATGGGAAAACAAGTTTCACAGATTGATATGATAATTTCAGATCTGCAGCGTATCAATAAATCAATGTATATTCAGACCTAAGATACATGTGCTTAAGTAGTTCCTCAGATCCAGATGAGATTATTCTATAGAGAGGACGCGCTAATGATGAGAAATGGGATTATAGCTACAACCGCACAAGAAAATATAAGATTTAAACTCGCTATTTATGCCATGGAGAAGAACAGGGAAGAACAACGCTAAGTTTTGATGAACTCACAGGAAACCCTAAACGAGATCTATGGAGTAAAGAAAGACTTACCAGGGCTGTTGATGCAGAGGCGTACAGGCGGAGCTCTGGTCGGATCAGGTTGATGCAGCGGCCGTTGTTGTGGCAGAGGCGAAGGTCGACGGCGGCGGCAGCACTCGAATACTGAGGCGACACGAGGTAGAAGAAAGGCGAAGATGCAAGGGGAAAAAGGAAAAGGACCCTCAGTCCTATTTATAAGACGAAGGGATAAGCGATAGGCGCGGGAATCGAGGAGCCCAAAAAATGGATATGTGACAGAGCCGTCGCCTCGATTTTCGGAGGCTCATTAATGAAAGTAAGGTATATACAGTTTTTTAATGAACAAGTGACGTCATGGCGGTTTACTATAATCCTGGAAGATGACGTCATGGCGGTTTATGAGGTTTATTCGAAGGCACTGAAAAAACAATGTTCCTAAGTGTTGAAGATTGACATGAACATGTTCAAATCGATCTGGGGCCTAATGTTGGGGATATAACTACTGAGTATAAACCGCCCAGGAGGGGCCGGGTTATACCTATAATGAGTTATCCATATTAAAGTCCTTGAAGACAAGGAGTATGGCGCTTTACTACAGAGATCTAAAAGCCCAGGGCCCAAAGGCGAATTAGGGCCCGTAGACATAAACCATCATAAGGTGTGTAACTTGTGTTGTAAGATAGGAAAGGAGAGAGACCGGGCCGGACACATTTATGAGCCGGCCTCGGGATTCTTTAAACCGTCGGGCGTTAACCTATGTATATAAAGGGACGACAAGGCAGCGGTTCAGGGACAGCAGACAACAACTCGAGAGCCAGGTTAAGCGGATTCGCTCCCTGGTCATCGAAACCCCAACAATTCCACAACAACTAGAGTAGGCCTTTACCTTTCACCGCAAGGGGCCGCACTAGTATAAATTCCTTGCGTCCTTTGTCTCTCTTTAACCCCTTTAAGCTAACCCGTCGCGATGGCTCCACGACTAAGTCCTCACGCTAGGACATCTACCGTGACAAAACCATGACACATAGGATATTTGTTTTGGTGAAACTCCAAGTTCAACCGATTCCAGTTCCAAGATCCAATATCATCACATAGCCTATACCATGCTAATGCTTTTCCCTTCAAAGATAAAGCAAAAACCTTCTTCATAACTTGATCTCCGGGTAAACCTGCAAGCTTAAACAATCCACAAATTTGTTCCACATATATCAAGTGCATATCAAGATGTTCGGTTCCGTCTCCTGCATAAGGATTAGCTAGTAGTTGTTCTGCCATACCCGAAGGAATTTCATATTCAATGTTTTCAGTAGGTGCAGAAGGTGAGGGGTAGCTAATTTTGGTTCCGTTCGAGGTGAAGATACCCCGAACAAACGCCTCAAAGGATTGTTCTCCATAGTAACTAGTGACAGTAAATGTTAGCACACTGTATGAATGTTTCCTTACCAATTTCCACTTACCAAAGGCGCTTCACTCGCCGACAACGGCGCTAAAAAACAGCCTTGATTCCCATCGATAAGTAAGAGTGTCGAACCCAATGAGGAGCGGAAGGAAATGGCATGTGGTTTTCAGCAAGGTAATGTCTGCAAGTGCTAAAATTGTAAGTAACAAAGTAGTTTGATAGCAAGATAATTTTGTAACGAGCAAGTAACGATAGTAGTAGCAAAAGTGCGGCAAGGTAGCCCAATCCTTTTGATGCAAAGGATATGCCAAGACGGTCTCTTATAATAAGCAAAGCGTTCTTGAGGGTACACGGGAATTTCATCTAGTCATTTTCATCATGTTGGTTTGATTTGTGTTCGCTACTTTGATAATTTGGTATGTGGGTGGATCGGTGGTTAGGTGCTATTATTACTTGAACAAAACTCCTACTTATTATTAACCCTCCCGCAAGAATCCGCCACTACGAGAAAAGTATTAAGAATAAATTCTAACCATAGCATTAAACTTTTGGATCCAATCGGTCCCTTACGGAATAGCGCATAAACTGGGGTTTAAGCTTCTCTCACTCTCGCAACCCATCATCTAATTACTACTCCACAATGCATTCCTAGGCCCAAATATGGTGAAGTGTCATGTAGTCGACGTTCACATGACACCACTATGGGAATCACAACATACATACTATCAAAATATCGAACACATATCAAATTCACATGATTACTTGCAACATGATTTCTCCTGTGACCTCAAGAACAAAGGTAACTACTCACAAATGATAAGCATGCTCAAGATCGGAGTGGTATTAAATAGCATATTCGATATGAACATACAATCTTCCACCAAATAAACCATATAGTAATCAACTACAAGATGTAATCAACACTACCAGCACTAGTGCAGAACCTGGACTTTAGTGCCGGTTCTACAACCGGCACTAAAGGGCGGGGACTAAAGGTCCCCCATACTTTAGTACTGATTCAGCACGAACCGCCACTAAAGGGCCACCACGTGGCACGAGCTAGCGCCGGGGGCGGGGAGACCTTTAGTACCGGTTGGTAACACCAACCGGTACTAAAAGGTTTAGGGAGTTTTGGGTTTATGACTTCTTTTTTCCTTTAATTTTGTGCTTTCCATTTAATTCTTTTTCATTTGCTGGTATTTTACGATACTACATATTGTACATGTTAT
>LR738710.1:641601731-641771386 GCA_902687465.1 Secale cereale
ATAACTAAAAGTATAAAATTCCTTAACTTTTTTCTATATACATCTAATCATCTAGTGAAAGAAAATGTCTATATAGTTATAAAAACTATTTCATCTAACATTTATATATAGCTAATTCATCTAATTCGTCTAACATTTGACATCAATCTAGCATTTCTATCTAATTCGATCATCTAATAAACAATTTGACATTAATCTAATTCATCCAGCTAGCTAAAACTTTGAGATTAACAATTTGACATTAATCTAAAAAACAGAAAACATAAAATAAGTAAAAAAAATGTGTGTGTGTGTACGGGGCGCGGTGACGGGGCGGCCGGGGCTCACAGCGCGGGGCGACAGGGGCAGCGACGGGGGGCGGCGATCGACGACGGCGGCGTACGGGGCGGTGGCGAGACGCGGCGACGACGGCGGGGACGGCGACAGGGACGGGCAGGGCGGCGACGGGGGCGGGGGCGACGACGCAGACGACGGGCGACGGGGACGGCGACGACAACGGCGCGGCACGGGGGCGACGGCGGTGGGCGACGGCGACGTCGAAGTAGAGGAGGAGTGTGGGAGAAGAAAACTGCAAATTTTCGTAAGTGCTGCTTATATAGGACGGACGTCTAGTATCGGTTGGAGCCACCAACCGGTACTAAAGGTGAAATTTGCCCAGGCCAAGCGGCGGGAAGCGACTTCCTTTAGTACCGGGTCGTGGCTGCAACCAGTACTAAAGACCCCCTCTTTAGTACCGGTTGGAGCTACGACCCGGTACTAAAGGGTATGCGCTGCTACCCCGCCGTGCACAAAGTTTAGTCCCACCTCGCCGAGCAAAGGGCAGCCGCACTGGTTTATAAACCCAGCCGCGAATGCTTCTTCGAGCTCCTCTCTAAAGCATGCTTCTGGTCCTACCTCTCCTATACTGCCCTGTTGGGTCTACTGGGCCTGCGGGCCTGCATCCTGGCCGAACTACAGGTTGGGTTTCGAGTCGTATGCAGGCCGCTATGGCCAATTAGGCGTGCTTTTTATTTCTACTTTATTTTCTTTTATTTATTTCTGAGTTGTTTTTGTTGTATTTAGAGTTTCTTTGTGAGTATTATTGCTTTCGGTACAAAAAATTACAAATTTTCTGTTAGTGCTAGTAGTTTTCAAATTTGAATAGTTTAAATTTGGATCATTTGAAATTTCTGTGAATCACTAGTTTGTGAATAGCTTTACTTTAAAAATAGATTTTTCAGTGATTTTTTTCTTATGTTTAATATTAGTGTGTTTTATCATCATATTAAATTTTGTAATACTTAGGTTATTTAAAAAGATGAAATGCCTTTGTAATAGATGAGTTTTCGTCTGAAACCCTCATACTTCGAAATAGATTGTCCATTTTGTACACGAAGTGCATCCAGTTTTAGCCGTAACCCTCTCTACTTTTTTGCACATGCAATGTGGGTGAAATGATGATACCATGCCAACTTTCAACCTTTTCAGAGTTCATTTGTAGTGCTTTTCAATTTCAGGGTCATTTAGGTCTAAAACAAAACTAGTAAATGAGCTGAAAATAGCAAATGAAGTCAGAAAGGTCACGTTTGTCTGAAGCATAGAAGTACACGTTTCAAATGCCAAAACACATAAGCACCCTAACTATTACAAATATTCCCTACAGTTTGTCCAAAGTGGGACTTTCCAGATATACAAGTCCGGAAACTTACTAGAGAAGAAAGTGATGCCAATGAAGCCAATCACATCCCAGAGTGGGATCTTTGGTGTGAAACTTTTTCTTCACGTGTGTCCCTTTGAGCTGTAACCATGGACAATCTTCATCAATTAGCTGGATGCTCGGTTCAATATTCACTGTAAATGGAGCAATTTCATCAAACTTTTCATAATCTTCTGACATGTCTGTCTTGTCATCCACTCCCACGATGTTTCTTGCCCTTGAAAGAACTATGTGGCACCTTGGCTCATCATATGATGTATTTGCTTCCTTATCTTTTCTTTTTCTCGGCTTGGTAGACATGCCCTTCACATAGAAAACCCGCGCCACATCATTGGCTAGGACGAATGGTTCATCTGCGTACGCAAGATTGTTGAGATCCACTATTGTCATTCCGTACTGCGGGTCTTCCGTTACCCCGCCTCCTCTCAGATTGACCCATTTGCACCGAAACAAAGGGACCTTCAAACCACTTCCATAGTCAAGTTCCTATATCTCCTCTATGTAACCATAATATGTGTCCTTTCCTCTCTTGGTTGCTGCATCAAAGCGGACACCACTGTTTTGGTTGGTGCTCTTCTTATCTTGGGTGATCATGTAAAATGTATTCCCATTTATATCATACACTTTGAAAGTCATTATATTCGAAGATGTTAACTGAGAGTCTGGGACAACAAGTACATGTCATCTTCAGCAGCGGCGTCATGCATGATAAATGTCTGCAACCAACCAGCGAAAATCCCCGTTTGTTCACGTGTAATCCAGTCGTCAGACTTCTCCAGGTGTTTGGAGCGTATAATATTCTTGTGTTCCTCCGTATATGGAACCACCAAGGCGGAATTTCGTAGAACTGTGTAGTGTGCTTGAGTCAGAGAATGCCGTCCATACATATTATTTGTTTCGGTCCTAGCGTGCCATTTCCACCCAGTCTGCCCTCATGTCACGATTCAGGAACACCATTCGGCTTCAGGTCAGGAATAAAGTCAATACAAAACTCAATGACCTCCTCATTTTCATGGCCCTTGGAGATGCTTTCTTCTGGCCTAGCACGGTTATGAACATATTTCTAACCTCTCAAAGGGGAACATATTGTGTAGAAATACAGGACCCAGAACATTAATCTCTTTGCATAGGTGAACTAGAACGTGCGTCATGATGTTGAAGAAGGATGGTGGAAACACCAACTCGAAACCGAGAAGACATTTCACCAAATCATTCCCTAACATTGGTATGATTTCTGGATCGATTACCTTCGGAGAGATTGCATTGAGGAATGCACATAGCTTCACAATGGCTAATCGAACGTTTTCCAGTAGAAGCCCCCTCAATGCAACCGGAAGCAGTTGCGTCATAATCACGTGGCAGTCATCAGACTTTAGGTTCTGTAAATTTTTCTCTGCCATATTTATTATTCCCTTTATATTCGACAAGAAGCCAGACGGTACCTTCATACTGAGCAGGCATTCAAAGAAGATTTCCTTCTCTTCTTTGATAAGAGCGTACCTGACTTGACCCTGATGTATGTCGTCTTTTCTGTGCATACGTTGCTGGTCCTCCCGTGCCTCCGATGTATCTTTTGTCTTCCCATACACGCCCAAGAAGCCAAGCAGGGTCACGCAAAGATTCTTCATCACGTGCATCACGTCGATTGTAGAGCGGACTTCTAGGTCTTTCCAATAGGGCAGGTCCCAAAATATAGGCTTCTTCTTCCACATGGGTGCACGTTCGTCAGCGTCATTCGAAAAAGATTGTCCGCCAGGACCCTTTCCAAAGATTACCTTCAAATCCTTGACCATATCATGTACATCATCACCAGTACGGTGGCGAGGCTTCGTCCGGTGATCTGCCTCACCTTTGAAATGCTTGCCTTTCTTTCTTACAGAATGCCTGCTCGGAAGAAATCGACGATGTCCCGGGTACACATTCTTCCTACAATTATCCAAATATATATTGTTGGCATCATCCAAACAGTGCGTGCATGCGCGATATCCCTTGTTTGTCTGTCCTAAAAGGTTACTGAGAGCAGACCAATCATTGATGGTCACGAACAGCAACGCATGTAGGTCAAATTCTTCCTGTTTGTGCTCATCCCACGCATGTACATCTTTTCCATTCCACAGCTGTAAGAGTTCTTCAACTAATGGCCTTAGGTACACATCAATGTCGTAGCCGGGTTGCTTAGGGCCTTGGATGTGCACTGGCATCATAATGAACTTCCGCTTCATGCACAACCGAGGAGGAAGGTTAATTATACATACATAGAGTCATAGGCCAGGTGCTATGGTTGCTGCTCAGCTCCCCAAAAGGATCAATGCCATCTGCGCTTAGACCAAACCATACGTACCTTGCGTCACCTGCAAAGTCCTCCCAGTACTCTCTCTCTCTCTCGCTTTTTCTCCACCGCGACCCGTCAGCGAGTACTCTCCACTTCCCGTCTTTCTTACGATCTTCTCTATGCCATCGCATCGACTTGGCATGCTCTTTGTTTTGGAACAAACGTTCCAACTATGGTATTACAGGAGCATACCACATCACCTTGGCAGGAATCTTCTTCCTGGGGTGCTCGCCCTCGACAGCACCAGGGTCATCGCGGCTGATCTTATATGCAATGCCCCGCATACCGGGCACACATTCAAATCCTCGTACTCACCGCAGTAGAGGATGCAGTCATTAGGGCATGCATTTATCGTTTGCGCCTCTGACCCTAGCGGGCAGACAACCTTCTTTGCTTCGAACGTACTCTCGGGCTATTCGTTGTCCTTTGGAAGCATCTTCTTTAACATTATCAGCAACTTCCCAAATCCCTTGTCAGACACACCATTCTCTGCCTTCCATTGCAACAATTCCAGTGTGGTGCCCAACTTTTTCTTGTCAGCTTCGCTATTCGGGTACAAAAATTTGTTGTGATCCTCTAACATGCACTGCAACTTCTTCTTCTCCTTTTCACTTGCGTAGTTTCTCTTTGCATCGGCAATGGCTCGACCTAGATCATCAACGGGCTCATCTGATGCCTCTTCTTCAACTTCTTCCCGCATTGCCGGCTCAGCTTCTTCCCCCATTGTTGTACCATCGTATTCAGGGAACCCATGGCAAGGATAGTTGTCGTCGTCCTCTTCTTCTTCAAGGTCTTCCATCCTAACCCATCTTTCTGCGTGCTTGGTCCAAACATTATAGTGGGGCATGAAACCGGACTCAAACAGGTGGACGTGAATGGTTCTTGACTTAGAGTAATTCTGATCATTCTTACAGCCAGCACATGGACAAGGCATAAAACCATCCGCCCACTTGTTTGCCTCAGCCGCAAGCAGAAAAGTATGCATGCCATTAACGAACTAGGGAGAGTGCTACTTCTCGAGCTTGCGTTGTATTCCCTCGAAGAGGAAAGGGTGATGCAGCACAGTAGCGTAAGTATTTCCCTCAGTTTTTGAGAAACAAGGTATCAATCCAGTAGGAGACCACGCGCGAGTCCCTTGCACCTGCACAAACAAATAAGAAGTTCGCAACCAACGCGATAAGGGGTTGTCAATCCCTTTACGGTCACTTACGAAAGTGAGATCTGATAGATATGATAGTTTGATATTTTTGGTATTTTTGATATAAGAATAGAAAGTAAAAACAGCAAAGTAAAGTAGATTGTAGATCGATATGTTGAGAATAGACCCGGGGACCATAGGTTTCACTAGTGGTTTCTCTCATGATAGCAGATTTCTACGGTGGGTGAACAAATTATTGTCGAGCAATTGATAGAAAAGCGAATAATTATGAGAATATCTAGGCATGATCATTATATATAGGCATCACGTCCATGACAAGTAGACCGAAACGATTATGCATCTACTACTATTACTCCACACATCGACCGCTATCCAGCATGCATCTAGAGTATTAAGTTCATAAGAACAGAGTAATGCTTTAAGCAAGATGACATGATGTAGAGGGATAAACTCAAGCAATATGACATAAACCCCATCTTTTTATCCTCGATGGCAACAATGCAATACGTCCCTTGCTGCCTGTGACGCCCGAAGACCGACGTCCCAGAAGATTCCAGATATTCCGGGTTTCCCCGTGTGTTTCTTTTGTGCATGCTTTATTTATTTTGCATTGCATCTTGTCATCATGCTATCATATCATATTTTCTTTTGCATCTCAACTTAAGTAAATCGTGTGGACCTTCGGTCCATTTAAATCGAGGGAAGAGTGTCTTCTCTTTATAACATATCCTCCTAGTATATTGGAGCTATATTAAATATTCCATTTGCTTGGAATTAACCCAACACACTTGCATAATTTTCCGCATGCCTCTTAATTCAAGTTTCACCGTCAAAAACCTTCCCTATATTTCTTTTCCCGTTTATCGAGGTTCCTCCAAAAACCTCAACATTTTTGGACTCTTCAAATACTCCATTCATATTCAAATCCATTTGGACCATATTCAAATGAATTTGAATTCACATCTTTCTTTCATGCCACTTATAATTTTCTTGGATCTTGCTCATTTTTATGAGTCCGGGAAAATTATCCCCATGCCCAGATTCTACCTCTACCATCTCCTTCTTTTCCTTCTCTTTTAGGTTTTTTTTGAGAGGGAGAGAGTGGTCGTATGCTTGTGACGTTTTCGACGATCAGTAGTGGTTTCTACTAGGATTCGATCTAGGCCTGTGGCTTTATATTGTTTTGGTATCTTTCTTTTGGATCTTCGCCCGTAGTCGGGTTGTGATGTTTTGAATGATGTTTTGCTCATGTAATGTTTGTGTGAAGTGGCGAGTGTAAGCCAACTATCTCCTTTTGCAATTTAATCCCTCTTTTACATGAGTCGTGCAAAGACACCAAATTTGAGATCATTCCAGAATGGGCTTATACCTTTAAGTCGTGCCTCGACACGTAGGAGGTATAGTCCCATCCTGGGCATTACACTGCCCCTGCTGTCACTGGGAAAGGACACCGCAAGATTGAACCCAAAGCCAAGCACTTCTCCCATTGCAAGAAATATAGATCTAGTAGGCCAAACCAAACCCATAATTCGAAGAGACTTGCAAGGATATTATAATCATACATAAAAGAATTCAGAAAAGAACCAAATATTTCTCATAGATAATCTTGATCATAAACCCACAATTCATTGGATCTCGACAAACACACCGCAAAAAGATTACATCGAATAGATCTCCTCGAAGACCGAGGAGAACTTGGTATTGAGATCCAAAAATAGAGAAGAAGCCATCTAGATACTAACTATGGACCCGAAGGTCTGTGGTAAACTACTCACAACTCATGGTGAGGCGATGGTGTTGATGTAGAAGCACTCCATGGAAGATGCCCCCCTCCGGCGGAGCTCCGGAACAAGCCCCAAGATGGAATCTCACGGGAACATATGGTTGCGGCGGTGGAATTAGGGTTTTCTCTGTTGCTTCGATGTTTTCAGGGTACATGGGTATATATAGGAGGAAGGAGGGCATCGGGGGAGCAACGAGGGGCCCATGAGGCAGGGGGCGCGCCCAAGGGAGGGGGCACGCCCCCCACCCTCATGGACGCCACGTGTCCCCTCTGCCTTGGTTCTCAAGTCTCTCGTGAACATATTGTTCCAAAAATATCTCTCCCGAAGGTTTCATTCCGTTTGGACTCTGTTTCATAATCCTTTTCTGCGAAACCTTGAAATAGGCAAAAAACAGCAATCTGGACTATGCCTTTGGGTTAATAAGTTAGTGCCAAAAATAATATAAAAGTGTATAATAAATCCCATTAAACATCCAAAACATCATATATAATAGCATGGAACAACAAAAAATTATAGATACGTTGGAGACGTATCAAGCATCCCCAAGCTTAATTACTGCTCGTCCTCGAGTAGGTAAATGATGAAAACAAAATTATAGATGTGGAATGCTAACCAACATAAATTTCAATGTAATTCTCCTTATTGTGGCATGAATGTTCAGATCCGAAAGATTCAAGACAAAAGTCTATATTGACATAAGAAATAATAATACTTCAAGCATACTAACAAAGCAATCATGTCTTCTCAACATAACATGCCCAAAGAGAGTTATCCCTACAAAATCATATAGTCTGGCTATTCTCCCTCTTCATCACACAAAATATTCATATCATGCACAACCCCAGTTTCAGCCAAGCAATTGTTTTCATACTCAATTTTTTTCAAATCTTTCAACTTTCACGCAATACATGAGCGTGAGCCATGGATATAGCACTATGGGTGGAATAGAGTGGTGGTTGTGGAGAAGACAAAAAGGAGGATGATAGTCTCACATCGACTAGGCGTATTAATGGGCTATGGAGATGCCCATCAATAGATATCAATGTCAGTGAGTAGGGATTGTCATGCAACGGATGCAGTAGAGCTAAGAATGTATGAAAGCTCAACAAATGAAACTAAGTGGGTGTGCATCCAACTTGCTTGCTCACGAAGACCTAGGGCATTTGAGGAAGCCCATTGTTGGAATATACAAGCCAAGTTCTATAATGAAAATTCCCACTAGTATATGAAAGTGACTAAACATGAGACTCTCTATCATGAAGAACATGGTGCTACTTTGAAGCACAAGTGTGGAAAAAAAGATAGTAGCATTGTCCCTTTTCTTTTTTTTTTCTTTTTTTCTTTTTTTTCTTTTTTGCGCCTTTCTTTTTCTTGGCCTTTCCTTCTTATTGGGCGGGGGGGGACAATGCTCTAATAATGATGATCATCACACTTATATTGATTTACAACTCGTTATTACAACTCGATACTAGAACAAAGTATGACTCTACATGAATGCCTCCGGCGGTGTACCGGGACGTGCAATGAATCAAGAGTGACATGTATGAAGAATTATGCATGGTGGCTTTGCCACAAATACGATGTCAACTACATGATCATGCATGGCAATATGACAATATTAAGCGTGTCATAAGAACGAAACGGTGGAAAGTTGCATGGCAATATATCTCGGAATGGCTATGGAAATGCCATGATAGGTAGGTATGGTGGCTGTTTTGAGGAAGGTATATAGTGGCTGTTTTGAGGAAGGTATATAGTGGGTGCATGGTACCGGTGAAAGTTGTGCGGTACAAGAGAGGCTAGCAATGGTGGAAGGGTGAGAGTGCGTATAATCCATGGACTCATCATTAGTCATAAAGAACTCATATACTTATTGCCAAAATTTACGAGTCATCAAAACAAAGCAATCAGCGCATGCTCCTAGGGGGAGGTTGGTAGGAGTTAACCATCGCGCACCCTCGACCTCCACACAAAGGATGACACTCTACAAATACCTCATGCTCTAACTTTGTCACATAGCGGTTCACCATACGTGCATGCTATGGGAATCACAAACTTTAACACAAGTATTTCTCAAATTCATAATAGCTCCACTAGCATGACTCTAATATCACTATCCTCATATCTCAAAACAATCATCAAGTATCAAACTTCTCATCATATTCAACGCACTTTGTGTGAAAGTTTTTACTACATACATCTTGGATGCCTATCATATTAGGACTAGTTTTATAACGACAGCACAATACCATGCTGTTCTAAAAGACTATCAAAAGGATATAAGTGAAGCATTAGGGATCAACAATTTCGACAAAATAAAATCACCACCGTGCTCTAAAAGATATAAGTGAAGCACTAGAGCAAAACTATTTAGCTCAAAAGATTTAAGTGAAGCACATAGAGTGTTCTAACAAATTCTAGACCATGTTTATCTCTCTCAAAAAGGTGTGTCCAGCAAGGATGATTGTGGCAAAATAATAATCAAAGACTCAAATCAGACATGACGCTCCAAGCAAAACACATATCATGTGGTGAATAAAAATATAGTCTCGAGTATAGTTACCGATAGATGAAGACGAAAGAGGGGATGCCTTCCCGGGGCATCCCCAAGCTTAGGATTTTGGTTGTCCTTGAATTTTACCTTGGGGTGCCTTGGGCATCCCCAAGCTTAGGCTCTTGCCACTCTTTGTTCGATAGTCCATCAAAGCCATACTCAAAACTTCAAATCTTCACAACACAAAAGTTAGCCAAAAATCTCGTGAGCTCCGTTAGTATAAGAAAACAAACCACTACTCAAAGGTACTGTAATGAACTCATTCTTCGTTTATATTGGTGTTAAACCTAATGTATTCCAACTTTTGTATGATTCATATCCTCCAATACTACGCATAGATTCATCAAAATAAGTAAACAACACACGAAAAACAGTATTTGTCAATAACAGAACAGTCTGTAGTAATCTATAAATTTTGCATACTTATGTAGCTCCAAAAAATTGAAATAAAATGTTAAACTTGAGGAATTTGTCTATTAATTATCTGCAAAAAGAATCAACTAAATAGCACTCTCCAGTAAAATCTGGTGACTGTTCGAGTGCGCGCTAACGTTTCTGTTTTTTACAGCAAGATCATATAAACTTCACACAAGTCTTCCCAAAGGTTCTACTTGGCACAAACACTAATTGAAACACAAAACCTCATCTAAACAGAAGCTAGATGCAATATTTATTCCTAAATAGAAGCAAAAACAAAGAAAATAAAATTGGGTTGCCTCCCAACAAGCGCTATCGTTTAACGCCCCTAGCTAGGCACGATACAATGGTAGATCTAGGTATTGCCATCTTTGGAAGGAAATTCTTTAATTAAGCAATTATAATTCTTAGGAACTTATTTAATCCTATTGATAATCAAACTTTTGGCCAAGAAATCAAGAAATTCATTCGTATCAAAAGGTTCTCTTGCGAAAGTGAGAAAATTAGGATGAACTTTTATAGATTTAAGATACGTGATTCCCTTACTAGATGGTTCACCCTTATTTTTAGGAACATACATGAACTTAGACAATTTAGTGGTAGAAGGATTTGAAGTAGTTTTCATAGCAGAAAGAGCAGACCCTACATTAGTAATAATATCCTCAAGCTTATCGATTCTAGTAGAATCTTGATCTATTTTCTCTTTAACTATGGGTTCCTTTTCTTTAACATTTCTCAGAATAACTCCTACCTTGGATCCATATTGGGTAATTTCGTTGTGGATCTTTGTATCCAAATTCTCAACTAACTCTATAGTAGCAACTTTGTTTTCAATAATTTCATGCCTTTGCATAACATGCTCCAGAGTTAAAACAGTCCCATTAACCATAAGAGGTGGTGAGCCAAATAATTCAGTCATAGCATTATAAGAATCAAAAGTATGGCTACCCAAGAAATTCCCTCCGGTAATGGTATCTAAAATATATCTATTCCATGGAGTTATGCCAACATAAAAATTGCGAAGAAGCACGGAAGTGGAAAGTTTCCTAGTAGATCTATTTTGAGCACTGCAAATTCTATACCAGGCATCTTTTAGATTTTCCTCCTCCCTTTGTTTAAAATTAAGAACCTCACTCTCGGGAGTATTGATAAAGATAGGAGTGCTAGACATGGTGACAAGCAAGCAATCCAACACACAAGCAAACAAGAAGCAAGCGAACGATAAACACACGGCCAAAAAGAAGGGCAAATAAAACGGCAAGGGTGAAGTGGGGGAGAGGAAAACGAGAGGCAAAAAATGTAATGCAAAGGATAAGGGTTTGTGATAGGTACTGGGTATATGACTTTTGTGTAAGCCTCCCCGGCAACGGCGCCAGAAATTCTTCTTGCTACTTTTCGAGCTTGCGTTGTATTCCCTCGAAGAGGAAAGGGTGATGCAGCACAATAGCGTAAGTATTTCCCTCAGTTTTTGAGAACCAAGGTATCAATCCAATAGGAGACCATGCACGAGTCCCTCGCACCTGCACAAACAAATAAGAACTTTGCAGCCAACGCGATAAGGGGTTGTCAATCCCTTTACGGTCACTTACGAAAGTGAGATCTGATAGATATGCTAGTTTGATATTTTTGGTATTTTTGATATAAGAACAGAAAGTAAAAACAGCAAAGTAAAGTAGATTGTAGATTGATATGTTCAAAATAGACCCGGGGGCCATATGTTTCACTAGTGGCTTCTCTCATGATAGCAGATTTCTACGGTGGGTGAACAAATTACTGTCGAGCAATTGATAGAAAAGCGAATAATTATGAGAATATCTAGGCATGATCATTATATATAGGCATCACGTCCGTGACAAGTAGACTGAAACGATTCTGCATCTACTACTATTACTCCACACATCGACCGCTATCCAGCATGCATCTAGAGTATTAAGTTCATAAGAACAGAGTAATGCTTTAAGCAAGATGACATGATGTAGAGGGATAAACTCAAGCAATATGACATAAACCCCATCTTTTTATCCTCGATGGCAACAATACAATACGTCCCTTGCTGCCCCTGCTGTCACTAGGAAAGGACACCGCAATATTGAACCCAAAGCCAAGCACTTCTCCCATTGCAAGAACTATGGATCTAGTAGGCCAAACCAAACCGATAATTCGAAGAGACTTGCAAGGATATTATAATCATACATAAAAGAATTCAGAAAAGAACCAAATATTTCTCATAGATAATCTTGATCATAAACCCACAATTCATCGGATCTCGACAAACACACCGCAAAAATATTACATCGAATAGATCTCCTCGAAGACCAAGGAGAACTTGCTATTGAGATCCAAAAAGAGAGAAGAAGCCATCTAGATACTAACTATGGACCCAAAGGTGTGTGGTAAACTACTCACAACTCATGGTGAGGCGATGGTGTTGATGTAGAAGCACTCCGTGGGAGATCCCCGCTCCGGCGGAGCTCCAGAACATGCCCCAAGATGGGATCTCATGGGAACAGAAGGTTGCGGCGGTGGAATTAGGGTTTTCTCTGCTGCTTCGATGTTTTCAGGGTACATGGGTATATATAGGAGGAAGGAGGGCATCCGGGGAGCAAAGTGGGGCCCACGAGGCAGGGGGCGCGCCTAGGGGGAGGGGGCGCGCCCCCCACCCACGTGGATGCCATGTGTCCCCTCTGCCTTGGTTCCCAAGTCTCTCGTGAAGATATCGTTCCAAAAATATCTCTCCCGAAGGTTTCATTCCGTTTGGACTCCGTTTGATATTCCTTTTCTATGAAACCCTGAAATAGGCAAAAAAACAACAATCTGGACTGGGCCTTTGGGTTAATAGGTTAGTCCCAAATATAATATAAATGTGCATAATAAAGCCCATTAAACATCCAAAACATCATATATAATAGCGTGGAACAATAAAAAATTATAGATACATTGGAGACGTATCAGAGAGCATCGGTCATCGTACATCCATTGCCGGCTCATCTTCATTACACAGCAACGAATAGAACAAATTAATACAAGTTCATACATAAAGTTCATATAACACTTATATTGTCATAAAGAGACATACAAATAACTCTATAGCTATAGCACTAAAATTCAACAACAAATGCGATCAAGATCGCAGCTAAGGTAACAATTAATCCAACTGCATGATGATACCAAGACTCACTATCAATGGCATATTTTCTAATCTTTCTAATCTTCAAGCGCATTTTCTCCATCTTGATCTTGTGATCATCTATGACATCGGCAACATGCAACTCCAATTCCATCTTCTCCCCCTCAATTCTTTTCAATTTTTCTTTCAAATACTCATTTTCTATTTCAACTAAATTTAACCTCTCGACAATAGGGTCGGTTGGAAAAACCGGTTCACATACCTCCTAGATAAAAATATCTATGTCAACTTAATGGGCAAAATTAGTCATAAACACGAAATGCAACAAATAGTTAAAAAAGAGAATATACCACATCCGAATCATAAACCAGACGAGGGCCGACGGGGACGGATATCAAAATCATGGCTCTATGAATAACAAACAATGTACGGGTAAGATAATTATACGAATAACTATATATCTAAATCACAAACATGATTTTCTATATATATAAAAAAGATAAGAACAAGAGGCTCAACACAAGGTGGTGCCGGCGACGGGACGATGCGGGCGATCGACGGTGGTTAGGACTGAGATGGGAAGGAACTAAGTAAACCACACCTACAAATGCAAACTAAGAGTTATTTTGCCCTCAAATTGCATATAAATCAAATACTACCGCATATAATTCCTCCCAAAATAAAACCCACAAATTACTATACTTATAGAACATTGCAAGAGCTAATCTAGCAATGATAGATGAAAGGACAAAGTTGCTAACCTTTGTGATCACTTGGATGGATGGGGTGTGTGAGGGATATTAGTACCAGGTATAAACCGCCCAGGAGGGGCCGGTTTATGTCTGGTGAAGATTACTTTTACTAAGGCCCAACAGAACATGGAGCAAGAGACTTAGCCCAGGAGGTTTAGATCCCAAGTATTAGGGCCCGTGATTTGTAAACCGCCATACTG
Organism: Secale cereale; assembly: GCA_902687465.1. Lineage (NCBI taxonomy): Eukaryota > Viridiplantae > Streptophyta > Magnoliopsida > Poales > Poaceae > Secale > Secale cereale. The sequence goes on from LR738710.1 coordinate 641,615,753, forward strand.
TGTGTAACTTGTGATGTAAGGTAGGAAGGATAGAGACCGGGCCGGACACGTTTATGAGTCGGCCTCGGGATTCTGTAAACCGGGCCGAGCGTAACCTCGTATATAAAGGGACGACCCAGCGACGGTTCAAGGGCTGAGAACAACAGCTCGAGACACAGGCAAAGTGGATTCGCTCCCTGGTCATCGAAACCCTAGCAATACTACACCAAACTAGACGTAGGCTTTTACCTTCATCGAAGGGGCCGAACTAGTATAAAAAGCCATGTGTCCTTGTCCGCTTTAACCCCTTTAAGCTAACCCGTAGCGATGGCCTCACGACTAAGTCCTTTTGCTAGGACATCCGCCGTGACAAAACGACGACAGTTGGCGCCCACCTTGGGGCTATCGCACGATGGTTTCGATTTCTTGAAGGGCAGTTTTGAAGGACTCAAGGGCTACGCAGTGGGCCGGATGACTATGAGTAGTCGCGGCAAGATCTACATCGATGATGCAGGCCGGGGCCCCGAGGCCGATTCTATCGAATACGGGTACCGGGTCCCGTTTGGCGGCATCCACATCTTCATTGGCAAGATCGGCGAACCGGGCCCTGATCCGGACATCTTCCCCAACATCGTCGAGCCGGCTCAGCGTGCGAGATCTGCCCGGATTCGGCCTGCCGTGAAGCACTTTTTCGTCGGAGCAGTTCACGGAGTACAAGCTGAAGATGGATCGGACTCTGGCGGTGAGACTATTATCTATTCCGGTGACGAGTCGTCCTCTAGAGAGACAGAATCTTTATACCTGTTGCAGGATGGCCGATCTGAGGGTTGTTCCGATGGTAGCAGTATCCGGACCCCCTTGATCCGCCAAAACGGGTTGCCGTTTTCATGGCCGGATCATAGCCTATGCAGGAGTCATCAACTACAGCAGCGCTAACATCAGATACAGTGGAGGCTAGGGCTGGAGGCCCTGGTCCGTCACCAGCCGAGACTTTGTCCACCTCGGTCGATACTTTGACAGCATTATTAACAGCAGAGGTAGCCCAGGCCAATAAAGCACAACATGATGCGCAAGTCGCTCAGGTGAAGAGCTAGATAGATCAAGCCAAATTAGACCTAGCTGCTGAGAATACCAGGATGGTTGCCAAGCAGGCCGAGCTGGACGCTCAGGCCTATCGACTCATGTTGGATCAGACCGCTTCGCAGGAGGTAATGAGGAGAAGGCAACGATCTCGCTTACCGCCGGTTTACGAAGCAAGGAACCTTTTTAGCACGCCAAGAGCAGGAACCAGTAACCAGCTGGAGGTAAACCGGGGAGGAGCACCGGGCACGGGAGCATCAGTCCAACCACCAGCCGTGGAGCCAACCCACCAGGTCGTCCCGTCACAGCATATACACACCCCTCCCGGTCACTACTCCAATCCATTGGATAACATAGTTGCTGCCGCTTCACGACTGGCCACCCTTCCCATTGAAGGAACGTCCCCCATAGCAGTGGAGGCACAGCGGGCCATGGAGTTGCTGGAAACGGCGTTAACCGAACAACAAGCTTATTCTCACAGCCGCGAGAGAATTCACTCCACCCCTCTCCCAAGCCGGAGTTACACTAGGCGTCTGGATGAACCGGCCGTATCAAGCAGCGCATGGAGACGTAACCCGCGACGGAGGGATGATCCGACAGGAGGAGACGCGAACGCTCAGAACGTGGTAGATCGGGGCAGGCAGCGCCGGGAGGCCGAGTTAGCAGCACAACACGAAGCCCGTCAGGCAACGCCGGCTCGTCCTTCTACCTCAGTTGAACCGGGGGTTATGTCTAGCTCCCTGGGAGTGCCTTGTCTTACTCCCGCTTTGCGCAACGTGAAACTGCCCAAGGATTTCAAAGGACCGCGCAAGGCGCCCAACTACACTATGGACCTATCTCCAGAGACATGGGTTGAAAGCTATGAGATGGCAATGGAGACATGGGTTGGAGCGTGCGCCAAGTATTTCACAATGATGTTGGAGGGCACAGCTCGCACTTGGCTGAAAGGCATGCCACCCAATTCCGTCGGATCATGGGCCGAATTGCGCCGCCGGTTTATTAATAACTTCAAAGACACGAGCAAACAGCCAATGTCTGTCATCGATTTAGCTGCCTGCGTTCAAGGAGAGCACGAGTCAACAAGTAGTTGGGTGCGCCGAGTGTCGGAGATCCTACATTCCTCCAATGGCATCAACCCAAGCACGGCGGTTGTAACCTTGGAAGGCAATTGCCGGTTTGAACCTTTGAAGTTGAAGTTGGGACGGCTTAAGCGTAATTGTGATGACATGGGGACGCTCATGGGCGCTTTAGTGAAATATGCGGATTCAGATAGTACCAAATACCCACACCCTGATAATGACAGTCAGGGAAGGTAAACAAGAATGGTAGAGCGCCACAACCCAACCCGGCGAATCAAGGATACAACGGTAACCGTAAAGCCGATAGCAACTCAGATTTTATGGCCAACACCAATGCTCAGGAGAACGGCCAGCGCCGCAAGGGTAGACCGCCCCCATGGAATGGGAGGCCGCCTATTAATCTGGAACGCCAGATGAACATACCTTGCCCAAGGCACGGTACAGCAGAAAAGCCAGCTACACACCTCTGGAAGGACTGTTTTATTATGCAGGAAATCATGAACCGGTCTCAGTACGATCATGGGCCATCCGACGGATCAGGCCCCGGTTTTCACGGGCCGGGTTATCAAGGTGGTGGATCCGGTTCATGGTTCCAAGGTAATAACAACAACCACAACAGGCACAATCAGCATAACCAGCAGCACGGCTAGGGCGGTTATAATAATCAGGGAAATCAACAGCGCCAACAGCAGCAGCAATCCGGATATCAGAGTAATCCGAAGGAGCTGAGCAGTGGGCAGTATCATGTCTTCACCATGAGCTTATGTAAACATGATCAGAAAGTTTACAAGAGGGCAGTACATTCTGTTGAACCGGCGGTGCCGCGCTACCTGCGTTGGCCAGAACAACCCATTGTGTGGAGCCGAGAGGGTCATCCGCCCCGGGTTGACAATCCGGGTCAGCTGGCTCTAGTTGTGGCACTCCAGGTGGGTGGCTACAAGTTCACGAAGGTGCTTATGGACGGAGGCAGCAACATCAACATTTTATATTATGAGACCTTCCAGCGCATGGGGCTGACAGATAAGAAGCTTCGGCAATCCAACACGGTTTTTCATGGTGTGGTGCCTGGTAAATCGGCATATCCAGTTGGTAAGATAGACTTGGAGGTCACTTTTGGAGATGAGCATGATTCCAAGTCTGAGACTTTGACCTTTGAAGAGTTAAAGATCAAGAGCCCGTATCACACCCTGTTCGGGCGGCCGGTTTATGCTAAGTTCATGGCGAGGCCGTGCTATGTTTATCTACATCTTAAGATGTCAGGCCATAAGGGGACCATTACAGTCCATGGGAGCCGCAAGATTGCGTTGGAGTGCGAGGAAGGTGATGCAGCGTAAGCCGAGGCGGTTTGTGCAACTAAGGAGCTAAAGTTTTATAAAGATAATGTTGATCCGGCCGATATGTCTCTGCTAAAGAAACCAACCATAGAGCATGATCCGGCCTTGAAGTTCAAATCAGCTGAAGAGACCAAGCAGGTTGACTTTGTTCCGGGCGATTCATCCAAGCAGTTCACCATCAGTGCTAACTTAGACCCAAAATAGGAAAGCGCGCTCATCGAGTTCATCCGTGAGAATTGGGACATTTTTGCATGGAAACCTTCTGACATGCCAGGTGTACCGAGGGAACTCACTGAGCACACTCTCAACATTGATCCTAAGTTTAAACCGGTTAAGCAATTTCTGCGCCGCTTCAATGAAGAAAGGCGCAAGGCTATTGGTGAAGCAGTGGCTAGGCTCTTGGCAGCAGGCTTTATAATTGAGGTGTTTCATCCAGAGTGGTTGGCTAATCTGGTGCTGGTGCTTAAGAAAAATGGCACTTGGCAAATGTGTGTTGATTACACAGATCTGAACAAAGCTTGCCTAGCTGATCCCTTTGCCCTCCCCCGTATTGATCAGATCATTGATGCTACGGCACGTTGTGAGCGACTAAGTTTTTTGGACGCATATTCAGGTTATCATCAGATCAAAATGGCAGTTAAGGACCAGGAGAAGACGGCCTTTATAACTCCCTTTGGGGCCTTCTGCTATGTATCTATGCCATTTGGGCTTAAGAGTGCCCAGGCGACCTATCAGCATTGTGTGCAGAACTGCCTTCATGGACAGATTGGGCGGAATGTTCATGCCTATGTGGATGACATTGTGGTGAAATCCAGGAAGGAGGAGACATTAATAATAGACTTGAAAGAAACCTTTGATAATCTCCGGGTTTACAAAATGATGCTTAATCTGGATAAGTGTGTTTTTGGTGTTCCGACAGGCAAGCTCTTGGGATTCTTAGTATCAAACAGGGGAATCGAAGCTAATCCGGAGAAGATCAAGGCATTTACATCCTTGGCTAAACCGACGTGCATCAACGATGTCCAACGTTTGGCGGGTCGCATTACGGTGCTCAACCGGTTTATCAGCCGTTTGGGAGAGAAGGCCATCCCGCTTTATCAGATGATGAAAAAGACAGACCATTTCTTCTGGAGTGATGCCGCTCATGCTGCGTTCGAAGAGTTGAAGAAGCAATTAGCAGAACCGCCAGTCCTTGCTGCACTAGTCGATAATGAGCCGCTATTGCTTTATGTGGCTGCTAACGCCCGGGCTGTAAGTGTTGCCATTGTGGTAGAGCGTAAGGAGGCAGGCAAAGAATATCCGGCTCAACGGCCGGTTTACTACATCAGCGAGGTGCTCATTGAATCAAAGCAGCGATACCCGCATTGGCAAAAATTGGTGTATGGAGTCTTCATGGCAAACCGGAAGCTAAAGCAGTATTTTCAAGGCCATCCAATCACTGTGGTCAGTTCAACCCCTTTAGGCGATATAATCCAAAACAGATAGGCGACTAGTCGAGTTGCTAAGTAGGCCATTGAGCTTAGTCCTCACGGATTGAAGTATGTGCCCTGTACTGCAATCAAATCCCAAGCATTGGTGGACTTCATCAACGATTGGACGGAGCTACAAGCACCAGAGGAGAAGCCGGATCACACGTATTGGACGATTCACTTTGATGGATCCAGGCAATTAGAGGGCTCGGGGGCTGGAGTTGTATTAACTTCCCCACGAGGTGATAAGTTATGTTATGTCCTCCGTTTAATGTTCCCTTGCACTAACAATGCAGCTAAGTATGAAGCTCTCCTACATGGTCTGTGGATGGCCAAGGAGATGAATCTAAGCCGAGTTAAATGCTTTGGCGATTCAGACCTGGTGGCTCAACAGGTGTCTGGTAAGTGGGATTCTAAAGATCCACTCATGGTAGCATATCGAAGAGAGGTAGACGCTGTTGCTGGACACTTTAAGGGCTATCAGGTGGATCATATAGACCGGCGTAAGAATGAAGCGACCGATGCGTTAAGTCGGCTAGGATCTCAACGTAAACCGGTTCCACCCAATACCTTCCTGGATGTATGACACAATCCATCGATGGAGTTACCTTCAGAAGAGGACTTGGCTGTTCCTGATCCGGAGGCACAATTGGTCGCGGCGCTTCATGCTATTCCGGATTGGACGCTCCCTTACATGGCGTACATGAACCGAGGTGAGTTACCAGAGGTTGAAGTCTTGGCTAGACAGATAGTCTGGCGGTCCAAATCAATGACTATTGTCAATGGAGAATTACATCATTGCAGCGTCTCTGTGGCGTTTCAACGCTGTGTATCGCCAGATGAAGGCTGTGATATTCTCAAAGAGATCCATGAAGGATATTGTGGTCATCATGCCGGGTCGAAATCTTTGGTGGCTAAAGCGTTTCGTCATGGGTTCTACTAGTTAACGGCTCATGCTGACGCAGAGGACTTGGTCAGAAAATGTGATGCTTGCCAGAAGTTTTCACGGTGTGCCCATATACCGGCGCAGGAGTTGAGGATGATTCCAATTACTTGGCCGTTTGCGACTTGGGGCTTGATATGGTTGGACCCTTCAAAAGATCCCAAGATAAGAAGACCCACCTTTTGGTGGCGGTGGATAAGTTTACCAAATGGGTTGAAGCGGAACCAGTCAGTAAGTGTGATGCAGCAACGATGGTTCAGTTCATCAAAAAAGTGATCTTTCGGTTTGGCTTTCCACACAACATTATAACTGATAATGGTACCAATCTATCCAAGGGGGCTATGGAGGAGTTCTGTCTACAAGAGCACATCCGCCTTGATGTATCATCAGTAGGTCATCCCCAGTCTAATGGCCAAGCTGAAAGAGCCAATCAAGATACCTTGAGAGGCATTAAACCCCGACTTATGGTCCCTTTGCAGAGGACACCTGGTTGTTGGGTGGAGGAATTACCCTATGTGATAGGGAGCATCAACACTACACCTAACAGATCTACAGGGTCACACCTTTCTTCATGGTATATGGAGCTGAAGAGGTCCTCCCTAGCGATATCCATCATGATTCGCCGCGAGTGGCGGCTTACGTCGAAACTGATAATGAAAGGGCACGGCGGGATGCATTAGACCGGCTAGATGAAGAACGGGACACAGCAGCAGCTCAATCGGCGATTTATCAGCAAGATATGCTCCGATACCACAATCACCGGGTTAAAACCAGAACGTTTCAAGAAGGAGATCTGGTGCTCCGGCTCATCCAAGACCAGACAGACATGCACAAGTTATCCCCACCTTGGGAAGGACCCTTTGTGGTCAGCAAGAACCTGCACAACGGATCATACTACCTCATCGACGTTCGAGAACATAAGGACTCACATACTGCGGAGAAGGAGACCAGATGGCTGTGGAACATCGCTCTTCTTCGGCCTTACTACACCTGAGCCATAGGCTCCGCTTTATGTACATATCTTTACAATGTATATATTATGATCAATATAATAAACCGGTGCCCCCGATAAAGCAGGGTATCAGCCACCCTTTTTCATAAGAGTTTGTCACATGGGGGCTTCTGTGTGCAAGGGAGTTCCTATGGCCTCTTAAACCGGCGACCACGTCAAGGCCATCATAAGAGCATAGCTCTGGTTGCTTCGGCAATTCCCACATGATGAAGAGGGGCAAAAGAGAGTTTGATGCCTAGTACAACTCAAACATAGGCCCCGACGAGCATAGCTCAAATGCTACCTGGGGGCTCCTGATGCAAAGCATCAACGAGTTGACAACCCTTGTAGTAGGCTATCAAGCCATGGCTTGGAAGCCTGGTGTATACACCTAAAACCCCGGATTAGCCTGCCTGCATTAAGTAAGTCACTTCGCATAGGTAAACCTGGTACGACCCATCGAACGTATACACAAGTCAATCTTTACAGACCCTGAACTTCGTAATGTTAAATTGACGATCATCAAGTATTTACACAAGTCAATCTTTACAGACCCTGCACTTGGTAAAAATTAACATTGATGATTTGGTTAAGGGTTGAGGACCATCTTAACAGGCTTTGTAAAATGATTAATGACAGTAGCCTGGCAGCTCATAAAAATCCTCGAATTTGGAGCCTGGCAACTCGTAAAAAGCCTCGACTACATGGTCTTATTTGCCCAAAAAATTATTTTTTATTTTTTATAAAAAAAATTATCTTCAAGGTCATTGGTGTCCATCCAAGACCATTGATTCAGGGAGTGGATGACTATAAGTTGCCACTACACCTGCGTTTAGAGAGCCTTAGTCTGGGTTGCAAACACCAGTACTAAATACAGTTAAACCGGAGTTCATCGTAACCCGGTTCGGTTTCATAATGAACCGGCAAATAATCAAGGGAGTCATCAACACTCGCACCCTGGATCATTATATTTGCCTACCGGATTAAGGTTCGTCGTGATACACTTAATCACATGTATGATACATACTTTATATTTTATACACGATTCCAGTTATAAACTTAGACCATGTGTTTGGGCATTATGACCCGTCCGGCGATAAACCGCCAGGACACTTTAAACATTGTTTTATGCAGAAGCAGGTAAAATAAACCATCAAAGGCATTATAAGCAAGACATAATTAAGAAGTTGCCAACTGAAGCAATCTCATACAAAGGATAGTATGTGACAACATAAAGTATCTCAGCTATCCTATTACAAGGCGCTGGAGAGCCCAAAAGAATATCAGTTTTTTCTCAAGTACTGGGACATAAAATTTAAACCGGCACTGGTTTAAGACTCTGCGTCAGCTTGACGTGAAGGTTGAGGATCAACTCGGCCCGGTTCTTCGACGGTCTCTTCCAGCTACTGGAAGTCAGTAGTGGTCCAGTCAATCTTGGTCAGCACTCGGAAATAAACTTCATCATTCACGAGGTCTGACGGATCAATGTCGGGGGAAAAAGTGTGCTTACGGACGGGCGGAATAAGGTTTTCAATGTCATAAGCCGAAGGGTCGACCCGCACGTTTTCAGCATCATAGCCCAGATGATATCGAGAAAAATCAGCTTCATCAACTAGTTTGCTGGCCAGGGGCCGCATTTCCTTGGTTAACGCACGTAAGTCATTACTGGAGAAGGTTGATCCGTCTTCCTTCATACTTGGGTAGCCGTTCATCGCCTCTGCCGGATCAAAATATGGTACCCAAGCTTTCGCTCGAGTTAAAGCCATCAGAGCACCCGCCCTTGTAGACGACTTCTTCAGCTCTACGAGGCAGGCAGGCAGAATGGACAGTTTTTTCAAAGTACCCTTGATTGTGGTGGGAGCCGGTTTGTTATGCGAGGCAGCACAGACAGCCCTCTGGGCACCGTAATATAACTGCTCCACTAGAGTATATGTGGCTTTCAATTTCCTTCGCATATCATCACCAAGATGAGCAATACGTCTTCCTGCAGTAAAAAGTATGAGTTAAACCGGAATGATACAGGACTGCAATATTCAGCGCTATGTTAATAGTAATTACCAAAGATGGCAGTCGTCATGGCATTAATCTGCTGCTTTAATCCAGACAATTCTTCTGTCATCGGATTAAGAGCAGCCTCTGCATCAGTGGCCCTCTTCTCCAAGGCAGCCTTCTCAGCATCCCAATCTGACCGCTCTTGTTCAAAGTCTTTCTTCAGCTTTTCTACGTTTGCTAAAGCAAGGGTTAACTAGTCTTTGACTTTGAGAGCAGCAGTTTCTTGGCACTTCAAAGTATCCCGGAGCTCATTCACTTCAGAGTTTTTTCGGTTCAAATTAGTCTGCCAAAAGGAAAGCACATTATATATTCATGAGGCATCTCAGTCAAGTCCCAAGCACATAACAAGTTATGCACTTAACACTTGGGGGCTAATGTATATTTGCTGTTAAACAGACATTTTTTCAGTCAAAGTCCCAAGCAGATAAACAAGTTATATACTTAGCCCTTGGGGGCTAATGTGACATTGTTCAGAACATAATTCAAGTAGAGGTCCCGGTTCACCCTAAAAGGCTAAACCGGCACTTGGGGGCTACGATGGAGTAAGGATAAGTTGCAAGATGCAAGCAGAAATAGAAGACAAGTCAAGGGCAGAGAGGTTACCTAATAGCGCTCCTTCATCAAATTTACCAATCCAGCTTCATGATCACTGCTAGTGTACAGCCGGTTTAGATAGCCGGAATGCAGCTCCTGGATGCTGAGCTGAGCGTAGCTGGACAAATCAGTACCCCACTTGCCTTTGTCCTTGCCGAGAACTTCATCCTCGGCAGTATGCTTGGACAAAGAGACAGGCTCACCAGGAGCAGTAAAGTCGGTCCCAGTAATTTCAACTCCTTCAGTTGAAACATCCGCGCCCTTAGCTGGGCTCACAGGAGTAGGGCTAGCTCGGTTGGGATCGACCGGTTCAGGATCATCATCCATTGGAATGTTTGCCTGCTCGACAAAGACTTCATGATCCGTGGGAATAGGATCGTCATTCAAGGTGCCAATAGGTTCTTCAGTATGTTCAAGATCCTCAGCAGGTTCAAGATTCGCATCATCGCCCATCGGCTTAATCAGTTTGGCCTTTTTGCTAGGCTTGGGTTTACTGCGGAAGATAAAGATAATGAAAATCAGAAGAGTCAAGACAAAAGTTAAACCGGAAAAAGTGGAAAACAGCTTACCCAGGAACAATTTTGAGGGGAGGAATCCGCGTGTCTCTTGATTCTCCAGAAGATGAATGAGGAGTTTCCTGATAATTCGAATCAGATGGATTAAGGGGTTGTCGAATAAGACCTGCTTTGGGATAAAGAGCGTCTGGAGTGTGTAAAACCTCGGAACGACGCCTCCGGGCAGGAGTGTGCGGTAACCCGGTGGATTCAATAGCGTGACCACTATGACGTGTGGTGCGGCGAGCTTCATGTTGCTGTTTCTTCAAAATAAAGTTTGGATCCAAATAAGCGAAAGGATGAGAAAACTGTACTTTTCGGCTTGTCCGACGAACTTTTTGTGATGGCAGCGGTTCTGAACCGGAAGAAAGAGTAATTACCTCAACATCGTCCGCTTTACTGCCTTCGGCGTGTCCCTCGGAACGGTCATTGTCAATAAAAATGCAGGTAAAGAAAAGACAAGGAAGTCAAAAGAATCAGGTGGTACCTCAGAGGCCAGTTCATCTTCTTCCACATTGGATCCAGACACGGCAGTGTTCTTCTTCTTGTTTTTATTGATAGCCTTGGTTTTTTGGCGAGGTACTTTCGCCGGTTTATCCTGGGCTTTCCTTTTTCCAGAAAGGATTATTTCCCTATTAAAAGAAATAAAGACATTTCAAGACAAGTGCTGCAGACGGATTAAACAAAGCACAGCAACATGAAAGAGATTTTTACCGATGGTGGTTTGTTGAGCGCAGAGAAGGTAGCCAATCCGGTTTGACTGCAAACTTCCATGGGTTCATTCAGCAATCTCTTGACGGATTCATTGATCTCGTTTTCTGATAACACCGCTTCTGTGTGGCGCAAAGGATCTTTTGGATTCCTAGTATACTCGCACATTAAACTAGAACGTCGGCTTAGCGGGAGAATACTCCAAAAAATCCAGCAGCGGACAAAGTCAACCCCTGTCGGACCATTAGCCGTAAAGGCCCTAAGCTTTGAGAGTTGAGGAGCGTAACGAGCTCGTTCCTGGGCACTTAGCTGCTGTGGAAAGGGGTGGTTCTTCGAAAGAAGGTGGGAGCGATAACCCGGCAATGGATTCTCATCTTCCGGGGAAGTATCTAAGCAGTAGTACCAAGTCCGATTCCACTCTTTTGGATGGCTGTGGAGACTGGCGTGAGGAAAGCTAACATCTTTTCTTTTCTGAATAGTCATCCCGCCAAGCTCAGTGTTTGGACCATCATGAAATTCCGTGCGATGGTTTAGGTGAAAGAAATCCCGGAACAATTCGACTAACGGCTCCTCTTGCAGATAAGCTTCACAAAAGACTTGGAAATTGCAAATGTTTGACACAGAGTTGGGACCAAGATCTTGCGGATGAAGTTGGTAATTTGCTAGCACGTCACGGAAGAACTTTGACCCGGGAGGGCTGAATCCCCGAGCTAAGTGATCAAAGAATACGACAAACTCTCCCTCTTTGGGCTCTGGAGGACATTCTGATCCGGGAACCCTCCAGTGAAGGACATTTTTTGGGCCTAACCCGCCAATTTTAGCCATTTTCTCTAAATCCTCCTCAGTAATCCGGGATTGGACCCAGTTGCAGGAGGTAAACTGCTTGGCTTGAGTGGCCATTGTTTGGAAGGAAAAGTCTGAAAATACAATGAAGAGCCGGTTTACAATCTAAGAAAAGTTTAACCCGGCATGCTCTATAAAGGTATTGGTCAAAACGGCGGTTTAGGCAGGGGCCTAATGGTATCTGCCGGGTTAATAAATCTGGAGCAGCCAGAACAATGACATCTACCGGATTATAGAGTCTGAAAAAGCTAAACCGCCAACAAGGGTAAACAAGACACAGACCTGAAGTTATGAAGAAACAGCTTTCACACAGATAGTAATGAAAATATGGATCTACATCATACTAGAAATTCAGAGATATTCATGTTATATTCAACGGACCGATGAAAGCTCTAGCAGATGCAATCTAAAAGTAGTGTTACGGGGAGAAAACCAAGTATACTAACGAAGCGGGATTATTGCCACGATATGAAGACAAGAAGACTAGATCTACGTTGATTCATGGGACTGTGAGGAAGAACCATGAAGAACAACGCCTACCCGTAAGTTTGTATGAAGGAACCCTAAAGCAAGATCTATAAGCGGGATAAGGAGAGGATGTACCCGAAGCGATGGGTGCGGAGAAGCGCTGGCGAGTCTCTAAAACAATCAGGTTGATGCAGCGGCCGAGGCTTGACGAGGATGCAGAGCTTGACGACGGCGGCGGAGCTTGAGTACGAACGGGCGTAAGGAGGAAGAAGAAGGAGAGGCAAGGGGGAAAAGGGGATGCCCCTCTGCCCTATTTATAAGCCGAAGGATAAAACGTCAGGCACGGGAATCAAGGAGCCGAAAAAGTAGATATGGGACAATACTGTCGCCTCGATCTTCGGAGCATTTAATGAATGAAAAGATAAAAAACAGGTACAAGTGTAAGTGGGGAACTGACGTCATGACAATTTAATGCGATCGGAGAAGATGATGTCACGCCGGTTTATGAAGTACTTGAAGCTGCGAAAGGGGAAGTCCGTACAAGACTTTGAAGATTGACATGAACAGGTTCAAATCAATCTGGGGCCTAATGTCAGGGATATTACTACCAGGTATAAACCGCCCAGGAGGGGCCGGTTTATGTCTGGTGAAGACTACTTTTACTAAGGCCCAGCAAAACATGGAGCAAGAGACTTAGCCCTGGAGGTTTAGAGCCCAAGTATTAGGGCCCGTGATTTGTAAACCGCCATACTGTGTGTAACTTGTGATGTAAGATAGGAAGGATAGAGACCGGGCCGGACACGTTTTTGAGCCAGCCTCGGGATTCTGTAAACCAGGCCGAGCGTCACCTCGTATATAGTGGGACGACTCGGCGACGGTTCAAGGGCTGAGAACAACAGCTCGAGACACAAGCAAAGCGGATACGCTCCCTGGTCATCGAAACCCTAGCAATACTACACCAAACTAGACGTAGGCTTTTACCTTCATCAAAGGGGCCGAACTAGTATAAAAACCCATGTGTCCTTGTCCGCTTTAACCCCTTTAAGCTAACCCGTAGCGATGGCCTCACGACTAAGTCATTTTGCTAGGACATCTGTCGTGACAAAACCACGACAGGGTGCCTTCAAATCTTCACAAATTTTGGCAAAAATGGAGTGTGAGCTCGAGAGGAAGAGGAAGAAAACAAAGAAGAGGGGAAAGAGGAAGAAAAGAGCGCTCGGGCACGACGAAGGGGTTTATGTAGTATGACCTTTAGTACCGGTTGGTTATACGAACCGGGACTAAAGGTGCATCTCTAGTCCCGGTTCATACAACCAACCGGTACTAAAGGTGGTGGTGGGGTCCCATCCTGACACAAGCCTGCCACCATGTCTTTAGTACCGGTTCGCGGCACGAACCGGTACTAAAGGTTCGCCATGAACCGGTACTAATGATCGCCGCCCGCCTAGCCGTTTGAACCGGCACTAATGATCACGTTAGTGCCGGTTCAGTTACAAACCGGTACTAATGTGCTTCACATTATGCCCTTTTTCTACTAGTGTAGTTACCCACAAGCACGAGTCTATAGTTCCGGTAACAAGATTGAACACAAGAGATGAACTAGGGTTTGAGATGAGATGGTGCTGTTGAATATGTTGATGGAGATAGCCCTCCCCAAGATGGGAGAGTTGTTGGTGATGACGATGACGATGATTTCCCCGTCCGGGAGGGAAATTCCCCCGGCGGAATCGCCTCACCGGAGGGCAAAAGTGGTCCTTCCCAAGTTCCGCCTCGAGACGGCGACGCTCCGTCCCAAAAGTATTCTCCTTATTTTTTTCTAGTTCAGAAAGACTTATATACCAGATGGGCACCGGAGGTGGGCCTGGGTGAGCACAACCCACCAGGACTTGCCTGGGCTCACTAGCGCGCCAAGGTGGGTTGTGCCCACCTAGTGGGCCCCCTCTAGTACTTCTTTGCTCCAATATTCTTCAAATATTTCATAAAAATTCTCCGTGAAGTTTTAGACTGTTTGGAGTTGTACATAATAGGTGGCATGAAGTAGCTTTTTCAGGTCCAGATTTCCAGCTGCCGGAATTCTCCCTCTTGATGCATACCTTGCAAATTATGAGAGAAAAGGCATTAGAATTATTCCAAAAAAGCATTATTAAACATAAAAACATCATAAATAACAGTAAGAAAACATGATGCAAAATGGACGTATCAGTGATGTGATCCAATTATATTAGCATTGTTGAGAGATTGCACTAGCGAAGTGTTTTCAAGCATTGTTTTCAAGCATTGCAATGTCGTTTGTGCTCACTTTTTTTACTTGCGACCTTGTTGTTTTATTTTTACTATTACAAAAATCAATATCTACTATCATTACTACACTTTTATCACCATCTCTTCACCGAATTAGTGCACCTATACAATTTACCATTGTATTTGGTGTGTTGGGGACATGATACGTCTCCAACGTACCTAATTTTTTACTGTTCCATGATGTTATATTATCATTCTTGGATGTTTTACAATCATTTTACAGTCATTTTATATCATTTTTTTGGTACTAACCTATTGACATAGTGCCAAGTGCCAGTTGTTGTTTTCTTCTTGTTTTTTACATCGCAGAAAATCAATATCAAACGGAGTCCAAATGCAGCGAAACTTTACAGGGATTTTTTGGGACCAGAAGACACATGTTGGTCCAGAGAAGCACCTGGGGGTGCCCCGAGGGGGGCACAACCCACCAGGGAGTGCATGGGCTCCCATGCCCGCCCAGGTGGGTTGTGCCCACCTCGGTGGCCTCCCAGACTGTCTCTTTGCTCTATAAATTCCCAAGTATTCCAAAAACCCTAGGGGCATCGGCGAAATTTTGTTCGAACCGCCGTAGGTTTCTGTATCCACGAGATCCAATCTAGAGCCCTTTCGGGCACTCCATCGGAGGGGGAAATCATCACCAGTGGCCATCTTCATCATCCCGGCGGCCACCATGATAAGGAGGGACTAGTCCACCCTTGGGGTTGAGGGTTTGTACCAATAGCTATGTGTTTAATATCTCCCTCTCTCTCTCTCTCTCTCTCTCTCTCTCTCTCTCGTGTTCTTGAGATGCACAATCTTGATTTATCGCGGGCGTTGTTAATATAGTTAGATCATATGGTGTTTTCCCTTCTATATCTTGTTGTTATGAATTGTGTTTTCCCTTTGAGATTTCTTTGGATTGAATACTTTTATGGATTTGAGAACACTTGCTGCATGTCTTGCTATGAATAGTCGTGGTGACAATGGGGTATCATATTGATTCACTTGATATGTGTTTTGGCACTCAACTTGCGGATTCCCGCGCTGACATTGGGGTAATCTATGCATAGGGGTTGATGCACGTTCTTGTCTTTGTTTCTCCGGTAGAAATCTTGGGGCACTCTTTGAGGTTGTTTGTGTTGGATCGAGTATTATAATCTGAGATCGATCGGAAATAATAACTTGCGTTATTCTAGTACGAAGCGTTGATAGATCGATTGGAAAGAATAACTTGTGTTATTCTAGTACGAACTCTTGGATAGATCGATCGGAAAGAATAGCTACAAACAATTTCTTCTTATGTTCTCTGCTAGATAGGAAGTTTGGAGTGATTCTTCGTCACACATTGAGGGGTGATTATGTGATCCAATTTTATTAGCATTGTTGAGAGATTGTTGTAGCGAAAGTACGGACCCTATGCCTTGTTTTCAAGCATTGCAATATCGTTTGTGCTCAATTTTTTGTTACTTCCTACCTTGATGTTTTTTATTGTTACTATTACAAAAATCAATATCTACTATCCCTATTACACTTGTATCACCATCTCTTCGCCGAGCTAGTGCACCTATACAATTTACCATTGTATTTGGTGTGTTGGGGACACAAGAGACTTTTTATTATTTGGTTGCAGGGTTGTTTGAGAGAGACCATCTTTATCCTACACCTCCCACGGATTGATAAACCTTAGGTCATCCACTTGAGGGAAAATTGCTACTGTCCTACAAAACTCTGTGCTTGGAGGCCCAACACGAGTGTACAAGAGTAAACTTGCATAGTAGACATCAAGCTCTTTTATGGCGCCGTTGCCGGGGAGGTTAGGTAAGCCACACTCACCTCCTGTCAATCAAGCTCTTTTCTGGCACCGTTGCCGGGGAGGTGAGTTCTTGAAGGTATATCTTTAGATCTTGCAATCGAATCTTTTAGTTTATTGTTTTAACACTAGTTTGGTTTTGTAAAAAAGATAACTACAAAAAAAAGGAATTGAGGTTGCATCACAGTATTCATCTTTATAATATCTTTCGTGAAAATGATGTGTCGGTGTACTAAGGTAGGGGTACCTCAGTACCCCAACTTGTGCACGGGCAGTAGCAGCTTCCCGCGGCAGGGCCTACCACGCGCTCGTCGGAGACCTTCCTGCTCCATATAAAACCATTCAAAAACAAAGTATACAAGACAGAAGATCGAGACCCCGGCAAGTGGAGCTTGCCGGGAAGGCCGTTCCAGGCTCAAGATTACTTCACTAACACAAGACCCTGGCAAGAGGAGCTTGCCAGGAAGACTAGAAGATTATATCACAGCAGACATGCCTCGGCACTATATGCGCCCCGGCAGGGCCCGGGGAGCGACAAGCTTCAGAGCCCGGCAAGCTCCCGGGCCCGGCAAGGTCAAGACCCCGGCAAGGTACTTGCCGGGGAGGATTGTGCTGTGTGCCCACGCTCCAGCTCATCGAACCACGCGTCGCCCTGGGGCCAATCCAGGGACGCGTGGCGGATGGCTGTGCAGCCTGGGGGACACGGTGGCGCTCCAAGGTGGTAAAGCCATCGCCGTGGCAAACGGAGACGCAAGGGCGGGCGCTTTTGGGGTCGACGGCGACGGGCATTAAATTCTCTTGTCCCCCACTGTCAAAGTAGGTAGCGACCACTGTTCACGCACTGTAGCTCCACTATTCCCGCACTGTTACAACTACCACCTCTTTTACATTTTTACCCTTTCTCCTACGTTGACACCTGTCGGTGACCCCTTGCACTATAAAAGGAGGCCCATGCACAACTTAGAGGGGGTTCGGAACCTAGATCGCTCATACGCTCGGTGTAGCTAGTTCTTCAAGCTCCCGAGCTCCCCAACTCAATACAAGCTAAGCAGGAGTAGGGTTTTACGCGTCCACCGCGGCCCAAACCTGGGTAAACTGCCCGCGTGTTCACTACGATCCGCTCTTCGTGCTCCCTCCGCCCTCTTACCGCACAAGCAAGGGGCTCCGGTCCCATAGGTGCTCGTGGTGGACAGTTTCCCCCGACATCTTTGGCGCGCCAGGTAGGGGGCGTCGAGGTTGTGCGAACCTGATCCGGCGTTCACGTGGGCGCATTCTTCATCAACCTCTCCAGTTTCATCAGCAACCTCATCAGCAACTGCGCCATGGCCCCGAAGAAGAAGGTTTCGGAGCTCGCAGGCCCGTCTGCGTCTCACCCGCCGCCACCGGAGCCGACGGTGGGCGGGGGAGACGCCGTCGGAAGGGTGGTCGCCGGCGAGGACACTCGCGGCGCCACCAAATCCAAGGATAGAACGGACGACCGAGCCTCGGTCTCCGTAGACGCGCCACGTCCGTCTCAGCAAACGACAACCCAGCAGCGCCATGTCACAGGAGGTGGCATCCGCTTGCTGGGCCAAGGGCAAACCGGAGGCTCGCGGGATGCTCCGGACCACCGTCCGGGCACAAGCAAAGCGCGGACGCCGGGGCGGGACCCTGCTCCTTCTAACGCTGTTAGGAGTCCGAGCATATCCCGCTCCTCGCGCCGCTCGCCCCCGCTCCCCTCCACTCCAGCAGAAGCGCTCGCTAGGGCGCAACTGCTCCTCGACTTCCCTCCAGCGGCAGACAAGGCCGAAGACTGGAGGGCCACCATCCAGAGCCTGATCGCCTTCGCCAACAACGACACGCCGCAGCAGCCGGCAACCTCGCGGCCGCGGCAAGTCGAGAATATGAAGGCCGACGGCGACAAGACCGTCGGGGGTGCAACCACCGTGCACTCCCCGCCGCGGAAGCAGAAGACGCCGCCCTGCAGGAACAACGCCGACGACGGCTCTACGGCGTCGTCGGATCCGCGGGCTCGTCGGGACCAGCGCCAAGTCCTTGACGACCGGCGACAAGAAGACGCTCGAACAACGATCGAGCGCCGCCGAGAAGCTCGGCGACAATCGGACCAGAGAGCTGGGAACGCTGTCGACGCGAGCGCCCGGTGAACCAGGCGACTTGCCGTACGCGGCAGGTTGCCCTGCGTTTACCCGTGAGCTGCGGCGCGTCCAGTGGCCCAGCATGAAGAATTTCAAGCCCGACGTACCGGAGAAGTACGACGGCAAGACGCACCCCTCGGAATTCCTCAGCGTCTACACCTCTTGAGCTTGCGTTGTATTCCCTCAAAGAGGAAAGGGAGATGCAGCACAGTAGCGTAAGTATTTCCCTTAGTTTTTGAGAACCAAGGTATCAATCCAGTAGGAGACCACGCGCCAGTCCCTCGCACCTACACAAACAAATAGGAACTTCGCAGCCAACGCGATAAGGGGTTGTCAATCCCTTTGCGGTCACTTACGAGAGTGAGATCTGATAGAGATGGTAGTTTATATTTTTGGTATTTTTGGTTTAATAAAACAGCAAATAAACAATGGCAGAAGAAATTAACGGGAAAGTAATATGATAGAGATAGACCCGGGGGACATAGTTTTCTCTAGTGGCTTCTCTCATGATAGCGATATTCTACGGCGGGTAAACAATTACTGTCGAGCAATTGATAGAAAAGCGAATAATTGTGAGACTATCTAGGCATGATCATTGTATATAGGCATCACATCCGAGACAAGTAGACCGACTCCTGACTGCATCTACTACTATTACTCCACACATCAACCGCTATCCAGCATGCATCTAGTGTATTGAGTTCATACGAACAGAGTAACGCCTTAAGCAAGATGACATGATGTAGAGGGATAAACTCAAGCAATATGATGAAAACCCCATCTTTTTATCCTCGATGGCAAAAATACAATACGTGCCTTGCTGCCCCTACTGTCACTGGGAAAGGACACCGCAAGATTGAACCCAAAGCCAAGCACTTCTCCCATTGCAAGAACTATAGATCTAGTAGGGCAAACCAAACCAATAATTTGAAGAGACCTGTAAGGATATTATGAGCGCACATAAAAAGTTCAGAGAAGAACCAAGTATCTTTCATAGATAACCTTGATCATAAACTCACAATTCATTGGATCTCGACAAACACACCGCAAAAAGAGATTACATCGAATAGATCTCCTCGAAGACCGAGGAGAACTTTGTATTGAGATCCAGAGAGAAAGAAGAATCCATCTAGATACTAGATATGGACCCGAAGGTCTGTGGTAAACTACTCACAACTCATGGTGAGGGCGATGATGATGATGATGAAGGCCTCCGTGATGGATCCCCCTCCCGGAACAGGCTCCAAGATGGGATCTCCACGGGAACATCATCTACGACAGTGGAATTAGGGTTTTCTCTCTGCGTTCGGAGTTTCTGGGGTACGTAGGCATATATAGGAGGAAGAGGGGTACCAGGGGCCACAGGTCATGCCCTCGAGGCAGGGGGGCGCGCCCTGGGAAGTGGGGCGTGCCCCCCACCCCAGAGGGTGGGCCCCCTATCCTCTGACTTCGCTCCGAAGTTTATCTCACGTGATTTCCCCCAAAAATATCTCTTGCGAAGGTTTCATTCCGTTTGGACTCCATTTGATATTCCTTTTATGCAAAACCCTGGAATAGGCAAAAAACAGCAATCTGGACTGGGCCTTTGGGATAGTAGGTTAGTCCCAAAAATGATATAAAAGTGAATGATAAGGCCCATTGAACATCTAAGACTTCAAAAATAATAGCATGGAACAATAAAAAATTATAGATATGTTGGAGACGTATCACATGGCAATAAATATAATCTATATATGAAACTATACTCTATTTATTATACTATCCGCTATAATTAATTAAAGGTAGTATCATATATACTGTATATTCTTGATAAAAAATATGATGTTAGGTAATGTAAATGTTTTCAAATAGCACGGTTCACAAACGAAAGCCGTGTGCCTACCAAACTATGGCTGATGCCCCCCTGCTGTGCGCGCGATCTGAGTCGTGCGTTCTGATTGGCCAGAACCCAAACCCCACGGATCGAAAGACAATCGTCATCCCTTTCGACACGAAATGCAGTCCGGCTAGGAATTGATTTATATGCCAACATGCATGGTAAATGCCAAAAAATGTTTTACATATAGCACATGAGACCTAAAATGCGCCAGTAAATCAAACCCGTGGTAAAATTGTGATTGGTTTACGTGGGAAAAATTTAGAGGCGCAACGATGAACGCACGTCTTCATTTCAAAATTAGCATGTCTTCATTTCTAACGAAATTATTCTGTTTGTGCACACGAGTGCCCATAGGCAACCGTTTGCATAGGCCTTTCCGCGGGCGTGGCGACCGGGGATATTTTTCACCCTTTTCACCTAGGCTGCCAACACCCCCCCCCCCACTGTCCGCCCGCATTTTACTCAACTAGTCCACCCAATCTACTTCGCCAGGCCCCCTCCCCCAGACCCACAGCAGAACCCTCTCCGGCGCCTCAGTGCTCACCCCGGTCGTGTGCCCGCTCTTCGACGTCAAGCCTACCACCACTGCCGTTCCCTACACGCGGTGGCCTGCGCCTCGCCGTCTTTGTTTGCTCGCCAGCCACCCTCGAGCATATCGATGCAGTAACCCTTGCCTCTCTTGTGGCCGAGCCGGGTTTGCATTAGTAAGCATGTTAGTTACTACTCTCCATCACGTTGAGGCATATTTCCTCGCAGTCCCTCTTCCAATTTTGTTATGTATGTTCCCAAATTGGCTATAAAATAACGGAGAGCGTATATATGTTCATTATCTACCTTCCTTATTACATATAAGATGTATTTGTTCCAACAAGTTACTACATATTAACAGATCGCGGGCGCCCAAGTCACACAAACTTAACAAATTAGCCGTACATTTTCTAAATTATTGCATGGCATGTTTAGAAAGCTCGATACCAAGTTGTTAGTTTTATGCTTATCCTCCTTTCCTGCGTATCGCATGTGTTCTCTATAGATGCCGAGTAGCAGCGACAACACTCATTCAGGCCATGTATCTTCATCTAATTCGGACAACCCTAGGCCTTCAGCAGATTGTGAGGGATCAAGTAGTCTTGAACGGGATAGAGTTGCAGCAATTACCTTTCCAGTCAGGACACGGAGGCATGCTCCAAGGAAGCCCACACACCAACCTAAAGGTGTATATGAAGTAACCGAGATTGATTTTAAGTCTTGGGCTCCAACTAAACTAGATAAAGCATGCACTAGGTTCAGGAGTGTGTGTGGATTTGTGGGCAGGGCAAGGCTCAACATTAATCTGCCGGGGTTTCGGAAGGTTGACACAGAAACACGATGAAGGATAGTCCGGGAGATCATGGATCACTTCAATGTTCCAGAGCAGTGGAGAATGCAGGTGGAACACGCTGCACTATAGAAGGCTAGGTATGCTTGGAGAAACTGGAAGCACGTGCTTTAAAAGAAGTACTTGAGTGAAGGCAAGGACCCAATCCCCGCATACCACCAAATTACAAAGGCAGACTGGGCAGAATTCAAAAGGGTCAGGGCAACTAAAGAGTTTGCTGAGAAGTGTTTCAAGCAATCGGAACTTCAGAAGAAGAACATACAGCCCCGCCGTATGGGTGTGGCAGGATACTACGGCATGAAACTGATATGGGACCAGGAGGACAAAGAAGCAGTAGCGGCGGGTGGGAATCCGGCCTTTAGTGAAATCAGGGGCGATCGCACCAGAGACTACTTGCGGGCACGTGCAAAGAGGCGTGATGACAGAACTTATTACTTTGAAAACTCACGTGACGCCGAACTGTATCAGGTGATGTTAGAGGCTTCCAAGATCCCTGGAAGGTTCTACAGGAACTCAGGGCCATGTGACATTCTGTCCATTGCTCTAGACACAAAAGAGCCCCCTGGTCGTGCAAGGGTTATAGGTGTTAATGTCCCGCACAAGAGGGCTTTCACACTCAGCAAAGAAGAGAGGCTCATCATGAAAAAAGCGAGGAGTGAAATGAAGCAGAATGCATTGTATGAAAGGTTGAGGAAGGATATGTATCCGGCTATTCGAAAGGATATTGAGGAGTCAATGATGATGCAGAAGTCTCTAACACTGACAGATAGCCAGCAGATGGGAGGGGAGGCGGGCATGGAGGATGCTGCTAATTGCGCGACAACACTGCACAAGAGTAGTTGTGCATCTGCTCACCCCAGCGACACTGAGACTACAGCTGCTCGTGATGATGCTATATTTGATCTATCTGGAATGAAAGACAGACTGAAGGGCGTCCTTACACATTATGAAGGTACACTAAAATGCGCAACAGCCTGGGATTGCCCACCCTTCTTGGAAGATGGCCTCTTCTTGGACAATGTGCCACTGAAGCCAGGCTGTCTGAAGTGCCACGTGACTGAAGTAAAGCCTGGGTTCAATGAATTTGCCCTGAAGAATGTCCTAGGAGACTTCGATGAGTAAAGGACCTTGGGAGAAACACTGTGACAGCACATCCAGTGGACACGAAAGGAAATAGAGTTCATCGATGAGATTCCTGAAGCCCCGCCAAGAGCAACCACTGTCGCCCCACAACCAGTGACGCTCTCCTTGCCATAGCAGCTCTCGCGGGCTGATGCATCAACATGTGCTCAGCCGCCCCGACTTTGTGGCGTACAGGCTAGGTCATCCTCCGCCCCAAAGCAGCCAGTGGCAAGGCCTACAAGTGCTGATGATGCACCACTGGTTCTTATGCTGGCCGCTGAAGCAGCGGGGGGAGACCCAGCTGCAACACATGCTCAGCAGACCAACCTGGTGGAACAGACTGCTAAGCAGTCTAATGCTTCGGAACTGCCTGCTAAGCAGTCTGTAGGTCCAGAACCGACTGCTCATCAGTCCATCGGTCTACAGGCGCGTGATCAGCATACCAATGCATCAGCACTTCCTACTCAGCAAACCAACGCGTTGGCATGGCCTCCTCAGCACACCGACAAGTTGGCACCACCTGCGCAGAAACCCGACATAGCTTCAATGAATGGTCAGTAGTCTGATGCCTCTGCTCCTACGGCCAAGCAGTCCGTCACAGCAGCACAGCCAGCTCAGCGGTCCGGCATAGATAAACCATCTGCTAAGCAGTCTGTCCAAGCTTCACTGTCTGCTCGGCAGTCTACCTTGCAGCCAACCAAACGTTCTACCAGAAATGCTTCAAGTACCAAGAAGGAAGTGGCCAAAAAGGCTACACCCACGACCACGAGGAAGCACAGCGGGAGAGGGAGGAGGAAAGAGAACGATTGCCTCTTACTTAAAGCACTCATCACCCAGAACCAAATTAACAGTAGCTTGTTCGAATCGGGGAGTAATATTATTTCTGACGCCATGGATGATGAAGAAGTAGAATTGTTGCTTGCTAAAAGTAAACAAGACGTACTTGAAGCACGCAATTACGTCCATGGCAAGCCATTTCTTGTTGGTGAATACTTTGATGAGTGCAGCTCCAGTTGCCGCGATTTACATGAATATTGCATGGATCAAATGTCAGCAGGTCATCATGCTTTGCTAGTCCACTACAATAGAGATCATTTCCGACACGATGCTGGTTCCATCAATGTGAGCTTCGAGGACTTTCATCTCTTCTTCAACTTCAACGTGCTCGATGCCACTCTTGTTAGATGCCTGATTTTGTAAGTACTTAACAAACTCTGATCAACTTCTCCATGCAATGATGTAAATGATAAACAGCTAACTGCATTTTATTCCTCTCAGGGGATTGAACGCGCAGAGAAGAAATATGGAGAGTGTGTATTTCATAGATCCTGCATTAGTAAATGGCATAACATTAGATGGTAAGGACCGACGGGATTGGGCCATTAACACGATCGTCCGTATCTTCGAAAACACGTCCCATGCAGAATCATTTCTTTGGCCATATCATGAACGGTAAGTCAAGTAAACAACCATGCATACACTGATTGTCTTTCAGATTTCGACATCATTCGTAAGTTCATGGCTTTCTTAATATGTAGCAATCACTGGATATTGGTATTCATTGCTCCAAAGAAGAACACGGTTTAGTACATCGATTCTCTCAGAGAGTCAACAAACGCTCAGGATCCGACGCATGTTCAGCAATTCTTGGATAGGTATTGAATTCTATGATGTTGAAATTAATTTGCATCCATATCTGGTTCAATAATTGATGTTGTCAAAATTCATCATCATTTGCAATGTGCTCGCATTGTGGAAAACTAAACCAGGCCTGGGAACCTGTTCAAGACGGAACAACCTCCGCAACACAAGATCGTTTCTTCGGTAACACACCGAAATCCGTTATTTCGGAAAATTTATCCAATAGTCTGCAAATACATTTCCTTACGCTAGTCAAATGTTAAAGCTTATAAATAAACCTCTTTCTATTTTGTCCAAAGAATAAATAATACATCTAACACCGGTTAGGTTGTTCCTAACAGGACAAATACATGACTAATTTTGTACAAAAAATTCAGTGTCCTCAGCAAGAAGCAGGGACCAACCTTTGTGGATACTATGTTTCCAGACACATGATCTCCATCTGCAAAGCAGCTGATAGTTGTGATGATCCTCGCGAATTAATACCAGTAAGTCTATCTTAATTAATATCTTCTACTCCACTCATATGGCACATTCTAATCTTAAAATTACTGCAGCTCATCTTAAAACTGAGGACCACTGAACTGCTCCCAGCTAGTGAATTTTTGATTGTTCGGAGATTTATCAGCGACTTCTTCCTGGATCACTACATCAATCCCACTGGTGATAATGAAGATTTCAGCATGCGTTCTCCTGAAACACTGAGTAAGAGTTAGCCGCTAAACATATAACGCATGGATCCATTGTTTTCCATCTGATGAGGTCTTCGTATTTCATACACTATGATTAATTATGTAATGCATATATGTGTGGACAAATCATTGGTATTTAGCTACCATATGTTCAATTGCAATTGTTGCAAAATCTGATGAATGTTCTTCATGTGGAAATTATTTGTTTTATTGAATATTGTGGCGAATTTGCTTTTTGCGTGCCGATTCAAAATGGGATATTTTTGTTTATTTGTTCAATTGAATATTGTGGCGAATTTGCTTTTTGTGTGCCGATTCAAAATGGGATATTTTTGTTTTAACCTAGCAATTGCTCTGCACACGGTTCAATTAAATGAGAGTGTGCGATCGACCATTGGAAAGCATACGTCAATCATAGCGGAACCGTCGGTGATACACAGCAGATCACAAACGATTTGCAGTGCTACTACATATGCGTAGGGTCTCCGGAACCATTTGTGATATCGCGTTATCGCACACGAGAACTAGGAGTAAATCATGCACAATGCAAAATACAATCCCAATCGTAATCTTTTCAGGAAACATGTGGGATCCCAAACGAAAAGCACACGCCACTCTTGCAACAACCGTCGATGATACCCAACAAATCACAAATGGTCTGCATCACTTGTATGTGTGCGAAGGGGCTCCTGAACCGTTTATGATAGAACATTATCGCATACGGTAATTGTTGGCAAACGTGTTGATACGTCTCCAACGTATCTATAATTTTTAATTGTTCCATGCTATCATATTTTCCTTCTAGGATGTTTTATGAGCTTTTATATACACTTTTATGTGATTTTTGGGATTAACCTATTAACCCAGAGCCCAGTGCCAGTTTATCTTTTTTCCTTGTTTTTGAGTTTTACAGAAAAGGAATATCAAACGGAGTCCAATTGACGTGCCAATTTTTGGTGATTTTTTATGGACCAAAAGAAGCCCCCGGAGTAAAAGAGTTGGGCCAGGAGAGTCACGGGCTGCCCACGAGGGTGGGGGCGCGCCCACCCCCACTGGGACCGCCCCCCTATCTCGTGGACACCCCGGAGACCCCCTTGACTTGTGCCCTACGCCAAAAAATCCTATAAATACATAAACGTCCAAAAAATAACCTAGATCGGGAGTTCCGCCCCCGAAAGCCTCTGTTGCCACCGAAAACCAATCTAGACCCTGTTCCGGCACCCTGTCGGAGTGGGAATCTCTCTCCGGGGGCCATCTTCATCATCCCGGCGCTCTCCATGACAAGGGAGGAGTAGTTCACCCTCGGGACTGAGGGTATGTACCAGTAGCTATGTGTTTGATCTCTCTCTCTCTCTCTCGTGTTCTTGAGATGGCACGATCTTGATGTATCGCGAGCTTTGCTACTTTAGTTGGATCTTATGATGTTTCTCCCCCTCTACTCTCTTGTGATGAATTGAGTTTTCCCTTTGAAGTTATCTTATCGGATTGAGTCTTTAAGGATTTGAGAACACTTGATGTATGTCTTGCATGTGCTTATCTGTGGTGACAATGGGATATCACGTGATCCACTTGATGTATGTTTTTGTGATAAATTTGTGGGTTCCGTGACCTTGGGAATCTATGCATAGGGCTTGGCACACGTTTTCGTCTTGACTCTCTGGTAGAAACTTTGCGGCACTCTTTGAAGTTCTATGTGTTGGTTGAATAGATGTTTCTGAGATTGTGTGATGCATATCGTATAACCATACCCACTGATACTTGAGGTGAAAATGGAGTATCTAGGTGACATCAGGATTTTGGTTGATTTGTGTCTTAAGGTGTTATTCTAGTACGAACTCTATGATAGATTGAACGGAAAGAATGGCATTGTGTTATTTTACTACGGACTCTTGAATAGATCGATCACAAAGGATAACTTTGAGGTGGTTTCGTACCCTACCATAATCTCTTCGTTTGTTCTCCTCTATTAGTTAGTTTGGAGTGACCCTTTGATGCATGTTGAGGGATAGTTATATGATCCATTATATTATTATTGTTGAGAGAACTTGCACTAGTGAAAGTATGAACCCTAGGCCTTGTTTCAAAGCATTGCACTACCGTTTATGCTCACTTTTATCGTTAGTTACCTTATTGTTTTTATATTTTTAGATTACAAAAACCTATATCTACCATCCATATTGCACTTGTATCACCATCTCTTCGCCAAACTAGTGCACGTATACAATTTACCATTGTATTGGGTGTGTTGGGGACACAA
This sequence comes from Secale cereale, assembly GCA_902687465.1. Lineage (NCBI taxonomy): Eukaryota > Viridiplantae > Streptophyta > Magnoliopsida > Poales > Poaceae > Secale > Secale cereale. The sequence goes on from LR738710.1 coordinate 641,643,044, forward strand.
GAGACTCTTTGTTATTTGGTTGCAGGGTTGTTTGAGAGAGACCATCTTCATCCTACGCCTCCCATGGATTGATAAACCTTAGGTCATCCACTTGAGGGAAATTTGCTACTGTCCTACAAACCTCTGCACTTGGAGGACCAACAATGTCTACAAGAAGAAGGTTGCGTACTAGACATCAAGCTCTTTACTGGCGCCGTTGCCGGGGAGGTTAGTGCTTGAAGGTATATCTTTAGATCTTGCAATCGAATCTTTTAGTTTCTTGTTTTATCACTAGTTTAGTTTATAAAAGTAAACTACAAAAAATGGAATTAAGGTTGCCTCATATGCTTCATCTTTTTAATATCTTTCGTGAAAATGATGGGAAGGAAAATTGTGCTCAAGTACTAGAAGAAGAATTACATAGAATGCTTGGCATAAAATATGTGCATGATGAGCATGATTGCAATGTTGTTAGTGTGAATCCTTCGAATATCCATGGTACTAATGATGATTGCACTAGTCATGATGAAAATATCTCTTATAAGCATGTCGATTTTTGTGGAGTGCATAGAGTTTGCAAGTACGTACCAAATAGGGAAGATAGATTTTGCAAGGGGCATAAGTATTTAGAAACTAAATGGTTGCAAGAAAGGCTAGATGATTGTGCTAAAAAATCAATATGTCTTAGCCGTACTTGTGAACTTTGCAATGAACGTGGTCATTTCATTCTCCAATGCAAATTGTTTCATGATCGAATCGTGTCCAAAAATTGTGACGACTTGATTTCCCTTGCACATCATAATGAACTTAGCTTGCTTTTGGGTTATGAAGAAATCAAACGTAGAACTAAGCATCTTCCAGGATTTGCCCTTGATAAACTTCTTGATTTTGATCTAGAGGAAAATTTATATGTATTGTGCGGTGAATTGCATTGAAAATCCTTATATTGCTAATTACATAAAGCCAAGAAAATAAATAGAAGATGAAGGGAATACTAATGAAAGGGAAGAGATTTCCCAATATCCTCCTGTTCTTTCTTATAATGAATCAGGTAACGAGGAGGAGTCTTCTATTCAACCAATCTCATTAATAAGGAGCTCCAAAAAGAAGATTAAACCCACACAGGATGCGAAGAAGAAAAACAAAAGACGGAGAAGCAAAGGTAAAGAGGTTACCCTTCCAAATGATGTTGCACCTATTACTCATTGTGATGATGATAATTGCTATACTATCGGTGCTATCCATACTATTAATGATGAGAGTGATTATGCTTATGATATGCAAAGGTCCAAGCTTGGGGATGCTATGCTTGATGAAAATGACATGTTTGAGAATGTATTTACTGCAATTAATGTTTGTCCCAAGCTTGGGGAAGCTACGTTTGATGAAGATGATATGTTTAGCCTCCCAAGTCTTGATATGCAAATCTGTTATGATGAAAGCATGCCTCCTACTTATGATGATTATTGTGATGACACTTATGCTATAAAAAGTAGTGATGATTATATTTATCAAACTAGTCATGATTATGATTACCTTTTTTCTGAACATTACTCTTTTAATGTGGAAACAATCTATAGTATTCAAGTCTCTTATGATACTCCCACTATTCAAAATGAGAAGAATTTTGCTTGGGGATCATGACAAGAATGCTTTACGTGATAGTTATATGGTTGAATTCATTCATGATGCTACTGAAAATTATTATGAGAGAGGATCATATGCTTCTACATATTGCAATAATATCAAGTTTCCTCTCTATGTGCTTGAAGTTTTGAAGCTATGCTTGTTTTGCTTTCCTATGCTAGTTGATTATTGCTCCCATAAGTTGTTTGATCACAAAATCCCTATGCACAGGAAGTGGGTTAGACTTAAATGTGCTAGTCATATTCTTCATGATGCTCCCTTTATGTTTCAATTCTAATCTTTTATGCGAGCATCATTGAAATCATTGTGCCTAGCTAGGGGCATTAAACGATAGCGCTTGTTGGGAGGCAACCCAATTTTATTTTCTTTGCTTTTGCTTCTGTTTAGGAATAAATATTGCATGTAGCTTCTGTTTAGATGTGGTTTTGTGTTTTAATTAGTGTTTGTGCCAAGTAGAACCTTTGGGAAGACTTGTGTGAAGTTTATGTGATCATGCTGTAAAAAACAGAAACTTTAGCGCTCACGAGATTGGATGTCATTTTTTACTAGATAGTGATTTTTAGTTGATTATTTTTGCAGATGATCAATAGACAAATACCTCAAGTCTACCAATTTATTTCAGGATTTTTAGAGTTACAGAAGTATTCGAAAGTTACAGATTACTACAGACTGTTCTGTTTTTAACGGATTCTGTCTTCTATGTGTTGTTTGCTTGTTTTGATGAATCTATGAGTAGTATCGGAGGGTATGAACCATAGAGAAGTTGGAATACAGTAGATATTACATCAATATAAATTTCGAATGAGTTCATAATAGTACCTAAGTGGTGGTTTTATTTTCTTATACTAACGGAGCTTATGAGTTTTCTGTTGAGTTTTGTGTTGTGAAGTTTTCAAGTTTTGGGTAAAGATTCGATGGAATATGGAATAAGGAGTGGCAAGATCCTAAGCTTGGGGATGCCCAAGGCACCCCCAAGGTAAAATTAAAGGAAAACCAAGAGCCTAAGCTTGGGGATGCCCCGGGAAGGCATCCCCTCCTTCGTCTTCGTCTATCGGTAACTTTACTTGAGGCTATATTTTTATTCACCACATGATATGTGTCTTGCTTGGAGCGTCAATTTATTTTAGTTTGTTCTGCTTGCTGTTTGAAAAATATCCCAAGATCTGAAATTCTTAAATGTTAGAGAGTCTTCACATAGTTACATAATTATTCAACTACTCATTGATCTTCACTTATATCTTTTGCAGTAGTTGGTCATTTGCTCTAGTGCTTCACTTATATCTTTTTAGAGCACGGCGGTGGTTTTATTTTCAAGAAATAGATGAACTCTCATGCTTCACTTATATCCTTTTGAGAGTCTTTTAGAACAGCATGGTAGTGTGCTTTGGTTATAAAACTAGTCCTAATATGATAGGCATCCAAGAGGGATATAATAAAAACTTTCATATAAAGTGCATTGAATATTATGAGAAGTTTGATACTTGATGATTGTTTTGAGATATGAGGATGGTAATATTAGAGTCATGCTAGTAGAGTAGTTGTGAATTTGAGAAATACTTGTGTTGAGGGTTGCAAGTCCCGTAGCATGCACGTATGGTAACCGTTGTGTGACAAATTTGAAGCATGAGGTATTTCATTGAGTGTCATCCTTTGTGTGGAAGTCGGGATCGCGCGATGGTTAACTCCTACCAACTCGTCCCCTAGGAGCATGCGTGTAGTACTTTATTTTGATGACTTGTAGATTTTTGCAATAATTATGTGAGTTCTTTATGACTAATGTTGAGTCCATGGATTATACGCACTCTCACCCTTCCACCATTGCTAGCCTCTCTTGTACCGCACAACTTTCGCCGGTACCATACACCCACCATATACCTTCCTCAAAACAGCCACCATACCCACCTATCATGGCATTTCCATAGCCATTCCGAGATATATTGCCATGCAACTTTCCACCGTTCCTTTCATATGGCACGCTTCATCATTGTCATATTGACATGCATGATCATGTAGTTGACATCGTATTTGTGGCAAGGCCACCATGCATGATTTTTCATACATGTCACTCTTGATTCATTGCACATCCCGGTACATCGCCGTAGGCATTCATATAGAGTCATACTTTGTTCTAAAATCGACTTGTAATACCGAGTTATAAATCAATAAAAGTATGATGATCATAATTATTAGAGCATTGTCCCAAAGAAAAAAGAAAGAAAAAAAAGAAGGAAGGCCAAAAAGAAAAAAAAAAGATCCAGAAAAAGAAATGATAAAAAGAAGAAAAAGGGAAAAAGGAAGAAAAAAAAGGGACAATGCTACTATCTTTTTCCACACTTGTGCTTCAAAGTAGCACCATGATCTTCATGATAGAGAGTCTCTTGTTTAGTCACTTTCATATGCTAGTTGGAATTTTCATTATAGAACTTGGCTTGTATATTCCAACGATGGGCTTCCTCAAATGCCCTAGGTCTTCGTGAGCAAGCAAGTTGGATGCACACCCACTTAGTTTCTTTTGTTGAGCTTTCATACATTTATAGCTCTAGTGCATCCGTTGCATGGCAATCCCTACTCACTCACATTGATATATATTTATGGGCATCTCCATATCCCATTGATACGCCTTGTTGATGTGAGACCATCTTCCCCTTCTTGTCTTCTCCACAACCACCACTCTATTCCACATAGTGCTATGTCCATGGCTCACACTCATGTATTGCGTGAAAGTTGAAAGAGTATGAAACAAGTGCTTGGCTGAAACCAGGGTTGTGCATGATTGGAATATTTTGTGTGACGAAGATGGAGCATAGACTAACTATATGATTTTGTAGGGATGAACTTTCTTTGGCCATGTTATTTTGAGAAGACATGATTGCTTTGTTAGTATGCTTGAAGTATTATTATTCTTATGTCAATATGATCTTTTATCTTGAATCTTTCGGATCTGAACATTCATGCCACAACAAAGAGAATTACATTGAGAATTATGTTAGTTAGCATTCCACATCAAAAATTCTGTTTTTATCATTTACCTACTCGAGGACGAGCAAGAATTAAGCTTGGGGATGCTTGATACGTCTCCGACGTATTTATAATTTTTTATTGTTCCATGCTATTATATTTTCCTTCTAAGATGTTTTATGGGCTTTTATATACACTTTTATGTGATTTTTGGGACTAACCTATTAAACCAGAGCCCAATGCCAGTTTATCTTTTTCCTTGTTTTGGAGTTTTACAGAAAAGGAATATCAAACGGAGTCCAATTGACGTGACAATTTTTGGTGATTTTTTATGGACCAAAAGAAGCCCCCGGAGTAAAAGAGTTGGGCCAGGAGAGTCACGGGCTGCCCATGAGGGTGGGGGGCGCGCCCACCCCCACTGGGAGCGCCCCCCTATCTCGTGGACAGCCCGGAGACCCTCCTGACTTGTGCCCTACGCCAAAAGATCCTATAAATGGAGAAACCTCCAGAAAATAACCGAGATCGGGAGTTCGGCCGCTGAAAGCCTCTATTGCCACCGAAAACCAATCTAGACCCTGTTCCGGCACCCTGCCGGAGGGGGAATCCCTCTTCGGTGTCCATCTTCATCATCCCGGCGCTCTCCATGACGAGGGAGGAGTAGTTCACCCTCGGGGCTGAGGGTATGTACCAGTAGCTATGTGTTTGATCTCTCTCTCTCTCTCTCTCTCTCTCTCTCTCACGCTCTCTCGTGTTCTTGAGATGGCATGATCTTGATTGTAATGCCCAGTATGTGACTATGTTTCCCACGTTTCGAGGCACGACTTAAAGACATAATCACATACTAGAATGATCTCAAGTATGGTATCTTTGCACGACTCGTGTAAAAGAGGGGATGAAAATGTAAAAGAGTAGTTGGCTTACACTCGCCACGTCACACAATGTAATACATTAACATACATCATCCAAATAACATCAGAGTCCGACTATGGCCGAAGATCCAAATGAAAGATACCATAAATAAAGCAACACAAGGTCCCAATCATCCTAGTAAGAGCCCTACTGATCCTCGAGATAAGACAAATAGTATCGTCCACACTCTTCATCGAACTCCCAATACAACTCTGAAGCACCACCTGTGTAGTTCTCTACGGTACCTGCATCTGGTGTTGTGTAGAATCTGTGAGCCATGGAGGACTCAGCAATCCCGTTCCCGGGTAGCAATACTATCAAAGCCTTAGGTGAGGAAAAGGCTTAAAACAAGGTTGCATCAGCACTAGCACTAACTTACGGTTTTAGGGCGAGGAGAGAACAAGTGCCAACGATCGTCAAAGTGATCACAAAGTGATCCTAACTACTCACGACCAAACATAACCCCACCGTGTTCACTTCCGGAACCCCTTCGGAAAGAGATCATCACGGTTACTCACGCTGGTAGTGTATTATGAATATGGTGTCAAGTTATCTACAACCGGATATTAACAAATTCCCATCTGCCACATAACCGCGGGCACGGCTTTCGAAAGATCAAACCCTGCAAGGGTGTCCTAACTTAGCCCATCACAAGCTCACTGTTTGCGGAGTCGCAACTCCAAGGTGGGAAGACCCGAGTATTCTCGGAATCCCATGCTCAAGATATTCCGACAAAGGTAAAACTAATCCAGCAAGACCTCTCGGCGTGCCGACACCTTGACAATAGCCGTGTGTATCTAGTCTCAGACCATGACTGGATGAGCACAGCGTACGGTGACCAAACCCAAGTTGCCAAGGGGGTACCGCAAACGACTCTAGGTTGGACCAACACTTATGAGGAGCACTGGCCTGGGTGTTGTTAATTAAGTCCTCGGGATAGCTAGTCCCTATGCAAGTTTTAGTTATTAGGCAAATGTAAAACCAAAGTTGGGCCTTGCTGGAAAAGCTTTAGTGCTAAGCGGGTTATCGAGGGGGCCCATAAACCCCAACCGTGTTAGGGACGCAAAATGAAGGAACATAACACCGGTTTAACGGTTCCTAGGGTGGCATGAGTGGAACAAAACACCAAGCAAGAGGCTTAGCCTTCCACCCATTACCAATATATATATATATATATATATATATATATATATATATATATATATATATATATATATATATATATGATTTAGTTTAACAGTTTATATATTGTGATATCCCAACAATAACTTCATCATGAAGCAAGAATCTTCAAATCTTCACCTGCAGCTAACAACGCTATAAGAGGGGCTAAGCGATGCTTATGTAGCCAAACAACGGTTTGCTAGATGGGTGGTTAGAGAGTTTCATGGCAACAATAGGAGGGCTGACAAACAGACATAGGCATCGAGGCAATATCTAAAGAGCGAGACATCTAGCATAGGTAAAGATAGTAGTGATATATGGGTAAGGTCATCTTGCATGTTGATTCAACGGAGGGATCATAACCTTGCTCCTCAAACTCAACCTCGGTAGGAACCTCGTACTCCGTACCATCACAGGGCTCTAACCAACACAACAAGCAAAACCGGAACAACAATCAATCCTAATGCAATGCTCAAACACATCATTTATACGTCCAAAACGTATCCATAATTTCTGCTTGCTCCATGCCTCTTTTGTGTGATATTTCTATGATATTTATACACTTCCATACACTTTTGATAATATTTGGACTAACCTATTAACTCAGTGCACCCCAGTGCTAGTTTCTGTTTTCTGCTGTTTTTGTATTTCAGGTTTTCCCATTACGTAAACTGCCAGAAAAATCCCGGAAAAATTATATAAAAAATCAGCGTTCCGGAAGCTTCCTTGCGGCCAAAGTAGGGCCGGAGGGGGGCCACCAGGGCTCCAGGCGCCCTGGTGGCGTGGCCCCCCTCCTGGCCGCGCCGGGGGGGCGCCTAGGCCCCCCAGGTCTCCGCTGATGCCCCCCTTTGGCATATATTTACACCGCGTCCCAAAACCCTCGAGGACGGAACCCTTTTTCGCGATCTCATCTCTGTTCCGCCGCCGTCGTGCTTCCAAGATCGGGAGCACCAGGAGAACTCTTCCCGGCACCCTGCCGGAGGGGAGGATCACCACCGGGAGCCTCTCCACCACCATGGACGCCTCCGGATGAGTTGTGAGTAGTCTCCCTTGGACCATGGGTCCATGACCAGTAGCTATGTGATGTTCTCCTCCCCTCTTTGTTCTTCACTAATTAGACCTCGTGAGCTGCCCTACATGATCGAGGCACATATGTAATCCTTATGTTGTTGCTATGTTGAGTTTGTTGGGATCCGATGGATTGTGAGATTATGTTCAGATTGTGTGTGAGTAATATATTTGATTTACCTCTTTTATATTTATGTTCTTGAGTAATTCTTGCATGTTCTCCGTTGTTGTTTATTGCTTTGGCCAAGTAGTAGGTAGTAACTCCAAGAGGGAACGTTATGCTTGATTGTGGGTTCATGCCCCTCGATGACTAGTTTGAGTGACAGAAACATGAGTCTAGGGGATGTGCTGTTGCCACAAGGGGGAAAACAACGGTGCTTGTACTCGCGGGTGCAAGGATTGTCTACTTTACGCAAAGTTCTTTTAATGCAGTTGTCTGTTGCTTTGAGTTTACACTATGGGTGGGACTCGCAACTTAATACCAGCGAGATGTTCTGGATAGATATCTCAAGGTGGATGATTAGTAGTAGATGCAGATGGATTTCGGTCTACTTACCTTGGCGTACCGCCCATGCTTTTGAGCCTCAACCTTTCTTGCAGCATAGTTAGCATTGCTTTGCGCACATAATTCTGTCAATTGCCCAGCTGTAATTCGTTTACCTCACATAGTTGTTTTATCATCTTTTGGGAGAGAGACATCACTAGTGAACATCATGGGACCCCGGTCCATATTACCATCATCGATCACATCCGCTATTTACTTTCTGCTTTTACTTACTAGTTGCAATTATACCTATCACTATTATCTCTTGCGTTTGATCCTTTGTAAACGACAAGGCCGGAGGGATTGACAACCTCTTTGTACTCGTTGGGAGCAAAGTTATTTGTATCTGTGTGCAGGTCCAGTTAATTGCTAAGTATCTGGCGCCATTAGCAGTTGACACCTTCTTGTTGAACCTTCGAGTCTCAGGGGAATTCGATCCTTGGTATCTTTGCCAAGGGAAAACTACCGCTACACTGCATCTCAAACCTTCCACTTGGGGTAACCAACGAGGGGCGAGAAGCCATCAAGCAAAGTTTTCTGGCGCCGTCGCCGGGGACTCCACTCTTCAAGATAGGGGAGTTGCACGCTATCTTTTATCTTTGCTATTTAGTCTTGTTAGTTTACCTTTCAGTTTTCTTTATGTCTTTTCACTAGTTTTGCTTAATGGAAAACAACAAAAATATGAGAGAGCTTTATAAGCTCTACCTTGCTTTGGGACATGATGTGTTTGAAGAGAAAATTAAAAAACCTATGGAACTTTATTATTTGCATAACAATCATGATGGTGGTGATGTTATTAGTATGCTTTCTTTGAATATCAATATTGCTAATGACATGGAAAGCTCTAAGCTTGGGGATGACACGTTTTATGAACATGATATTTTTAGTCCCCCAACTTTTGAAGAGAAAATTTACTTTGATGATTCTATGCCTCCTAAATACAATGATTACCATGATGGTTATGATTGCTTTACTCTCACTATTCCTAATAAGAAAGATTTTGCTTATATGAAGAGTAATGATACCTTTTTGCATGTGGATCATGGTAACAATGCTTTATGTGATGCTTATATTGTTGAGTTTATTCGTGATCCTACTAAAAAATATTATGAGAAGGGAACATATGCTTATAGATATTTCAATAATATCAAGTTCCCTCTCTTTATGTTGAAGGTTTTGAAGCTGCACTTGTTTTGTCTTCCTATGCTTATTGCTTTGTGCTTCAATGAATTATTGTATTGCAATATTCCTATGCATAGGAAGCATGTTAGGCTTAAATGTGTTTGGTATTTGCTTCTTGATGCTCTCTTTTGTTCTTCAACTCTTATTCCTATGAGAGCATCATTAAAGTCTTAAGCCTATCTTTATGGCTATAAAGAAAGAGCTCTAGGGAGACAACCCTTGTTATCTTTGCTTTCAGTTTGTTCTTTCAGTTTTAGTGGTCTTGATGTTTGTTACTACTGTAGCAATCTTTATTTTTCAGCTTTGTGCCAAGTTTAGCCTCTGATTGCAAGAAAGTTCAAGACTTGTGACGTGCAGTCCAGAAAACAGATTCTGTCCTTGGATAGAAAAATTCGTATAAAATCACCAGATCATCTTTTTGGTCTGAGTTTTTTCGACAGCGTGCTCTATACAATTGTCTTTCGGGCATGTGTTCTGAGTTTTTTGATTTGAGTTGCAGAAGTGCCCCGAAAAAATCATTTACTACCTGCTGGTCTGTTTTTCACAGATTCTGTCATGTTTTGCCTTTCCTTCATTTTGCAAACCTTGAGCTTGCTTTTTCTTTGCAAAAACCTTTTGGCAATCTTGAGAAACAGTAGACCTTCAAGAATATCCTTATTTCCAGCAAGGAACAATTATTTTATTATGGGTACTAACCTCGCTAATCAGATTATGATGAGTTATGTATGAAGGGAGTTTTCAAGTGTGCGAGGGAAGATGATAAAAAGATTCAGGAGTGTCAAATGCTCAAGCTTGGGGATGCCCCCATGCACCCCCAAGAAATATTCAAGAAGACTCAAGCGTCTAAGCTTGGGGATGCCCCCGTGCATCCCCTTCTCCATCAACAATTATCAGTTCGTCTTTCGTTCCACTATATTTTTATCACTTCATGTGTTATGTGCTATGCTTGGAGCGTCTTGCTTTTAGTTTCCTTTTTAGTTTTCTTTAGCTTTGCTTGCTGTTCATAACGAGTTGGAACTCAACTTTCTTTGTGTGGGAGAGAAACACGCTCCACTTCAACCTAGAACATAATATGGAATTTTCATGTCTATCTTTGCTGTGTGTGTTCTTGGTCTTTCAATAGCTACTATCATGTTCAGCTCTTAGTTTTCATGCTTATCTTTTTAAAGAGCTTTTGTTTAGTTGGTCGTTGGAACTCTCTTTAGTTATCATGCTTATCTTATTAAGAGAGTTGGCTTCTGTTGCATTGGTTGATATGTCTATGATAAAATGCTATGTGCATAATGATGCTTAGTAGTTCATGTTTTCTTATGGTTAGTCTCAAATAGCTGGGGGGGTTCTCAATGTGTTATTGGAGTACCAACATGATTTGTTTGCCTATGATGTGGTATGGTCTAGTGATATCTTCCTTCAAGAATTTATTTTGATTGACTTGGCGTATGCTCACGCATATTTAAGACTGTAAAGAAAGTCTATCAAGCCTTGATGATCTTTAATTTCTGAGTAGCGATATAACTTCCATGCCTGATTCAATGTTGCTTTGTCGCTCTGCATGATTATGACCGTCATTGCTCTTTTAGTTGGTCGCTCCCAGTCTTTTGCTAACCTTCGCCTGTACTAAGCGGACTGACTGCTTGTGCATCCAAAATCTTTTAAACCAGTTATGCCATATGAGTCCACCATACCTTCCTATACATGGTATTTACCTGCCATTCCTAACGAAGACTTTCATGTACCATCTCGAAATTATTCAAAAAAAGCATTTCTCTTTTGTGCCTCTGTTTTAGTTCATGAGGAAGTAGTAGTTAATTCATGATCTTTTTAAGTTGGACAAGCTTCACCCCGGGATTGCATATCTAATGTGCAAACCCATAATACGAGAAGGAACTGGCATAGAGTGCGCCCGGCTCATTAAAAAAATTATACAACAAACAAACCCTCCTTCACGCTTTGTTCATGAGAAATCAGAAAACTTTGGCAGTGATAAACAAAGGAGATTAAGAGGATGTGATCGTCCTCATTCGGGAGCCGTTCCTCGAAACTTGTCCAGCTCAAGAAGTGATTGAGTTATCTGCTAGCATTCGTTGACGAAATATGCATAATCTAAAAATAATAATTATTACCTCTGTTTTTAAAACCAAGAGCTCTGGTACATGTTTAGTTTTTGTTTCCGACCACGGGTTTTCAACCTTGCCATCAAAAGCCACAGTTCGAGAGTCTCCACCTTCTTTAAAGCACCAACTACTGAGAGCATGATTATCATTCTGAGTGTAATGTGCATTGTCCCAAAGTAGCATTGTCTTTTGCATGATTATGATATCGTTTATTATGAAATCATTGTATCTAGTCATCACTTAAACCTTGGAGGTGCCCCTGCATTTATGTTTTGCTCCACTAAAGGGGGCAAGCGAGGTACCACTTTATCATATTTGCACACCATGCTCATTACAAATCTTTTGAGTATTTCAGTATCATATTGTAAAACTTTCAGTTCTATGTGATTTTCTCATGAGGCAACTTAATTACTACAGATTCATTGTCTCAGTAAGCACTTGTCATGTGACTGTAAAAAGTTCTTATATGGTTAATAGCATGTCACCACAGAAATTATGCTTGTTATCATTTACCTACTCGAGGACGAGCAGGAATTAAGCTTGGGGATGTTGATACGTCCAAAACGTATCTATAATTTCTGCTTGCTCCATGCCTCTTTTGTGTGATATTGCTATGATATTTATACACTTCCATACACTTTTAATCATATTTGGACTAACCTATTAACTCAGTGCACCCCAGTGCCAGTTTCTGTTTTCTACTGTTTTTGTATTTCAGGTTTTCCCATTACGTAAACTGCCAGAAAAATCCCGGAAAAATTATATAAAAAATCAGCGTTCCGGAAGCTTCCTTGCGGCCAAAGTAGGGCCGGAGGGGGGCCACCAGGGCTCCAGGCGCCCTGGTGGCGCGGCCCCCCTCCTGGCCGCGCCGGGGGGGGAGGGGGGGGCGCCTGGGCCCCCCAGGTCTCCGCTGATGCCCCCCTTTGGCATATATTTACACCGCATCCCGAAACCCTCGAGGACGGAACCCTTTTTCGCGATCGCATCTCTGTTTCGCCGCCGCCGCGCTTCCAAGATCGGGAGCACCAGGAGAACTCTTCCCGGCACCCTGCCGGAGGGGAGGATCACCACCGGGAGCCTCTCCACCACCATGGACGCCTCCCGGATGAGTTGTGAGTAGTCTCCCTTGGAGCATGGGTCCATGACCAGTAGCTATGTGATGTTCTCCTCCCCTCTTTGTTCTTCACTAATTAGACCTCGTGAGTTGCCCTACATGATCGAGGCACATATGTAATCCTTATGTTGTTGCTATGTTGAGTTTGCTGGGATCCGATGTATTGTGAGATTATGTTCAGATTGTGTGTGAGTAATATATTTGATTTACCTCTTTTATATTTATGTTCTTGAGTAATTCTTGCATGTTCTCCGTTGTTGTTTATTGCTTTGGCCAAGTAGTAGGTAGTAACTCCAAGAGGGAACGTTATGCTTGATTGTGGGTTCATGCCCCTCGATGACTAGTTTGAGTGACAGAAACATGAGTCTAGGGGATGTGATGTTGCCACAAGGGGGAAAACAACGGTGCTTGTACTCGCGGGTGCAAGGATTGTTTACTTTACGCAAAGTTCTTTTAATGCAGTTGTCTGTTGCTTTGAGTTTACACTATGGGTGGGACTCGCAACTTAATACCAGCGAGATGTTCTGGATAGATATCTCAAGGTGGATGATTAGTAGTAGATGCAGATGGATTTCGGTCTACTTACCTTGGCGTACCGCCCATGCTTTTGAGCCTCAACCTTTCTTGCAGCATAGTTAGCATTGGTTTGCGCACATAATTCTGTCAATTGCCCAGCTATAATTCGTTTACCTCACATAGTTGTTTTATCGTCTTTTGGGAGAGAGACATCACTAGTGAACATCATGGGACCCCGGTCCATATTACCATCATCGATCACATCCGCTATTTACTTTCTGCTTTTACTTACTAGTTGCAATTATACCTATCACTATTATCTCTTGCGATTGATCCTTTGTAAACGACAAGGCCGGAGGGATTGACAACCTCTCTGTACTCGTTGGGAGCAAAGTTATTTGTATCTGTGTGCAGGTCCAGTTAATTGCTAAGTATCTGGCGCCATTAGCAGTTGACACCTTCTTGTTGAACCTTGGAGTCTCAGGGGAATTCGATCCTTGGTATCTTTGCCAAGGGAAAACTACCGCTACACTGCATCTCAAACCTTCCACTTGGGGTAACCAACGAGGGGCGAGAAGCCATCAATGATGCATGAACGTGATGAACAAGGACAAGAGTAGATATGATGGATGGCCTAGGGTCACAAGAGTGCAATATCATGAAAGCAACAAGATCACCCACATGAAAGAAAGCAAACAAAAGAACAACTATCAAGTTTATGTAGGTTGTTCAAACAAGCATCCAACAAGTTTTAAGGAGTTGGTTAACATGGCAAGGGTGCAACTAATATTACAGCAACATGCTAGCACATTTATATGGGCTGGAAATAACAAACAACAATTTCCAGAAACTCCCAATGTTAATTAATTGCATTTGGGACAGATCTGAAAAACTTCTGGTATTAAGTTGTCAAACATGCTAAACAACAGCACCAAAATATTCTACACATTTTTCCACCCCAAATGCATATAAAGTTTGTTAAATTTGGAGTTGTAGATATTTAGTTATGATTTTTCCAAGTTTAAGCATATTTAAAATAAGAATAAATTCAAACAGCATTTTAAATGTTTTTAAACATGGCAACAAACAGCATATTCATAAACTACATGAAATTCTTAGCACTTTCCATATATAACTTATTTCCATCAGAAGAATATATCCATAGATAATAATTAAACAAAGAAAAAGCAGAAAAAGAAAAAGAAAAACAGAAACAAGCGCAGGGGTCAAAGCTGACCCACGCCCACGCTAGCCAGAGCCACTGACAAGGGGGCCCGGCTGTGGTGAGGTGGCACCAGCGGGTGCGCGAAGGGGCTGGAGATGCTCAGTGAGGCTGGCAGGTGGGGTCTGCCTGTCAGCCTCTCAGGAAAACAAAAAGGGGGGCGAAATAACCCACTGCCCCGCATGGGTTCGAACTCACGACCCCTGCGTAACTGACGGAGACACAAGCCATTGCGCTAGCATTCGAATCTTGACAGTATACAGAAGCGATGCATGAAGATGTAACTGAAGACGCTGACGACTGAAGAAAGACAGAGGCTCGTCGGAGCTGCTCCGGCGACCTAAAGGGGCGGCGACGTGGTGCGGTGCGCTCCTGGGGGAGTGCCGCATCCAGTCGAAGCAGACGCAGCACCTGACAAACACTACATCGCCGGCGGCGAGCGCATGACAGATCTGCGGCGACGGAGCTCTACGCGACAGCAAGACCTAGGCAGGGTCGGCGACGAGCGGTGGGCAGCACGCGAGCAAGCAAGCGAGCGAGCAGAGCACTACTAGGAGAAACCAGAGTGCGCGGATGCGATGGAGCGGGCTGCAAGCACTTCTGACAAACGAAAATGACAGACAGTCGTCGGAGCACCGGGAGCACAGCTACGGCAAGGCTACGACGACGAGCACAGAGGGCTAACAACGACAAGGAGGAGATGGGGGGAAGCTGGGTATACCTCCTTACCCTTGGACAGGACGGAGCCGACGGAGATGAGCTGGAGACGCCGCGAAGGAGCTCTGAACTTGGCGTGGTTCTGTCCCAAGAAGAAGAGGAAGAAGAAGACGTCGTGGGACTTGTCCTCGGGCTCGGATCGGCGTCGGAGCAGCTAGGGGAAGACGTCGGGGTGCTCAGGGTCGACGGAGAGGAAGGACGGAGAGCTCCTACGCCAGCGACGAGAACTTGCTCGGGGCGGCCATGGCGACTGCAGAGAGGAGAGGAGTGGGTGGAGCTGCTGGCGGCGGTGGAGGAGAAAGGGGGAGGAAGAGCAACCCTAGGGCGCGGCTGCCAGCTTAAAAGGGGGGAGAGGAGACGGCGCGACCTCGGCGTCCATGAAGTTCACGGCGTGAGCGCGGGCGCTCTGTCTCTGGAGCAGAGACGGTGACGCAACGGGGCAGGTAGGCGCCAAGGAGGAGGGGGATGACAGGTGGGCCCGGGAGCGAGGGAAGAGACGGCGCGACTGCGAGCAGCTCGGTCGGGCCTGCGGGCGTTCGCTAGGCCGCGGGAGAGACTGGGCCTGGGTGAGGAGGAGGAGGAGGCCCAGGGCTCTGCTGCTTCTTTTCCTTTTTCATTTATCTTCAGACAGGAAAGAAAAAGAAAAGCACAGGCTTAAAGGAAAAGATTTAGGGGAAAAGGAAAATATCCCCATGCTCCTTGATTTATGCCCTATTTAATAAAATTGGATTGGACATTTTTAGAGGCAAAAAATAAAAGGAGTTTGAATATGGTTCAAACTCTTGTCATTTTTAAAACCCAACCAAATCAATTCCAACAAGGATGAATTTTGGCAGAGAGGGTGTAGACATGGTGCAAGGTTTTTAGGAAAAGAAAGAACATTAAAGGACTTGGATAGGTGACATGCAAA
The DNA here is from genome assembly GCA_902687465.1 of Secale cereale. NCBI lineage: Eukaryota > Viridiplantae > Streptophyta > Magnoliopsida > Poales > Poaceae > Secale > Secale cereale. The sequence goes on from LR738710.1 coordinate 641,659,088, forward strand.
AATAGAGTAAAGAAAGGAAAGAAAAGCAAAGGAGGAAGAAGAAGTGGTGGAAGAGGAAGAAGGGGTCTAGGGTTTAGTAAGCCAAGGCTTGAACCACACTCACATACATCACAAGGCCTCACACACACACAACAACAAGAAGTAAACTAAGATGCCATGATGATGAAAGCAATGCATGGATGCAAAATAAAATAAATGATACGGCAATGCAAAAATCAAATGAGCTCACCTGACAAAACCCCCCAAGGATAAGGACAAGGATCAAAATGAGAATGCTTTATTGCCATTATAGGAAAGTGTCACAAATGGGGTGTTACAAACTCTCCTACACTACAAAAAGATCTCGTCCCGAGATCTAGGACTGGAAGAAGGAAGGATACTCGAAACGAAGGTGATCTTTTCGTTCCCACGTAGCCTCTCGGACAGTATGGTGTGACCACTTCACTTTCAAGAACTTGATGGACTTGTTGCGGGTTTTTCGCTCAGTTTCTTCAAGAATAGCAATAGGGTGCTCACGATAAGACAAGTCTTGTTGAAGATCAATCTCCTCGAACGGAACGGTGCGTTCGGGTGTCTTGAAGCACTTGCAGAGTTGAGACATGTGAAACACATCATGAACATTTGCAAAGTTGGAGGGAAGCTCGAGTTGGTAGGCTAGATCGCCTCTTTTGCCAAGAATCTTCAAAGGGCCCATGTATCTAGGAGCAAGCTTGCCTTTGATACCGAATCTCTAGGTTCCTTTCATAGGAGAAACACAGAGATAGACATGATCTCCAATGTCGAAAACCAAATCACGATGCTTGCCGTCATAGTAGCTCTTTTGACGCGATTGAGCGGCTTTGAGATTCTCACGTATGACTTTGCACATTTCTTCAGCTTCTGAGATCAAATCATTACCAAGAAGTTGACGTTCGCCAGTCTTGGACCAGTTGAGCGGGGTACGACACCTTCTGCCATAGAGGATTTCAAAAGGAGCTTTGCCGGCACTTGCTTGGAAACTGTTGTTGTAGGAGAATTCGGCAAACGGGAGACAATCTTCCCACCCCATACTGAAAGAGATGACACAAGCTCTCAGCATGTCTTCGAGGATCTGGTTCACTCTTTCGACTTGACCACTAGTCTGAGGGTGAAACGCAATGCTAAAGAGAATTTTTGTGCTCATGGCTGACTGAAAGGAGTCCCAGAACTTGGATGTGAACAAACTTCCACGGTCTGAGGAGATGACTTGAGGAATGCCTTGCAAAGAAACAATTCTGGAAGTGTACAGCTCTGCCAGCTGAGCTGCATTGATGGATTCTTTGACAGGAAGGAAATGAGCTAATTTAGTTAGCTTGTCAATCACTACAAAGATAGCATCATTCCCCTTCTTGACTTAGGAAACCCAGTGACGAAATCCATTTCAATGTAATCGAATTTCCACTCAGGAATAGGTAGAGGTTGAAGGAGACCGGCTGCACGTTGATGCTTTGCCTTCACTCTTCTGTAGACGTCACATTCATTCACAAATTGGGCAATCTCCCTTTTCATGCGAGTCCACCAATATGTTTGCTTGAGGTCTTGGTACATCTTAGAACTTCCGGGATGAATCGAGAGGAGGGAGTCATGTGCTTCGTTCATTATGAGCTTCCTGAGATCACCCTTGGGAACGACAATTCTGTCCTCAAAGAACAAGGTGTCTTTCTCATCAACACGATAGCACTTGTACTTGGGAGTATCCTTAGCAATACCATGTTTCACTTTCTATACCATAGCATCACTGAGCTGGGCCTCACGGATTTGATCTTCCAAGGTAGGAGCAACTTGAAGGTTTGCAAGAAAGCCTTGCGGAACAACTTGGAGGTTGAGCTTCCTGAATGATTCACAAAGTTCAAGCTGGAACGGTTTGAGAAGGAGACTGTTGCAATATGCCTTTCTGCTCAAGGCATCTACAATGACATTCGCCTTGCCAGGTGTGTACTCAATGCTTGGATCATCTCAACCCAACGAGTCTGGCGAAGGTTAAGGTTTGGCTGTGTGAAGATGTACTTCAAGCTCTTGTGATCGGTGAAGATGTCCACTTTTCTGCCCAACAGAAGGTGTCTCCACGTGATCAAGGCATGTACAACTGCTGCTAGCTCGAGATCATGTGTGGGGTAATTCTTCTCATTTGGTTTCAATTGACGAGAAGTGTATGCCACAATCTTCTTGTCTTCCATGAGAACACCACCAAGACCTTGCAAAGAAGCATCACAAAAGACTTCATAGGGCTTGGACTCATCCGGCGGAGTAAGAACCGGAGCAGAAATGAGCTTCTCTTTGAGTGTTTTGAATGCCACATCACAATCAGGAGTCCAGGAGTACTTGACATTCTTCTGGAACAGGTTGGAGAGAGGCTTGGCAATCTTGGAGAAGTTCTCAATGAACCTTCTGCGATAGCTAGCGAGACCAAGAAAGCTTCGGAGTTGCTTGACATTCTGTGGGGGTTCCCAGTTGACAATAGCTTCAACTTTCTCGGGGTTCACAGAAATGCCCTCGGCAGAGATGATATGGCCAAGATATAAGACTTTATCCAGGCAGAATTCACATTTGGAGAACTTCGCATAGAACTTGTGTTCACGAAGCCTATCAAGGACCAAACGGAGGTGCTTGGCATGGTCTTCTTCATTCTTGGAGAATACCAAGATGTCATCCAGATAGACAAGAACAAATTCATTGGTGTAGGGGTTGAATATGAAGTGCATCATCCTCGAGAAGGTGGGTGGAGCATTTGCGAGGCCAAAAGACATGATTGTATATTCATAAGAGACAAAACTCGTTCTGAATGCGGTCTTGGTAATATCCTCTTCACGGATACGGATCTGATGGTAACCCATCCGGAGATCGAGATTTGAGAACACCTTTGCTCCTGTGAGCTGCTCGAACAATTCATTGATATTGGGGAGCAGATACTTGTTCTTTATTGTCTTCTTGTTCAATGGACGGTAATCAACGAAAAGGCGTTCCATGCCATCCTTCTTCTTGACAAATAGAACACCACAGCCCCAAGGAGAAGTACTTGGCCTGATTAGACCTATACGTTCTTGCTCATCGAGTTGTTTCTTCAGCTCCTTCAACTCATCAGGGGAAAGCTTGTACGGACGCCGACATGCTGGCTCGGTACCGGGCTCGAGTTCAATGACGAATTCAACTTGACGATGGGGAGGCATGCCTGGAAGATCTTCAGGGAAAACATCTTCATACTCATTGACCACCGGAATCTGAGAGATGGCATTAATCTCGCCCTTGTCATTGAGAGAGAATAGCCTGATTGTGTTATCTCGAGAGGCGAATATAATCACGTCTTCGTCAGGATGAGTAAGCTTGACTACCTTATTTGCATAATCAATGTTTGCATCATGCTTGGAAAGCCAATCCATCCCAAGAATAAGATCAATGTCGCAGTTGCCAAGAATAACCGGAGAAACCAAAAAACGGTAATCACCCATATGAATAGATACACCCGGAACAAAGTTGTTGGAGTTCATTAGCAAACCCGGAGAAAGAACAGACATTGGACTAGGCAAAGCTTGCAATGGCATATCATGTGACAATGCAAAAGGTCTTGACATGCAAGAATGTGATGCACCTAAATCAAACAAGACATTTGCAGGAATAGAGTTAACTGGAAGATTACCAAGTATCACATCTGAAGAATTCTCTGCTTAAGCTGCATTCATCAGATTCACTCTTGCTGTCTTGGGATTGTGCTTGACAATAGCAGTGCTGACAGGTGGAGGAGGCGGAAGGCGCCTTGGATTGGGACACTTGTTTGCATAGTGACCCTTGTGGCCACACTTGTTGCAGATCACTTCTAAGAGAGGCCGGTGATAAGGACCACTTGATCTTGAAGCTTGAAACTGAGGCTTGGACTGATTGCTTGGGTTGGGTGGGTGGGAGAAATCATGGCCACCTGAGTGCTTGTTGTTGTTTGAAGGACGGAGCACTGGAGGAGGCGGTAGCCAGAATTTCTGCTGCTTGGCAACCACTTGGGAAGAAGAGGAGGAGTGAACAGCATCTCTGATCCTCTTTTTGGAATCTTCAATCTTGAGTTGGGCTGCCTCTTGCTTAAAAGCCATATTGTAGAATTGGTCAAATTCATCCGGCTCGAACAAGGTGAGAGCTAGTTGGAGTTCATCCTTCAGACCACCACGGAACTGATAAATCTTGCTCTTGGCATCTGGGATGTCTTGCTTGGCATAACGAGCAAGATTCTGGAACTTGACATTGTATTGATAGACGGACGTGGTGCCTTGCTTCAGGTTGCGGAATTGCTCACGCATGCCTTCAATGACACTGGTTGGAATGTGGTGAGAGCGGAAATCCTTGCAGAAGTCAGTCCACGAGATCTCACGTACACCTCTGGAATCTTTGTACTGTTGCCACCAATCAGCAGCTTGATCTTTGAGTTGGAAAGTGGCAAACTTGACATAATCCTCAGGTCTCACGTTACTGCATTCAAAGTGCTTTTTGATGTCTGTGATCCAGTCTTCAGCATCTAGCGGGTCCACACAGTAACTGAAAGACTTCGGTTGGTTTGCCAGGAATTGGTTAAGGGTTGCAAAGTGAGGTTGATTGAACAGATTGCCTTGGCCTTGGTTCCCATGACCACCTTGATTTGCTTGGTTGGCATGAAAGTTTTGCATCATTTGCATAAGCATTTGGGTGTTCTGGTTGGTCGCTTGGATAATTGCTCTCCATGCCTCAGACGGAGGAGGAGGGGAAGGAGGACGTTCAGGAATATGCTCTTCTTCACCCTCTGGGTTAGCGTTGGGAACCTTCTTAGGAGCCATCCTGAATGAGATGACAACTATTAGCCATTGATGGAAAATATATAAGTTGAATCAACGGCTAGAAATTGCAACATAAGTCTTCAAAAGAACATTCGAACAAAATGAACGAATGTATTCCACAGTTTAATGATACAACAATCTTCTCGAGAAGCCACTTGGGAGAACAAAAGGTAAAATAAAAACAACAAGGAGCAGATAGAACAAATACAAGATAGAAGCTTCGTTCCACATGTTCGTGCTGAAAGCTCATGGAACGTGTTACAAAAGGGTTTTGCAATCCACGGATCAGCATAGCCAAGGACCCTTTAAGATGCAACTCCCGATTGGAACAATGCCCATAAAACCTCTTCACTCAATGTTGAACCCCGAACTCCATATCATGCACTCGTTGGAAGAATGCCTACGAGCTACTAGAAGAACCCACCTATTAATTTCTTAAGGTTTCCGGCTATGCAATCGGGTGTTGGGGATACAGGAGAAGCACCGCGCACTCAACTCTAATCCTACATCCAGCTGTATCCATCCTTCAACACATAACCAGTCATCCTCGGAAACTGTTTACCTCGGACCTTCGAAAAGCATCCGCTATACAAGTTGTGGCAATACTCCCGAACTATCTCACCAGTACTGGGTGACGTCGGGGTTATCTCACCACTAACCGCATAGAAGAGTTTTTGGTGTCGGCCGTCTTAAGTATTCTAGAACCGCTGCAATACATTTGTGACGACAACACCTCGGAGCTCAACTCCCTGGGCTGCCACAACCCCTAAATGACAGGAGGCATCGAGAACAATGTTCTCGTCACAAAGATATCGGAACAATCCAAACAATACTCGCGTGATCCTAAAATAAAATTTAGTGAACTTTTGAGAGTAGAAGAGATAGAACATCGTCAGGAGTCCTCAGCAGAGCGATGAATGGATGAGGAGTAAAAAAGAAATCCTACTCTTCGATATATATATATAGGACTCAAAACATTTTTATGTGTGTGCCTAGACTCAACCGTCAATGATTCGATCAATCAGGGGGCTCCTAGGTCGGAGAAGGCTTTGAATACCAACTTGTAATGCCCAGTATGTGACTATGTCTCCCACATGTCGAGGCACGACTTAAAGACATAATCACATACTAGAATGATCTCAAGTATGGTATCTTTGCACGACTCATGTAAAAGAGGGGATTAAAATGTAAAAGAGTACTTGGCTTACACTCGCCACGTCACACAATGTAATACATTAACATACATCATCCAAATAACATCAGAGTCCGACTACGGACGAAGATCCAAATGAAAGATACCATAAATAAAGCAACATAAGGTCACGATCATCCTAGTAAGAGCCCTACTGATCCTCGGGATAAGAACATAGTATCGTCCACGCTCTTCAACGAACTCCCAATACAGCTCTGAACCACCACCTGTGTAGTTCTCTACGGTACCTGCATCTGGTGTTGTGTAGAATCTGTGAGCCACAGACGACTCAGCAATCCCGTTCCTGGGTAGCAATACTATCAAAGCCTTAGGTGTGGAACAGGCTTAAAACAAGATTGCAGCAGCACTAGCACTAACTTACGGTTTTAGGGCGAGGAGAGAACAAGTGCCAACGATCGTCAAAGTGATCACGAAGTGATCCTAACTACTCACGGCCAAACAGAACCCCACCGTGTTCACTTACCGAACCCCTTTGGAAAGAGACCATCACGGTTACTCACACTAGTAGTGTATTATGAAAATGGTGTCAAGTTATCTACAACCGGATATTAACAAATTCCCATCTGCCACATAACCGCAGGCACGGCTTTTGAAAGATCAAACCCTGCAGGGGTGTCCCAACTTAGCCCATCACAAGCTCATGATCTGCGGAGTCGCAACTCCAAGGTGGGAAGACCCGAGTATTCTCGGAATCCCGTGCTCAAGATATTCCGACAAAGGTAAAACTAATCCAGCAAGACCTCCCGGCGTGCCGACACCCTGACAGTAGCCGCGCGTATCTAGTCTCAGGCCACGACCGGATGAGCACAGCGTACGGTGACCAAACCCAAGTTGCCAAGGGGGGTATCGCAAACGACTCTGGGTTGGACCAACACTCATGAGGAGCACTGGCCCGGGGGTTGTTAATTAAGTCCTCGGGGTAGCTAGTCCCTATGCAAGTTTTAGTTATTAGGCAAATGTAAAACCAAAGTTGGGCCTTGCTGGAAAAGCTTTAGCACTAAGCGGGTTATCGATGGGGGCCCATAAACCCCAACCATGTTAGGGACGCAAAATCAAGGAACATAACACCGGTTTAACAGTTCCTAGGGTGGCATGAGTGCAACAAAACACCAAGCAAGAGGCTTAGCCTTCCATCCATTACCAATATATAGATGATTTAGTTTAACAGTTTATATATTGTGATATACCAACAATAACTTCATCATGAAGCAAGAATCTTCAAATCTTCACCTGAAGCTAACAACGCTATAAGAGGGGCTGAGCGATGCTTACGTAGCCAAACAACGGTTTGCTAGGTGGGTGGTTAGAGAGTTTCATGACAACAATAGGAGGGCTGATAAACAGACATAGGCATCGAGGCAATATCTAAAGAGCGAGACATCTAACATAGGCAAAGATAGTAGTGATATCTGGGTAAGGTCATCTTTCCTGTTGATTCCACGGAGGGATCGTAACCTTGCTCCTCAAACTCAACCTCGGTAGGAACCTCGTACTCCGTATCGTCACCGGGCTCTAACCAACATAACAAGCAACACCGGAACAACAATCAATCATAATGCAATGCTCAAACACATGATGCATAAACATGATGAACAAGGACAAGAGTAGATATGATGCATGGCCTAGGGTCACAAGAGTGCAATATCATCAAAGCAACAAGATCACCCACATGAAAGAAAGCAAACAAAAGAACAACTATCAAGTTTATGTAGGTTGTTCAAACAAGCATCCAACAAGTTTTAAGGAGTTGGTTAACATGGCAAGGGTGCAACTAATATTACAGCAACATGCTAGCACATTTAAATGGGATGGAAATAACAAACAACAATTTCCAGAAACTCCTAATATTAATTAATTGCATTTGGGACAGATCTGAAAAACTTCTGGTATAAACTTGTCAAACATGCTAAACAACAGCACCAAAATATTCTACACATTTTTCCACCCCAAATGCATATAAAGTTTGTTAAATTTGGAGTTGTAGATATTTAGTTATGATTTTTCCAAGTTTAAGCATATTTAAAAGAAGAATAGATTCAAACATCATTTTAAATGTTTGTAAACATGGCAACAAACAGCATATTCATAAACTGCATGAAATTCTAAGCAATTTTCATATATAACTTATTTCCATCAGAAGAACATATCCATAGATATTAATTAAACAAAATAAAAGTAGAAAAAGAAAAAGAAAATTAAAAACAAGCGCATGGATCAAAGCTGATCCACGCCCACGCTAGCCAGAGCCACTGACAAGGGGGCCCGGCTGCGCTGAGGTGGCACCAGCGGGTGCGCGAAGGGGCTGGAGATGCTCAGTGAGGCTGGCAGGTGGGGCCTGTCTGTCAGCCTCTCAGGAAAACAAAAAGGGGGGCGAAATAACCCACTGCCCCGCACGGATTTGAACTCACGACCCCTGCGTAACTGACGGAGACACAAGCCACTGCGCTAGCATTCAAATCTTGACAGTATACAGGAGCGATGCATGAAGAGGTAACTTAAGACGCTGGCGACTGAAGAAAGACAGAGGTGAAGGAAATATGCCCTAGAGGCAATAATAAAGATGTTAATTGTATTTCCTTATATAATGATAAATGTCTTTTATTCATGCTAGAATTGTATTAACCGGAAACTTAGTACATGTGTGGATACATAGACAAAACAGTATGTCCCTAGTATGCCTCTACTAGACTAGCTCATTGATCAAAGATGGTTATGTTTCCTAGCCATAGACATGAGTTGTCATTTGATCAACGGGATCACATCATTAGGAGAATGATGTGATGGACAAGACCCATCCGTTAGCATAGCACTATGATCGTTTAGTTTTACTGCTATTGCTTTCTTCATGACTTATACATGTTCCTATGACTATGAGATTATGCAACTCCCGAATACCGTAAGAACACCTTGTGTGCTATCAAACGTCACAACGTAACTGGGTGATCATAAAGATGATCTACAGGTGTCTCCGAAAGTATTCGTGGTGTTGGCATAGATCAAGATTAGGATTTGTCACTCCGAGTGTCGGAAAGGTATCTCTGGGCCCTCTCGGTAACACACATCACAATAAGCCTTGCAAGCAAAAGACTAATGAGTTAGTCACGAGATGATGCGTTACGGAACGAGTAAAGAGACTTGCCGGTAACGAGATTGAACTAGGTATGGAGATACCGACGATCGAATCTCGGGCAAGTAACATACCGATGACAAAAGGAACAACGTATGTTGTTATGCGGTTTTGACCGATAAAAGATCTTCGTAGAATATGTAGGAGCCAATATGAACATCCAGGTTCCGCTATTGGTTATTGACCGGAGATGAGTCTCGGTCATGTCTACATAGTTCTCGAACCCGTAGGGTCCGCACGCTTAACGTTTGATGACGATCGGTATTATGAGTTTATGAGTTTTGATGTACCGAAGGTAGTTCAGAGTACTGGATGAGATCACGGACATGACGAGGAGTCTCGGAATGTCCGAGACATAAAGATTGATATATTGGACGACTATATTCGGACACCGGAAGTGTTCCGGAAAAGTTTCGGGTTTAACTGGATTGCCGGAGGGGGTTACCGGAACCCCCTACGAGGGGGAATGGTCCATAGTGGGCCTTGAGGAAAGGAGAGAGGCAGCCCATAGAGGCTGGCCGGCGCCCCACCTAGGGATCCTAGTTGGACTAGGATTGGGGGGGCGCCACCTCTCCCTCTTTTCCTTTCCCTCTCTTCCTTCTTGGTGGACTCCTACTAGGAATAGGATTGCAATCCTATTCCTAGTAGGATTGCCCTAGCCGCACCATAGGAGGCCGGCCGGCCCTCCTCCCTTGCTCCTTTATATACGGGGGCAGGGGGGCACCCAAAGACACACAAGTTGAATTGTTCCAGCCGTGTGCGATGCCCCCCTCCACAGAAACACACCTCGGTCATACCGTCGCAGTGCTTAGGCGAAGCCCTCCGCCGGTAGATACATCACATCCGTCACCACGCCGTCGTGTTGACGAAACTCTCCCGTGAAGCTCAGCTGGATCAAGATCTCGTGGGACGTCATCAAGCTGAACGTGTGCTGAACGCGGAGGTGCCGTACGTTCGGTGCTTGATCGGTTGGATCGCGAAGAAGTTCGACTACATCAACCGCGTCACTTGACGCTTCCGCTTCCGGTCTACGAGGGTACGTAGACACACTCTTCCCTCTCGTTGCTATGCATCTGGTAGATAGATCTTGCGTGATCGTAGGAAAATTTTAAAATACTACGTTCCCCAACAGTGGCATCATGAGCCAGGTCTATGCGTAGATGATATGCACGAGTAGAACACAATGAGTTGTGGGCGATACTAGTCATACTGCTTACCAGCATGTCATACTTTGCTTCAGCGGTATTGTGAGATGAAGCGGCCCGGACCGACATTACGCGTACGCTTATGCGAGACTGGTTTCACCGTTACGAGCACTCGTTGCTTAAAGGTGACTGGCGGGTGTCTGTCTCTCTCACTTTAGCTGAATCAAGTGTGGCTACGCCCGGTCCTTGTGAAGGTTAAAACAGCACATACTTGACGAAACATCGTTGTGGTTTTGTATGCGTAGGTAAGAACGGTTCTTGCTAAGCCCGTAGCAGCCACGTAAAACTTGCAACAACAAAGTAGAGGACGTCTAACTTGTTTTTGCAGGGCATGTTGTGATGTGATATGGTCAAGACATGATGAGTTATACGGTTTTGTATGAGATGATCATGTTTTGTAATGTTATCGGCAACTGGCAGGAGCCATATGGTTGTCGCTTTATTGTATGAAATGCAATCGCCATGTAATTGCTTTACTTTATCACTAAGCGGTAGCGATAGTCGTAGAAGCAATAGTTGGCGAGACGACAACGATGCTACGATGGAGATCAAGGTGTCGCGAAGGTGATCATGAAGGTGCTTTGGAGATGGAGATCAAAAGCACAAGATGATGATGGCCATATCATGTCACATATTTTTGATTGCATGTGATGTTTATCTTATTATGCTTCTTATTTTGCTTAGAACGACGGTAGCATTATAAGATGATCCCTTACTAAATTTCAAGGTATAAGTGTTCTCCCTGAGTATGCACCGTTGCGAAAGTTCGTCGTGCCAAGACACCACGTGATGATCGGGTGTGATAAGCTCTACGTTCAAATACAACGGGTGTAAGCCAGTTTTGCACACGCATAATACTCGGGTTAAACTTGACGAGCCTAGCATATGCAGATATGGCCTCGGAACACTAGAGACCGAAAGGTCGAGCGTGAATCATATAGTAGATATGATCAACATAAGATGTTCACCATTGAAACTACTCCATCTCACGTGAAGATCGGACATGGTTTAGTTGATTTGGATCACGTGATCATTTAGATGACCGGAGGGATGTCTATCTAAGTGGGAGTTCTTTAAATTAATATGATTAAATTGAACTTTAATTTATCATGAACTTAGTCCTGATAGTTTTTGCATATCTATGTTGTTGTAGATCAATGGCCCATGCTACCGTTCCTTTGAATTTTAATGCATTCCTAGAGAAAGCTAAGTTGAAAGATGATGGTAGCAATTACATGGACTGGGTCCGTAACTTGAGGATTATCCTCATTGCTGCACAGAAGAATTATGTCCTTGAAGCACCGCTAGGTGACAAGCCCCCTCCCGCTAATGTAGACGCTTTGAACGTCTGGCAGTCGCGGTCTGATGACTACACGATAGTTCAGTGTGCCATGCTTTACGGCTTAGAACCGGGACTTCAACGACGTTTTGAACGTCATGGACCATATGAGATGTTCCAGGAGTTGAAGTTAATATTTCAAGCAAATGCCCGGATTGAGAAATATGAGATTTCCAATAAGTTCTACAGCTGCAAGATGGAGGAGAATAGTTCTATCAGTGAACACTTACTCAGAATGTCTGGGTACTACAATCATATGACTCAACTTGGTTGCAAAGTTGACGAGGATAGTGTTATTGATAGAGTTCTTCAATCACTGCCACCAAGCTATAAAGGTTTTGTGATGAACTATAATATGCAAGGGATGCAAAAGACAATTCCCGAGCTCTTCGCTATGCTCAAGGCTGCGGAGGTAGAAATCAAGAAGGAGCATCAAGTGTCGATGGTTAACAAGACCACTAGTTTCAAGAAAAAGGGCAAGGGAAAGAAGGGGAACTTCAAGAAGAATAGCAAGACAGTTGCTACTCCCACGAAGAAACCCAAGTCTGGAGCCAAGCCTGAAACTGAGTGCTTCTACTGCAAGGGGATTGGACACTAGAAGCGGAACTGCTCCAAGTATTTGGCGGATAAGAAGGATGGCAAGGTGAACAAAGGTATATGTGATATACATGTTATTGATGTGTACCTTACTAATGCTCGTAGTAGTACCTGGGTATTTGATACCGGTTCGGTTGCTAATATTTGTAACTCAAAACAGGGACTACGGATTAAACGAAGATTGGCTAAGGACGAGGTGACGATGCGCGTGGGAAATGGTTCCAAAGTTGATGTGATCGCCGTCGGCACGCTACCTCTACATCTACCTTCGGGATTAGTTTTAGACCTAAATAATTGTTATTTGGTGCCAGCGTTGAGCATGAACATTATATCTGGATCTTGTTTGTTACGAGATGGTTATTCATTTAAATCAGAGAATAATGGTTGTTCTATTTTTATGAATAATATCTTTTATGGTCATGCACCCTTGAAGAGTGGTCTATTCTTATTGGATCTCGATTGTAGTGATACACATATTCATAATATTGTAACCAAAAGATGCAAGGTTAATAATGATAGTGCAACTTATTTGTGGCACTGCCGTTTAGGTCATATTGGTGTAAAACGCATGAAGAAACTCCATAGTGATGGACTTTTGGAATCACTTGATTATGAATCACTTGGTGCTTGCGAACCATGCCTCATGGGCAAGATGACTAAAACTCCGTTCTCCGGAACTATGGAGCGAGCAACAGATTTGTTGGAAATCATACATACTGATGTATGTGGGCCAATGAGTGTTGAAGCTCGCGGCGGGTATCGTTATTTTCTTACCTTCACTGATGATTTGAGCAGATATGGGTATATCTACTTAATGAAACACAAGTCTGAAACATTTGAAAAGTTCAAAGAATTTCAGAGTGAAGTAGAGAATCATCGTAACAAGAAAATAAAGTTTCTACGATCTAATCGTGGAGGAGAATATTTGAGTTACGAGTTTGGTCTTCATTTGAAACAATGTGGAATAGTTTCACAACTCACGCCACCCGGAACACCACAGCGTAATGGTGTGTCCGAACGTCGTAACCGTACTTTATTGGATATGGTGCGATCTATGATGTCTCTTACCGATTTACCACTATCGTTTTGGGGATATGCTTTAGAGACAGCTGCATTCACGTTAAATAGGGCACCATCTAAATCCGTTGATACGACACCTTATGAACTATGGTTTGGCAAGAAACCAAAGTTGTCGTTTCTTAAAGTTTGGGGCTGCGATGCTTATGTGAAAAAGCTTCAACCTGATAAGCTCGAACCCAAGTCGGAGAAATGTGTCTTCATAGGATACCCAAAAGAGACAGTTGGGTACACCTTCTATCACAGACCCGAAGGCAAGATTTTCGTTGCTAAGAATGGATCCTTTCTAGAGAAGGAGTTTCTCTCGAAAGAAGTGAGTGGGAGGAAAGTAGAACTTGATGAGGTAATTGTACCTTCTCCCGAATTGGAAAGTAGTACATCACAGAAAATTGTTCCAGTGATTCCTACACCAATCAGTGAGGAAGTTAATGATGATGATGATCATGAAACTTCAGATCAAGTTTCTGTTGAACGTCGTAGATCAACCAGAGTACGTTCCGCACCAGAGTGGTACGGCAACCCAGTTCTGGAAATCATGTTGCTAGACAATGATGAACCTGCGAACTATGAGGAAGCGATGATGAGCCCAGATTCTGCAAAATGGCTTGAGGCCATGAAATCTGAGATGGGATCCATGTATGAGAACAAAGTGTGGACTTTGGTTGACTTGCCCGATGATCGGCAGGCCATCGAAAATAAATGGATCTTCAAGAGGAAGACCAACGCAGACGGTAATATTACTGTTTACAAAGCTCGACTTGTTGCAAAAGGGTTTCGACAAGTTCAAGGAGTTGACTACGATGAGACTTTCTCACCTATAGCGATGCTTAAGTCTGTCCGAATCATGTTAGCAATTGCCGCATTTTATGATTATGAAATCTGGCAAATGGATGTCAAAACTGCATTCCTGAATGGATATATCAAAAAAGAGTTGTATATGATGCAACCAGAAGGTTTTGTCGATCCAAAAGGTGCTAACAAAGTGTGCAAGCTCCAGCGATCCATCTATGGACTGGTGCAAGCATCTCGGAGTTGGAATATACGCTTTGATGAGGTGATCAAAGCTTATGGTTTTATACAGACTTTTGGAGAAGCCTGTATTTACAAGAAAGTGAGTGGGAGCTCTGTAGCATTTCTAATATTATATGTGGATGACATATTGCTGATTGGAAATGATATAGAATTTCTGGATAGCATAAAAGGATACTTGAATAAGAATTTTTCAATGAAAGACCTCGGTGAAGCTGCTTATATATTAGGCATCAAGATCTATAGAGATAGATCAAGACGCTTAATTGGACTTTCACAAAGCACATACCTTGATAAGATTTTGAAGAAGTTCAAAATGGATCAGTCAAAGAAAGGATTCTTGCATGTATTACAAGGTATGAAGTTGAGTAAGACTCAATGCCCGACCACTGCAGAAGATAGAGAGAAAATGAAAGTCATTCCCTATGCCTCAGCCATAGGATCTATCATGTATGCAATGCTGTGTACCAGACCTGATGTGTGCCTTGCTATAAGTCTGGCAGGGAGGTACCAAAGTAATCCAGGAGTGGATCACTGGACAGCGGTCAAGAACATCCTAAAATACCTGAAAAGGACTAAGGATATGTTTCTCGTGTATGGAGGTGACAAAGAGCTCGTCGTAAACGGTTACGTCGATTCTAGCTTTGACACTGATCCGGATGACTCTAAGTCACAAACCGGATATGTATTTTTATTGAACGATGGAGCTGTCAGTTGGTGCAGTTCCAAGCAGAGCGTCGTGGCGGGATCTACGTGTGAAGCGGAATACATAGCTGCTTCGGAAGCAGCAAATGAAGGAGTCTGGATGAAGGAGTTCATATCCGATCTAGGTGTAATACCTAGTGCATCGGGTCCAATGAAAATCTTTTGTGACAACACTGGAGCAATAGCCTTGGCGAAGGAATCCAGGTTTCACAAGAGAACAAAGCACATCAAAAGACGCTTCAATTCCATCCGCGATCTAGTCAAGGAGGGATACATAGAGATTTGCAAAATACATACGGATCTGAATGTTGCAGACCCGTTGACTAAGCCTCTTCCACGGGCAAAACATGATCAGCACCAGGACTCCATGGGTGTGAGGATCATCACTTTGTAATCTAGATTATTGACTCTAGTTCAAGTGGGAGACTGAAGGAAATATGCCCTAGAGGCAATAATAAAGATGTTATTTGTATTTCCTTATATCATGATAAATGTCTTTTATTCATGCTAGAATTGTATTAACCGGAAACTTAGTACATGTGTGGATACATAGACAAAATAGTATGTCCCTAGTATGCCTCTACTAGACTAGCTCATTGATCAAAGATGGTTATGTTTCCTAGCCATAGACATGAGTTGTCATTTGATCAACGGGATCACATCATTAGGAGAATGATGTGATGGACAAGACCCATCCGTTAGCATAGCACTATGATCGTTTAGTTTTACTGCTATTGATTTCTTCATGACTTATACATGTTCCTATGACTATGAGATTATGCAACTCCCGAATACCGTAAGAACACCTTGTGTGCTATCAAACGTCACAACGTAACTGGGTGATCATAAAGATGATCTACAGGTGTCTCCGAAAGTATTCGTGGTGTTGGCATAGATCAAGATTAGGATTTGTCACTCCGAGTGTCGGAAAGGTATCTCTGGGCCCTCTCGGTAACACACATCACAATAAGCCTTGCAAGCAAAAGACTAATGAGTTAGTCACGAGATGATGTGTTACGGAACGAGTAAAGAGACTTGCCGGTAACGAGATTGAACTAGGTATGGAGATACCGACGATCGAATCTCGGGCAAGTAACATACCGATGACAAAAGGAACAACGTATGTTGTTATGCGGTTTTGACCGATAAAAGATCTTCGTAGAATATGTAGGAGACAATATGAACTTCCAGGTTCTGCTATTGGTTATTGACCGGAGATGAGTCTCGGTCATGTCTACATAGTTCTCGAACCCGTAGGGTCCGCACGCTTAACGTTTGATGACGATCGGTATTATGAGTTTATGAGTTTTGATGTACCGAAGGTAGTTCGGAGTACCGGATGAGATCACGCACATGACGAGGAGTCTCGGGATGTCCGAGACATAAAGATTGATATATTGGACGACTATATTCGGACACCGGAAGTGTTCCGGAAAAGTTTCGGATTTAACTGGATTGCCGGAGGGGGTTACTGGAACCCCCTACGAGGGGGGATGGTCCATAGTGGGCCTTGAGGAAAGGAGAGAGGCAGCCCATAGAGGCTGGCCGGCGCCCCACCTAGGGATCCTAGTTGGACTAGGATTGGGGGGGGGGGCGCCACCTCTCCCTCTTTTCCTTTCCCTCTCTTCCTTCTTGGTGGACTCCTACTAGGAATAGGATTGCAATCCTATTCCTAGTAGGATTGCCCTAGCCGCACCATAGGAGGCCGGCCGGCCCTCCTCCCTTGCTCCTTTATATACGGGGGCAGGGGGGCACCCAAAGACACACAAGTTGAATTGTTCCAGCCGTGTGCGGTGCCCCCCTCCACAGAAACACACCTCGGTCATACCGTCGCAGTGCTTAGGCGAAGCCCTGCGCCGGTAGATACATCATATCCGTCACCACGCCGTCGTGCTGACGAAACTCTCCCGTGAAGCTCAGCTGGATCAAGAGCTCGTGGGACGTCATCAAGCTGAACGTGTGCTGAACGCGGAGGTGTCGTACGTTCGGTGCTTGATCGGTTGGATCGCGAAGAAGTTCGACTACATCAACCGCGTCACTTGACGCTTCCGCTTCCGGTCTACGAGGGTACGTAGACACACTCTTCCCTCTCGTTGCTATGCATCTGGTAGATAGATCTTGCGTGATCGTAGGAAAATTTTAAAATACTACGTTCCCCAACAAGAGGCTCGTCGGAGCTGCTCCGGCGACCTAAAGGGACGGCGGCGTGGTGCGGTGCGCTCCTGGGGGAGTGCCGCATCCAGTCGAAGCAGACGCAGCACCTGACAAACACTACATCATCGGCGGCGAGCGCATGACAGATCTGCGGTGGCGGAGCTCTACGCGACAGCAAGGCCTAGACAGGGTCGGCGACGAGCGGCGGGCGGCACGGGAGCAAGCAAGCAAGCGAGCAGAGCACTACTAGGAGAAATCAGAGCGCGCGGACGCGCGGGTGCAGGCTGCAAGCACTTCTAACAGACGAAAACGACAGACAGTCGTCGGAGCACCGGGAGCACGACTACGACAAGGCTACGGCGACGAGCACAGAGGGCTAACGGCGACAAGGAGGAGATGGGGGGAAGCTGGGTATACCTCCTTACCCTTGGACAGGACGGAGCCGACGGAGACGAGCTGGAGATGCCGCGAAGGAGCTCTGAACTTGGCGCGGTTCTGTCCCGAGAGGAAGAGGAAGAAGAAGCCGTCGTGGGACTTGTCCTCGGGCTCAGATCGGCGTTGGAGCGGCTCGGGGAAGACGCCGGGGTGCTCGGGGTCGACGGAGAGGAAGGACAGCGAGCACCTACGCCGGCGACGGGAACTTGCTCGGGGCGGCCATGGCGACTGCACAGAGGAGAGGAGTGGGTGGAGCTGCTGGCAGCGGAGGAGGAGAAAGGGGGAGGAAGAGCAACCCTAAGGCGCGGTTGCCAGCTTAAAAGGGGGGAGAGGAGACGGCGCGACCTCGGCGTCCGTGAAGTTCACGGCGCGAGCGCGAGCACTCTGTCTCTAGAGCAGAGATGGCGATGCAACGGGGCAGGTAGGCGCGAAGGAGGAGGCGGAAGACAGGTGGGCCCGGGAGCGAGGAAAGAGACGGCGCGGCTGCGAGCGGCTCGGTCGGGCCTGCGGGCGTTCGCTGGGCCGCGGGAGAGACTGGACCTGGGAGAGGAGGAGGAGGAGGCCCAGGGCTCTGCTGCTTCTTTTCCTTTTTCATTTATCTTCAGACAGGAAAGAAAAATAAAAGCACAGGCTTAAAGGAAAAGAGTTAGGGGAAAAGGAAAATATCCCCTCCTTGATTTATGCCCTATTTAATAAAATTGGATTGCACATTTTTAGAGGCAGAAAAATAAAAGGAGTTTTAATATGGTTCAAACTCTTGTCTTTTTTAAAACCCAACCAAATCAATTCCAACAAGGCTGAATTTTTGCAGAGAGGGTCTAGACATGGTGCAAGGTTTTTAGGAAAAGAAAGAACATTAAAGGACTTGGCTAGGTGACTTGCAAAAATAGAGTAAAGAAAGGAAAGAAAAGCAATGGAGGAAGAAGAAGTGGTGGAAGAGGAAGAAGGGGTCTAGGGTTTATCAAGCCAAGGCTTGAACCACACTCACATACATCACAAGGCCTCACACACACAACAACAAGAATAAGTAAACTAAGATGCCATGATGATGAAAGCAATGCATGGATGCAAAATAAAATAAATGACATGGCAATGCAAAAATCAAATGAGCTCACATGACAAAAACCCCCAAGGATAAGGACAAGGATCAAAATGAGAATGCTTTATTGCCATTATAGGAAAGTATCACAAATGGGGTGTTACATTGATGTATCGCGAGCTTTTCTACTATAGTTGGATCTTATGATGTTTCTCCCCCTCTACTCTCTTGTGATGAACTGAGTTTTCCCTTTGAAGTTATCTTATCGGATTGAGTCTTTAAGGATTTGAGAACACTTGATGTATGTCTTGCATGTGCTTATCTATGGTGACAATGGGATATCGTGTGATCCACTTGATGTATGTTTTGGTGATCAACCTGCGGGTTCCGTGACCTTGCGAATCTATGCATAGGGGTTGGCACACGTTTCCGTCTTGACTCTCTGGTAGAAACTTTGGGGCACTCTTGGAAGTTCTATGTGTTGGTTAAATGGATGTTTCTGAGATTGTGTGATGCATATCGTATAACCATGCCCACAGATACTTGAGGTGACAATGGAGTATCTAGGTGACATTAGGGTTTTGGTTGATTTGCGTCTTAAGGTGTTATTCTAGTACGAACTCTATGATAGATTGAATGGAAAGAATAGCCTCGTGTTATTTTACTACGGACTCTTGAATAGATCGATCAGAAAGGATAACTTTGAGGTGGTTTCGTACCCTACCATAATCTCTTCGTTTGTTCTCCTCTATTAGTTACTTTGGAGTGACTCTTTGTTGCATGTTGAGGGATAGTTATATGATCCAGTTATGTTATTATTGTTGAGAGAACTTGCACTAGTGAAAGTATGAACCCTAGGCCTTGTTTCAAAGCATTGCACTACCGTTTACGCTCACTTTTATCTTTAGTTACCTTGCTGTTTTCATATTTTCATATTAAAAAAACCTATATCTACCATCCATATTGCACTTGTATGACCATCTCTTCGCCGAACTATGCACATATACAATTTACCATCGTATTGGGTGTGTTAGGGACACAATAGACTCTTTGTTATTTGGTTGCAGGGTTGTTTGAGAGAGACCATCTTCATCCTATGGCTCCCACGGATTGATAAACCTTAGGTCATCCACTTGAGGGAAATTTTCTACTGTCCTACAAACCTCTGCACTTGGAGGCCAAACAAGGTCTACAAGAAGAAGGTTGCGTAGTAGACATCACGTGTGCGATGGAGTCTAGCATGGCAGACGGGTTACGCAGAAAACTCGTGGGTGATGGGGCACAAATCGCACACAATTCATATGTTGGCCCGTGTGCCTTACATACAGTTTCCCAAATGGTTAGTTATGACAGACGGTATGGTTTCACTGCGTCATTAGAAATGCTTAATCACTGATACAACACGTGCGAAAGAATTTAGTGTGTGCTGCATCGCACACGATTACATTTTGGAAGGCCTCTGGATTACTGCTCCATATCCCCGACGATTTTTGGGTCGTGTGGGATGGACACCCTATCGCACACACTCACTTGGCGATGGTTCCAAATGTCGTCGCGGAAAGGGGTTAAAAACCGTTTGTATAGCATCGACGCGTACCAGTGGTTATTAAGGTACCACAGGTACCACCAACACAAGATGGGACAGTTGGTATACGAGTATGATAGATGGTACATACAAAACAATCCATATATAGGAAGATGGTATATGGTAAGCCCATGTATGGCACGATATAGACGGTAAGACCATAGATGGCACATAAAGGAGACTATCATAATATGACCACAATTGGCACGTCGAGGGAAGCATAGATGTTTGACACCTACAGAATTGCAAGACCAATGATGAGCACCGAAACAGAAGGAGAAACATACATACCAAGCCGGTAGATGATATCCTAATTATTAAACCTCGAGGACTGTCAGCATTTGCACCTAAGGGGAAAGAAATCATAGGAGACCCCAACCTTAAAATCTTTTAAGGGTGGTAGCAACCTGGGACGCAAGAGACCACAAATATGAGGATAGTTCGAGGAGCTATCGCGAACCCCACTAGACATCAATCGCAAGAAAGCCTCGAGATGTAGAGTTACCATCCATAGAATTATCTTGAGTATAGTATGGACTGCCATGGGTTGAAGACCAAAGATACAAGTGATATTGTCATTTCCCAGACAACAAACCCTTGACTTGGAGATGGAAATTAAGATAGACCCCAAACCCTAACCTTTCTTTCTAGCCTCTCCAAATCTCAGGACGAGATCTCTTATAAGGGTTTAGTAGAATTTTCACGCGACTCTGTGAAATATGTCCCTCTCCACAAGAAATAGAATAATTGATCAATATGGAAAGGTCGCAGAAGAGAAATAAGTTATTTGGAAGCGTCATGTGTTAGCATTGCAACAAGGAAGGATGTTACGCTCCAGGTTGTCCTATAAGGACTATGGCCAGCGCACGAGAAGAGAAGCCCGACCAAGAAGAAGAGAATGACTCAAGAATTGCAGAAGAAGCCCTACTCCATGGATATACAATGTCCATCGAACACAGAGAAGAAGAACACTCACGAGAGACCTAAGAAAGGAAATGGTGAAAATGGTGTGTATCCCCGGAAAAACCCAATTTGTGCAAAGAAGAAGGCCCATGACTTTCAGAAGATTTTTGCAAAGGAAGATCCGAGTCAGGTCACATGTTTCTAGTGCTGAGATTGAGGGCATTAAAGCCAGCCACCCAAGGAGCTTATGTAATCACTAGGAAACCCCGAGACTTGTTGGAAGCAATTTGTTTTCACTAGAAGGAGGTAGGGGACTTTTCCATAGAGTGTCCTAATGAGGAAAAGTCTTGTGCTGACTAAGTTGAGGTTGTATTGGAATAAAGCACGTAGGAAGGATTCTATCCAACGACTAGGTCGAGACAGCTTTTCGGAACCCCACTTTCAATTAAAAAAATATTCAACTTTATTCACAATATCTATTGCAATTCTGACTTCTTACATGTTCTTCCATTGCTTGCAGGAATTCGACCTTCATGGTAAGGTTTACCGTGCTTTGGCATGATTAATAACCTCTTGGAATTAGTTTAGATATTGCTACGACGCACATCATTGCACGTTGTAGTCAGTTCGTCAAAGTTGGCTCCAGCCAAACCAATAGTTAACTTCTCATTGAAAGATCGGGGCACCCTTGCCCCTATTAGGGAACTTAGATATCACATGCTTTCTGTTACCATGTGTTCTTTGCTTAGATCAAAATGTTTATTAATTAAACTTGATTTGATATACCTTGGGATCCTGGTGGAATAATTAAGTGACCACTTTTAAGCCTAGCTATATGGATTGAAAGAAAGGTCTGCATGGGAGGCATCCCAAAAGTTTTAGAGGGTCATTTTCCTCTAATATGTCACCAAATAATTGCATTGAAGAAGTTGGGGTCGACAATGAATATTTGTATTCAGGCCCATGGAAGCAATATACATCTTGTCAGGGAAGCTTCTCATAAAACCAATGTACCATTAAGATAAAGTGGCAATATTTTCTCCTTTGCATGTTACAATTGCAAGTGTATGTGTTGTGCTGAATCATCAAGTTTGGCTGTTGTTGTATTTCAGTGAAAATTAAGAAAGCAAGATAAAATCGTGATTTTTTACACGATACACCTATATCAGTTTTCTGTTACATGCTATTTTTTGATAATGTTTAGAGTTACTGAAGTATGGGTTACACTAATATCTTTACATAGTGCTCTGCTTTTTACAGCTTGTTGTTATAATTGTTTTTAATAGCTTATGTTTGCATTTTGTTATACCTATTGGGGTGTAGGAATTTTAAAATGTGTTACCATGTAGTAGCTAATGATGAATTGCAATTTTGCATTAAGTCCATGAAAGGCTTGATTAGATTCAGGTGTTATTTATACTAATTTGTCGCACGAGTTTTGTGTGAATGATGTTCCTAAGACCGGGAGAATATAGGGTTATAAGATGAATTTGAAGAGATGCAAGTGCTCTATCCCCAAAAGTTTATTTAAAGAGGTCTTAAGCCCCAAGCCTGGGGATGCCCCGGCATCCCCCTCATCTTCCTCAACAACTCTTAGTATGCCTCATTTGGGCCTATGTTTTTATTTGTTCACATGATATGTGTAAATTCTTAAGCCATCATTTTTTTCTATTTCTTTTCAGTAAACATGCACTATGCTGGCTTGAGAGTGGTTCTTGGTGGTTCAAATATTTATAGAATGTTTTATGTGCTTCATTTATATCTTTTAGAGTTGTGATATTTATATGTCATGTTCCTCAACAACTTCTTACATATTTATATCACGATTATTTATATCTTTTATGTGGGCCAACCGCACCCCCATGGGCACTCCTCTGGCCTCTCATGACCTTCTCGTGATGTCCAATAATGACATAGTTTATTTGATTTTTTATCACCGAGAAACCATAATTCTGCAATTTCCATAAACAAGTACTCCAGTAACTTGCATTGGACACTAGATTAATAAGTTAGTCCAATAAAGTAGTATAAAATTATGCCAAAATTCTCAATGAAATTTGATATGCCAAAAATTTTGCAGGGTGATATAAAAGTACCATAAACATATTAATATGTATAAATTGTCACGGATGCACTAGTACAAAAGTCTACGCCATTTCCTAGCGACACCGAAGATCATTGATCTGGCTATGAAATCCATGCAAGATTTCTTCTTCTAGACTCTCGAAATATACACTATAACTTTTTTGCACTAGATGGTCAAATGATTACATAACAAAGAACATTATCTTTATATCTTTATGAACGTACTAGCAAATGTGCCCGTGCGTTGCACCGGGAGAATAAAATGCATGAGAATTAGGCTCGGAGCCGTAGTACTCTTCTCCTTCTCCTTCCTTCACCCATTATTTTTGTCTCCCAATTCAAGATCAGCAACAGACGCACATCCTCACACGGCATCATGTGCCTTTGTGCCTCAGCTCTTTCAGAGACCTCGGGGTTCTTTATTTCCGTTTATTTACAAATGCAACCATCGAACCAAAACACCATCCTCCTGTTGTTATTTCTCAATTTCTCAAGTAACTTGACCTTGGGTCTCTTTATTATTTGCAAATGCAGCCACCGAACCCAAGCCTCATCGTCTTTTTATTTTTCAATGGACCTTGTTGATTCTCTGGACAACTCGCAGCATATATAAACCTATGCGACTTGCTATGATGGAGCGAGGTGGTACTATTTAACTCCGAAGCGAAACCGATCATCCCCTCCATGAAACTATTTTTTTCTGGCCTAGAAGCTGAGGAGGACCATTGATGTGGCAATTACAGCAACCGGCCAAGGTGGTGACATACGAATTATATTTTGCTTATACATCTAGATAGATAAGGCTATGCCAACCAAACAATAGAGCAACTTTGGTGTGGTGGCTAGCTCATGCTATTACCTACATGATTTGTGTAGGCTCGAATTCCACTTCATGTGTTTTATATTTAATACGTTGGGTGATTTTTTACGCAGCTTGCGGTGCACGGGATGACGTATGAATCCCAGCACAATCGAAGAATATAACGTACAAAAGTATTACGGACGGACTCTGCTGTTTATTTGAAATAAAATAAACTGTCAAGACTTGCTACTGACTACGCAACAAGAAGGGAGCTTTCTTTCAAAAGGAAACAAAGAACCCTGCATTAGTTGGCTAATGCGTTATGGGCTAATTCTTGCCACCACCATGGTTCGAATCTCAGCGAGCTCAATTTTCAATTTCTTTTTTGTAAAACGACGAACAAATAAGCAAACAGACGACATGAAACCGACGGACAAAAAACCAGCTTGGACTTAAAAAAAGTGAAGAAACCATCCTCCCTTTAATATTAGGTAGAGATTTGTAAAATCACAATTAGTATTTTCAATCAACCATGACAATATTGCATTGTTTACTGGATGAACTTTTTTCTTCTCACGTTGCGTACTTTTTACAGATTTTTATGAAAAAATATATGAAATCAATTGAAAATTTGTTTACTGGATGAACTTTTTTCTTCTCACGTTGCGTACTTTTTACAGATTTTTATGAAAAAATATATGAAATCAATTGAAAATTTGAACTAATTCTCAACCGACCATGAAATACGCCCCAAGTAATCGTAAGTGCACTGACGCCTAATACGTATTTTAGCTTTACGGGGTCACGTATTTTTGCAGGATTTTCAAAGGATAGGGATTTCACGTGTGATTTTTACTCTCTTTTTTATCTGTACTATACTAAGAGAGAGGCTATATCAACAGTGTAATTTGGGATACAGAAAATGACAGGAGGGGATGGACCAATTGGCCCATGGACAGGGAGAGCAGACAACCAAGTCAGACCTTTATCTCTTGGGACCTGTCTTGTCCTACACCAACCAAGCAGTACTCCTATCGTTTGCAGTAGTATCATGTTTTCTTCTCAAGCTTATTTGGATTCAATAGATGTACGGGTCAGACTTAAGAGATCTGTGTAAGCTCCCGCTCCTATTAGCGTTTCACTGGAATAGATGTCTGTTGTGCGACCTGTGGCTGCACCGGAGAGGATCCCACAACCAACGTCACACGGGATTGTCGCTTTGTTCAAGGATGGGGCTGGGCCAGGGAGAATGGCATTTCCTATTTGGCGCCTTCAGCACCTGTTAACATGGAAATCGTTAACTGGGTCGGCCCATCTATGGATGACACGGGAGAGACCTCTTCCCAGCTGTTTTTTTTTCTTTTTTCGATTTTGGTTTTTCCTGGACAGGTCCTCTTTGGTCTTTTCGTTTCTTTTTTTTTCTTTGTCTTTATTCTGTATTCTTTTACTTTTACCTTTTTATTTTTTATTTTTAAAAATGGGATAATAGTTTTCAAATTTGATGAAACATTTTCAGAAAATTAAAGAACATATTTTCAAAAATGATAAATTTATTTCAAGTTCATAATCGTTTTTCAAAGTAAAAAAAATGAACTCTTTATTTTTCAAAATTGATGAACCATCTCCAAAATTGATGATTTTTTTAAAAAAAATTGATGAACTTCTTTTGCAAAACTGATGATTTTTTTAAATTGATGAACTTTTCCCAAAATTGATAATTTTTTTAAAAAATTGTGAACGGCCCGCAGTCCCCGCCGTACGCCATGTCGAGGAGTCGGAGGGGCCATCAGAGAAGGAGACTCGACGACGGTTGTCGCGCCAATCTGCGTGGGGGCTGATGTTACCGACGGTGGTCGAGGAAGATGACGGCGACACTGGCGACTGGCTGGTGCTGGATGAAGACGGAGGAGGTGGACGGGCGGCGTCGGCTATGGGGGTAGCAGTGGCGGCGGCCGAAGAAGAGCAACGGCGGCGGTGGCTGCTAGGTTAGGAGCGCGGCGGCGGTGCTCGAAGTAGACGAAGAACCCGACAGCACGATGAAGACTAGCGTGGACGGTGGCGTTCCCGCGGCGAGGAGGCGGCGCGGCGCACACCACGGGAAGTCGACGCGCGGTGACGGCGGAGTGGACCGCGGGCGGCGGCGCTACGGCCCAAAGAGACGACGCATCGGCAGCGGGAAGGTCGAGGCGACGGCAAGGACGGCGGCCGTGTGATATGTCCAAAACGTATCTATAATGTCTGCTTGCTCCATGTCTCTTTTGTGTGATATTGCTATGATATTTATGCACTTCCATACACTTTTGATCATATTTGGACTAACCTATTAACTCAGTGCACCCCAGTGCCAGTTTCTGTTTTCTGCTGTTTTTGTATTTCAGGTTTTCCCGTTACATAAATTGCCAGAAAAATTCCGGGAAAAATATATAAAAAATCAGCGCTCCAGAAGCTTCCACGCGCCAGAAGTGGGGCCAAAGGGGAGCCAGGGGCAGCCCAGGCGGCCTGCCCACGCGGCCCCCCTCCTGGCCGCGCCGGGGGGGGCGCCTGGGCCCCCCTCTCCGCCTCTGGTGCCCCCCTTTGGCATATATTTAGCACGCGTCCCGAAACCCTCGAGGACGGAACCCTTTTTCGCGATCTCATCTCTGTTCCGCCACCGCCGCGCTTCCAAGATCGGGAGCACCAGGAGAACTCTTCCCGGCACCCTGCCGGAGGGGAGAACCACCACCGGGAGCTTCTCCACCACCATGGACGCTTCCCGGATGAGTTGTGAGTAGTCTCCCTTGGACCATGGTTCTATGACCAGTAGCTATGTGATGTTCTCCTCCCCTCTTTGTTCTTCATCGATTAGACCTCGTGAGCTGCCCTACATGATCGAGGCACATATGTAATCTTTATGCTGTTGCTATGCTGAGTTTGCTGGGATCCGATGGATTATGAGATTATGTTCAGATTGTGTGTGAGTAATATATTTGATTCGCCTCTTTTATATTTATGTTCTTGAGTAATTCTTGCATGTTCTCCGTTGCTATTTATTACTTTGGCCGAGTAGTAGGTAGTAACTCCAAGAGGGAACGTTATGCTTGATTATGGGTTCATGCCGCTCGATGACTAGCTTGAGTGACAGAAACATGAGTCTAGGGGATGTGCTGTTGCCACAAGGGGGAAAACAACGGTGCGTGTACTTGCGGGTGCAAGGATTGTTTACTTTACGCAAAGTTCTTTTAATGCAGTTGTCTGTTGCTTTCAGTTTACACTATGGGTGGGACTCGCAACTTAATACCAGCGAGATGTTCTGGATAGATATCTCAAGGTGGATAATTAGTAGTAGATGCAGATGGATTTCGGTCTACTTGCCTTGGCGTACCGCCCATGCTTTTGAGCCTCTACCTTTCTTACAGCATAGTTAGCATTGGTTTGCGCACATAATCCTGTCAATTGCCCAGCTGTAATTCGTTTACCTCACTTAGCTGTTTTATCGTCTTTTGGGAGAGAGACATCACTAGTGAACATCATGGGACCCCGGTCCATATTACCATCACTGATCACACCCGCTATTTACTTACTGTTCTTATTTCCTAGTTGCAGTCATATCTATCACTATTATCTCTTGAGTTTGATCCTTTGTAAACGACAAGGCCGGAGGGATTGACAACCTCTCTGTACTCGTTGGGAGCAAAGTTATTTGTATCTGTGTGCAGGTCCTGTCAAGCAAAAGTCTCTGGCGCTATTGACACCTTCTTGTTGACCCTCGGAGTTTCACGGGATTCGATCCTTGGTATCTTTGCCAAGGGAAAATTTGCCGCTACGCTACATCTGAACCTTCCACTTGGGGTAACCAACGAGGGGCGAGAAGCCATCAAGCAAAGTTTTCTGGCGCCGTTGCCGGGGACTCCACTCTTCAAGATAGGGGAGTTGCACGCTATCTTTTATCTTTACTTTTTAGTCTTGTTAGTTTACCTTTCAGTTTTTGCTTTAGTGTCTTCTATCAAAAATCACAAAAATAGTTATCTTGCTTGTTGCTGCTATGGGTTCCACCGAGAACACCAAGTTATGTGACTTCACTAGTCATAACAACGAAGACTTTATCTGCACGCCTATTACTACACCTACCACTTCAGCACCTTCTTATGAAATTAAACCTGCTTTACTGAACCTAGTTATGAAAGATCAATTCTCCGGTGCTGGAGATGATGCTGCTTTGCACTTAAATAATTTTGTTGAACTCTGTGATATGCATAAGTACCGAGAAATAGATGGTGATATTGTTAAGCTTAAGCTTTTTCCTTTCTCCTTGAGAGGAGGAGCTAAAATCTGGTTTCAATCCTTGCCTAGAAATAGCATAGATTCTTGGGACAAGTGCAAGGATGCCTTTATTGGGAAGTACTACCCCCCTGCTAAAATTATCCAACTAAGGAGTAACATAATGAATTTTAAACAATTGGATAATGAACACGTTGCCCAAGCTTGGGAACGCATGAAATCTCTTGTCAAGAACTGCCCTACTCATGGTTTGACTACTTGGATGGTTATCCAAACTTTTTATGCAAGCTTGAACTTTACCTCGCGGAACTTGTTAGATTCGGCCGCGGGAGGAACCTTTATGTCAACTACACTTGGTGCTGCCACGAAGCTTCTCGATGAGATGATGACCAATTATTCCGAATGGCACACCGAACGCGCTCCAACAGGTAGGAAGGTAAACTCTGTCGAGGAGATTTCCTCCCTAAATGAAAAAAGTTGACTTGATCATGTCTCTACTTTCCAAGCAATCTTCTATTGATCCTCGTGGATCAAGTAGATGTGAACTTTATCTCTAGAAACAATTTCAATAACAATGCTTATAGGAGTAATTTTGGTAGCAACCCTAGACCGTTCCCCTCTAATTCCTATGGGAACAACAATGCTTATCCTAACACCAAGAACTCCACTTCTGAACTAGAGATTATGCTTAAAGACTTCATCACTACCCAAAAGGCCTTCAATAAGAGTGTAGAAGAAAAAATAAACAAACTAGACAATCTCTCTTCGAAGGTAGACAATTTAGCCCATGAGGTAGAATTGCTTAAAATTAGAACTTCCCCTCTTGAGGAGAGGAAGACCACTCCTATGAATGCTATTCAAGTGCAAATTAATGAAAACATTAGGATGTTGGCTAAACTTAAAGAGAGATGGGCTAGAGAAAAGGAGGAAGAAGATAGAATTAAGAGCCTTCCTACCCATCACACTGTTGCTACTATCCAAGTTGTTGAGGATATCCAAACTCTTAGCACCCAATGCACTCCTGGTCCCATTGGACCTATTAATGGTGATGCTATGACCTCAACCGTAGAAACTCCTATGATCATAGAAGCTACCAAACAAGTGAGCCTAAAGGACACCACTACCACTTTACTTGATAGTAGTGACCTTGATTTTGATAATTGCACCCTTTCTGAAGTTATTGATTTCCTTCACAAGATGTCTAGAGATCCCCACACTAACACACTTAATCTTGCCTTCACGGAGCATATCACTAATGCTCTTATCAAAACTAGGGAGGAGAAGCTTAGGGTAGAAGCCTCCATACCTAGAAAGCTAGAAGATGGTTGGGATCCTATGATTAAAATTAAGTTGAATAACTTCTCTTGCTATGCTTTATGTGATGTTGGAGCTAGTACCTCCGTTATGCCCAAAAGAATATATGATATGCTTAAATTGAAACCTTTTGATTCTTGTTCTTTTGGTGTTCGTCTTGTTGATTCTTCCATAAAGAAACCTTTGGGGAGGATCGACGATGTTCTTATCATTGTCAATGACAATTATGTTCTCGTTGATTTTACTATTATGGATATTGAATGTGAACCTTCTTGTCCAATTATTTTGGGACGTCCTTTTCTTCGCACCGTTGGTGCTATCATTGACATGAAAGAAGGGAATATAAAATTCCAATTCCCTCTCAAGAAAGGAATGGAACACTTCCCTAGAAAGAAGATTAAGTTACCTTTTGAGTCCGTTATACGGGCTAGCTATTCTTTTACTCTTGATAAAACTTGATCCTCTCTTTTTGCATTATGCCTAGCTTAAAGGCATAAAAGAAAGCGCTTTTGGGAGGCAGCCCACAATGAATAAAGTTTTATTTTACTTTTGTTGTGTCTTGATGTTTGTTACTACAGTAGCATCATCATTGTATCTTTTCTTTTCAGCTTTGTGCCAAGTTTAGCCTCTGATTGCAAGAAAGTTCAAAAGTTGTGACGTGCTGTCCAGGAAACAGATTCTGTCCTTGGACAGAAAAATTCGTATAAAATCACCAGATCATCTTTTTGGTCTGAATTGTTTCGACAGCGTGCTCTATACAATTGGCTTTCGGGCGTCTGTTCTGAGTTTTTTTATTTGAGTTGTAGAAGTGCCCCGAAAAAATTATTTACTACCTGCTGGTCTGTTTTTCACAGATTCTGTCCTGTTTTGCCTTTTCTTCGTTTTGCAAACCTTGAGCTTGCTTTTTCTTTGAAAAAACATTTTGGCAATCTTGAGAAACAGTAGCTCTTCAAGATTATCTTTATTTCCAGCAAGGAAAAATTATTTTATTATGGGTACTAACCTCTCTAATCAGATTATGATGAGCTATGTATGAACGGAGTTTTCAAGTGTGCGAGGGAAGATGATAAAAAGATTCAGGAGGGTCAAATGCTCAAGCTTGGGGATGCCCCCGTGCACCCCCAAGAAATATTCAAGAAGACTCAAGCGTCTAAGCTTGGGGATGCCCCCGTGCATCCCCTTCTCCATCAACAATTATCAGTTTGTCTTTCGTTCCACTATATTTTAATCACTTCATGTGTTATGTGCTATGCTTGGAGCGTCTTGCTTTTAGTTTCCTTTTTAGTTTTC
Organism: Secale cereale; assembly: GCA_902687465.1. Classification (NCBI taxonomy): domain Eukaryota; kingdom Viridiplantae; phylum Streptophyta; class Magnoliopsida; order Poales; family Poaceae; genus Secale; species Secale cereale. The sequence goes on from LR738710.1 coordinate 641,690,052, forward strand.
TTTAGCTTTGCTTGCTGTTCGTAACGAGTTAGAACCCAGCTTTCTTTGTGTGGGAGAGAAACACGCTCCACTTCAACCTAGAACACAACATAGGATTTTCATGCTTATCTTTGTTGTGTATGTTCTTTGTCTTTCCATAGCTACTGTCATGTTTAGCTCTTAGTTTTCATGCTTTTCTTTTTAAAGAGCTTTTGTTTAGTTGGTTGTTGAACTCTCTTGAGTTTTCATGTTTATCTTGTTAAGAGAGTTTGTCTGTTGCACTGAGTTGTGTGTCTTAAACTTAAAGTAGGTAATTGAGGTTGCTATTTAATTTTAGTAGTAACTTGCAATAGTTTTGAGGTATTGCCATGAGTAATGTCTAAACTTTTGGTGTCAAGAGCTTTAGCCTATTAGTGATAGATGTCGTATTTTGGGCAATCCGTGTTTATTTTCGAAAACCTACAAAATAGTTGAGAACTTTAGCTACTAAATGGATCACTAATCTTTGGAGGGATCGAATATTAGAGTACACTCACGTACCATGGGTCGAGGATGCGCAAGGGTAACCAAACCCCCATACACACCTCCTCGGGGTACTTGTCTCTTTGTGAACCTCCTAATTAGATTGAGAGTTACCGATAATAAGTGCATGAGTTCTTCGGACTAATGTGAGTATTCGAAGGTTGACACTTCCACCTATCCATATTTTTCTAGCCTCTTCGGTACCGTGCATTGCCGTTTCTCACCTCGAGAGTTGGCGCATACTTCGCCGGTGCATCCAAATCCTTGGCACGATACGCTCTGTCATCATAAGCCTCATTATATCCTTCCTCAAAACAGCCACCATACCTACCTATTAAGGCATTTCCATAGCCTTTCCGAGATACATTGCCATGCAACATCCATCTTCTCATGACTTGATCTTCATGTCATACATGCTTTTTGCTTTATCGATGAGCCGCATGCTAGTTGGGCCTTGCCCTAACCATTGCTACATGACGCGCTAGTATCATCGCATATCCTGCTACACTGGCAGAGGCATACATTTGCATACATCATGATAGTTTCATTTTCTTTATGTTGAGTACTTTTGTAAAGTGTGAAAGATCTTCTGTACTTATTGTAATACAGAGAGTGTTGCCCCTAAAGTGAGGAAAAGATCCCAAAGAGGACAAAATAAAAAGATCCCAAAGAGGACAAATGAGAGATAAATAGAAAGAGCCATTGAGGCCACAAAAAAATTAAAAAAAATTAAAAAAGAGAAAAAGAAATAAAAAGAGAGAAGGGGGCACACTACTATTTCTTTTGAGGGATCCACACTCGTACTCCATCTTATACCTTGTACTCCATAGAGATTATCATTTATGCATATAGCTATGTGGGGACCTTTACACTATAGAACTTGGCTTGTATATTCCAACGATGAGCCTCCTCAAAAGAGCTCTAGGTCTTCTTGAGCAAGCAAGTTGGATGCACCCCCACTAGTTCCATTGGAGAGCTTACCTTAGCTCATATGTGCATCCGTTGCATGGCAATCCCTACTCCTCACATCATATCTATCATTTGGCGTTCTCTCGCCGATGATTGTCCTCATTGATGTGAGCTTTTCACACATTTTTTGTCTTCCCCCTCTATCATTTTTCTCTCTTTGCCATCCTAAGTGTCGACTTTCTTGCTTACGCTCATCCATTGCATGAGTGCTCAAAATATCGAAAGGGAGTGGATCATTTTGACTTGTACCTGGCTGACGGTCTGGAGATGAGTCAAGATAAGATTCCAAAGAAGACCAAGTGTGAAACTTTAGTAGATTAAGTTCTCAACAATACAAAAACTATGTTTTACTCTCTCATATATCCCTATCCCCTTTCTTGCACGCAAACACCATTTGGAGACATTCGAGTCACGGAGAGCGAGAGCTCTTGCACCTTTATGTTCTTATGTTACTTGTTACAATGCTAATATAGACTCTTGCTTGTTATGACTTGAATTAAATTACATGCCTTGATTACTTTACTTAAAAGTTCTTATATGGTTGATAGCATGTCACCACAGAAATTATGCTTATTATCATTTACCTACTCGAGGACGAGCAGGAATTAAGCTTGGGGATGTTGATACGTCCAAAACGTATCTATAATTTCTGCTTGCTCCATGCCTCTTTTGTGTGATATTGCTATGATATTTACGCACTTACATACACTTTTGATCATATTTGGACTAACCTATTAACTCAGTGCACCCCAGTGCCAGTTTCTGTTTTCTGCTGTTTTTGTATTTCAGGTTTTCCCATTACTTAAATTGCCAGAAAAATTCCGAGAAAAATATATAAAAAATCAGCGCTCCAGAAGTTTCCACGCGCCAGAAGTGGTGCCAGAGGGGAGCCAGGGGCAGCCCAGGCGGCCTGCCCACGCGGGCCCCCTCCTGGCCGCGCCGGGGGGGGGGGGGCGCCTGGGCCCCCCTCTCCGCCTCTGGTGCCCCCCTTTGGCATATATTTAGCACGCGTCCCGAAACCCTCGAGGACGGAACCTTTTTTCGCGATCTCATCACTGTTCCGCCGCCGTCGCGCTTCCAAGATTGGGAGCACCAGGAGAACTCTTCCCGGCACCCTGCCGGAGGGGAGAACCACCACCGGGAGTTTCTCCACCACCATGGATGCTTCCCGGATGAGTTGTGAGTAGTCTCCCTTGGACCATGGGTCCATGACCAGTAGCTATGTGATGTTCTCCTTCCCTCTTTGTTCTTCATCGATTAGACCTCGTGAGCTGCCCTACATGATCGAGGCACATATGTAATCTTTATGCTATTGCTATGCTGAGTTTGCTAGGATCCGATGGATTATGAGATTATGTTCAGATTGTGTGTGAGTAATATATTTGATTCACCTCTTTTATATTTTTGTTCTTGAGTAATTCTTGCATGTTCTCCGTTGCTATTTATTGCTTTGGCCGAGTAGTAGGTAGTAACTCCAAAAGGGAACGTTATGCTTGATTGTGGGTTCACGCCCCTCGATGACTAGCTTGAGTGACAGAAACATGAGTCTAGGGGATGTGTTGTTGCCACAAGGGGGAAAACAACGGTGCTTGTACTTGCGGGTGCAAGGATTGTTTTTACTTTACGCAAAGTTCTTTTAATGCAGTTGTCTGTTGCTTTGATTTTACACTATGGGTGGGACTCGCAACTTAATACCAGCGAGATGTTCTGGATAGATATCTCAAGGTGGATGATTAGTAGTAGATGCAGATGGATTTCGGTCTACTTGCCTTGGCGTACCGCCCATACTTTTGAGCCTCTACCTTTTTTACAGCACAATTAGCATTGGTTTGTGCACATAATCCTGTCAATTGCCCAGCTGTAATTCGTTTACCTCGCTTAGCTGTTTTATCGTCTTTTGGGAGAGAGACATCACTAGTGAACATCATGGGACCCCGGTCCATATTACCATCACTGATCACACCCGCTATTTACTTACTGTTCTTATTTCCTAGTTGCAGTCATATCTATCACTATTATCTCTTGCGTTTGATCCTTTGTAAACGACAAGGCCGGAGGGATTGACAACCTCTCTGTACTCGTTGGGAGCAAAGTTATTTGTATCTGTGTGCAGGTCCTGTCAAGCAAAAGTCTCTGGCGCTATTGACACCTTCTTGTTGACCCTCGGAGTCTCACGAGATTCGATCCTTGGTATCTTTGCCAAGGGAAAATTTGCCGCTACGCTACATCTCAACCTTCCACTTGGGGTAACCAACGAGGGGCGAGAAGCCATCACCGTGGCATGCGGCCTGAAGGGGCGACGCAACGGCGGCGCGCGAGTTGGTGCAGCTGCGGGGACGGCCTCGGGCGGCAGCGAAGACCACGTGCCATGCTCGCTACGGCCCGATGGGGTGACGCAGCGGCAGCGCGAGGGTCGGTGCAGCCACGGAGAAGGCCTAGAACAGACGTCCTTGGGGCGGCGGTAGACCGCGGGCCGCGGCACTACTGCCCAAAGGGGCGGCGCAGCGGGAGCAAGCGGGTCGATGCAACCGCGGGGAGAACCAAGGGCGGCGGCGCCGCGGCCCGATGGGGCGACGCAGCGACGGCCCGATACTTGATCGATGTAGGGGTGCGTTGTACTCTGGACGGTCTTCACAGGAACTACGGAGGCGCTCGCAACCGACGGGCCAGGTCAGTTGCACGACGCAGATGAGGCGGATCGCGATGGCGGGCGGGTGATCAATCCGGTCGTGTGTGAGGTTTGGTACGCCACTCGGTGGAGACGGAGTAGCAGCGGAGTGCGAGATGAAGCCGTCGCGGACGGTCGGCATGGGACGACGTGCAGACGGCAGCCGCCGACGAGGCAGACGGCAAGGCAGCCATACAGACGCATCAGAGGCAGTGGTGATGCAGGAGTCCTGGTCAGAGTAGGGCGGCGACGACCGGGCAGACGCGCGAACGATGGCCGTGAGGGGCCACTTGTGCGCGAGGCCGTCGGGTTGGTGAAGAAGCCGGTCAGTCGCGCCGGTGTTGGAGTAGAGGTGCACGGGGGTTGACGGCGGCGACGAGGAACGAAAAAACAAAAAGTAAACGCCGATCAAAGCGACCGACGAGAGAGAGAATTCCGAGCAATGGCTCGGGAAAAAGACTCTCTAGTGTAGCCAGTCAACACGACCGGCAGACGAACCCTAGGTACGGACGGCGCGGCCCCCGGCGACGGTCATAAAGGCCGATTGCCCCGGGGCGGCACGCGGGGCTGAAGCGGTGAGCGGTGGCTAGGGTTGGATCCGTTAGGCCGATACTATGTTAGAAGGAAGATATAGAGATTGATAAAATTGTTGTTGTATTGCTTGAGCCTCGTAAGCATATATATAAGAGTACATTATTTATTTGAAATACAAGACAAACCAGAATATTTTCTAGTGTATCCTATGTTTCAATCTAATTAATATACTCAACAATAAACACCTGCATAAACCCAAGACGGACAGAGAACTAAAACAAACGGAGGACTAAACCAAACTAGATCAGTAATGATGCCTACCCTTCTTCTTCTTTTGTTTTGAAACAAGCAAACATAAGCTAATTTGCTCAATAATATAAACAAGGGATTTCAAAACATACAACATCTTTGCACCCATTACTAAAGGATCAGCTAAACCATCTTCAGGTTCGCTTGAAATGTTCTCGTATAAATCGCTCCCCGTGCGATGGATACTTTCTCCGGATGTACTCACGGAGGCACTTCTGGTAGGAGAAATCGATCCAGACGCCGTCCGTGCGGACGACGAAGAGGCATCTGGACTTCCTGAACTGCGGGTGCCTGTCGACCATTATACCGTCAAGCCCGCATCCAATCTTATCTTCAGCGCGTGGATGATAGGCAAGGATCTTTTCCGCAACAACGATTTCGTCCGCGGGGCCGAGGCATTCGCCGTCTGCGTATCTGTCCGAGTGGAGGATGTCCTTGATGAGCTGCACGACGGGTTCGACGTCGCCGAGGATCTCGGCCTCCGCGGCCCTCCACGGCACCTGGGACTCCGGCTCGGCCTGCTTCGACGCCGGCGGCCGCGCGGACTGATGGGGCTCGTATGCGGTTGTGGAGCAGGACAACAGACGGCGGGGGGAGAGCGCCGGCGCGAAGCGCGGTCCCAGGCGGGCGTGGAGGAGGAGCGGTACGGCGACGGCGGCGGCCAGAACCATGCCGGCCCTTTTTGGTGGTGTGGGTGGGTGGGTGCGTAAGGGAGTGACTGGTAGGTGGTAGCTATTCGAGGAAGAAACTTATCCCTGTGGCCGCACAGCGGAGACGACGGAGCGAGCACAGAAGACGGCAGACGGGATTGTCGCTTTGTTCGACGACGGGGACGGCCGGACGGGCCAAGTCAGTGCATGAACGCACCACCTACACGTGGGTCCTCCTAGTGATTTCGGAGAAGGGCAGTGATCTGCGCCGGCGCATCGGCCCAACGGTTGGGCCGGTCTAGCCTCAACCGTCAGATCTGAACCCTTGCACCATCAGATCCCTTCCCTCATCTCCTTCTTCAACCTCCCGCACGGGAAAAAGGACGGCCCCCCTCATGCGCGTCGACGCCCCAGCACGCGCCGACCGCCTCGCCTCGCCTCCTCACCGCCGATCGCCCTCTACGTCGGTCGCCTACGGTCGCCGCCCTCGCCGCTGGTCGCCCGCCCTCACCTATGTCGTCTTCGTGTGTTTCTGAAACCTCCATGGATGCAGCAGCGTGCGGCCATGGTTATGGCCGGTCGAGGTTGCAGCCCGCCGCGAGCCCGTAGCAGCTCGCCGGCGACCGGTTGCAGCATCCGCCCCTGCCCCCCGTGCTGGATCTCGCCGCCGGAATTCACAAAAACACACCATCGGCATCTGGCCGTCGTGAGAAAATGGATGTAGCAAAAATGATGGACGGTAGTAGCAAAAATCCACATGGTTGAAGCAAAAATGTCACACGGTCGTAGCAAAAAGAAAAATGCTGGTTCCAACACAAAAATAATGTAGCATATCTAGGTGATGGTTCCAGCATCACCACCGGCCGTGTCGTAGCTCGCCATGCGCCCATTGTAGCACCGCCACATAGCTTCATCTTCGTCGGCCGCCATTGCTAGTTAGCTGTTTTCTGTTTGAAGCTTTTCTAGAAGCGGGTTGTAGCTTTTCTCGTCACCGGTTGCAGCTTTTTGCCCTGCGCCGTGGCCGACCTCGATCTACCCCATATCTAGTTAAAACTTTTTCTAAAGCCGGATGTAGCTTTTTTGGTTGCCGGATGTAGCATTTTTCAGTACTGGTTGCAGCTCTGATGCATGTCCATCGAAACTCATTCTTTCTCTGGTTCCAGCAAAATTGTCACCGGTCGTAGCATTTGGCTTTGACGGTTGTAGCTCCTATGTGCACCGGTTGTAACACCTATTTTATTTTGTCCCTGCAGAAATAATGGTGCATGTAGCAACATTATGGTTCCAGCAAAATCACCTAAAAAGACAGTTGAAGCAAATCATAGAACGGTTCCAGCAAAAAATAACGCCGGTTCCAGCAAAACAACCGAAGCGCTCGAAACTTAGGGGCCCCGCCTTCTCACGTCGCTAGCGGGGCGGCCGGCCCAAGTTTCGGCCGGCGCCCCGGCTCTAAACACTTACCTTCGGAGAAGTAATGTTCGATAGGATCATCCTCAAAGGTCAGTCGACAGAAGCCCAAGCCCCGGATCAAGACCCAAAACGAGCCCGACTAAAGCAACTATCGGTCTCGGGTTAGAGAGCCGGAGTTTACTGACGACATCATAGATCTAGGGTAGGATTATAGGCCTGATCTAAAGTTCTAAACACCCTGCCCAAGGTCACTACCCTGGAATCAAAGACATCCCAAGGATGGTAAAAGATACCGCCTGAAATTACCGAAGAGTGCAATCCACTCGACCATGTGCCTCACTCGGATACCCCAATTCAATTCGACCAGTATGAAGTCACTCGACCGAATAAGGAACCACTCGGAGCATAGGAGATCAAAGGTCACCCCAGATGGCAACGATCGGGCATTCACTTCGTAGTCTTAAATGTCATTTATAACTCTTTATTACATGTGTTATCAGTAATGTCCTATCTTTATGTACATTGAACCCTCTGTAACATGGGATGGTTGGGGTCCTGGCGCACTCTATATAAGCCACCACCCTCCTCCGGTAAAAGGGTTCACACCCCCTGTAACACACACACACACCCATATTCCAGTCGACAGCCTCCGGGCACCGAGACGTAGGGCTTTTACCTCCTCCGAGAGGGGTCTGAACTCGTAAAACTCGTGTGTACAATCTCACCGTAGCTAGGACCTTGCCTCCTTCTACGTACCCCCTACTCTCACGGTCAGGCTTAGTACCACGACAGATGGCGCCCACCGTGGGGCAGGTGTCTTAGCAACTTCCGGTGAGGTTGCAATTTTTTTCCGATCTTCATTAACATGGTTTCCGGCGGTGGTCTGGCTCTGGGCCGCGAGATCCGACTCGGAGCGCTCGTCTTCATCGCCGACGACTCCGCCTGGCTTCCCCCTTGACGTCGGGGCACTTCCCGTCCGCGGGGCGGCGCACTTTCGCGCGAGTGCTTGTGGCGTCCTTCTTCGGCTGCCGTCGACCCAGTATCGGTCGGCTCCCTCGTCATCCGCTCTCCGCTCTCCCTGCTGCACGCCGTCGCAAGCGGTTCGGTCGATCGCGAGTCCAGCGATGGACTGATGGGTGAAGCACCCGGTGGATGATAACCCACAAGTGTAGGGGATCGCAATAGTTTTCGAGGGTAAAGTATTAAACCCAAATTTGTTGATTCGACACAAGGGGAGCCAAAGAATACTCTTAAGTATTAGCAGCTGAGTTGTCAATTCAACCACACCTGAAAACTTAGTATCTGCAGCAAGGTAGTTTAGTAGCAAAGTAATATGATAGTGGCGGTAGCAGCAATAAAAGTAACGATAGTGTTTTTGTAGTTTTTGTGATAATAGCACCGGAAAAGTAAATAGGAACTAGCAATATAGGTAAAGCTCGTAGGCATTGGATCGGTGATGGGAAATTACGTCGGATGCAACTCATCATGGAGAAGTTATAACCTAGGGTGACACAGAACTAGCTCCAGTTCATCAATGCAATGTAGGCATGTATTCCGAATATAGTCATACGTGCTTATGGAAAAGAACTTGCATGCAATCTTATGTCCTACCCTCCCGTGGCAGTGGGGTCCTATTGAAAACTAAGGGATATTAAGGCCTCCTTTTAATAGAGTACCGGACCAAAGCATTAACACATAGTGAATACATGAACTCCTCAAACTATGATCATCACCGGGAGTGGTCCCGATTATTGTCACTTCGGGGTTGCCGGATCATAACACATAGTAGGTGACTGTAGACTTGCCAGATAGGATCAAGAACACACATATATTCATGGAAACATAATAGGTTCAGATCTGAAATCATGGCACTCGGACCCTAGTGACAAGCATTAAGCATAACAAAGTCATAGCAACATCAATCTCAGAACATCGTGGATACTAGGGATCAAACCCTAACAAAACTAACTCGATTACATGATAGATCCCATCAAACCCATCACCGTCTAGCAAGCCTACGATGGAATTACTCACACACGGCAGTGAGCATCATGGAATTGGTGATGGAGGAAGGTTGATGATGACGATGGCGACGATCTCCACTCTCCGGAGCCCCGAATGGACTCCAGATCAGCCCTCCCGAGAGATATTAGGGCTTGGCGGAGGCTCCGTCTCGTAAAACACAATAATTATTTCTCCTTTATTTTTTTTCTTCCCGAAACGGAATATATAGGACCTGGGGATATGTCAGTGGAGCATCGGGGGGCCCTCGAGGCAGGGGGCGCGCCCCCCACCCTCGAGGACAGGCCGCGGGCCCCCCCGGTGTGGATCTTCTTGCAGGTATTTTTTATATTTTCTGAAATAATTCTCTGTTGATTTTCAGGCGATTCCGAGAACTTTTTATTCTGCAGAAAAACAACACCATGGCAGTTCTGCTGAAAACAGCGTCAGTCCGGGTTAGTTCCATTCAAATCATGCAAGTTAGAGTCCAAAACAAGGGCAAAAGGGTTTGGAAAAGTAGATACGTTGGAGACATATCAACTCCCCCAAGCTTAAACCTTTGCTTGTCCTCAAGCAATTCAGTTGATAAACTAAAAGTGATAAAGAAAAACTTTGACAAACTCTGTTTGCTCTTGTTGTCGTAAATATGTAAGCTAGCATTCAACTTTTCAACAAGATCATGAACTAACCACATTCACAATAACTTTCAGGTCTCAAGGCTACTCACATCAATGGCATAATCAACTAGCGAGCAATAATAATAAACCTCGGATGACAACACTTCTCAAAACAATCATGATATGATATAACGTGATGGTATCTCGCTAGCCCTTTCTGAGACCGCAAAACATAAATGCAGAGCACCTTTAAAGATCAAGGACTGACTAGACATTGTAATTCATGGCAAAAGAGATCTAGTCATGATCATACTCAATGCAAATTAATAGTAATACATGCAACGACAGAGGTGCTCTCCTACTGGTGCTTTTTGATAAGAGGATGATGACTCTGCATAAAAGTAAATAGATAGGCCCTTCGCACAGGGAAGCGGAGATTTGTAGAGGTGCCAGAGGTCGATTTTTAAATAGAGATGAATAACATTTTGAGCGGTATACTTTCATTATCAACATAGCAACCAAGAATCTCGATATCTCCCATGCTACGCACATTATAGGAGGTTCCCAAACAGAATGGAAAGTTTATACTCCCCAACCACCAACAAGCACACTCCACGGCCAGCCAAACCAACGGGTTACCGTCCAAAGAAGCAACAGCCCTAGGGGAGTTTTGTTTAATTATTATGATTTTGAGCATGGGACTGGGCATCCCGGTTACCAGCCATTTCTCGTGAATGATGAGCGGAGTCCACTCATCGTGAGAATAACCCACCTAGCATGGAAGATATAGACAACCCTAGTTGATACATGAGCTGTTCGAGCATACAAAACATAATTTCATTTGAAGGTTTAGAGTTTGGTACATACAAATTTACTTGGAACGACAGGTAAATACCGCATATATGAAGGTATGGTGGACACATGTGGAATAACTTTGGGGTTTATGGAAGTGGATGCACAAGCTGTATTCCCGCTTAGTACAGGTGAAGGCTAGAAAGAGACTGGGAAGCGACCAGCTAGAGAGCAACAACGGTCATGAACATGCATTAAAATTAATCAACAATGAATGCAAGTATGAGTAGGATATAAATCACCATGAACATAAATATCGTGAAGGCTATGTTGATTCGTTTCAACTACATGCGTGAACATGTGCTAAGTCAAATCACTTAAATCGTTCAGAGGAGGATACCACCCATCATACCACATCACAACCATTTTAATATCATGTTGGCACACAAGATAGACCATTATAAACTCTCAGCTAATTAAGCATGGCATAAGCAGCTATGATCTATAACTGTCATTGCAAACATGTTTCATTCATAACAGGCTAAATCAAGAACGACGAGCAATCATATTTACAAAAACAAGAGAGGTTGAGTTCACACCAGCTTTTCTCATCTCAATTAGTTCATCATATATCATCCTTATTGCCTTTCACTCACACGACAGAACGGTCTGGAAAATAATAATAGTGCACGTGCATTGGACTAAGCTGGAATCTGCAGACATTTAATACAAGAGAGAAGACAAGGTAATATGGCTCAAGATTAAATCAACAACAAAGCATATGAGAGCCACTAAGCATTTTAATCATGGTCTTCTACTCTTAACCCCTAAAGAAAAGAAAAAGAAACTATTTACACGGGAAAACTCCCAACAAGCAAAAGAAGAACGGGAAATCTTCTTGGGTTTTCATTTTTAGTTACTACTACAACCAAAGAAAGTAAACTAGCTAGAAGCTACAACTAATATATTTTTTGTTTTTCTGGGTTTTTCTAGCACGCAAGAAAAAGACTAAGAAAAAATATATTTAAACTAAGAATGGATGGTGTCAGGGATGTTATTACTAAGTATAAACCGCCCAGGAGGGGCCGATTTATGCCTACGGAGATTACTTCTACTGAAGCCCAGCCAAACATGGAGCAAGGCGCTTTAATCCTGGAAGCTTGAAGCCCAAGAGGCGTGAGGGCCCATGATTTGTAAACCGCCATATGATATGTAACTTGTGATGTAAGATAGGAAGAACAGAGACCGAGCCAGATACTTGTATAAGCCGGCCTCGAAACTTTGTAAACCGGACTGGCGTCACCTCTTATATAAAGGGACGGCCCGGCAACGGTTCAGGGCAGAGAACAATAGTTCGAGACACAGGCAAATCGGATTCGCTCCCTGGTTATCGAAACCCTAGCAATATTACACCAAACTAGACGTAGGCTTTTACCTTCATCGAAGGGGCCGAACTAGTATAAAATCCCTGTGTCCTTGTCTGCTTTAACCCCTTTAAGCTAACCCGTAGCGATGGCCTCACGACTAAGTCCTTTTGCTAGGACATCTGCCGTGACAAAACCACGACAGTTGGTGCCCACCGTGGGGCTATCGCACGATGGTTTCGAGTTCTTGAAGGGCGACTTTAAAGGACTCAAGGGCTATGCCGTGGGCTGGATGACTAAGAGTCGTCGCGGCAAGTTCTACATCGACGATGCAGGCTGGGGCCCCGAGGCCGTTTCAATCGAATACGGGTACCGGGTCCCCTTTGGCGACATCCACGTCTTCATCGGCAAGATCGGCGAACCGGGCCCTGAGCCGGATATCTTCCCCAATATCGTCGAACCGGCTCAGCGTGCGAGACCCGCCCGGATTCAGCCCCCCGTGAAGCACGTCTTCGTTGGAGCAGTGCATGGAGTGCAAGCCGAGGACGGATCGGACTCTGGCAGTGAGACTGTTGTCTATTCTGGCGACGAATCGTCCTCCGGAGAAACAGAATCTTTATATCTGCTGCAAGACGGCCGATCTGAGGGTTGTTCCGATGGTGACGGTATTCCGGACACCTCGATCCGCCAAACTGGGTTGCCGTCTTTATGGCCCGATCACAACCTATGCAGCAATCATCAACTACAACGGCGTTAACATCAGACACGGTGGGAGCTAGGGACGAAGGTCCTGACCCGTCGGGCTGAAACTTTATCCATCTTGGTCGATACTTTGACAACGCTATTAATAGCAGAGGTAGCCCAGGCCAATAAAGAGCAGCATGGTGTGGAAGTCGCGCAGGTAAAAGGCCGGATAGATCAAGCCAAGTTGGACTTAGCGGCTGAGAAAACCAAGATGGCTGCAAAGCAGGCTGAGCTTGATGCTCAAGCTTATCGACTCATGTTGGATCATAGCGCTTCACACGAGGTGATGATGAGAAGGCAATGGTCTCGCCTGCCACCGGTTTATGAGGCAAGGAACCTCTTTAGCACGCCAGGAGCAGGAACTAGTAACCAGCCAGAGATAAACCGGGGAGGAGCGTCGGGCACAAGAGCGTCAGTCCAGCCGCCGGCTGCGGAGCCAACCCGCCAGGTTGTACCATCACAGCATGTGCCCACCCCTCCCGGTCATTACTCTAATCCGTTGGATAACATAGTCGCCGCCGCTTCACGACTGGCCGCCCTTCCCATTGAAGGAACGTCCCCTATAGCACTGGAGGCACGACGGGCCAGGGAGTTTCTGGAGACGGCGTTAACCCAACAGCAAGCTTATTCTCACAGACGTGAGAGGATTCATTCAACCCCTCGCCCAAGCCGGAGTTACACTAGGCGTCTGGATGAACCGACCGTATCAAGCAGCGCAAGGAGACGTAATCCGCCGCAGCGGGATGATCCGACAGGAGGAGACGCGAACGCTCAGAACATGGTGGATCAGGATAGGCAACGCCGGGAGGCCGAGTTAGCAGCACAGCACGAAGCCCGTCAGGAAACGCCGGTTCATCCTTCTACCACAGTTGAACCGGGGGTTATGTCTAGCTCCCTGGGAGTGCCTTGTCTTACTCCCGCTTTGCGCAACGTGAAACTGCCCAAGGATTTCAAGGGACCGTGTAAGGTGCCCAACTACACGGCAGATCTATCCCTGGAGGCATGGGTTGAAAGTTATGAGATGGCAATGGAGATGCTGGATGTGGATGATGCAGCGTGCGCTAAGTATTTCACCATGATGCTAGAGGGCACATCTCGTACTTGGCTAAAGGGTCTACCACCCAATTCCGTCGGATCATGGGCCGAATTGCGCCGCCGGTTTATCAACAATTTCAAGGACACGTGCAAACAGTCAATGTATGTCGTCGATTTAGCTGCTTGCGTTCAAGGAGAGCATGAGTCAACAAGTAGTTGGGTGCGTCGAGTGTCAGAGATCCTACATTCCTCCAATAGCATCAACCCAAGCACGGCAGTGGTAACCTTGGAAGGCAATTGTTGGTTTGAACCTTTGAAGTTGAAATTGGGACGGCTTAAGCGTAACTGCGACGGTATGGGGACACTCATGGGCGCTTTAGTGAAGTATGCAGACTCAGATAATACCAAGTACCCAGACTCCGATAATGACAAGTCAGGGAAGGTAAACAAGAATGGTAAGGCGCCGTAGCCCAACCCGGCGAATCAAGGATACAACGGTAAGCGTAAAGCAGATAGCAGCTCAAACTTTGTGGACAACACCAATGCTCAGGAGGACGGACAGCGCTGCAAGGGTAGACCGCCCCCGCGAAACGGGAGGCCGCCTATTAATCTGGAACACCAGATGAATATACCTTGCCTAAGGCACGGTACAGCAGAGAAGCCATCTACGCACCTTTGGAAGGACTGTTTTATTATGCAGGAAATCATGAACCGGTCTCGGTACGATCATGGACCATCCGGCGGATCAGGCCCCGGTTTTCAATAGCCGGGTTATCAAGGTGGTGGATCCAGTTCAGGGTACCAAGGCAATAACGGCAATCACAACGGGCACAGTCATCATAACCAACAACATAGCCAAGGTGGTTATAACAATCAGGGAAATCAACAGCACCAACAGCAGCAGCAGTCCGGATATCAGAATAATCCGAAGGAGCTGAGCAGTGGGCAGTATCATGTCTTCACCACGAACTTATGTAAACGCGATCAGAAGGTTTACAAGAGGGCAGTACATTCTGTTGAACCAGTGGTGCCGCGTTACCTGCGTTGGTCAGAACAACCCATTGTGTGGAGCCAAGAGGATCACCCGCCCCGGGTTGATAATCCGGGACAGCTGGCTCTAGTTGTGGCACCTCAGGTGGGTGGCTACAAGTTTACCAAGGTACTTATGGACAGAGGTAGCAGCATCAACATTCTATACTATGAGACTTTCCGGCACATGGGGTTGACAGATAAGAAGCTTCGGCAGTCAAACACAGTTTTTCATGGGGTGGTGCCCGGTAAATCGGCGTATCCAGTTGGCAAGATAGATTTGGAGGTCACTTTTGGAGATGAGCATGATTCCAGGTCGGAGACCTTGACCTTTGAAGTGGTAAAGATCAAGAGCCCGTATCACGCCCTATTCGGGCGGCCGGCTTACGCTAAGTTCATGGCCAGGCCGTGTTATGTTTATCTACAGCTCAAGATGCCGGGCCACAAGGGAACCATTACGGTCCATGGGAGTCGCAAGATTGCGTTGGAATGCGAGGAAGGTGATGCAGCTTATGCTAAGGCGGTTTGTGCAACTGAGGAGATGAAGTTTTATAAAGATAATGTTGATCCAGCAGATATGTCTCCGCTGAAGAAACCAACCACAGAGCATGATCCGGCCTTGAAGTTCAAATCATCTGAAGAGACCAAACAGGTTGACTTTGTCCCTGGCGATTCATCTAAGCAGTTCACCATCAGCGCTAACCTAGATCCAAAATAGGAAAGCATGCTCATCGAGTTCATCCGTGAGAATTGGGAAATTTTTGCATGGAAACCTTCTCACATGCCAGGTGTACCGAGGGAACTCGCTGAGCACACTCTCAACATTGATCCTAAGTTTAAACTAGTCAAGCAATTTCTGCGCCACTTCAATGAAGAAAGGCGCAAGGCTATTGGTGAAGAATTGGCTAGGCTCTTAGCAGCAGGCTTTATAATTGAGGTGTTTCATCCAGAGTGGTTGGCTAATCCGGTGCTAGTGCTTAAGAAAAATGGCACTTGGCGAATGTGTGTTGATTACACAGATCTGAACAAAGCTTGCCCAACTGATCCCTTTGCCCTCCCCCGTATTGATCAGATCATTGATGCTACGGCAGGTTGTGAGCGACTAAGTTTTTTGGACGCATATTAAGGTTATTATCATATCAAGATGGCAGTTAAGGACTAGGAGAAAACAGCCTTTATAACTCCCTTTGGAGCTTTCTGCTATGTATCTATGCCATTTGGGCTTAAGAGTGCCCATGCGACCTACCAGCATTGTGTGCAGAACTGCCTTCATGGATAGATTGGGCGGAATGTTAATGCATATGTGGATGACATGGTGGTGAAATCCAGGAAGGAGGAGACGTTGATAATGAAGGAAATATGCCCTAGAGGCAATAATAAAGTTGTTATTTATATTTCCTTATATCATGATAAATGTTTATTATTCATGCTAGAATTGTATTAACCGGAAACTTAGTACATGTGTGAATACATAGACAAAACAGAGTGTCCCTAGTATGCCTCTACTAGACTAGCTCATTGATCAAAGATGGTTATGTTTCCTAACCATAGACATGAGTTGTCATTTGATCAACGGGATCACATCATTAGGAGAATGATGTGATGGACAAGACCCATCCGTTAGCTTAGCACTATGATCGTTTAGTTTTACTGCTATTGCTTTCTTCATGACTTATACATGTTCCTATGACTATGAGATTATGCAACTCCCGAATACCATAGGAACACCTTGTGTGCTATCAAACGTCACAACGTAACTGGGTGATCATAAAGATGCTCTACAGGTGTCTCCGAAAGTGTTCGTGGTGTTGGCATAGATCAAGACTAGGATTTGTCACTCCGAGTGTCGGAGAGGTATCTCTGGGCCCTCTCGGTAATGCACATCATAATAAGCCTTGCAAGCAAAAGACTAATGAGTTAGTCACGAGATGATGTATTACGGAACGAGTAAAGAGACTTGCCTGTAAGGAGATTGAACTAGGTATAGAGATACCGACGATCGAATCTCGGGCAAGTAACATACCAATGACAAAAGGAACAACGTATGTTGTTATGCGGTTTGACCGATAAAGATCTTCGTAGAATATGTAGGAGCCAATATGAGCATCCAGGTTCCGCTATTGGTTATTGACCGGAGATGAGTCTCGGTCATGTCTACATAGTTCTCGAACCCGTAGGGTCCGCACGCTTAACGTTTGATGACGATCAGTATTATGAGTTTATGAGTTTTGATGTACCGAAGGAGTTCGGAGTTCCGGATGAGACCGGGGACATGACGAGGAGTCTCGAAATGGTCGAGACATAAAGATCGATATATTGGACGACTATATTCGGACATCGGAAAGGTTCCGAGTGATTCGGGTATTTTTCGGAGTATATGGTCCTTATTGGGACATACGGGAATAGAGGAGAAAGGCCAAAAGGAAGGAGGCGCGCGCCCCCCCTCTGGTCCAAATTGGACAAGGGGTGCAGCCCCCTTTTCCTTCTCCCTCTCCACCTCTTTCCTTCTCTCCTACTCCGGAAAGGAAAGGGGAATCCTACTAGGACTTGGGAGTCCTAGTAGGACTCCCCACACTTGGCGCGCCCCCTCTAGGGCCGGCCTCTCCCTTCCTCCTTTATATACGGGGGCAGGGGGCACCTCTAGACACAACAATTGATCTCTTGATCTCTTAGCCGTGTGCGGTGCCCCCCTCCACCATAGTTCTCCTCGATAATATTGTAGCGGTGCTTAGGCGAAGCCCTGCGACGGTAGAACATCAAGATCGTCACCACGCCGTCGTGCTGACGGAACTCTCCCTCAACACTCGGCTGGATCAGAGTTTGAGGGACGTCATCGAGCTGAACGTGTGCTAGAACTCGGAGGTGCCGTAGTTTCGGTGCTTGATCGGTCGGGCCGTGAAGACGTACGACTACATCAACCGCGTTGTTCTAACGCTTCCGCTTTCGGTCTACGAGGGTACGTAGACTCACTCTCCCCTCTCGTTGCTATGCATCTCGTAGATAGATCTTGCGTGATCGTAGGAAAATTTGAAAATACTACGTTCCCCAACAGTGGCATCATGAGCCAGGTCTATGCGTAGATGATATGCACGAGTAGAACACAAGTGAGTTGTGGACGATACTAGTCATACTGCTTACCAGCATGTCATACTTTGCTTCGGCGGTATTGTGAGATGAAGCGGCCCGGACCGACATTACGCGTACGCTTACGCGAGACTGGTTTCACCGTTATGAGCACTCGTTGCTTAAAGGTGACTGGCGGGTGTCTGTCTCTCTCACTTTAGCTGAATCAAGTGTGACTACGCCCGGTCCTTGTGAAGGTTAAAACAGCACATACTTGACGAAATATCGTTGTGGTTTTTGTATGCGTAGGTAAGAACGGTTCTTGCTAAGCCCGTAGCAGCCACGTAAAACTTGCAACAACAAAGTAGAGGACGTCTAACTTGTTTTTGCAGGGCATGTTGTGATGTGATATGGTCAAGACATGATGAGTTATACGGTTTTGTATGAGATGATCATGTTTTGTAAAGTTATCGGCAACTGGCAGGAGCCATATGGTTGTCGCTTTATTGTATGAAATACAATCGCCATGTAATTGCTTTACTTTATCACTAAGCGGTAGCGATAGTCGTAGAAGCAATAGTTGGCGAGACGACAACGATGCTACGATGAAGATCAAGGTGTCGCGCCGGTGACGAAGGTGACCATGACGGTGCTTTGGAGATGGAGATCAAAAGCACAAGATGATGATGGCCATATCATGTCACATATTTTGATTGCATGTGATGTTTATCTTATTATGCTTCTTATTTTGCTTAGTACGACGGTAGCATTATAAGATGATTCCTTACAAAATTTCAAGGTATAAGTGTTCTCCCTGAGTATGCACCGTTGCGAAAGTTCGTCGTGCCGAGACACCACGTGATGTCGGGTGTGATAAGCTCTACATTCAAATACAACGGGTGTAAGCCAGTTTCGCACACGCAGAATACTCGGGTTAAACTTGATGAGCCTAGCATATGCAGATATGGCCTCGGAACACTGGAGACCGAAAGGTCGAGCATGAATCATATAGTAGATATGATCAACATAAGATGTTCACCATTGAAAACTACTCCATCTCACGTGATGATCGGACATGGTTTAGTTGATTTGGATCACGTGATCATTTAGATGACCAGAGGGATGTCTATCTAAGTGGGAGTTCTTCAAGTAATATGATTAATTGAACTTTTAATTTATCATGAACTTAGTCCTGGTAGTATTAGCATACCTGTGTTGTAGATCAATAGCTCGCGATATAGTTCCCCGTTTATTTTATATGTTCCTAGAGAAATATAAGTTGAAAGATGTTAGTAGCAATGATGCAGACTAGGTCCGTGATCTGAGGATTATCCTCATTGTTGCACATAAGTATTATGTCCTTGATGCACCGCTAGGTGACGAACCTATTGCAGGAGCAGATACAGACGTTATGAATGTTTGACAAGCTCGGTATGATGACTACTTGATAGTTTAGTGCACCATGCTTTACGGCTTATAACCGGGACTTCAAAAATGTTTTGAACGCCACAGAGCATATGAGATGTTCCACGAGTTGAAATTAGTATTTCATACTCATGCCCGTGTCGAGAGGTATAAGACCTCTGACAGTACTTTGCCTACAAGATGGAGGAGAATAGCTCAACCAGTGAGCATGTGCTCAGATTGTCTGGTTACTACAATTACTTGAATCAAGTGGGAGTTATTCTTCCAGATAAGATAGTAATTTACAAAAGTTCTCTAGTCACTATCACCAAGTTAGTAGAACTTCGTGATGAACTATAATATGCAAGGGATGACGAAGGTAATTCCCGAGCTCTTCGCGATCCTGAAATCGGCGAAGGTAGAAATCAAGAAAGAGCATCAAGTGTTGATGGTTAATAAGACCACTTGTTTCAAGTAAAGGGCAAAGGGATAGAAGGGGAACTTCAAAAAAGAAAAGAAAAAAAAGAATGACAAGCAAGTTGTCACTCCCGTGAAGAAACCCAAAGCTAAACTCAAGCTTGAAACTAAGTGCTTCTACTGCAAAGGAAAAGGTCACTGGAAGTGGAACTACCCTAGATATTTGGTGGATAAGATGGATGGCAAAGTGAACAAAGGTATATTTGATATACAGATTATTGATGTGTATTTTACTAGTGTTCATAGCAACCCCTCAGTATTTGATACTGGTTCAGTTGCTAAAGAGTAGTAACTCGAAATGGGAGTTGCATAATGAACAAAAACTAGTTAAAGGTGAAAGTGTGTTGGAAGTGGTTCCAAGATTGATATGATCATCATCGCACACTCCCTATACTTTCGGGATTAGTGTTGAACCTAAATAAGTGTTATTTGGTGTTTGTGTTGAGCATGAATATGATTTGATCATGTTTATTGCAATACGGTTATTCATGTAAGTTAGAGAATAATTGTTGTTCTGTTTACATGAATAAAACCTTCTATGGTCATACACCCAATGAAAATGGTTTGTTGGATCTCGATCGTGTGATACACATATTCATAATATTGAAGCCAAAAGATGCAAGGTCAATAATGATAGTGCAACTTATTTGTGGCACTGCCGTTTAGGTCATATTGGTGTAAAGCGCATGAAGAAACTCCATAGCGATGGACTTTTGGAATCACTTGATTATGAATCACTTGGTGCTTGCGAACCATGACTCATGGGCAAGATGACTAAAACTCCATTCTCCGGAACTGTGGAGCGAGCAACAGAGTTGTTGGAAATCATACATACTGATGTATGCGGACCAATGAGTGTTGAAGCTCGTGGCGGGTATCGTTATTTTCTGACCTTCACTGATGATTTGAGCAGATATGGGTATATCTACTTAATGAAGCACAAGTCTGAAACATTTGAAAAGTTCAAAGAATTTCAGAGTGAAGTGGAGAATCATCGTAACAAGAAAATAAGAGTTTCTACGATATGATCGTAGAGGTAAAATATTTGAGTTAGCGAGTTTGGCCTTCAGTAAAAACAATGTGAAATAGCTTCACTACTCATGCCACCTGGAACACCACAGTGTAATGGTGTGTCCGAACGTCATAACCGTACTTTATTAGATATGGTGCGATCAATGATGTCTCTTACCGATCTACCACTATTGCTTTTGGGGTTATGCATTAGAGACAGCTACATTCACGTTAAATATGGCACCATCTAAATCCATGGCGATGACACCGTATGAACTGTGGTTTGACGAGAAACCTAAGCTGTCATTTCTTTAAGTCTGGGACTATGATGCTTATGTGAAAAGGTTTCAACATGATAAGCTCGAACCCAAATCGGAGAAGTAAATTTTCATAGGATACCCAAAAGAAACTGTTGGGTACACCTTCTATCACAGATCCGAAGGCAAGGTCTTTGTTGCTAAGAGTGGATCCTTTCTAGAGAAGGAGTTTCTCTCGAAAGAAGTGAGTGGGAGGAAAGTGGAACTTGATGAGGTAATTGTACCTTCTCCCGAATTGGATAGTAGTACATCACAAAAACTGGTTCCAGTGATTCCTACACCAATTAGTGAGGAAGCTAATGATGATGATCATGAAACTTCGGATCAAGTTACTGCTGAACTTCGTAGATCAACCAGAGTACGTTCCGCACCAGAGTGGTACGGGAACCCGGTTCTGGAAGTCATGTTACTGGACCATGATGAACCTACGAACTATGAGGAAGCGATGATGAGCCCAGATTCCGCAAAATGGCTTGAGGCCATGAAATCTGAGATGGGATCCATGTATGAGAACAAAGTGTGGACTTTGGTTGACTTGCCCGATGATCGGCAAGCCATCGAAATAAATGGATCTTCAAGAGGAAGACTGACGCTGACGGTAATGTTACTGTTTACAAAGCTCGACTTGTTACGAAAGTTTTTCAACAAGTTCAAGGAGTTGACGACGATGAGACTTTCTCACCCTAGCGATGCTTAAGGCTGTCCGAATCATGTTAGCAATTGCCGCATTTTATGAAATCTGGCAAATGGATAACAAAACTGCATTCTTTAATGGATTTATTAAAGAAGACTTGTATATGATGCATCCATAAGGTTTTGTCAATCCTAAAGGTGCTAACAAAATGTGCAGGCTCCAGCAATCCATCTATGGACTGGTGCAAGCATCTCGAAGTTGGAATATACGCTTTGATAAGTTGATCAAAGCATATAGATTTATACAGACTTGCGGTGGAGCCTGTATTTACAAGAAGTAAGTGGGAGCACTACAACCTTTCTGATAAGTATATGTGAATGACATATTGTCGATCGGAAATGATGTAGAATTTTCTGGAAAGCATAAAGGAGTGTTTGAAAGGAGTTTTTCAAAGAAAGACCTTGGTGAAGCTGCTTACATATTGGGCATCAAGATCTATAGAGATAGATCAAGACGCTTGATAAGACTTTCGATGAGTACATACTTTGATAAGATTTTGAAGTAGTTCAAAATGGATCAGTCAAAGAAGGAGTTCTTGCCTGACTTGTAAGGTGTGAAGTTGAGTAAGACTCAAAGCCAGACCACGGCAGAAAAATATAGAGAGAATGAAAGTCATTCCCTATGCCTCAGCCATAGGTTCTATAAAGTATGCCATGCTGTGTACCAAACATGTTGTGAACCTTGCCATGAGTTTGTCAAGGGGGTACAATAGTGATCCAAGAGTAGATCACTGTACAACGGTCAAAATTATCCTTAGTAACTGGATGACTAAGGAAATGTTTCTCGATTATGGAGGTGATAAAGAGTTCGTCGTAAAGGGTTACGCCGATGCAAGCTTTGACACTAAATCCAGATGACTCGAAGTATCAATCTGGATGCGTATTGAAAGTGGGAGCAATTAGCTAGAGTAGCTCTATGCAGAGCATTGTAGACATAGAAATTTGCGAAATACATACGGATCTGAATGTGACAGACCCGTTGACTAAACTTCTCTCACAAGCAAAACATGATCACACCTTATTACTCTTGGGTACTAATCACATAGCGATGTGAACTAGATTATTGACTCTAGTAAACCCTTTGGGTGTTGGTCACATGGCGATGTGAACTATTGGTGTTATTCACATAACAATGTGAACTATCGATATTAAATCACATGGCGATGTGAGCTAGATTATTGACTCTAGTGCAAGTGGGAGACTGAAGGAAATATGCCCTAGAGGCAATAATAAAGTTGTTATTTATATTTCCATATATCATGATAAATGTTTATTATTCATGCTAGAATTGTATTAACCGGAAACTTAGTACATGTGTGAATACATAGACAAAATAGAGTGTCCCTAGTATGCCTCTACTAGACTAGCTCATTGATCAAAGATGGTTATGTTTCCTAACCATAGACATGAGTTGTCATTTGATCAACGTGATCACATCATTAGGAGAATAATGTGATGGACAAGACCCATCCGTTAGCTTAGCACTATGATCGTTTAGTTTTACTGCTATTGCTTTCTTCATGACTTATACATGTTCCTATGACTATGAGATTATGCAACTCCCGAATACCGTAGGAACACCTTGTGTGCTATCAAACGTCACAACGTAACTGGGTGATCATAAAGATGCTGTACAGGTGTCTCCGAAAGTGTTTGTGGTGTTGGCATAGATCAAGACTAGGATTTGTCACTCCGAGTGTCGGAGAGGTATCTGTGGGCCCTCTCGGTAATGCACATCATAATAAGCCTTGCAAGCAAAAGACTAATGAGTTAGTCACGAGATGATGTATTATGGAACGAGTAAAGATACTTGCCGGTAACGAGATTGAACTAGGTATAGAGATACCGACGATCGAATCTCGGGCAAGTAACATACCAATGACAAAAGGAACAACGTATGTTGTTATGCGGTTTGACCGATAAAGATCTTCGTAGAATATGTAGGAGCCAATATGAGCATCCAGGTTCCGCTATTGGTTATTGACCGGAGATGAGTCTCGGTCATGTCTACATAGTTCTTGAACCCGTAGGGTCCGCACGCTTAACGTTTGATGACGATCAGTATTATGAGTTTATGAGTTTTGATGTACCGAAGGAGTTCGGAGTTCCGGATGAGACCGGGGACATGACGAGGAGTCTCGAAATGGTCAAGACGTAAAGATCGATATATTGGACGACTATATTCGGACATCGGAAAGGTTCCGAGTGATTCAGGTATTTTTCGGAGTATATGGGCCTTATTGGGACATACGGGAATAGAGGAGAAAGGCCAAAAGGAAGGAGGCGCGCGCCCCCCCTCTGGTCCAAATTGGACAAGGGGTGTAGCCCCCTTTTCTTCTCCCTCTCCACCTCTTTCCTTCTCTCCTACTCCGGAAAGGAAAGGGGAATCCTACTAGGACTTGGGAGTCCTAGTAGGACTCCCCACACTTGGCGCGCCCCCTCTAGGGCTGGCCTCTCCCTCCCTCCTTTATATACGGGGGCAGGGGGCACCTCTAGACACAACAATTGATCTCTTGATCTCTTAGCCGTGTGCGGTGCCCCCCTCCACCATAGTTCTCCTCGATAATATTGTAGCTGTGCTTAGGCGAAGCCCTGCGACGGTAGAACATCAAGATCGTCACCACGCCGTCGTGCTGACGGAACTTTCCCTCGACACTCGGCTGGATCGGAGTTCGAGGGACGTCATCGAGCTGAACGTGTGCTAGAACTCGGAGGTGCCGTAGTTTCGGTGCTTGATCGGTCGGGCCGTGAAGACGCACGACTACATCAACCGCGTTGTTCTAACGCTTCCACTTTCAGTCTACGAGGGTACGTAGACTCACTCTCCCCTCTCGTTGCTATGCATCTAGTAGATAGATATTGCGTGATCGTAGGAAAATTTTAAAATACTACGTTCCCCAACAGATAACAGACTTGAAAGAAACCTTAGACAATCTTCGGATTTATAAAATGATGCTTAATCCGGATAAGTGTGTTTTAGCTGTTCCGCCGGGCAAGCTCCTGGGGTTCTTAGTATCAAACAGGGGAATCGAAGCTAATCCAGAGAAGATCAAGGCGATTACATCCTTGGCTAAACCGGTGTGCATCAACAATGTCCAACGCGTGGCAGGGCGCATTGCGGCGCTCAGCCGGTTTATCAGCCGTTTGGGGGAGAAGGCTATCCTGCTTTATCAGATGATGAAAAAGACGGATCGCTTTGTCTGGAGTGATGCTGCGTTTGAAGACTTGAAGAAGCAATTAGCAGAGCCACCGGTCCTTGCTGCACCAGTTGACAATGAGCCGCTGTTGTTGTATGTGGCTGCTGATGCCCGTGCTGTAAGCGTTGCCATTGTGGTAGAACATAAGGAGGCAGGCAAGGAATATCCGGTTCAGCGGCCGGTTTACTACATCAGCGAGGTGCTCATTGAATCAAAACAGAGATATCCACATTGGCAGAAATTGGTGTATGGAGTCTTAATGGCAAACCGGAAGCTAACACACTATTTTCAAGGCCATCCAATCACTATGGTCAGTTCAACTCCATTGGGGGATATAATCCAGAACGGATAGGCTACTGGTCGAGTTGCAAAGTGGGCCATTGAGCTTAGCCCGCACGGATTGAAGTATGTGCCCCGTACTACGATAAAATCCCAAGCATTGGTGGATTTCATCAACGATTGGACAGAGTTGCAAGCACCTGAGGAAAAACCGGATCACACATATTGGACTATTCACTTTGATGGATCCAGGCAATTGGAGGGCTCAGGGGATGGAGTCATGTTAACTTCCTCACGAGGTGACAAGTTCTGTTATGTCCTCCGTTTAGTGTTCCCTTGTACTAACAATGCAGCTGAGTATGAAGCTCTCCTCCATGGTCTACGGATGGCCAAGGAGATGAATTTAAGCCAGGTTAAATGCTTTGGCGATTCAGACCTGGTGGCTCAGCAAGTATCTAGCAAGTGGGATTCCAAAGATCCCCTTATGGCAGCATATCGACGAGAGGTAGACGTTGTTGCTGGGCACTTCAAAGGTTATCAAGTGGATCACATAGACAGGTGGAAGAATGAAGCGGCTGATGCGTTAGGCCGGCTAGGTTCTCAATGTAAACCGGTTCCACCCAATACCTTCTTGGATGTATTACACAATCCGTCGGTGCAGTTACCTTCAGAGGAGGACTTGGCTGTTCCTGATCCGGAGGCACAATTGGTCGCGACGCTTCATGTTATTCCGGATTGGACGCCCTACCTGGCGTACATGAACCGAGGTGAGTTACCACAGGACAAAGTCTTGGCCAGACAGATAATCCGGCGATCCAAGTCAATGACTATTGTCACTGGAGAGCTTCATCATCGCAGCAGTTCTGGCGCGTTTCAGTAGTGTGTGTCGCCAGAGGAAGGTTGTGATATTCTTAAAGAGATCCATGAATGAGATTGTGGTCATCACGCCGGTTCAAAATCTTTGGTGGCTAAAGCTTTTCGTCATGGGTTCTACTGGTTGACGGCTCATGCAGACGCAGAGGACTTGGTCAGAAAATGTGATGCTTGCCAGAAATTCTCACGGCGTGCTCATATACCGGCGCATGAATTGAGGATGATTCCAATTACTTGGCCGTTTGCGACTTGGGAGCTTGATATGGTTGGACCCTTTAAGAGATCCCAAGATAAGAAAACCCACCTTTTGGTGGCTGTGGACAAGTTTACCAAATGGGTTGAAGCGGAACCTGTCAGTAAGTGTGATGCAGCAACGGCGGTTCAGTTCATCAAAAAGGTGATTTTCCAGTTTGGCTTTCCACACAGGATTATAACTGATAATGGTACCAATCTATCCAAGGGGGCTATGGAGGTGTTCTGTCAACGAGAGCACATCCGCCTTGATGTATCATCAGTAGCTCACCCTCAGTCTAATGGCCAAGCTGAAAGAGCCAATCAAGAGATCTTGAGAGGCATAAAACCCCGGCTTATGGTTCCTTTGCAGAGAACACCGGGTTGTTGGGTAGAGGAGTTACCATCTATGCTATGGAGCATCAACACTACACCTAACAGATCCACAGGGTACACGCCTTTCTTCATGGTATATGGAGCTGAAGCGGTCCTCCCTAGTGATATCTGTCATGACTCGCCGCGGGTGGTGGCTTACGTCCAAGCTGATAACGAAAAAGCAAGGCAAGATGCATTGGACCGGCTAGATGAAGAACGGGACACAGCAGCAGCTCGATCGGCGATTTATCAGCGATCTACGCCGGTACCACAGTCACCGGGTTAAAACCAGAACGTTTCAAGAAGGAGATCTGGTGCTCCGGCTCATCCAAGACCAGACAAACATGCACAAGTTATCCCCACCTTGGGAAGGACCCTTTGTGGTCAGCAAGAACCTACACAACGGATCATACTACCTCATCGACGTTCGAGAACACAAGGACTCACGTACGACGGAGGAGGAGACCAAACGGCCGTGGAACATTTCTCTTCTTCGACCTTACTACACCTGAGCCATAGGCTCCGCTTTATGTCCATATCTTTGCAATGTATATATATTATGATCAATATAATAAACCGGCACCCCCGATAAAGCGGGGTATCAACCGCCTTTTTTTCATAAGAGTTTGTCACATGGGGGCTTATGTGTGCAAGGGAGTTCCTATGGCCTCTTAAACCGGCGACCACATCAAGGCCATCATAAGAGCATAGCTCTGGTTGCTTCGGCAATTTCCACATGATGATGAGGGGCAAAAGAGAGTTTGGATGCCTAGCACAACTCAAACATAGGCCCCAATGAGCATAGCTCGAATGCTACCTGGGGGCTCCTGATGCAAAGCATCAACGAGTTGACAACCCTTGTAGTAACCACTGCTTGGAAGCTTGGTGTATACACCTAAAACCCCGGATTAGCCTGCCTGCATTAAGTAAGTCACTCCGTCCAGGTAAACCTGGTACGACCCGTCGAACGTATACACAAGTCAATCTTTACAGACCCTGGACTTGGTAACGTTAAATTGACGATCATCAAGTGATTACACAAGTCAGTCTTTACAGATTTTTGAACTTGGTAGCATTGAACATTGATGATTTGGTTAAGGATTGAGGACCATCTTAATAGGCTTTGCAAAATGGTTCATGACAGTAGCCTGGCAGCTCATAAAAAGCCTCGAATTTGAAGCTTGGCAGCTCGAAAAAGCCTCGACTACATGGTCTTATTTGTCCCAAAATTTATTTCTTTTTTTATGTTTTATAAAATCTTTATCCTCAAGGTCATTGGTATTCAACCAAGTCCATTGATTCAGGGAGTGGATGACTATAAGTTGCCACTACATCTGCATTTACAGAGTTTTAGTCTGGGTTATAAACACCAGTACTAACTACAGTTAAAACGGAGTTCATCATAACCCGGTTCGGTTTTCATGATGAACCGACAAACAATCAAGGGAGTCATCAGCACTTGCACCTTGGGTCATTATTTCTTCCTACCGGATTAAGGTTCATCGTAATACACTTAATCACAGGTATGATACTTATTTTATATTTTATACACGGTTCAAGTTCAAAACTTAGACCATGTGTTTGGGCATTATGACCCATCCGGCGATAAAGCGCCATGACATTTTCAACATTGTTTTATGTAGAAACGGGTAGAATAAACAGTCAAAAGCATTGAAAGCGGGACATATTTCAGAAGTTGCCAATTGAAGCAATCTCACAAAAGATAGTATGTAACGAACACAAAGTATCTCAGTTATCCTATTACAAGGCGCTGGAGAGCCAAAAAGAATGTTTGTTTTTTCTCAAAGCACTGGAACATAAATTTTAAACCGGCACCGGTTTAAGATTCTGCGTCATCTCGCTGTGATGATTGAGGATCCACTTGCTCCGATTCTTCGGCGGTTTCTTCCAGCTGCTGGAAGTCAATAATGGTCGAGTCAATCTTGGCCAGCGCTCGGAAATAAACTTCATCATTTATGAGGTCTGACGGATCAATGTCAGGAGCAAAGGTGTGCTTATGGACGGGTAGAATAAGATTTTCAATCTCATAAGCCGGACGCTCTGCCCTCACGTTCTCAGCATCATATCCCGGATGATATCTAGATAGATCAGCCTCATCAGCAAGTTTGCTAGCCACAGGCCGCATATCCTTGGTTAATGCGCGCAAGTCGTCACTGGAAAAGGCTGATCCAGCTTCCTTCATACTTGGGTAGCCGTTCATCGCCTCCGCCGGATCAAAATCAGGAACCCAAGCCTTCGCTCGAGTCAAAGCCATCAGAGCACCTGCTCTTGCAGACGACTTCTTCACATCAACGAAGCGGGCATGCAGAATGGACAACTTCTCCAAGGTACCCTGGATTGTGGTAGGAGACGGTTTGTTGTGCGAGATAGCACTGATAGCGCTCTGAGCGCCGGAATATAGCTGCTCCACTAGAGTGTATGCAGCTTTCAATTTCTTTCGCACATCATCGCCAAGATGAGTGATACGCCTCCCTGCGTTAAAATTATGAATTAAACCGGAACGATACATGATTGCAAGGATAAGGGTTATGTTAACAGTACTTACCAAAGATGGCGGACGTCATGTCATTTATTTGCTGCCTCAATCCGGACAGCTCCTCTGTCACCGGATTAAGAGCAGCATCTGCATCACTGGCTTTCTTCTCCAAAGCAGCCTTTTCAGCATCCGAGACTGACCGCTCTGTTTCAAAGTCTTTTTTCAGCTTCTCTATACTTGCTAAGGCAAGTGTCAATTCATCCTTGACTTTAAGAGCAACAGTTTCTTGGAACTTCAAAGTGTCCCAGAGCTCAGTCAATTCAAAGTTTCTCCTGTTCAAATCAGTGTGCCAAAATAAAAGCACATTAAGCATTTTCAGTCAAAGTCTCAAGCACATAACAAGTTATGCACTTGACACTTGGGGGCTAATGTGACATTGTTCTGAATACAAGGAGAAGTCCCGGTTCACCCTAAAAGGCTAAACCGGCACTTGGGGACTACGATGGCAGAAGGATAAAGTTACAAGATACAAGCAGAAATAGAGGACAAGTCAAAGGTAGAGAGGTTACCTCATAAAGTTCCTTCATTAAATTGACCAATCCAGCTTCATGGTCACGGCTGGTGAATAACCGGTTTAAGTATCCGGAGTGGAGCTCCTGGGCGCTGAGCTGAGCGTAGCTAGACAAATCAGTACTCCACTTGCCCTTGTCTTTGTTGTCCACTTTGGTAGTATGCTTGGTCAAAGCAACAGGCTCCCCTGGAGTAGTAAAGCCGGTCCCAGTGATTTCAACATCGCCAGGTGAAGTAGCCGCTTGTTTAGGGGGACTAGCAGGAGCAGGACTAGCCCGGGCAGGGCTGGCCGCTTCAAGATCATGATCCATTGGATCGCTCCCGTGATCAACAAAGACGTCATGATCCATAGGAGGAGGATCATCATGCAGAATCTCAGCATTATCTTCAGAAGGTTCAGCAAGTTCAGGATTTTTTGCCGGTTCAGGAGTGGTATTATCGACTGCCGGTTTACTCAGTTTGGCCTTCTTACTAGGTTTGGGTTTACTACGAAAGTTAAAGATAATGAAAATTAGAAGAGTCAAAAACAAAAGTTAAACCGGAAAAAGCAAAAGGCAGCTTACCCAGGAACAGTCTTGAGGGGAGGAATCTGAGTGGCCGTTGATTCGCGAGAAGAAGAATGAGGAGTTTCCTGATAATTTGAATCAGACGGATTAAGGGGTTGTCGAATAAGACCTGCTTTGTGGTAAAGAGTAGTTGGAGTGAGTAAAACCTCGGATCGACACCTCCGAGCTGGAGTGTGCGTTAATCCGGTGGATTCAATAGCATGACCACTATCACGAGTGGTGCGGCGAGCTTCATGTTGCTGCTTCTTCAAAAGAAAGTTAGGGTCCAAGTAAGCAAAAGGAGGAGAAAACTATACTTTCCGGGTTGCTCGACGAACTTTGGGTGTTGGCAGAGGTTCTGAATCGGAAGAAAGAGTGATTACCTCAACATCATTCGCTTTATTGCCTTCAGCGTGTCCCTGGGAACAGTCATTATTAATAAAAATGCAGATAGAGAAGAGACAAGGAAGTCAAAATAATTAGGTGGTACCTCAGAGGCCGAATCATCTTCTTCCGCATTGGATCCCGACGCGGCAGTATTCTTCTTCTTGTTTTTCTTAACAGCCTGAGTCTTTTGGCGAGCTGCTTTCGCCGGTTTATCCTAAGTTTTCCTTTTCCAGAAAGGGTCATTGTCCTGTTGAAAGAAATAAAGACATTTCAAGACAAGTGCTGCAGACGGATTAAAACAAAGCAAAATAATAGGGAAGAGTTTTTACCGACGGTGGTTTGTTGGTCACACAGAAGGGTGCCAAGCCGGTATGACTGCAAGCTTCTAGAGGTAAATTCAGCAGCTTCTTGACGGAGTCATTGACCTCGTTCTCTGATAGCACCGCTTCGGTGTGGCGCAAAGGGTCTTTGGGATTCCCAGTATACTCACACATTAAACCGGAACGCCGGCTTAGCGGGAGAACACTCCAGGAAATCCAGCAGTGGACGAAGTCAACCCCTGTCAAACCGTTGGCCACAAAGGCCCTGAGCTTTGAAAGCTGAGGGGCGTACTGAGCTCGTTCCTGGGCACTTAGCCGCTGTGGAAAAGGGTGGTTTTCTGAAGGACGGTGGGAGCGATAACCCGGCAGTGGATTTTCTTCGGCAGGAGAAGTATCTAGGCAGCAGAACCAAGTCTGGTTCTAGTCCTTCGGGTGACTGTGAAGACTGGCGTGAGGAAAGCTAACATCCTTCCTTTTCTGAATAGACATCCCACCGAGTTCAGTATTTGGACCGTCATGAAATTCAGTGCGGCGGTTTAGGTGAAAGAAATCCCGGAATAGCTCCATTGACGGCTCCGATTGCAGATAAACTTCACAAAAGACTTGGAAGTTGCAAATGTTTGACACGGAGTTGGGACCAATATCTTGTGGATGAAGCTGGAAATTTGCTAACACATCACGGAAAAACTTTGACCCGGGAAGGTTGAAGCCCCGGGCCAAGTGATCAAAGAAAACAACGACCTCTCCCTCTTTGGGCCTTGGAGGACATTCTGATCCGGGAACCCTCCAGTGAAGGACATTTTTTGGACCTAAACCGCCAATTGAGGCCATTTTCTCCAAATCCTCCTCGGTAATCCGTGATGGAACCCAGTTGCAGGAGACAAACTGCTTGGCTTGAGAGGCCATTTTTTCCGGACGGAATAGGCTGAAAATACAATAAGGAGCCGGTTTATAATCTAAGTAAGTTTAAACCGGCATGCTCTATAGAGGTACTAGTCTAAAACGACGGTTTAGGCAGGGGCCTAATGGTATCTACCGGATTAAAGTATCAGAGACAGCTATCGCAGTGACATTTACCGGATTATAGAATCTGGTAAAGCTAAACCGCCAACAAGGGTAAATAAATTACAGATCTGAAGATTGTAAAGAAACAGGTGTTGCATGGACAGTAGTAAAAATACGGATCTACATCATGTTGAAAATTCAGAGATATTCAAGTTTATATTCAGCAGACGTGGTGAAGGTCCTAGCAGATGCAATCTAACTAGTCATATTGGCAAAGATCAAGCCACGGTGAAGAAGCAGAGTTACTCTTACAGTTATCAACTAAGAGATTTAGATCTACGGTGAAATTACTGGGCTATGTTGAAGAACTGCGAAGAACAAGGCCTATCCGCGAGCTCGTATGAGGAAACCCTAAAAATGAAGATCTATGAATGGGGTAAAAGAGGATGTACCTGAGGCGACGGGTGCGGAGAAGCGCCGGCGAATCTCTGGAACAGTCAGGTTGATGCAGCGGCCAGACTTGACGAGGACGCAGGGCTTGACGAACGGCGGCGGAGCTCGAGCGCGAGTGGACGGAGGAAGAAGAAGAAGAAGAGGCAGGGGAAAAAAGAGATGCCCCTCTATCCTATTTATAAGCCGAAGGATAAAACGTCAGGCGCGAGAATCGAGGAGCCGAAAAAGTGGATATGGACGATACTGTCGCCTCGATTTTCGGAGCTTTGATGAATAAAAGATAAAAAACAGGTACAAGTAATAAATGTGTAGATGACGTCACATCGGTTTAAAGCGATCTGAGAAGATGGTGTCCCGTCGGTTTATGAAGCATTTGAAGTTGTGGAAAGGGAAATCTGTACAAGACATTCAAGATTGACATGAACAGGTTCAAATCAATCTAGGGCCTAATGTCAGGGATGTTACTACTAAGTATAAACCGCCAAGGAGGGGCCGGTTTATGCCTATGGATATTACTTCTACTGAAGCCCAGCCGAACATGGAGCAAGGCACTTTAATCCAGGAAGCTTGAAGCCCAACAGGCATGAGGGCCCATGATTTTTAAACCACCATATGATATGTAACTTGTGATGTAAGATAGGAAGAACAGAGGCCGAGCCGGATACGGGTATAAGCCGGCCTGGGGACTCTGTAAACCGGACTGGGCGTCACCTCTTATATAAAGGGACGACCCGACAATGGTTCAGGGCAGAGAACAACAGTTCGAGACACAGGCAAAGCGGATTCGCTCCCTGGTTATCGAAACCCTAGCAATATTACACCAAACTAGACGTAGGCTTTACCTTCATCGAAGGGACCGAACTAGTATAAAATCCCTGTGTCCTTGTCCCCTTTAACCCCTTTAAGCTAACCCGTAGCGATGGCCTCACGACTAAGTCCTTCTGCTAGGACATCTGCCGTGACAAAACAACGACAGATGGTACAGTGAAAGAGTGTGAGCACCGACAACTAGAATAAGTGTGAACAAGAATGTAAGTCGGTGAGAAACACGTACTCCCCCAAGCTTAGGCTTTTGGCCTAAGTTGGTCTATGTCCATGGATCAAACCCACTCCCTCCAGTGTACTGAGATGTGTCCTCTGGATGCCACTGGTTGGCGAGCTCGTCCAACTCCCACCCATAAACAGATTGACGGGAAGGATCAAGTGGTGGTTCTGGCTCAGGCTCTGAAGCTTGTGCCTGGCCTTGGTACTTGTAGAAGACATCTGAGGTGATGAGGAATACGCCTGTAGATAGATCAAACAAAGAAGGTGTAGGCAAAGTAACAATTTCACACTATATTTCATCAAACCTTAATTTATAATGGAGCTGCATATTTTTGTCTTTAACAATAAAGTCATGAGCTACCATGCTCTTGTAGTCTAGATAAACAAGGGCCAGCAATTTTTCTTCCTTCTCATGATGCCTAATGGGTATATTAAAATAATCAACAAGGCGAGAAGCAAAGATGCCTCCAAAGACGGGCCCTCTTGAGCGGTTAAGACTCAATCGTTTGGCAACGACGGAGCCCAGGCTAAAAGTTGTGTCACGAAACAAAGCATGGCGTAAAATGATAATATCAGGGGCACTGATATTTCCACTGTTACCGCGACCAATTAAGCACCTACTAGCAAATAAAGCAAAGTAGCGCAGAACAGGGAAGTGTATTCTAGTGATTCTTGCCCCTGCAACTTGTCTAGTTTCACCTACAACTATCATATCAATAAACCCTTTGATGTCTTCATGACGTGGTTCATCGAGTCTACCTCCAAAGGGTACTTTGCATATTTCGCAAAAATCTAAAAGTGATATCTCCTTACTCACATCATATAAGCGAAACTCCACCATAGGTGGTGTTTTCCTAGAATGAAAATGAAAGCTTTGCGTAAAGATATAGGTGATTAAGAGGTACTGTTCTTTTTGGTCGTTGAGGAAGTCGGCGAGGCCTGCATTATTCGCCATCCAATAAAAGTCTTCGTAAATACCGGCGGACATCATGAAATTATTACAAGGCCATTCGCACGGTCGAACTTCTGCCATGCGAGGAAGATGATACTTGGGCTTCTTATTTTCTTCTTTCTTCTTCTCCTCTGAGCTCTTGCTGGAAGAGCCCCTCAATAATCTTTTTAACATTTTCCTTTTCTGAATTTTTTTGAAATTTTTAGTAACTCATAATAAAGGTTAACCAAACTCAACAAGATTGATAGCAACAACTCCTATAAGTGCCTAGAGGCTATATCATGCATTAGAACTACTTGGGACCAAGGAATTTTGACATGCAATCTCAAGAACAAGGCCACCATAGCAGCACAAATTTGCAACAAATAAAGCACTAGAACAAAAACTAATTGGACCACTGGAGGAGTCACATACCAAGGAACAATCTCCCCAAACAGTTTGGTGAATGGTGCTTTGAGCAAGGAGATCAAAAATGGCAGCAACATGAGCTAGAACTCGGGTTTGAGATGGTTAGGGATTTTTTGGGAGGAAGAAGAAGGGCATGGGTGAAAGGATAAGTGGAGGGGGGCCATGTGGGGCCCTCGAGGCAGGGGGGCGCGCCCTGGGCAGGGGGGACGTCCTGTGCCCTCGAGGCCACATGCTGGCTCCCCTCGCTGTGTGTTCAGTGCCATATTTTCTTAAATATTCTAGAAAAAATCATATTTCATTTTCATGGCATTTGGAGAACTTTTATTTTCGGGATATTTTTTATTGCATGGATAAGTCTGGAAACAGATAGATAATGCTATTTTTCTTTTATTTAACCTAATTAACAGAAAGTAAAAGGAGGGTACAGAAGGTTTGTGCTATCTCAATTCTCCTATCCCATGTTCATCAAAAGGGATCCATCAACAAGGTTGATCAGGTCTTGTTAATAAACTCTTTTCGAGTAACATGAAACCAGAGAATTTTCGAATAACACTATGTTACCTCAATGGGGATATGTATGTCCCCAACAATAAGTATGTCATATGCCTTCTTGATAGTAGGAATAGGAAACTCAAAACCTCCAATAGTAATAGTCGAAGTTTTTCCAATATAGTTGATACTATAGACCTGACGTTGTTTCCTCGGAAATTGTACTGTATGCTCATTACCATTGACATGGAAAGTGACATTGCCTTTGTTGCAATCAATAACAGCCCCTGCAGTATTCAAAAAAGGTCTTCCAAGAATAATGGACATACTATCATCCTCGGGAATATCAAGTATAACAAAGTCCGTTAGAATAGTAACATTTGCAACTACAACAGGTACATCCTCACAAATACCGACAGGTATAGCAGTTGATTTATCGGCCATTTGCAAAGATATTTCAGTAGGTGTCAACTTACTCAAGTCAAGTCTACGATATAAAGAGAGAGGTATAACACTAACACCAGCTCCAAGGTCACACAAAGCAGCTTTAACATAGTTTCTCTTAATGGAGCAAGGTATAGTAGGTACTCCTGGATCTCCTAGTTTCTTAGGCATTCCACCCTCAAAAGTGTAATTGGCAAGCATGGTGGAAATTTTTACTTCAGGTATCTTTCTTTTGTTGGTAATAATATCTTTCATATACTTAGCATAAGGATTTGTTTTAAGCATATCAGTCAAACACATACGCAAAAAGATAGGTCTAATCATTTCAGCGAAGCGCTCAAAATCTTCATCATCCTTTTTCTTGGATGGTTTTGGAGGAAAAGGCATGGGTTTCTGAACCAATGGTTCTCTTTCCTTACGGTGCTTCCTAGCAACAAAGTCTCTCTTATCATAACGTTGATTCTTTGATTGTGGGTTATCAAGATCAACTGCAGGTTCAATCTCTACATCATTATCATTGCCAGGTTGAGCATCAACATGAACATCAATATTAATATTATCACTAGGGTCATGTTCATTACCAGATTGTGACTCAGCATCAGAAACAGATATATCATTAGGATTCTCAGGTGGGTGAGCTACAGGTTCACTAGAAGCATGCAAAGTTCTATCATTTTTCTTTTTCTTCTTCTTAGAAGAACTAGGTGCATCTAAATTAGATCTCTGAGAATCTTGCTCAATTCTCGTAGGGTGGCCTTCAGGATACAGAGGTTCCTGAGTCATTTTACCACCTCTAGTAGCAACTCTAACAGCATAGTCATTATTCTTACTATTTAAATCATTGAGAAAATCATTCTGAGCCTTAAGTACTTGTTCTACTTGAGTGGTGACCATGGAAGCATGTTTACTAATAAGTTTCAGTTCATCTTTAGCACTAGACAGATAATCACTCAACCGTTCAATCATATGAGCATTGTGTTCTAATTGTCTACCATCATATGCATTGAAGTTTTCTTGTTTCACAATGAAATTGTCAAACTCATCTAAGCATTGGCTAGCAGACTTATAACGAGGAATATCACCTTCATCAAATCTATAAAGAGAATTTACCTTTACTACCTGTGTCGGGTTATCAAGACCATGTATTTCTTCAACAGGCGGTAAATTTTTAACATCTTAAGCTTTAATACCTTTTTCTTTCATGGATTTCTTTGCCTCTTGCATATCTTTAGGACTGAGAAATAGAACACCTCTTCTCTTCGGAGTTGGCTTAGGGGCTGGTTTGGGAAGTGTCCAATTATTTTCATTGGCCAGCATATTATTCAATAGTAATTCAGCTTGTTCCACTGTTCTTTCCCTAAAAACACAACCAGCACAACTATCCAGGTGGTCTCTGGAACCATCGGTTAGTCCATTATAAAAGACATAAAGTATATCATGCATCTCAAGAGGATGGTCAGGAAAAGCATTAAGTAACAGGAGAAGCCTCCCCCAAGCTTGTGGGAGACTCTCTTCTTTAGTTTGAGCGACGTTATAAATTTCCCGTAAGGCAGCTTGTTTCTTATGAGCAGGAAAATATTTAGCAGAAAAGTAATACATCATATCCTGGGGACTACGCACACAACCAGGATCAAGAGAATTAAACCAAGTCTTAGCATCACCCTTTAACGAGAACGGAAATAGCTTAAGGATATAATAGTAGCGAATCTTTTCATCATTGGTAAACAGGGTGGCTATATCATTCAACTTAGTAAGGTGTGCCACAACAGTTTCAGACTCATAGCCATGGAAAGGATCAGCTTCAACCAAAGTAATTAACTCAGGATCAACAAAGAATTCATAATCCTTATCAGTGACACAAATAGGTGAAGTAGCAAAAGCAGGGTCATGTTTCGTTCTAGCATTCAAGGACTTTTCTTTCAGCTTAGCTAATAACTTCTTAAGATCATATCTATCATTGCAAGCAAGAAAGTCTCTAGCAGTTTCTTCATCCATAACATAACCCTCAAGCACAAAAGGCAATTCATATCTATCGGGAGTAGTTTCATCATCACTCTCATAAATATCATCAAAATTTGTACTCTCCCTAACCTTAGAAATTTGTTCATCTAGAAATTCACCTAGTGGCACAGTATCAGGCATAGAGGTAGTTTCATCATACATAGCAGAAGTAGCATCATCAAGAACATATAACATATCAGATTCAATAGCAGGAGTAGGTGTCGCAAGTTTACTCAGGGAGAATCAAGTGCAGAGCTAGATGGCAGTTCCTTACCTCCCCTCGTAGTTGAGGGTAAGATCTTGGTTTTTGAGTCCTTCAAATTCTTCATGGTGATAAGCAGATATAAATCCCAAGTGACTTAAAGAATAGAGCTATCCTCCCCGGCAAGGGCGCCAGAAAATAGTCTTGATAACCCACAAGTGTAGGGGATTGCAACCGTTTTCGAGAGTAAAGTATTAAACCCAAATTTGTTGATTCGACACAAGGGGAGCCAAAGAATACTCTTAAGTATTAGCAGCTGAGTTGTCAATTCAACCACACCTGGAAACTTAGTATCTGCAGCAAGGTAGTTTAGTAGCAAAGTAATATGATAGTGGCGGTAGCAGCAATAAAATTAATGATTGTTTTTTTGTAGTTTTTGTGATAATAGCAACGAAAAAGTAAATAGCAACTAGCAATATAGGTAAAGCTCGTAGGCATTGAATCGGTGATGGGAAATTACGTCGGATTCAATTCATCATGTAGAAGTTATAACCTAGGGTGACACAGAACTAGCTCCAGTTCATCAATGCAATGTAGGCATGTATTCCGAATATAGTCACATGTGCTTATGGAAAAGAACTTGCATGACATCTTTTGTCCTACCCTCCCGTGGCAGCGGGGTCCTATTGGAAACTAAGGGATATTAAGGCCTCCTTTTAATAGAGTACTAGACCAAAGCATTAACACATAGTGAATACATGAACTCCTCAAACTATGGTCATCACCGGGAGTGGTCCCAATTATTGTCACTTCGAGGTTGCCGGATCATAACACATAGTAGGTGACTATAGACTTGCAAGATAGGATCAAGAACACACATATATTCATGGAAACATAATAGGTTCAGAATCTGAAATCATGGCACTCGGGCCCTAGTGACAAGCATTAAGCATGGCAACATCAATCTCAGAACATAGTGGATACTAGGGATCAAACCCTAACAAAACTAACTCGATTACATGATAGATCCCATCCAACCCATCACCGTCCAGCAAGCCTACGATGGAATTACTCACACACGGCGGTGAGCATCATGGAATTGATGATGGAGGAAGGTTGATGATGACGATGGCGACGATCTCCACTCTCCGGAGCCCCGAACGGACTCCAGATCAGCCCTCCCGAGAGATATTAGGGCTTGGTGGCAGCACCGTCTCGTAAAACGTGATAATTCTTTCTCCTTTATTTTTCTCCCCGAAACGGAATATATAGGACCTGGGGATACGTCGGTGGAGCATCGGGGGGCCCTCGAGGCAGGGGGGCACGCCCCCCACCCTTGAGGACAGGCCGTGCCCCCCTCGATGTGGATCTTCTTGCAGGTATTTTTTATATTTTCTGAAATAATTCTCCGTTGATTTTCAGGCGATTCCGAGAACTTTTTATTCTGCACAAAAAGAACACCATGGCAGTTCTGCTGAAAACAGCGTCAGTCCGGGTTAGTTCCATTCAAATCATGCAAGTTAGAGTACAAAACAAGGGCAAAAGGGTTTGGATAAGTAGATACGTTGGAGACATATCAGTGGCCCGCCAGTCGGCCACCCCCAAGTCGCGGCAATTTAATCCGGCGAGTACCACTACGGATGGTCGATCTGTCGACTGGTTCCGTAGATACACTTTCCGAGTGCGGGAGCAGCGACCCCGCAGCGGAGGTCCTCATGGTCGGCTCCCGTCAAAGTCCGCCCAGGTACCCTCGCGGTGGTGGTGGCGGCAGCGACCATGGTCAGTCGTACGATCGTGATGAGTACGTGCCTCAGGACCTCACCACAGAGCAAAGGGAAGAGTTGCGTCGCCGTAACATTGAAGCGCTTCAGACCCCCATATTGGGAGAGACTTCCGAGGCTCGGGCCCTGGAAGCTGCACGCCTAGCCACCGTGGCTGAGCGTGCGCGTCTGGAGAACCTTCAGCGTTCGCTCGATGAACAAGCCCGCCAACTGATTCCCGAATCCAGTCGATGACAGCGACAATTGTTTCCCGCTGAGCCCCAGGTATACCGCACTCCGATTCAAGATCTTACAGCTGCGGCCCATATTGCAGAGTCGATCCAGCCATCCCAATTGGAAGCTGGAAGAGATTTGCTGTAGATTTGAGCGCTGCTCCGACCTGTAGGTGAACAAAATTCAGCCGTTTCCCAGTCGCGCAACCGAATTCACAGCTGGTCCGTGACGGCGGACATAGTCAGGTCGGCTAACAGCCCAAGATTGCCCCTGCGGCATGAAGGTCGTGGGCCCCGCCAAGAGCAACACCTAGGTTGGAACTATGATCAGTATGACCATCGACTCGGCCGAGATGACCGTCGTTGAGTGCCTATGCCACCTCCGGGGAGCGGATCGTATTTGCCCCGGCAGTACGATGGCAGGCGCCCGCATGGTGATGAGCGAAGGATCCCAGTAGATCCCAGAAAGCCCGGCTTTGATGCAAGATCGATTCTTGTGCAAGGTTTGATCGACAGAAACCGGGCACACAGAGAAGGGCAGGACAGAGACCATCCGAGTGGCGGCAGAGTACATGTTTTTGAGCCCGAATGTTTCAGCAGAGCCATCAGGGCCGCTGAGATCCCTCCCAACTTCAGGTTGGCAGCTGGGGTGAGCAAGTTCACTGGTGAGTCAAAGCCAGATACTTGGCTACATGATTACCGAGTGGCTGCGTAGATTAGTGGCGGCAACGATGATGTAGCCATGAAGCACCTCCCTATGATGCTGGAAGGCTCAACCAGAGCTTGGTTGAATCAGTTGGCTCCTGGTAGCATATTGAGCTGGGAAGAATTGACCCGAGTGTTTGTCAGGACCTTTGAAGGCACCTGCAAACGACCAGCCGGGCTGGCGGAATTGCAGCATTGCGTCCAAAAGCCAAATGAAACTTTGAGATACTATATCCAGAGGTGGACCACTGTTCATCACACCGTAGAGAATGTATCAGAACATCAGGCAGTCTGCGCCTTCAAGGAGGGCGTTTGGTACCGAGAGCTTAACCTGAAATTCGGTCGGACAGGAGACATGTCTCTGGCTCAGATGATGGAAATAGTCGGTCGGTACGCTAATGGTGAGGAAGCGGACCGACTCCGCAGTGGCAAAAACAAACCAGTCGCCCATGACAATGGAGGAGGAAATTCCAATCGAAAGCCGAAGCGCAAAGCCGAACCCACGGATCCTGAAGAAGCTGCAGTCGTGAACAAGGGGAAGAACAAAG
This sequence comes from Secale cereale, assembly GCA_902687465.1. Classification (NCBI taxonomy): domain Eukaryota; kingdom Viridiplantae; phylum Streptophyta; class Magnoliopsida; order Poales; family Poaceae; genus Secale; species Secale cereale. The sequence goes on from LR738710.1 coordinate 641,731,158, forward strand.
GAAAACCTAAGGGTCCGTGGATCCCCAAGAAAGTGAAGGATCAAGCAGGAAATGATGTGCTTGATTTGCCGTGTCATATACACACCAAGAAGGATGGAGAGGGGAATTTCATTTACCCCAAGCATACCACTCGACAGTTTCAACTCCTGATTCAGAGCTTTTGAGAGGATCAGCCCAATGAGAAAGAGAAGGAATCTGATAAGGATGAAGACAAAGAGGAGGATGGTGGTTACCCCAATATCAATTCAACTGTGATGATTTTTGCTGACATCGAGAGCAAGAGTCGACTGAAAGTCATCAACAGAGAAGTGAACATGGTTGCTCTGGCAACAATGATGTACTTGAAATGGTCAAAGACTCCCATTACATTCAACCAGTCTGACCATCCGGCGCGCATTGCTACCCCTGTGCGGCAAGCGTTGGTGGTCGACCCAGTTGTTGAAGGCACTCGACTGACCAAGGTTTTGATGGATGGCGACACTGGTCTAAATATCTTGTATGCTGAGACCTTCCGTGGGATGGGCATTCCGATGTCCAAGCTGAGTGAGAGCAACATGCGGTTCCATGGTGTCATCCCTAGGAAGAAAGCCGGCTCACTCTGTCAGATCACTCTTAATGTGGTTTTCGGTGATTCAAACAATTCTCGCAAGGAAATGTTGACGTTTGAGGTGGTGGATTTCCACAGCGCTTACCATGCTATTCCGGGCAGGCCTACATATGCCTGTTTCATGGCTCTACCATGTTATGTGTACCTCAAGCTAAAGATGCCAGGTCCCAAGGGTGTGATCACAGTCACTGGAGATCGACAGAAAGCAGAAGAGTGCTTCCGGAAGGGCTCAAAAATTGCTGATGAGCAGATAGCAGCGGTAGAGATGGAAGAGTATCAGAAGAACGCAGATCCGAGTAATTTGTTACGTGCCAAGAAGCTTGCTTACGAGTCTGCGTTTCAGTTGGCCGGTGAGACGAAGCCCGTGCATACTCATCTGACTGATCCCAATGCTGCTCCGACTCACATCTCAACAACACCGGACAACAAATAGGAAGAAGCGCTCATCCGGTTCCTTTGTGAGAACTGGGACATCTTTGCATGGAAACCATCCGACATGCCGGGTGTACCCACGGGACTGGCTGAGCACCGTCTGCGAGTTGACCCTAAAGAAAAACCTGTCAAAGAGCATCTCTGTCGGTCCACCGCGGAGAAGAGAAAAGCGATTGGCGAGGAGGTGGCTCAGCTCCTTGCAGCTGAGTTCATCCGTGAGATATATCACTCCGAGTGGCTCGCCAATGTGTAATGGTCCCCAAGAAGGACAAGTCACTCCACATGTGCATCGATTTCGAACATATCAATCGGGCCTGCCCGAAAGATCACTTTCCTCTCCTCCGCGTCGATCAAATTGTCGACTCGACCATGGGGTGTGATCGTTTGTCCTTTCTGGACGCATATTCTGGGAACCATCAGATCCGACTGTATGTACCCGATGAAATTAAAACAGCCTTCATCCCTCCATTCGGGTGTTTTTGTTATGTTACCATGCCTTTTGGCCTCAAGAATGCTGGCGCCACGTTCATGCGCATGATTTAGAAGTGTCTGCTGAAACAGATCAGTCGGAATGTGGAAGCATACATGGATGACATCGTGGTCAAGTCACGTAAAGGTTCCGACCTACTAGCCGACCTCGCTGAAACATTTGCAAACTTGAGAAGTTATGATATCAAGCTCAACCCGTCGAAGTGCACATTCGGAGTCCCAGGTGGAAAGTTACTCGGTTTTCTCGTTTCCGAACGGGGAATCGACGCAAACCCAGAAAAGGTCAACACAATCCTCCGAATAAAACGCCCTGTGCATGTACACGACGTTCAGAAGCTTACTGGTTGTTTGGCTGCATTGAGTCGATTAATCTCGCGTCTCAGTGAAAAGGCATTACCTCTTTACCGACTGATGAAGAAGTCTGACAAGTTCGAGTGGAATCCTGAAGCTGAAGCAGCGTTTGAGGGGCTCAAAGCCCTGCTTTCCACCTAGCCGGTGCTTGCTGCCCCAGTCAGCAAAGAACCTCTGCTATTATATATCGCAGTCACTGGACAAGTTGTCAGCACAGTGCTCACAGTCGAGCAAGAAAAAGAAGGCAAGGCCTACAAAGTTCAACGCCCAGTCTACTACATTTCTGAAGTCTTGACTCCATCCAAGCAGAGATATCCTCATTATCAGAAGCTTGTGTATGGAATCTACCTGACCACGAAGAAAGTTGCGCATTACTTTTTAGACCACTCAATTTCAGTCGTCAGCGATGCTCCGTTATCTGAAATCCTGAACAATCAGGACGCAACTGGTCGAGTGGCTAAATGGGCGATTGAACTCCTTCCATTAGATATCAAGTTCGAGGCAAAGAAAGCAATCAAGTCTCAGGTAATAGCAGATTTCTTTGCCGAGTGGATCGAACAAGAGTAACCGACTCAAGTTCGGTCGGATCATTGGACTATGTTTTTTATGGATCCAAGATGCTGAGTGGATCTGGTGCAGGTGTGGTTTTGGTGTCCCTCTCGGGAGACAAGCTCAGTTATGTCCTCCAAATTCACTTTGATTCTTCAAATAATGAAGCTGAGTATGAGGCACTTTTGTATGGGTTGCGTATGGCCATCTCACTCGGTGTCCTTCGCCTAATGGTATACGTCGACTCGGACTTAGTGGTCAATCAAGTAATGAAGGAGTGGGAGGTCAGGAGCCCAACAATGACCGGTTATTTCAACTCAGTGAGAAAGTTAGAGAAGAAGTTTGAAGGGTTGGAGCTCCACCACATACCTAGAATCAAGAATCAACTTGCTGACACTACAAAAAAAAGACACATCCATGACATTTTGGGTCGAACGGAACTTTTTTCTGTCATACTTATGACACTTCTATGAAGATAATTCTGACAAAACCCGGTATCATCATAGATGTGGTGGGGTCCTACTTCTATGACAAAAAATCAAGACAGAAAATGGGCTTTTCGTCCTGGGCGGGCTGGAGACGCAGCTGCATGACATTCTTTGGGCCGTCCATGACGGGAAAAACCGTGGTAGAAGCGAGGGCGAGGAAAATATCGCGGTGTTCCCAGTTACGGTGGGTGATCGGGGCCGAGCGATGCACGTTTCTCTCGTACACGCACGCGCGTGGGTGCGAGGCGTTGGGCTCTAACTGAACACGAGCGAGGCGTTGGGCTCTAACTGAACCCGAGCGATTGCACTGCAGGCTACGCATTACTGAACCCGAGCGATCGATCGATGGCTGTTAACTGAACCCGATCGAGCGATTCCTTCGCTACTGCTGCTAACTGAAGCCGATCGATGATGCCTGATACGTCTCCAACGTATCTATAATTTTTTATTGTTCCATGCTACTATTTATGAAGTCTTGGATGTTTAATGGGCTTTATCATTCACTTTTATATCATTTTTGGGACTAACCTACTAACCCGAAGGCCCAGTCTAGATTGTTTTTTGTGTGCCTATTTCAGGGTTTTGCAGAAAAAGAATATCAAACGGAGTCCAAACGGAATGAAACCTTCGCGAGAGATATTTTTGGAGAAAATCACGCTAGGGGAACTTGAGAACCACGTTAGGGGAGCCTCGAGTGGCCCTCGAGGGTGGGTGCGCGCCCCCCTGCGTCGAGGCCCACTCGAGCGTCCCCCGGTGCCCTCCTTCTTCTTATATAAGTCCACGTACCCCAGAACTCCGTGAACAGAGAGAAAACCCTAATTCCACCACCGTAGCTTCTGTTCCAATGGAGATCCCATCTTGGAGCCTGTTCCGGAGCACCACCAGAGAGGGGTCCATCACGGAGGCCTTCATCATCATCATCATCGCCCTCACCATGAGTTGTGAGTAGTTTACCACAGACCTTCGAGTCCATTGCTAGTATCTAGATGGCTTCTTCTCTCTCTCTCTGGATCTCAATACAAAGTTCTCCTCGGTCTTCGAGGAGATCTATTCGATGTAATCTCTTTTTGCGGTGTGTTTGTCGAGATCCGATGAATTGTGAGTTTATAATCAAGGTTATCTATGAAAGATATTTGGTTCTTCTCTGAACTTTTTATGTGTGCTCATAATATCCTTGCAAGTCTCTTCGAATTATTGGTTTGGTTTGGCCTACTAGATCTATAGTTCTTGCAATGGGAGAAGTGCTTGGCTTTGGGTTCAATCTTGCGGTGTCCTTTCCCAAGTGACAGTAGGGGCAGCAAGGCACATATTGTATTGTTGCCATCGATGATAAAAAGATGGGGGTTACATCATATTGCTTGAGTTTATCCCTCTACATCATGTCATCTTGCTTAAGGCGTTACTCTGTTCGTATGAACTCAATACACTAGATGCATGCTGGATAGCGGTCGATGTGTGGAGTAATAGTATTAGATGCAGGCAGGAGTCGGTCTACTTGTCTCGGACGTGATGCCTATATACAATGATCATGCCTAGATAGTCTCATAATTATTTATTTTTCTATCAATTGCTCGACAGTAAGTTGTTTACCCGTCGTAGAATATCGCTATCATGAGATAAGCCACTGGAGAAAACTATAGCCCTCGGGTCTATTCTCAACATATCAATCTACATCTACTTTACTTTTACCGCTTTTATTTGCTGTTTTATTAAACCAAAAATACCAAAAATATCAACTATTATCTCTATCAGATCTCACTCTCGTAAGTGACCGTAAAGGGATTGACAACCCCTTATCGCGTTGGTTGTGAAGTTCTTATTTGTTTGTGCAGGTGCGAGGGACTCACGCATGGTCTCCTACTGGATTGATACCTTGGTTCTCAAAAACTGAGGGAAATACTTATGCTACTGTGCTGCATCTCCCTTTCCTCTTCGAGGGAATACAATGCAAGCTCAAGAGGTAGCAATGCCTCTGCAGGAACAGTGAGCGTTGCTGGGGGAGTTTGGATGAACATTTCCCGGTGGGGGTGGCTGAACAGGACCCCGTGGTGATGAACAGGGCCCTGATCGATCGAGTCGGTTGGGGCTGCATGAACAGGACCCAGTGGAGGGCTGCATGAACAGGACCACCCCGTGGAGGGCTGCATTAACAGCAGACGGTGGAGGCTGGATGAACAGTAGCCCGTGGAGGGGTGGTTGAACAGGAGCCCATGGAGAGGGCTGGTCGAACAGTAGCCGATGGAGTAGCGCGCGGTGGAGGCTAGAGGAGGTCGATGGTGGATGAACAGTAGCCCGTGGAGGCTGGAGGGGGTTGACGGTGGTGATGAACAGTATCCCGTGGAGTCCCGTTTTGCGGTACGCCACACCCCTCCCGATGAACAGGACCCCCGTTTCGACCATAGCACTCCAACACAAGTCCGTTTCCTCCATTTTGTGGTACGCCACACCCTTCCCGATCAACAGGACCCTTGTTTCGACCGTAGGAGGTCTGTTTCCTCCGTTTTGCGGTACGCCAGTGATACGTCTCAAACGTATCTACTTTTCCAAACACTTTTGCTATTGTTTTGACCTCATTCTTGCATGATTTGAACTAAACTAACCCGGACTGACGCTGTTTTCAGCAGAGCTGCCTGTATGGTTTTATTGTGTGCAGGAAAACGGATTTTTAGGTGTCTCAGAAAATTCCAAGAAAAATCACAGAAAATCCACGCACCCGAAGGGCCATTGTGCCAGAAGTGGGGCCAGAGAGCAGCCAGGGGGGGTCCCAGGCGCCCTGCTGGCGCGGCCCCACCCCTGGCCGCGCCGGGAGGCCGCCTGGGAGGGTCCTCCCCCCTCTGGTGCCCTACTTTGGCTCGTATTTATTCCCGTGACGAGAAAACCTCAGAACAGAAGTCGTTTTCCCAGTTTTCCGTCGCGGAGCCGCCGCCACCCTCTGTTCTTCTTCGGGAGGGCTAATCTGGAGGCTGATTTGGCCTCCGGAGAGGGGAGATCGTCGCCATCATCATCATCATCACCACTCCATCCTCCCTCCATGACTTCTCCTTCCATGTGTGAGTAATTCCCTGCTATAGGCAAAGGGGATGGTAGGGATTGGATGAGTTAGATCATGTAATAGTTTATCAGATTGTTGGGGGCATGTTGCCTATCATCTACTTTGGTGTTTATCATCTTTGCTTCAACTTGTTGCTCTTAATGCTTGTCACTTAGGGCCCGAGTGCCATGATTTCAGATCTGAACCATATGTGTTTGCATGAATATATTTGTGTTCTTGATCCTATCTATGAGTTGTTTGCACCTATTATGGTCCGGAACCGGCGATCCCAAAGGTGACAGGTTGGGACACCAAAGGGGATGGTCCATAATTTGAGGATTCCATGTATCCATTGAGTTTATTGCTTTGTTCCGGTGCTCTTTGACAGGAGCACCTTAATCTCCATAAGTTCCTTTTGGCCCCGTTCATAGCGGGATGGTAGGACAAAAGATGTTGTGCAAGTTCTTATTGCAAGCACGTACAACTACCTGTGGGATACATGCCTAATGTTTGATATTTGCCTAGATGATCATTACTTTTCTGTGTGCCTTGCCCCAAGTTAGATTCATGATGTATCTCATCCATGCAGCGCCCAACCATCCATCTCCCTAGCCTACAGTGTTTCAATCATGCTGGTTATTAGTTGTTACTTTTGCTGTTTACTTTTGCTGTCACCACCATCACTATCATATCACCGTTACCACTTATCTTTTGTTGCAAGTAAGTATATTTCAGGTGCGGTTGAATTGACAACTCAACTGTCAAAGCTTATAAATACTCTTTGGCTCCCCGTGTGTCGAATCTATAAATTGGGTTATTCTTACCCGCGAAGACTATCTCGATCCCTTACGGTTGAGGGTTATCAAGTACCGTTTACTGGCGCCGTTGCCGGGGAGCATAGCAATATTTACAAGTCTACTTGAAGTATCCTACCTGCTGCACTTCATCCGATATGGGTAAGAAAGGAGACCCCAAGGTTCCGATCTTACTATCCACTACAAGAAAAGGTATTGTTCTGAACACTAGTGCTACACTTGAGTCACCTTCTGTTATGAGTAAGTTTGCCTCACCACCACCACATGATGCTTCTACTGAATTTGTTACTATGTCCGATACTTTTGATGATGCTTCTACTACTCTTGATGATATTGGTTCACTTGGTTATGCTCTTGAGAAACAGATCGCTGCTGCAAAAAAAATCTGGAATTGAAATTCCTGTTACTCGCTACCCTATTGGTGGAACTTATGATTATCCTGATTTGAGTAAACTCAAGGAGAGACTCCTTGATGATGATTACATTATGCTTGATGATGATTTATGCAGGGAACTGACAGAGTTTGCCGACTCTGACCCTGAAGCTGTTAAGAAGCTGCTTGAAAAACACTCCTTGAAGAACAAGACTGTTCCTGATCCTGAATTTGCTACATCTCCTATATGCATCAATGATCCTGATTATGATTTCTCTGTTGATTTTTCACTTATATCTATGGTTGAAGCTGACCCCTTTTATGGCAGAGAAAATGATGATGCTATTGCACACCAGACCAAACTCACTGAGTTGGGTGGCTTGTTTACCACGAATGAAAAGATACGAAACTTTTATGTGACTAAGCTTCTTCCTTTCTCTTTGAAGGAAGGTGCTAAAACATGGTATGATGCACTACCATGTGGTTCCATTAAGAGTCCTCAAGACTTAGCTCACTCTTTTGTTGATAAGTACTTTCCTGCTCATATGCAACATGCTGCTTTACAAAGAATTTATAACTTTAAACAGTTGCAGGATGAGCACCTCCCTAAAGCTTGGGGGAGGTACTGTAGTCTGATCCAGGCTAGACCAGGACATGGAGTCCCTAAGAATGAATTAATCGATATATTTTATGCTGGTCTAACTGATGAATCCAGGTCCTATTTCGATAGTTGTGCTGGTTGTGTTTTCAGGAAAAGAACACCGGACGATGCAGAAGAATTGATGGGCAGGATTGCCAAAAACCATGAAGATTGGTCCGTCCCTGAACCACCTCCACCACCAAAGAAGAGGGGTATGTTTGTTCTAAGCCCCGAAGATATGCAAGAAGCAAAGAAGTCTATTAAAGAGAAGGGTATTAAAACTGAAGACGTGAAGAATCTACCCCCTATTGAGAAGTTGTGTGAGCCTACCACTCACCCTCCTATGGTAGAGGTACACTCTCTTTTAGATTTCAACGCAAGTGACATCCCTCATGGTAAGCCTCCTGATCAATGTTTAGATGAGCTTGATAATTTTATTACGAAGCAAAGTCATTTTAATGAGAGGATACAAAGTCAATTGCATGATAATTCCATTGCTATCAAAAGTTTGCTTGATTTTCTAGGTAGAACAGTTAATGATGTTAAATGTCTTGTGAAGCATTTTCATATGGTTCAAACTCAGCTTGAACAAATTTCTAATGTGCAAAAAGATTTGCTTGCTAACAATGCCAAACAAGATGATTTACAGGCCTTCGGGATTAAGACCCGAGGAGGAACTAGCACTCAAGATCCTCTCTATCCAGAGGGGCATCCGAGGAGAATCGAGCAAGATTCTCAAATGCAGGAAGAAGAAATTGTTGGCTCTCCAAAGAAGAAGAAGAAGAAACACAAGGAGGCTAACAACTCCAATGATCCTATTACAAGTGAAGAGCCAGCTGTTGATCCCAACAGTATATCTACCTCCGATGCTGAGACTGAAGACGGTGTCGAACCTGAAGATAAGGATAAGGAGAAGAATGATCCGCCTGAAGTTCGAGAAGAAGAAGCACCTGACAAACGCAAGAAGTACACTAGAGAAAACTTTGTCGCAAGAAGACATGGGAAGGAAAGAGAACCATGGATACAGAAACCCATGCCCTTTCCAGGTAAGTCTCTCAAATCTAAAGAAGAAGAGCATTACAATAAGTTTTGTGTGTGGATGAAACCTCTTTTTCTTCAAATCCCTTTGACTGATGCTATTAAGTTACCTCCCTATTCAAAATATATGAAAGATATTGTTACTAATAAAAGAAAAGTTCCTAATGAAGCAATATATACTATGCTTGCTAATTACTCTTTCAGTGGCAAGATTCCTGAGAATCTTGGTGATCCAGGTATACCCACCATTCCTTGCTCCATAAAGAATAATTATGTCAAAACTGCTTTATGTGATCTTGGAGCAGGAGTGAGTGTTATGCCTCTCTCTCTTTACAAGAGGCTTTGTTTAGATAAGCTAATCCCTACAGATATCTCTCTTCAGATGGCTGACAAGTCAACCGCCGTCCCGATAGGTATTTGTGAGGATGTTCCCGTAGAAGTTGCTAATTGTTTGATCCTTACTGATTTTGTCGTGCTTGACATGCCCGAGGATGGGAGCATGTCCATTATTCTTGGTAGACCTTTTCTTAACACCGCAGGTGCTATTATTGATTGCAATAAAGGGAAGGTTACCTTCAATGTGAATGATAAAGAACACACGGTGTATTTTCCAAAGAAGACCGACAAGAGGCATGGCCTCAACTCTATAGAAAATATCGAGACCGTGAAGATTGGAGAATGGGACTGTCCACTACATGTGCACCACAAATACAAAACTAATATGGTGGGGACAATGTCCATTAAAGAAAAGGTGCAATGATCACTTCGTAAGAGGTGGGACTTTTTTCTCTATATATCGTCGGTTGTTTTAGCTTTTGTTCTCCTTGCTGTACCAAGTGTTTATGTTTTTTGAAGCTTCACAATACCAATCACTGCTTTGAGTTTTCAGAAAGTTTTGTAGCTTTTTGAAGTTCGAAAAAATTTCAACAGTGAAGTTTTCAGAAAAATTCCATAAAAATTAAAATTAAAATTTCTATGCCGGGAGTGACCCAGAGGCACCTGGGGCTGACCAGGGGGGGCCACCAGTGGCCCAGGCGGCCATCTGGCGCGGCCTGCCCCCTGGCCGCGCCCATAGGGCGCCTGGGGCCCACAGGTCCCGCCTCCAGGTGAGTCTTCTTCCTCTCTCTCTCTTTCTCTCCAAAAACACGAGTTCTGCACCTGTTCTTGCGTTCTTGTTGTTCTTGGAGGCAATTTTCGATCTCTCTCTACAGCCTATCATTCGAGCTGAGATTTTGAACAAATACTCCCTTGTATGTAACTCCTCCACCCCTCCAATTAGATTTCTGGTTGGTGGCTTCATTTGTGAGTATTTAGTAGTTCTTGGTGCTGTGTAGATGAGCTTGCATGCATCTGTAGAAATTTATTTACCAAGTTTTGATGCAAGTTTATGCCTTAGGTAAGTAAGTTGAGTAGTTTGCCTTAACCCACTTTGTTTAAATCCTTGTTTTTGTAATTTGCCAAAAATTTCAGAAATGAGTTTGTTAGGAAGGGCAAAGGGGTGGCTTGAGAAGAAGAAGCCCGCGCGCTCCGATCGAGTTACTAGAGCCGCAGCTTCACCCTCGACTGCTAGGGTGAGCTACAATGAAGATCATGTGCCCCTAGAGTTGTTGGAAGACACAAATCCAACACGTGCGATGATGTTCCCATGTGATGAATTCCTTGAAGCTGCAGGAATTAAGGATGAGTTTTATAATCTTTGTGCTAATGTAGGTCTGACACGGCTCGTCACGTGCCGTGTTACTCAGTATCAAAAACTCACCTCCGGTTTCATTAACAGTTTTAGATATAACCTTGATACTGGTTCTATTGAGTTTAAAATTTACAATGATCTTTTGACCATGCCCTTGGAAAAGTTTTGTGAAATAATAGGTGTGCCAAACGTTGGGCGGATGGCGAAGATGACCTCTCAGCCCTCCGAGCTGAAAACCATCTTCAACTCTCTCTGCGGCATGGATACGAGGGATATTCATCGGTCAAAAATCTCCAGCATCTTATTCCCTCACCTCAGGTATTTTGCGTATTATGTCACGAGCATCAAGTAAAGTAGTAGTGGTGTCCTTAAGGTTCACCTGTTTGGTAGTTTCTATAGCATCACCATTAATAGGTCCATTGGAACCAGGAGTACATTGGGTGCTAAGAGTGTGAACATCCTCAATAACTTGGATAGTAGCAACAGTATGGTGGGTAGGAAGGCTCTTAATTCTCTCTTCTTCCTCCCTTAGGGATGCAACCACTTCGGGTTTAGCTGCCATTTGGTTTATCAAAGTGGCCTGTGTGTGGGACATATTGGAAACTTGGGTCTCAGTGATAGTGAGTCTAGTCTGGAGGTTAGAGATCTCAATATTTATGTTCTCTAATTGTCTACTAATGTCTTGTAAGATAGCAGTATGCTCATTTAATTGCCTCGAGAAGGTTTGGTTTTGTTCATATTGGGTGTGCATGTAGTTCTTAGTGCCTCCTCTATTTCTACCAGTTTCTCATAGCCAGACAAGTCTCTATCTTTTTGGAAGGACTTCTTGATGTTAGGATAAGCATTGTTGTTCCCATAGGGATTGGAGGGGAACGTTCTAGAATTACTACCAAAGTTACTCCTATAAGCATCGGCAATCACAGAATCCAAAGGATCATAACGAGGATCAACAGAAGATTGCTTCGAAAGTATAGACATGATCAAGTCAGCTTTTTCATTAAGGGAGGAAATCTCCTCGACAGAGTTTACCTTCCTACCTGTTGGAGCGCGTTACGTGTGCCATTGGGAATAGTTGGTCATCATCTCATCGAGAAGCTTTGTGGCAGCACCAAGTGTAGTTGACATAAAAGTTCCTCCCGCGGCCGAATCTAACAAGTTCCGCGAGGTAAAGTTCAAGCCTGCATAAAAAGTTTGGATAACCATCCAAGTAGTCAAACCGTGAGTAGGGCAGTTTTTGATAAGAGATTTCATACGTTCCCAAGCTTGGGCAACGTGTTCATTATCCAATTGTTTAAAATTCATGATGTTACTTCTAAGTTGGATAATTTTAGCAGGTGGATAGTATTTTCCGATAAAAGCATCTTTGCACTTGTCCCATGAATCTATGCTATTTCTAGGCAAAGACTGAAACCAAATTTTAGCTCCTCCTCTCAAGGAGAAAGGAAAAGGCTTAAGCTTAACAATATTACCATCTATTTCTTGGTACTTTTGCATATCACAAAGTTCAACAAAGTTGTTCAAGTGTAAAGCAGCATCATCTCCAGCACCGGAGAATTGATCTTTCATGACTAAGTTCAGTAAAGCAGGTTTAATTTCATATGAAGGTGCTGAAGTGGCAGGTGTAGTGATAGGTGTGCTAATAAAGTCATCGTTGTTGTGACTAGTGAAGTCACACAACTTGGTGTTCTCGGTGGAACCCATAGTAGCAAGCAAGCAAGATAACTATTTTTGTGATTTTCGATAAAAAGGAACTAAAGCAAAAAATGAAAGGTAAACTAACAAGACTAAAAAGCAAAGGTAAAAGATAGCATGCAACTCCCCTATCCTGAAGAGTGGAGTCCCCGGCAACGGCGCCAGAAAATACTCCTTGATGGGCCTCGAACCCCTCGTTGGTTACCCCAAGTGGAAGGTATAAGATGCAGTAAGTAGAAGTGTTTTCCCCTAGCAAAGATGCCAAGGATCGAATCCCCAGAGACTCCTAGGTTCAACAAGTAGGTGTCAATTGCTAACGGCGCAATTAGTAATCAACGTGGACCTGCACACAGATACAAATAACTTTGCTCCCAACGAGTACAGAGAGGTTGTCAATCTCTCTGGCCTTGTAGTTCACAAAGGGTTAAAAGCAATATGATAGTAGTGATAGATAGTGTTTTGCAATAGTAAGTAAATAGCGAAAAGTAAATAGTGGATGTGATCAATGATGGTAATATGGACCGGAGTCTCATGATGTTCACTAGTGATGTCTCTCTCCCAAAAGACGATAAAACAGCTATGTGAGGTAAACAAATTACAGCTGGGCAATTGACAGGACCACGAACGCAAACCAATGCTGATTACATTGCAAGAAAGGTTGAGGTTCAAAGCATGGGCGGTACACCAAAGTAAGTAGACCGAAATCCATCAATATCTACTACTAATCATCCACCTTGAGATATCTATCCAGAACATCTCGCTGGTATTAAGTTTCGAGTCCCACCCATAGTGTAAACTCAATGCAACAGACAATTGCATGAAAAGAACTTTGCGTAAAGTAAACAATCCTTGCACCCGCGGGCACAAGCACCGTTGTTTTCCCCCCTTGTGGCAACAGCACATCCCCTAGACTCATGTTTCTGTCACTCAAGCTAGTCATCGAGGGGCATGAACCCACAATCGAGCATAACGTTCCCTCTTGGAGTCACTACTTACTACTCGGCCAAAGCAATAAATAACAATGGAGAACATGCAAGAATTACTTATGAACTAAAATATAAAAGAGGTGAATCAAATATATTACTCTAGATCAATCTGAACATAATCTCATAATCCATCAGATCCCAGCAAACTCAACATAGCAACAGCATAAGGATTACATAGGTGCCTCGATCAAGTAGGGCAGCTCACGAGGACTAATTAGTGAAGCGCAAGAACGGGAGGAGAACATCACATAGCTACTGGTCATGGACTCATGGTCCAAGGGAGACTACTCACGAGTCATCCGGGTGGCGTCCATGGTGGTGGAGAAGCTCCCGGTGGTGATCCTCCCCTCCGGCAGGGTGCCGTGAAGAGTTCTCCTGGTGCTCCCGATCTTGGAAGCGGCGGCGGCGGCGGAACAGAGATGGGATCGCGAAAAGAAGTCTTGTTCTGAGGGTTACGGAGGACCCTTTAAATATATGCCAAAGTAGGGCACCGGGGGAGCCTCGGGGGGCCCAGGCGCCCCCCCGGCGCGGCCCAGGGGGGCGCCCCCACAGGGTGCCTGGAGCCCCTGTGGCCCCCCCAGGCTGCCCTTCGGACGCAGTGTTGTTTCCAGTTCGCTGATTTTTTATATAATTTTTCTGGATTTATCTGGGCAGTTCTCGAAACGTGAAAACCTGAAATACAAAAACAGCCGAAAACAGAAACTGGCACTGGGGTGCACTGGATTAGTAAGTTAGTCCAAATATGATCAAAAGTGTATGGAAGTGTATGAATATCATAGCAATATCACCCAAAAGTGGCATGGAGCAAGCAGAAATTATAGATACGTTTTGGACGTATCAACATCCCCAAGCTTAATTCCTGCTCGTCCTCGAGTAGGTAAATGATAACAAGAATAATTTTGGTGGTGACATGCTATTAACCATATAGGACTTTCTCATAGTCATATGACAAAAGCTTACTGAGACAATGATTCTATAGTAATTAAGTTGTCTCAAGAGAAAATCACAAATGACTGAAAGTTTTACAATATGAAACTGAAACATCAAAAAGATTTGCAATGAACATGACGTGCAAATATGATAAAGTGATATCTAGCTTGCCCCCTTTAGTGATGCAAAACGTAAATGCAAGGGAACCTTCAAGGTTTAAGTGATGACTAGATACAATCATTTCAGAATAAACGATATCACAATCATGCAAAAGACAATGCTACTTTGGGACAATGCACATTACACTCAGAATGACAATCATGCTCTCAGTAGTTGGTGCTTCAACATAAAGGTAAAAGAAAGGTTAAGTGCTAAAGCTTTTTATTTTGAAAACATGGAAGCAATTGTGTCAACGGTAGTAGTACTTCATATGTGTCATGTATAAAACATCTTATAAGTTGCAAGCCTCATGCATCGAATACCAATAGTGCTCGCTCCTTGTCCTAATTAGCTCGGATCCCCATGGGTTATCATTGCATTGCATATGTTTTTACCAAGTGTCACAAAGGGGTACCTCTATGCCACCTGTACAAAGGTCCAAGGAGATAGATCGCATTTGATTTCTCGTTTTTGATAGATCTCAACTTGAGGACATCCATACCGGGACAACATAGAAAATAGATGATGGACTCCTCTTTAATACATAAGCATATTCTCATGAGAGATTGAGGATTAAGGTCCAAGCTAAAACTTCCACCATGATGCATGGCTTTGGTTGGCGGCCCAATGTTCTTCTCTAACAATATCCATATTAATTCAACCCACGGTAAATCACCCTTACTTCAGACAAGACGAACATGCATAGCAACTCACATGATATTCAACAAAAGTGTGACAGTTGATGGCGTCCCCAGAAACATGGTTACCGCTCATCAAGCAACTTATAAGAAATAAGATACATAAGCAACATATTATTTACCACAATAGTTTTCAGGCTACTTTCCCATGAGCTATGTATTGCATGGTTAGTTTGCTTAGTGCAGATGGGGGTTAGCAAAAGACTGGGAGCGACCAACTAAGAGAGCAATGATGGTCATAATCATGCAGAGCGACAAAGCAATATTGAATGAGGCATGGTAGTTATATCGCTACTTAGAAACAAAAGATCATCAAGGCTTGACAGACTTTCTTTACAGTCTTGAATATGCGTGAGCATACGCCAAGTCAATCAAAATAAATTCTCGAAGGAAGATATTACTAAACCATACCACATCATAGGCAAACAAACCAAGTTGGTACTCCAATAACACATTGGGAACCCCCCAGCTATTTGAGATTAACCATAAGAAAACCTGAACTACTAAGCACCATCATGAAAATAGCATCTTTATCATAGACACATTAACCCATTCAACGGAAGCAAACTCTCTTAATAAGGTGAGCATGGTAATTAAAGAGAGTTCAAGCAACCAACTAAATAAAAGCTCTTGAAAAGATAAGCATGAATACTAAGAGCAGAGTATGATAGTAGCTATTAAAAGATAAAGAACGCATACAGCATAGATAGACATGAAAATTCTATGTAATGTTCTAGGTAGAGATGGAGCGTGTTTCTCTCCCACATAAAGGAATGCCGGGTTCCGACTCGTTATGAAAAACTAAAAAGAAAACTGAAAGCAAGACGCTCCAAGCATAGCACATAACATATGAAGTGATAAAAATATAGCGGAACGAAAGACGAACTGATAATGTTGATGGACAAGGGGATGCACGGGGGCATCCCCAAGCTTAGATGCTTGAGTCTCCTTGAATATTTCTTGGGGGTGCACGGGAGCATCCCCAAGCTTGAGCGCTTGACACTCCTGAATCTTTTTATCATCTTCCCTCGCACACTTGAAAACTCCCTTCATGCACAACTCATCATAATCTGATTAGCGAGGTTAGTACCCTTAATAAAATAATTATACCTTGCTGGAAATAAGGATATTCTTGAAGTTCTACTGTTTCTCAAGATTGCCAAAAGGTTTTTGCAAAGAAAAAGCAAGTTCTCAATTTGCAAAGTGAAGGTAAGGCAAAACAGGACAGAATCTGTGAAAAACAGAACAGCAGGCAGTAATTGACCTGTTCGGGATACTTGTGCAACTCAAATCAAAAAACTCAGAACTGACGCACGAAAGACAATTATATAGAGAACGCTGTCGAAAAAATTCAGACCAAAAAGATGACCTGGTGATTTTATACGAATTTCTCTATCCAAGGACAGAATCTGTTTCTAGACAGCACCTCACAACTTTTGAACTTTCTAACAATCAGAGGCTATACTTGGCACAAATATGAAAAGCAAAGATACAATGATGATGCTACAGAAGTAGACAACATCAAGACAGAACAAAAGCAAAAATTTTATTCATGTGGGCTGCCTCCCAAAAGCGCTTTCTTTTATGCCTTTAAGCTAGGCATAATGCATAGATCAAGTTTTATCAAGAGTAAAAGAATAGCTAGCCCGTACAACGGACTCAAAAGGTAACTTGACCTTCTTACGAGGGAAGTGTTCCATCCCTTTCTTGAAAGGAAACTGAAATTTTATATTACCCTCTTTCATGTCAATGACATCACCAACGGTGCGCAAAAAGGGACGTCCCAAAATAATTGGACATGAAGGATCACATTCAATATCCATAATAGTGAAATCAACGGGCACATAATTATCATTGACAATAATAAGAACATCGTCGATCCTCCCCAAAGGTTTCTTTATGGAAGAATCAACGAGACGAACACCAAAAGAACAAGAATCATAAGGTTTCAATTTAAGCATATCATATATCCTTTTGGGCATTACAGAGGTACTAGCACTAACATCACATAATGCATAACAAGAGAAGTCATTCAAATAAATTTTTATCATAGGATCCCAACCATCTTCTAGCTTTCTAGGTATGGAGGCATCTACTCTAAGTTTCTCCTCCCTAGCTTTGATAAGAGCATTAGTGATATGCTCTGTGAAGGCAAGGTTAAGCGTGCTAGTGCGGGGATCTCTATACATCTTGTGGAGGAAATCAATAACTTCTGTAAGAGTGCAATTATCAAAATCAAGGTCACGAGCATCAAGTAAAGTAGTAGTGGTGTCCTTAAGGTTCACCTGTTTGGTAGTTTCTATAGCATCACCATTAATAGGTCCATTGGAACCAGGAGTACATTGGGTGCTAAGAGTGTGAACATCCTCAATAACTTGGATAGTAGCAACAGTATGGTGGGTAGGAAGGCTCTTAATTCTCTCTTCTTCCTCCCTTAGGGATGCAACCACTTCGGGTTTAGCTGCCATTTGGTTTATCAAAGTGGCCTGTGTGTGGGACATATTGGAAACTTGGGTCTCAGTGATAGTGAGTCTAGTCTGGAGGTTAGAGATCTCAATATTTATGTTCTCTAATCGTCTACTAATGTCTTGTAAGATAGCAGTATGCTCATTTAATTGCCTCGAGAAGGTTTGGTTTTGTTCATATTGGGTGTGCATGTAGTTCTTAGTGGCCTCCTCTATTTCTACCAGTTTCTCATAGCCAGACAAGTCTCTATCTTTTTGGAAGGACTTCTTGATGTTAGGATAAGCATTGTTGTTCCCATAGGGATTGGAGGGGAACGTTCTAGAATTACTACCAAAGTTACTCCTATAAGCATCGGCAATCACAGAATCCAAAGGATCATAACGAGGATCAACAGAAGATTGCTTCGAAAGTAGAGACATGATCAAGTCAGCTTTTTCATTAAGGGAGGAAATCTCCTCGACAGAGTTTACCTTCCTACCTGTTGGAGCGCGTTACGTGTGCCATTGGGAATAGTTGGTCATCATCTCATCGAGAAGATTTGTGGCAGCACCAAGTGTAGTTGACATAAAAGTTCCTCCCGCGGCCGAATCTAACAAGTTCCGCGAGGTAAAGTTCAAGCCTGCATAAAAAGTTTGGATAACCATCCAAGTAGTCAAACCGTGAGTAGGGCAGTTTTTGATAAGATATTTCATACGTTCCCAAGCTTGGGCAACGTGTTCATTATCCAATTGTTTAAAATTCATGATGTTACTTCTAAGTTGATTAATTTTAGCAGGTGGATAGTATTTTCCGATAAAAGCATCTTTGCACTTGTCCCATGAATCTATGCTATTTCTAGGCAAAGACTGAAACCAAATTTTAGCTCCTCCTCTCAAGGAGAAAGGAAAAAGCTTAAGCTTAACAATATTACCATCTATTTCTTGGTACTTTTGCATATCACAAAGTTCAACAAAGTTGTTCAAGTGTAAAGCAGCATCATCTCCAGCACCGGAGAATTGATCTTTCATGACTAAGTTCAGTAAAGCAGGTTTAATTTCATATGAAGGTGCTGAAGTGGCAGGTGTAGTGATAGGTGTGCTGATAAAGTCATCGTTGTTGTGACTAGTGAAGTCACACAACTTGGTGTTCTCGGTGGAACCCATAGTAGCAAGCAAGCAAGATAACTATTTTTGTGATTTTCGATAAAAAGGAACTAAAGCAAAAAATGAAAGGTAAACTAACAAGACTAAAAAGCAAAGGTAAAAGATAGCATGCAACTCCCCTATCCTGAAGAGTGGAGTCCCTGGCAACGGCGCCAGAAAATACTCCTTGATGGGCCTCGAACCCCTCGTTGGTTACCCCAAGTGGAAGGTGTAAGATGCAGTAAGTAGAAGTGTTTTCCCCTAGCAAAGATGCCAAGGATCGAATCCCCGGAGACTCCTAGGTTCAACAAGTAGGTGTCAATTGCTAATGGCGCAATTAGCAATCAACGTGGACCTGCACACAGATACAAATAACTTTGCTCCCAACGAGTACAGAGAGGTTGTCAATCTCTCCGGCCTTGTAGTTCACAACGTGTTAAAAGCAATATGATAGTAGTGATAGATAGTGTTTTGCAATAGTAAGTAAATAGCGAAAAGTAAATAGTGGATGTGATCAATGATGGTAATATGGACCGGGGTCTCATGATGTTCACTAGTGGTGTCTCTCTCCCAAAAGACGATAAAACAGCTATGTGAGGTAAACAAATTACAGCTAGGCAATTGACAAGACCACGAACGCAAACCAATGCTGATTACATTGCAAGAAAGGTTGAGGTTCAAAGCATGGGCGGTACGCCAAAGTAAGTAGACCGAAATCCATCAATATCTACTACTAATCATCCACCTTGAGATATCTATCCAGAACATCTCGCTGGTATTAAGTTGCGAGTCCCACCCATAGTGTAAACTCAATGCAACAGACAACTGCATTAAAAGAACTTTGCGTAAAGTAAACAATCCTTGCACCCGCGGGCACAAGCACCGTTGTTTTCCCCCTTGTGGCAGCAGCACATCCCCTAGACTCATGTTTCTGTCACTCAAGCTAGTCATCGAGGGGCATGAACCCACAATCGAGCATAACGTTCCCTCTTGGAGTCACTACTTACTACTCGGCCAAAGCAATAAATAACAACGGAGAACATGCAAGAATTACTTATGAACTAAAATATAAAAGAGGTGAATCAAATATATTACTCAAGATCAATCTGAACATAATCTCATAATCCATCAGATCCCAGCAAACTCAACATAGCAACAGCATAAGGATTACATAGGTGCCTCGATCATGTAGGGCATCTCACGAGGACTAATTAGTGAAGCACAAGAACGGGAGGAGAACATCACATAGCTACTGGTCATGGACTCATGGTCCAAGGGAGACTACTCACGAGTCATCCGGGAGGCGTCCATGGTGGTGGAGAAGATCCCGGTGGTGATCCTCCCCTTCGACAGGGTGCCGGGAAGAGTTCTCCTGGTGCTCCCGATCATGGAAGCGGCGGCGGCGGCGGAACAGAGATGGGATCGCGAAAAGAAGTCCTGTTCTGAGGGTTACGGAGGACCCTTTAAATATATGCCAAAGTAGGGCACCGGGGGAGCCTCGGGGGGCCCAGGCGCCCCCCCGGCGCGGCCCAGGGGGGGGCGCGCCCACAGGGCGCCTGGAGCCCCTGTGCCCCCCCCAGGCTGCCCTTCGGACGCAGTGTTGTTTCCAGTTCGCTGATTTTTTATATAATTTTTCTGGATTTTTCTGGGCAGTTCTCGAAACGTGAAAAATCTGAAATACAAAAACAGCCGAAAATAGAAACTGGCACTGGGGTGCACTGGATTAGTAAGTTAGTCCAAATATGATCAAAAGTGTATGGAAGTGTATGAATATCATAGCAATATCACCCAAAAGTGGCATGGAGCAAGCAGAAATTATAGATACGTTTTGGACGTATCAGTTACCATGACTTGTGAGTTTGGTAACCTTGTTTATATCTTGCGTTTCGGAACTACTGCGGAACGCAAGATCCGTCTACCTGCACCTCTTTTGTTTGATTTTTCTCGCAGGAACGGATGGTCCTTTGATGTTATCCAGTTCGATGAGTTTATGGTCCAGCATCAGTTTCATAACCCCATGGAGGGGGTTGTGCCCGAAGAGGAGGAGCACGGTGAGTTACCACCTTTTCAGGGGGAGACCGTCACCCAGTTTGGTGAAGGGTCTTCCTCTGCTTGGAGTACGGACCCTTCTTCGTGGGAGGATCCGAGGACTTCGGTGTACGCGCCGGAATCCTTTTACGGCCCTTGGACTCACGAGTACCACCCCGGAGCAGGAGGCTCCCGGGGGCAGTAGCTACTACCAGCTTAGGCCAAAAGCCTAAGCTTGGGGGAGTACGTGCCCTTCTCACTTTTCCTTTGTATTATCCGTTTTATTTTTGTTCGCTTTGATCTTTTCGAAGTTTTGCCCGTTCTTCTTTGTTTCTTTCTTTGCAAAAACAACAAAAAGATTTCCTTTCTCTCTTTAGTTTGCTTTGTTTTCAGAGTTCAGCTCGAGTCCGTGATGGCATTTAATTATATTTCCTACGTTCGATCGTGCAAGTGACAAGGCAGTAATGACGAAGATCGACGGAAGGGAAGCAACAAGGAAAACCGGTATGAACTCTTCTTGTTTCTACTTTTGTACATATGCATGTACTTATGACCTAGAGACTAGCTTGTAGCGACATAGTGCTATGTTTACAATGCTTTCCCAGTGGTTCATGCTTTCCTTGTGGCTAGTCTCAAATAGCTAGAGTATATAATGTGTTAATGAAATGATTTACATGCATTGCATTGTTCATAGTTTGGTATACTAAGGAGGTATTTCCTTTTGGAGAATTCTTGGATTGACTTGGCACATGTTTACACATGTTTAAGACTAAAAAGTCTGCTTTGCCTTGATGATCTTTGAGTTTCAGAATAGTTATATCACTTTCATGCCCAATTCAATGTTGCTTTGTCGCTCTGCATGATTATGACCGTTATTGCTCTCTAGTTGGTCGCTTCCCAGTCTCTTGCTAGCCTTCGCTCGCACTAAGCGGAATTCTGCTTATGCATCCAAATCCTTTCAAACCAGTTATTCCATATGAGTCCACCATACCTTCCTATGTGGTATTTACCGGCCATCCTAACGAAGACTTTCTTGTACCATCTCGAAATTATTCAAATTTACTCCTGTTTTGTGCCGGTGTTTTAGCTCATGAGGAAGTAGTAGTTAATTAATGATCTTTTTAAGTTGGACAAGTTTTATCCTGGGATTGCATGTCTAATCTGCAAACCCCTAATACGAGGAGGAACTAGCATGAGTGCGACCGGCTCATAAAAGATAATACAACAAACAAACCCTCCTTCACGCTTTGTTCATGAGAAATCAGAAAACTTTTGGCAGTGATAAACAAAGGAGATTAAGGGGATGTGATCATCCCCGTGCGGGAGCCGTTCCTCGAAACTTGTCCAGTTCGAGAAGTGATTGGGTTGTCTACTAACATTCGTTGACGAAATATGCAACTCCCAAAATCATTTTTACCTCTGTTTTCAAAACCAAGAGCTCTGGTACATGTTAGTCTTTGCTTCCAACCACGGGTTTTCAACCTCGCCATCAAATTCCATGGTTCGAGAGTCTCCACCTTCTTTCTTCAAAGCACCAACTAGGAGAGCATAATTGTCATTCTGAGTGTAATGTGCATTGTCCCAAAGTATTACGTTGTCTTCTGCATGCTTGTGGTATTACTTATTCTGAAATTCTTAGTTCTAGTCTCCTTTAAAACTCTGGAGGAGTTTCTGCATTTATGTTTTGCTTCACTCATGGAGGCTAGCGAGATACCACTCTAGTATGTTCAAGCTATGTGCAATGTAATCTTGTCTTGATTTTCAGTAGTATATTATTTACTTTTAGGTATTTGTGATTGGTCACTTGAAAGAAGGATTGCTCCGTGCATTGTCCTCATAGCATTGTTTCAATACTTGCTAGACTCTTTTCGTAGTACATGCTTATATACATCTAATGAAGCAAAAGAGTTTGTCAAAGTTTTCTTTGTCGCGTCCAGTTCGTTGAACTGAATTGCTTGAGGACAAGCAATATGCTAAGCTTGGGGGAGTTGATACGTCTCAAACGTATCTACTTTTCCAAACACTTTTGCTATTGTTTTGACCTCATTCTTGCATGATTTGAACTAAACTAACCCGGACTGACACTGTTTTCAGCAGAGCTGCCTGTATGATTTTATTGTGTGCAGGAAAACAGATTTTTAGGTGTCTCAGAAAATTCCAAGAAAAAACACAGAAAATCCACGCACCCGAAGGGCCATTGTGCTAGAAGTGGGGCCAGAGGGCAGCCAGGGGGGCCCCAGGCGCCCTGCTGGCGCGGCCCCACCCCTGGCCGTGCCGGGAGGCCGCCTGGGAGGGTCCTCCCCCCTCTGGTGCCCTACTTTGGCTCGTATTTATTCCCGTGACGAGAAAATCCCAGAACAGAAGTCGTTTTCCCAGTTTCCGTCGTGGAGCCGTCGCCACCCTCTGTTCTTCTTCGGGAGGGCTAATCTGGAGGCTGATTTGGCCTCCGGAGAGGGGAGATCATCGCCATCGTCATCATCATCACCACTCCATCCTCCGTCCATGACTTATCCTTCCATGTGTGAGTAATTCCCTGCTGTAGGCAAAGGGGATGGTAGGGATTGGATGAGTTAGATCATGTAATAGTTTACCAGATTGTTGGGGGCATGTTGCCTATCATCTACTTTGGTGTTTATCATCTTTGCTTCAACTTGTTGCTCTTAATGCTTGTCACTTAGGGCCCGAGTGCCATGATTTCAGATCTGGACCATATGTGTTTGCATGAATATATTTGTGTTCTTGATCCTATCTATGAGTTGTTTGCACCTCTTATGGTCCGGAACCGATGATCCCAAAGGTGACAGGTTGGGACACCAAAGGGGATGGTCCATAATTTGAGGATTCCATGTATCCATTGAGTTTATTGCTTTGTTCCGGTGCTCTTTGACAGGAGCACCTTAATCTCCATAAGTTCCTTTTGGCCCCGTTCGTAGCGGGATGGTAGGACAAAAGATGTTGTGCAAGTTCTTATTGCAAGCACGTACAACTACCTGTGGGATACATGCCTAATGTTTGATATTTGCCTAGATGATCATTACTTTTCTGTGTGCCTTGCCCCAAGTTAGATTCATGATGTATCTCATCCATGCAGCGCCCAACCATCCATCTCCCTAGCCTACAGTGTTTCAATCCTGCTGGTTATTAGTTGTTACTTTTGCTGTTTACTTTTGCTGTCACCACCATCACTATCATATCACCGTTACCACTTATCTTTTGTTGCAAGTAAGTATATTTCAGGTGCGGTTGAATTGACAACTCAACTGTCAAAGCTTATAAATACTCTTTGGCTCCCCGTGTGTCGAATCTATAAATTGGGTTATTCTTACCCGTGAAGACTATCTCGATCCCTTACGGTTGAGGGTCATCAGCCAGACCCCTCCCGATGAACATGATCCCTTTTCGAATGTGACTGGTCGAACACAAGGCCATTTCCTCCGTTTTGCGGTACGCCGGGCCCCTCCCGATGAACAGGATCCCGTTTCGAACGTGGTCGGTCGAACACAAGGCCGTTTCCTCCGTTCTGCAGTATGCCAGGCCTCATTTCCATCGGCTGTTCCGTCCAAGCCCTCCCGATGAACACGACGAGGCATTCCATTCCGATCCAACCGGTTGGCTCCCCACGAACACGACGACGATGATGTTTCTCCGTTCCGACCCAGCCATGCACGCGAGCCCTGGCCGTACGTATGCATGAGTAGGCATTCGAGACCCTGCCCGTATGTACCTACGTGGCCGTATTTTCTTTCTTGCACACTTGCCACTGTACGTACGTGTACATGCTACGTGCACGGCTCTACTACGACACATACGCGCCTCTACATTGACTAGTATATACGTACACATTCGCGACCAGAATGACAACGCTACGTACGCTTCGACCAGGTGGGTCCCGACTGTCAGGCACTTCCTTGCCTGCGAAGATGTAGCTGGTGGGTCCCAGCAGTCAGGGGGAGAATCATTTTTTCGGACGCAATTCCTTGCGTGCGAAGATGTAGCTGGTGGGTCCCAGCTGTCAGGTGGAAAAGTATTTTTCGTGAAATACGATGGCCCGTCCGGTGGGTCCCCGCTGTGATGTGGAGGAATAATTATTTTGCGCGTAATAAGGAGGCACTTCCTTGTTGCGGCCGTGGACCCAGCTGTCAGCCTCTCCACGTACAGTACTCTTCCGATGGAAGTCATTCCTTGACTACGTTGACCACGCTGCGCCGAGAGCACCAGGGCGGTGGACGACGGCGAGGCCTAGGAAGGGGACAACACGGAGCAGAGGAAGACGCGGCAGAGGAAGCCCACACGGAGAGGAGTACGAGGGTTCACTGGTTCGGCTGCGGTGTGAGGCTACCGTCGCCGCAGGGCCTGGCCAGCGTTGGGTATAGTAGGGGGCGGTGAGGCCTCCACGGTAGCACAGCTGGCCACGGGAGGCAGGAGCATGCGTCACGACCGGCGCTGCTTTGGGAGGCTGGAGCAAGAAGACCAGAGGTTGACGAAGCACTACGGCTGTTGGATGGACATCGTACGGTCACTGGAGCTAGAATCGTTCATATTGACTAAGTTGACAAAGCACACCGTCCCCGTCAACTTAGTAGGCCCACAAGTCAGCCTCTCACCAAGGTGGGTCCCAACCAACTGGGGGAGTATTCATTTTTTTTGTGCGTAATAAGGAGGCACTTCCGGTGGGTCCGAGCTGACAACGGGGGGAACATTTTTTTCATGCAATACGGTAGCCTGTCCGGTAGGTCCCAGCAGTGAGGGGGGAAACGTTTTTTCGCGAAATACGGTGGCCCGTCCGGTGGGTCCCTGCTGTCAGGTGGAGGAATCATTATTTTCCGTGTAATAAGGAGGCACTTCCTTACTGCCGTCGTGGACCCAGCTGTCAGCCTCTCCACGTATAGTCCATGTCCGATGGAAGCCGTTCCTTGACCACGTTGACCACGCTACGCCGAGAGCACCAGGGCGGTGGTCGACGGCGAGGCCTAGGAGGGGACGACGCAGAGCCGGGGAAGACGCGGCAGTGGAAGCCCGCACGGAGAGAAGTACAAGGGTTCACTGGTTCGGCTGCGGTGTGAGGCTGCCGTCGCCGCGGAATAACAGGGGGTGTGGGTGAGTAGAGGGATGGCCTGGTCAGCGGTGGGAGTAGTAGGGGCGGTGAGGCCTGCACGGCAGCACAGCCGGCCACGGGAGGCAGGAGCAAGCGGCACGACCGGCGCTGCTTTGGGCGGCTGGAGCAAGAAGACCAGAGGTTGAAGAAGCACGACGGTCGTTGGATGGACATCGTACGGTCACTGCAGCTAGAATCGTTTATATTAACTAAGTTGACAAAGCCCTTGGTACGCGTCAACTTAGTAGGCCCACAAGTCAGCTTCCGAAATGGTGTGCTCGAGATGTCAGGGGCAGGAATCATTTTTTGGGCGGGTTAAGCTAGAATATCCGAGATTGAAGAAGAAGCACGGCATCCGTTGGATGGACATCCAACGGCCACTGCTGCTAGAACCGTGTGTTGACTATAAGTTGACAAACCCTTGCATACGCGTCAACTCTTTTTTTTTTGAGGGGACGCGTCAACTTAGTAAGGCCACAAGTGTGTGGCAGAGAACTTATAGCCCATTTGAGATTTTTAAGAATGTGCAGCCAATTTTTGAATTCTAAAGGAATTTACTACAGCCCATTTACAGTTTGTTAAAAGTACAGCCCATTTCAACCAACCGTTCAAAACAGAATTTAATAAAATTTCCCACATTTTGATGGGATCCGAAATATTTTAGTCCCGAAATTTCTGGTGATATTAAATACAATTTCGATGTAAATTTATATTACGTAAAAATCCAACGAAACATTGCGCTTGCAACAATTAATGAAATTAAAAAAATATCCAAAAATAATATTTTATGAAGTAATTACGTGTTTGGTGCATTTTTTATAGTTACTTCCTAGTTTTTATAATTACATCTCATTTATTATTTCTTAAAGCCTATTTTCTTGTTAAGCCTAGTGCATCCCTCTTAGGAAAGATTTGCAGCCCAGCGGGGCGAAGAAGAACAACTTGACCTTGCCTGGGTATTCCTGAAAAAAGTATAGCTAGGCTAGCCATTTTCAGCTTGAAAAAATAATAATATCTGGGCTGGATATCTGGCATGGGCTAGACGGGCCATAGCCCGCCCAATTAATAGCTGCAGCGATGTTTTCGTTGTTGTTCAGAGGAGAAAAATTAATATATGGACTAAACATCGCTCAAGAAAAAACTCTGCAGTGCTCACACCTCAAACACACAAATACTGTTCGAGCTGCTTGGTCCCAGCTGCCGGCCGCTTCTTGTGCAATTCTCTCGTTTATTGACTACATAGGTTGACAATGGTGTGGGACCGTGATGTCAGGAAACCAGGAGGAAGCAAAAAAAATTATAGTTTTATATACTAATAAGAAGGCACTTGCGTACGTGCGGCTATGGCCCTGTGGGTCCCCGCTATCATCCTCTCCAAGTAATGTCATCTCCTCATCCTCATGCCGTTGACCATGTTGACAACGCAAAACGACGGCGTCACGGCGAGCGCAACAACTCGAAGGACGACGAAGAGGGCCTCACGGGCCCTGCGAATGGTCTGATACAGCGCCTGCTGCTCATTCGGGAAGCCAGGATCATAGGGCCACATGTCCGCGATGGCATTGTCGTTCGCTTGTTCACCAGTGCTCGTTGAGGAGATGGAGGTTGCAGCACAGGTCCTCCTGCGCTGGTAGCCTTTCTCCCATTCGGGCGTCGAAGTGCGGCCACACCTGCTCTATGGTCAACACGGCATGAACCGGCTTGGACAGTGGCGCCGGCTCCTCGTCGGAAGCTACGCCCATCGTCTGATTGTCGTCGCTCAGCTCGGCGAGGTAGCTGGCGAGCCAGCATGTCCGGCTGCTGGACCGACCCGCTGCCAAGAACGAGTCTAACTACCCTAGCCCACCCAGACCGCCTCCCTCCCACGCGCGCGCTTTCCGCCCGAAATGGTCAGTGCCGCCCGCCCCGCTTCCCGGTGCATGAGATTGCTCCGCCTTCAAACGACACAAGTACCATCTGTTCGTCCTTCTACCGCCCACATTAATTATACGCGGTTGCGAAGGCGGCTACTCCGGCGCCACACGTCCGTCCCTCCGCCGCCCACCATTGTTATATAAACTGCTGCGCCGGCCATAGCCACAGTCATCCGCATTCGTTCCTATTCTGCTGTCCACACCACTACTGCCCACCATGGGTTCCTCGCGCTCTAGCACTCTTCGGGACGGGCAGAGAACGGACCACAAGGAGATGGCAGCCATTGCTGCCGACTGGCTAGCCGGCAGGCAGCCGAAGGACGACGACGTCCGAATGGAGAACATGGTAGTCGATGATCCGACGCAAACCCCCTCCTCCGCGCCATCCTCGCCGGTGCATTGCACCATGACCATCGGTGAGGCTCGTGCCCAATATATGGACACGATGAGGCAGAAGCATGAGGAGCAGTTCCGGGAGGCGCATGCCGCCGCCGCATACAACCACCATCTCCTCCAGGAGCACCTACGGGCGGATGAGCAGATCGCCGCGGAGCGGGCGGAGCAGGAGGCGCTGCTCGACTCGTACCACTTCGCCGCAAGGGCCGCCTCGAGCGCTGGCGGTACTGCATGCGGGTGGCGGAGGCTGCAGCCGCCTACAAAGAGGGCGATGAAGCGGGCAAGGCACTGTTTGGCGAGACCGAGGATGAGGCAGAGGACAATGCCGGCTCCGACGAGGCCCCGCTCCGCTGGCATCGACGAGGCCCTGCTCTGCCGAGGCCCCGCGGCGCCAACAACGAGGCAGAGGAGACTGTCGACTCCGCTGAGGCCCCGCGGCGCCAACAACGAGGCAGAGGACACCGCCAACTCCGCTGAGGCCCCGCGGCGCCAACAACGAGGCAGAGGACACCATCGGCTCTGCCGAGGCCCCACCCTGCCAGCATCGAGAGGGAGGATTTCCCCCGCTCCGCCAGCAACGAGACAGAGGACATCGCCGGCTCCGCCAAGGCCCCGCCCCGCTGCCAACGAGGTCGCGCCACATAGAAAACGAGGAAGAGTAGAACACGGTAGGTCACCGCCGCTCGGGTCCAAGTAAGGCCACCGCTGCTACCCTCCGGCCGGTTAGCTTCTTGGCGGCGACGTGGAGTCGGAGAACTATGTTGGAGAATGACGTTGCTTCTACTTAACTGCTGGTGCAGTTGGCTGACTAACACGTGGGCCCAATAGGCATCTGGGCCACATGTGAGTTATGCAACTGCACCTGCAGTTAAGTCACTGAAACTTCTGTTCGGCTCAGCCGGACACAGGTGGGTAGCTTCAGTTAATTAATTATACCTCCAACACACCCCTTTTTAGTTGAAGAATGTATGAAATGTAATGAAATCTGGCATGTTTATATGAAATCCTATCATGTATGAATGAATTTATTTCGATCAGTTCTAATTTTTGTATCACTGGCATTGGATGAACATGCAAAACAATACGTACTAGCATTATTCCTAGGGTGATCACCTCGTTTGCAGTAGTTTCACATGTACTCCCTCCGGTCCTTTCTAGTCTGCATACAAGTTATGTCTCCAGTCAAAGTATCTCTACTTTGATCAAAAAAAGTGTGCACTTTCACAATGTGCGAAGTAAAAAGGAACAGAAGGAGT
Source organism: Secale cereale (assembly GCA_902687465.1). Taxonomy (NCBI): domain Eukaryota; kingdom Viridiplantae; phylum Streptophyta; class Magnoliopsida; order Poales; family Poaceae; genus Secale; species Secale cereale. Next base: position 641,760,401 of record LR738710.1, read on the forward strand.
ACAAAGAGTTTGAGCAGCTTTTTAGCATTCCTGTACATTGCAATCAAACACATAGGCCTGGCAATTCATAGAGAACATTCATAACAATCGATGATTATGCATATCAGCGATTCACATGTCAGAGCCAATATTTACTTCACAACTAAAAAATAAAGAAAAAAATGGATCGACGCTGCTGGCAGCAAAGGGCGTCCCATTCAAAAATATCAAACGCATGTCTTCTTGCTAAAATCAATGAGCAAAAATTGACAAGGTTTTCCCATTCCAAAATATCAAATGCCTATGATTGTGGAATGGGCAGGGTTTGCCATCAGTTCAGACATTGACATGGCACCTCGTGCTAAATATACCATCTGTTTTTTTGTGCAGTTCCACCAAAATCAACCAAATTCGCGCGTAGCTTGGATGATTTCGCCCTTATATGTTTCAACTCCTTAAACTTATCGGCACCTCCTTTCTTGTGGTGGAAATTAATGATTCCATGTATTCATGAACATTTTGTGCAGTTCCCATTGAAATCAAGATGAGCACCCCTGGTTGCACAAATACAAAAAAATGATTAGTACAAAGAAAACTGTACTATGAATTGACAGTTTAAACAGGCACCTACATGGTCCATGTAGAGCACAGTTTTACAAAAATGGAACTCACCGGAAAGAATCCTAGAATAACAGTGTACTCGCGCATCACATCAAGAAAATGGAGATTTGTTAGTCCTTCTGAGCTGAAGTTAGTTTGGTCTTGTGGGGGGGGGGTAATGTAACCATCCTTCAACTGCTCCTTCTGATGATAAGATAGACATGGCTTCTTCATCCGGGCATAATCGGAACTAGTCACTTCACGTACTCCATATTGTTCTTCAGAGGAGGATGATCCTGTTGTGCAAAGACAAGAGGATAATTAAATGCTAGCATCCCTGTTTGCTCGAAAAAAGGAAACGAAATATTTAAAACAACACAGATGAAGCACTTCTCAAGGACAATAGCACTTTTTGATGACAGTATCTAAATAGTAGCATAACACCAATAGAGATGACAAAGCTCAATCGATGAAATGAGTGGCCGAGTACCAACCTTTGTCAGGAGGCTTATTGTGTAGTGCATACAGATGAAGCACTTCTCTGGAACCATCTGTTGCTATCTACTGTGGTGGCCATGCTTACTATATACTCCTCGATTAGATTAATGTTTCCAACATCTTCTTGTGCAGTTCCACTAAAATATATGGTATCTTCAAAGAAGATCCCTGTTTGCACAAGTGGAGATAATTACGTATTACATTAAGAGTGGAATCAAATCAGTGGCAAAACAATTGCTCGTTCCAGCCATAGCAATAAATTAAGATGCAAAACTATATCATTACTTGTGTCATCACAGTTCCAGTGCTTCTTTACAGCACTAGGAGTTGATTTTTGTTTTTCTTCCGCTTGTTCTTCCCCTTCCTCACTTGGTTCAATAACAGACAAGCTTCACCTTCAATGTGAAAGAAGGCTAGTACTGACCTCTCATGACGCGGAATTCAAACAACTCACAAGAAGAAGATCTGAACCAAATTTGCCAACACAGATAGGAAGTAAGATCTCCTCTTGGGCAGTTCCACTAAGATCAAGCAATCAAGCAACGTTGTCGGTGTGACATTTTGGTTGAACTGCACAAAACACTCTTAAAACAAAAGTGTTTTGTGCAGTGCAACAAAAGGTCACAATGGCAACGAGGTGAAGTAGATAACCCTGTTTACACAGAGGTGCAAAGGAAACAACTAGTGGTCAATAACGGTGGATGACACAGAAGCCAACAGAAAGAAGCATCTACCTTATCTAAATGGGAAAGAAAGCAAGACAGTAGCATTTCTCAAACGGTGGCATTGATTAACATTAACAGAGTGATTATATTAACAATAAAATTTGTTAAACATGTAATTTGCTTTTAACTGTGGCATTGCATCAATTTTCCAGCGGCATTATTAGAGGGTGCTTGTTTACAGGGACATTTTGGTGGAGGGACTAAAAAACTCCGTGTCAGTCCCATCTAAACCAAACAGGAGGGATTTTTAGGGACTAAAAGTGGGCATTTGGGACTAAAGAAAGAAGACCCTGAGGGAGAGTCTTTTTGGGACTTTTTCCAACAGTTGCCCCTGCCACGCATGGCACCTTGTCTCTATTAGTTCATTACTAGGGGTAACATGGGTCTTTTAGCATGTCATTTAATAACCTCTAGTCCATGTTTAGTCCCTGGAACAAAGCAAGTAGGGACTAGGGAGTTTTAAACCAAACAGGGACTTAGATTAACAACAGCTAAAGAGATGCACGGGACAGTGGACACACCAGCACCATGTGCATCTACCGATGTACTGGGGTGATGCACAGTCTGTTGCAACAAACAACAAACAACCAAGGAGCGTATTTGTGTTGGTCCCAGTTTTGTTATCTTTAGACACCTTTCCCTATGTGAGCGCAGCAAATCTAGTCCTGCTGAAACTCTACAGCCTTGTCCCCCAAAACAAAAGATAAATTCGTTACAGATGTGCATACTGCGTTTGTCATTGTTTTCCCTTTTCGACCAACGTAGGTGTTGGATAGCCAGTCTGTACTAGTACTTTCCCCACTTCCTTTCCTCTGTGAACCACGTCCTAGATTTATGTTATACAACTTTCCCACTACTTTCCCCCATTCATGTCCTCTTTGAACCACGTCTTAGATTCATGTGATACAACTTTCCCCACTACTTTCCCCCTTCCTTTCCTTTTTGAACCACGTCCTAGATTCATGCTATACAACTTTTCCCACTACTTTCCCCCATTCCTTTCCTCTTTGAACCACGTCCTAGATTCATGGTATTCAACTTTCCCCACAACTTTCCTGTTTGATCCAACACCTAGATTCGAGTGCAGAAGCGGAGAAAGCCCACATGCAGCTAGAGCAATGCATGTGGAATAAGTAAATTAAACCTTAAGGTTCTTGGGGTGTGGTTCGGTGGGCGACCGAAGGCCGTTCGACCCACACTATGTACTGCGGCGAAGAAGAAGGGGTCGGAGGCCCTCCCGCGCCGCTGCTGGGTGAAAGTGAACAACTGTGCCGATAGTGGATTCCCTCCCTCGCTGACGGCGACAGCGTTAAGCCTCCTTCCCTTCCCGGCAGACGGATCCTGCCAGCTCTTTGACCAGCAGTGAGGGGAGAGAGAGAGACCAATGAAGTCTTATTTAGATCTGGAGAGGGTGAGAGAGTGTGAAGTGAGCAAGTACAAGCAGACCAACAGTGAGGGGAGAGAGAGAGGCCAACGAAGTCTTGTTTAGATCTGGAGAGGGTGAGAGAGTGTGAAGAGAACAACCACAAGCACTGAGACTCCAGCGTGTATATATATACTAGAGAGAGTGTGAAGAGTGCAAACCCTAGAAAACAAGCGCCGAGGCTTCGTATAGCTCCGTATCCATCCATTTTGACCAGTCAAAGAATCCTCCTGGCACGAATTATGCTCAACTGTTGTTATCGAACCCGGGACCTCAAGTTTGATGAGCGAACAGGCTAACTAGCTACACAACCCTCCCGTTATGTTCAACGAGAGGAGAATAACCTTTTATACATTCCTGCATTCGTGTGACAAGCATGCCGTATTTTTTTGTGTGTGTGGGAGTCATTGGGATTTAAATCATAATCGTGTCATGTGGCTTTGGTGGTAATTCTATCCACAGTGGTGCAAAAATAATGCAGCCTTAGTCACCTTACCTCTCTCCACGTAGTACGTTGGGTCCCACCAGTCAGAGGGTGAAACAAACAAATTAATAAGAAAAATTAAAAGCGACAGCGGTGTATCTTACCTCACACATCTCGCTACTGCTCGGGAACACTGTCCAATTGATCCCTCCGTTCGCTCACGTACAATTTTAAGTGAATCCTTATTATAACATGCACACAATTTTGGGCACTTGTATTCGACCTAAGCCAGTGTGCCACCGTATCTCGTATGACTCCCTCCGTCTAGGTGTAATAAGTCACGTTAGAAGGTGCAGCGGGACCAAGGTGCAAGCAGATTGGAGGAGGAGAAACTTGACCGGTCATTCCTCCAGTCAAAGCCGTGATTTCTGTCTCTAAACGCAACAATTGATCCAAACAACTAAGAGATACCGTTTTAGCTACCATGCAGGGCCACGTATTAACTCGCATGCAAGTCGACTTTGATTTCTTGACTGATCAACGCGTAGTTGAGCTCCATGCATTGGGTTTCCGGGGGAGATAACAAGGCAGAGTAAGGAGCGTTTGGTTACATTGCTTAGGCTGGTCATAGTTTGTACGTCCTCCATTTGTATCTCACTTCATGTGGCTTCACACTCGCACAATTTTCCTATTCTATGAACCCGTGTGTGCGTGTGTGCGTTTAACAGCATGTGTGTGTTAGAGAGAGCGACAGATCGACCTACTCCTACAGAGAGATGGTGTGTAGTGTACGATTTTAGCCGCGAGAGTCGGTGCGTCCTCTCGTTTCCGGGCGTCCGGTAGGGACAGGCGGACAGCTGCCACGCCCGCTCCTGACCAGCCTGGCCCACCCAAAGCCCATCCATCGCCCGCGCGCGCTTCCCATCCGAAACGGTCAGCGCCGCTCCCAAGAATTGGTGCCGCATTCATGCTCGGGCAGAGCAGACGCGACCTCTCACTGGCGCCTGCGTTGAAGGGAGAAGCAGATTCAAGAGTGATGGTTGCTTCGTTCGTCCAACTTACTGCTGGGTCTATGTGATTTGACGACACACTGGTCATTATTACTGAGGTGGTAGGATTGCTGGATGTCCCACGCTTTCGGCGAAATGAAGTACTACTAGATTACAATTTTCTCCATTCTTACGGCGGAGGAGTGCAAGAGCAGTGAAAACACGCAGGCTCAGTGATTACATGGCGCACCTCACACTATCAACATATTTTCTGGACACCGTGCGACACCTAACTCTTTACATAGTACTCCCTCCGTTCCTAAATATAAGTCTTTGTAGAGATTCCACTAGCTGGACTACATACGGAACAAAATGAATGAATCTACACTTAAAATGCATCTATATACATCTGTATGTGGTTCATGGTGAAATCTCTACAAAGACTTATATTTAGGAACGGAGGAAGTACTTGTATAGTACGTACTGTAATTTATCAGCGAGATAGTGCAATGCTATGAAGCTTCCAGCTTCTGTTACATGTATCTTGCGTCCAAGGTTGCCCGTTGCAACATTTCATTAAATACAAAGGAGACTAACATGCATGCTATTGCATCTCAATGATTGACAGATCATAGCAAATATGTACTGCCTTTGTTCCAAAATAAGTATCTCAACTTTATGCTACATACGGAGCAAAATGAGTGAATGTACACTCTAAAATACGTCTATATACATCAGTGTTTGGAGTATGTACTAGTAGTTCATATTGAAATCTACTAAAGGACATATATATTCCAAACAATATGATAATCTCTCTAACCAAGGTAGTAGGGACGAGGAGTAAACGGAGGGAGTAGTAAAATTTTCTCCTCGTCCTGTGAGCCACCGCGCGTGTGGGCGAGGGAGCGGGCGTAAGGCGTAGTAAGCAAGCTTCACCTCATCCTGCGAGCCACCGCGCACGTGGGCGGGGGAGATGGCGTACTAAGCAAGCTTCGCCTCGTTCTGCGAGTTGACGGGACACATCAAAAGTACTCTAGTGTATAGAGCCTTGCCTCTAAGGTAGGCCCCACATGGTTTGCCTCTTTTTTAACATAACGCGTCAAGTCGCAATTTGTTTGTTCACCCATGGTAGACGATCCTCCGTCCATCTAGTGGACAACCAGTACACGTGTCAAGTTACCACGTGGGCTGTCTTTTCATACAGAAATGAGCTCCACCGTGTACCCACGCGGGTGTGGTTGGGAAAGAGACGGGAATGCGTGCATCGTGCGTGCACCTCTTCTCTTCGTGCACGTCCCCCACCTACGTGGGTGTGTGTGAGAGATACAAACCTAGAAAAATGGCTTGTGTGCGTTCGTGAGTGTTTTTTGTTTTGGGGGGGAGGTTGATTTCGTGAATGTATTTGTGGGAATATGTGTCTATGACATCTCAAACAAAATTTTGCGTGCAATGTGTGTGAAATGGAGGCCTATCCATATCATATATAGAGGGTCGGGCGATCCACGAGAAGAGAGGGAAGGGTCATAGATATCGATAGAGTCAAAGAGAGGATCAAGTGGGTGGGTGCGAGATCGATTAAGAGAGCCATCAAAATTGTGTGTGTGTGCATGTCAAAGATATAGGGCGACTGACCTAGCTACCGGAACGTCAGAGGGCACATGTCAAGTTTGTGTGTGGCAGGGAGACATGACTAGAGCGCTCGATGTATCGGTGTGTTTGTGTGTGTGGGAGGGGGTTTGGGGAGGGGTAGGCAGAGGCCTAACTATAGAGGTAGAACAACTCGTATATGTGTTGAGAAGGAGAGACCCAGCTATGTCTTGAGGGAGATCGGTCGACATCCATACATAACTAAAGGACGGGAAATAGGATGGGACAAAGAGAGAGAAAGAGGAGAGAGAGAGAGAGAGGGAGGGAGAGGGGTAGAGTGTTGGATGGGTGATGGAATTGCTTCTCGAAGATGGTGGGAGAGGCCTACTAGACAAACTAAGGGTGGAACTGCAATATTATCAGTAAGAGTGGGGATGTGTTTCTGTGTGTGCCTGTGCGTGATTGATCTGTCGGGACACATCCATGGATGATGAAGGGGAACCATGTGTTTGGTAAGCAAACCTAACTAGATCGGTAGATCAATTGTTGTTTGTCGGAGGAAGGGAGAGACATAACTAATGAGGTAGATCGATCGACGCGTGGGGAAAACGAGTTATAAGGACCTAGCTATCTATATGTATAGCGGGAGATCGGTCGGTGTACGTCCATTTGTTAGAGTCGAGACGGATAGACAGATAGAATGGAGCTAGGAGGTGGTGCGAGAGGCCCATCTACTAGCTAGATAGGGGGAGGAGTGTGCGGTTGTGAGATCGATGAAAAGAGGGGCGAGAGTTTACACGTGTGTGGGACCGTATGAGAGACACGAGGCAAGGACACATAAAGGAGGAGATTGAAGGTGCGTGTGTATGTTGTAGGCAGACATCACTGCAGAGGTTTATAGATCGGTGTGTGTCGGAAAGGAGTTGTCGAGACTGTGGGAGAATGACCTAAATAAAACAAAATGAATGTGCGCGATGGATAGAATGCTGAGGGAGGGGAGGGGGAGGAGGGCGTGTGCATGCACGAGAGAAAGTTAGTGGTAGCTACAAAGGTTAGAGGATTGTGTGGGTGTAAGAGACTAACAAAGATCATAATTTGATATGAAAGTGGATTCATATATTTGAATAGGAGATCATAGTGTTTTAAACATATGCATGCATGAATATAGCGGTGATACGCGTGTTGTGGTTTTGCACATGTTATACCATAATGTGACAATGCATGGTGTTTGCAACTCACGGCTAAATGTCGAACAATCTAAACCATACTATACATCGAACAATCTCACATTTTATTTGAATTTGTGATAATGTGTGGCGTTTGCAGCTTACAACTAAATATCAAACAATCTAAACAATACTATATATCAAACATTCTCACATTTTACTTGAATTTGTGGTAATGTGTGGTGTTTGCAACTCACATCTAAATACTTCTAGGCGTAGGGGGCGGGGCACCATACATAATGTGATAAACACATTATACATATGAGACATGGTTTAGTTTGTGAAGATCTAGCTAGAGCTTGAAATGTACTATGATTTGAAATCAACATAAAGTGGATTCAAAAAATCGAGTTCGAGTTCATATAGTACACATAGTTCATATGTAACTCGAGACTAATCATGTGGTGTGTTGTGAAGATAATACACAAACGATGGTTTAACTTGACAATAATGACCATTGTAGATCTTATTAAAACAGAGAAACGAATTCAAATGCTTTGACTTCACAATAATCATTATTGTAGATCTTATTCAAATAGAGGAACGAATTCAAATTTAGTTCATATTGAAGCGGTAGTATATACGTTTGGAATGCACTAAAACGTTCATTTGAGTACTAGGTTGCATGCATTATACATGTAGCGAAATATTTTAATTGAACATAACATGAATTCAAAGTTTTGAATGACATTTGTAGTGCGAATTTATTTGGTACAGTACACATTAGACTTGTCCGGAAATTTCAACCCGCGCCTTGTTAGCCCGAAATATTTAAGATATATCTTTGTCTCGTTGTGCTCTGACAACTCCCTCCATCTCAACCTGCACATTGCTATTCCAAAATTTCAACGCGCGTGAAAGCTCCCACCTCCTGTGAAATCCCGACACGCGAAATGCCCGCGATACCCCTGAACCGAAAGAACCGCCTCAAATCGGTGGGGGTACTTTCGTAACTTACCCCACATTTCGGACAAGCGCATCCCTAAGCCATGGTTCCCCACTCCCATCCCATCCGCCCACCCATTCATACACCGAGGCCGGCAAAATCCACGAAGCCCCACACCCTCCTTCGTCCCCCACCCAGCCGGAGCCTCTTCCCCGACGATGTCGTCCACAGCAACACCTCGACGTCCCTCATCCACCGTACCGGATGAGGATCCGTCGTCGATCTGGTCGTCCCGCCGGTTCAGCCACCCCATCCTCCACCTCCAAGGAGCTGCCCCGACGTTCCCCTTGTCTTTCGCGCCACCTCCATTCCCACACCGCCGTCTTCACCCGCACCACTGGAAGAGCATCATCATCACTGTTTCCTCGGATGAAGCTGCGGCCTAATCGGCGCCACCAAAGAGGTTGTACATTAATCGCCGCGTTTTCTTCTTGATTCGATCTCACGGTGCTGCCGGCGTTCGGTCCCGAGCCGACACGGCACGGCTCCGTCCACAGCGACGTTGCCGGCCACTTCCTCCACGGCGTCGCTCCCTCTGCGGCAACGTCCACATCGGTAGGAACTGCTGCTGCTTTAGCTCTCGCTCATGCTGCTGCTCTGCTCTTGCTCTCGGTCCCCTACCTGGTCTGCTCTTGCTCTTGATCTTGCTCGCGCTGCTGCTCTCGCTCTTGCTCTTGCTTGCGATGCTACTCCGATTTAGCTACACTTCAGTCGACTGAATCAACTTTTGGGTCAGTCGATTTTCAGGGGGTGGGGGCTCGTTGGAGTTAAGGAAGAACCAGCCGCGTCGAGGAGGGGGGCTTCCGGAGAGGTACCCCACTATCTATCTTAGGGTTCAGGGTAGGGGCGATGGTCGCCGGCGGTGGTGGGGCGGTGGCGTGGGGATCACCGGAGAAAAAGCTCGGCATGGGGGGGGGCTACAGGGATGGCCGGAGCGGACCGGCGGTGGGGAGTGTTTTTGGGGCGGGCGGGGCGGCACACCGCCGGCCGCGGGCGATGGGGGCGGCTGTTTGGCCGGTGGTGGTTGGCGGCTCAAGGGGTGGAGGTTGAAGATGAACTGCAGACCCTTGATTTCGTATCCAACGGCTGCAAAATCGACTGACCAGAGATGAAAAAGTCAGTCGACTGACGTGTAGCCTCACCTCTAGTGCGTTCAGTTTCGACAGCAAAATTCAGTTTCGACAGTTAAGTTCAATTTCGACAGTTCAATTCATTTTCGACAGCAAAATTCAGTTTCGACAGTTAAATTTAGTTTCGACAGTTAAGTTCAGAGATGAGCGGCTGATGTGTACATCTAGCACTTTGTGGTTATGTATTTTACGTCATCTATTGGAGATGCTATTAGAATTCCACTCAGGTTAACATTGTCTCTCTTGTCCTGCTTCAGCCTCAACGTCGTACAAGTCACCAGAGCTGCTCCAACAACGAAACCCTCCATCACAGCGGAGCAGTACCTCGGTCTCCATCTCGAGACGCCTAAGATCTACTTCCCCTCCTCCGACAGCCAAGTCAGCCGGAGCATCCTCACCGGCCAACCTAATCACGCTGAGATCGACATGGCTTTGCCAAAGAGGTTGTACACTTCTTTTGGTTTGACTTAATCTCAGCATGCTTCTTTGCATCCTGTAATCTTCCAATTTTTGTGAACCGAACACCTAGATTGGCAGAAATCCTATGTTTTTAAATTCTCTGTTTTGCACGTGCATTCCTATCCTATTCCTATCTATTTCCTATCCCTGCATTGTTACAATCCTCAAATTCAAACAAGCCCTTACACAATTACTTATGTTACAGATATGTGTCAAAGAAAACCTTGTGTGGTTTGTCCTACTCCTGCGGTGCTGTGTTCCACCCCAGCTCATCTGCTCCAACGACGGAAGGGTTCATCACAGCAGGGATCCACTCTCAAGACTGTCTTTTTCCGCCTCAGATCTTCTTCCCCGCCGCCGGCAGCCACGACAACTGCATTACCATCATCAACTAAGCAGATGACCTTGAGGACTACACGGGTCCGCAAGAGAGGTCGCACTCTTCCGTGTCTGCTTACGTTATGCATCGCTTAATATGATGACATGCTACTTTATCGTCGTGTTCACCTATAGACTCCGACTCAGGTCCAAACTTATGCTGAAACTTGAGTTTTTAAATGGTTGTGGGGTATATATTGGGCCAACAATCAGTACTATCTGTCTACTATCTGGTTAATCTCGGGTGTCTAATATGAGTTTCATGTTGGGAGAAAACAAACATTAAAGGAGCCATTATCTGTATTTTTTAACTAAAGCTATTATCTGTCTGCTATCATCGGTTTTGGGTCTATCCACATTTTGCTACCTTCACTCTGGATTGGTGCATGCACTCCTTACATAATCTCACTATGTTTTATTCCTATGCATGTCAGTTATTGTACACAATGGAACTGAACATGTAGAGCAAAAGAGACGAGCTTTGCGTGGCAATAAAATTTCATGCAGACGTCGCTCTATGGTGGGCTCAAAGGCAGCCCCCCTCCACCCATTTCGGATCGTAACCAAGAGGAAGATAACTCCTGAGAGGAGGATTCAGAGACAGATGACCAGTCCTATTCCC